>CAIIXF020000008.1:24582837-25277170 GCA_903813345.2 Owenia fusiformis | reverse complement strand
TTACCGTTGCCTGATGACAAATTGTTTTATTGGGAGTGTAGTGATTATAATTTGATAATTCATAACAACATTTTGTATTAGGAGATGATCATTGCTTAATTACAGAAGGGGCATAACAAAATATAGAGAAAACATGTTTCTTTTAATTAACCATGTCTTTATGTATTTTGATAATGCAGAACATTACATCGAACATGTTGATGTGAAAAAGTAAAAATGCTATATCACATAATAAATATCATCAAATAATAATTAATCAGTTATAATCCATTTAATCAATCAATTACTACACTGTATACGATATCCCTAGGAGCAGTTACACTTACTGGGGGATTTATTAACCTCTCGCCCCCTTAGGAACTCAAGGGTTAAGTCCTCAACTCTAATGATTTTTCTTTTAATAATACATGTAACATGGATCAAACCTGACCACAATATTTTCAACTAAGTCATACATTCAAAAAGAGGGACATCCAGGGCTATACCTGAAATCGTAAAGGAGGACTGAAAGTATCACAACAGATTTCAGCAATCATATGTTGGATTTTGGCTATTTTCTGAGGATTTAAGGAGGTGCATATTTCATGTTGCATGTTAGGCCAATGCATTTCCTCCAGGAAAAGCACCCATATCTCGTAGAGATGATAAAATAATTTCTATTTTGAGACAGGGAAGGTGCAAACAACCCATCCACATGCATAAATATATATGTGTATATGTATAAATATATGTGTTTTTACATACAGTTAACCCCTTTAAATGAAAAATACATTCCATCAGGGATTTTAAAGATATCAAATATGGGTGACCAAAATTAAGCTGAAAGCAATGGATCACATGAGTTTTCCCTATGGGAAAATAACAGGAAAATATTGTTTTCCGCTTTATCTATAAGAAATTTATCCTTTTAATGGTTAACTATGTCTCAAAAGGCAACATATTGATGCAACAAAAATTGAAAAACCAGGGGTGAACGGGGTTGAAAATCAGGACAACATTTCCCAAAAAAAACATGTGGGTGGATTGTTTTCACCTTCGCCGTCTCAAATTCCAAACTATTTTATCATCTCTAAGAGTTCTTTTCCTGTAGCTAATGCAATGGCCTATCATATGCACCTGCTTAAATCCTCAGAAAACAGACAAAATCCAACATATGACTGTCTGAAATCTGTTGCGATACTTTCTGTGCTCCTTTGAGACCTGATATTTCTCAATTTTTCAAATATTGCACTTGTTAAAATTCTTAAACTTCCTTAAAATTCATCTTCGGTATGTTTTACATCTTAGTTTCACACTCTAAAAGTATATGTTTCATCATAGAAGTATTGATGAAAAAGCCATAAGGGTCATCCATGGCTATACCTAAAATTCGTAAATTTGAAACCTTATATTTACAATTTTTCAAATTTTGGACTTGTTTTAAATCATTAACTTCCTTAAAACCCATCTAAATTATGTTTTACATCTTTAGTTCCATACTACAAAACTATAAATATCATCAAAGAGGGATGGATCAAGAAACTATAGGGGCAGCCATGGCTATACCTGGAATTCGTAAATTTGAAACCTTATATTTACAATTTTTCAAATTTTGGACTTGTTTAAAACCTTTAACTTCCTTAAAACCCATCTAAATTATGTTTTACATCTTAGTTCCACAGTATAAAACCATAAATATCATCATAGAGGGATGGATCTAGAAACTATAGGGGTCAGCTATAGTCATACACAAAATCCAGTTGTCAAAAATGTCAAATTTTTTGAAAAATCAACAATTTTTTTCTCAGCTCCTACTTCTTCCATGGCTTTGCATCTTTCAGGGTTACTAACCCTGCTATTGGGAACTTCACATGAATTTTTTCAACCTCTTACAGTGTCTAATTGAAAAGTTAGAATCAAAACAGTAAGAAAATGAGTCACGAATTTGCCCCCTGGGGTACACACTTTGTACTGATATTCAAATTCTTTAGGAGTAATCAGTATCAATAATACTGCAAATTATTCATATATATAATATCTATGTATGTCACTTACAAACATCAAAATATCTAAGGTCATTTAGTGTGAACAATTTTTTCCCCAGGGTGGGGTGTTTTTGGGGGGTGGGGGGCTAACTCCTCAAAAAAAAGAACTTCCTTCCACTCTGCGAAGCTATCACCTAGGTGGAAATTTCATCCAAGACTCTCCCCTAACTGAAAATACTGCCAAACCAACTATACACCATTTATTGAGAATTTTCCTCCTCGCCCCTTGAGTAAAATGTGTTTTGAAATATTTACATACTTAACTGTGTTATATAGTGTATTCACAACATGAGCTTATTGTGCTTGCAGTAATTTGTTGTTTTTGTTGTAGTTAATTGTTCTTTTTGTTTTAATATTCTATTTAAACTTTTTAAATGTAAATTAATGGTCATCAGGATTTGTATTAGATGGCGGGCCACATCTATTGGCATTGTACTTCTCTAGAAAAACACTTCTATGAGGGGTGATCAATAAGTAATGGACGCTTTTTTACACAGATGCATTTTATAGACCAATACCTTCGATTTTCTTACCAGTGATATATCATTCAATTATTTATCAACTCTGAAGATTTGAAAACAAAACATGTAATATATTTTGATATATCTTTATTTCCGTGAAGGAGGTATAGGTTCCCCAGGACTGACATGACGTCAAGCATTCTGAAGCTATTTTAGCTTCTTTAACATGCAACGCAGTTCAATGCAGGTTGAACAAAACAAACCATTATGGTCATGAATTACCCAATTTTGTTATGCCATAGTTGATTTTGAATATTTTATCATCACTATGTGGTATTCATGCCACATTCATTCTACAGGGCCCTCTACATAGGTTTCACCAAGTGCTACACGCAAACAATTCCTCATCCTCTTAACTCAAGATTGTGAGACAAAGCTGAATCCATTCTCTGACATGGTAGCAAGATGCAGTTGCACAGGTTGTTTTATTTTATCAATGTCATTAAACCTGCATCCCTTCTCTATAGAAATGAGTAGTATAGGAATAAAAAGTCACATGTGGGCAGATCTGGACAATATGGTGCACTGGCCAAGGGCTCAATTTTAAGGTCCAGGGAGATGAATTTTCTATAAGGAGTAGGGTGTCTCCTTCTCTCACCAACCCCTTCTTCCAAAATGCCTCCTCAAATTGACCTGCAAACCCCGACCATACAACACTGACATCACAATACTTACTGTTTGTGTGTTACCAGTCAGTAAAATATTTCAAACAACACTTGTTAAATATAAAAAAGTTTAAATCCAACTGAAATTTGCCAAACTGGCTAAAAACAGAATAAAACGTGACGTGTCGGTCCCGGGTACCTGTACCTCCTTCACGGAAATAAGGATATATCAACACGTATTATATAATTTGTCTTCAAATCTTCAGAATTGATAGATAATTGAATGATGTCTCACTGGTAGGAAAATCAAAGGGATTGGTCCATAACAAGTATCTGTGTAAAAAAGCGTCTATTACTTATTGATCACCGCTCGTAAATAGCAATATTTATACTAAAACAATTCTATGTGAAATTGTGGTCTTACTTAAAAGAAAATCAAAGAACAACTTGTTCACAATTGAACACAAAACTAACCCAGGTTGACACTGCCATCTTTTGACAGTCATGAAGCCACAAGATATAGGGCCTAGGACTCAGCTCTGTCCTTAATTCTTCCCCGCCCATTTAATTGTCCTTATTTGAAAAGTAGTTTAGCCTAGATCTAGATGGATGCTTTATATTAAGTCAGTTGATGTTGCCTTGATTGCTTTACACAAACATAAATGTACATGCTTTTTGTGAGAAGTTTTTTTGGACATTTTTTTAAACTTTTTGTGTGATTTTTAAACCAAATGGGTGTCATATTTTTTTAATAAGCCAAATACCAGTTAAAAGATTTACTCTAAACTTTGTAGGCTAATGTCTTATGGAAAAAGCAACCGCTATTTGAGAATGAATTTTCTAATATGGCTGCTCAATTCAAAATGGCCACCACTTTTTGTAAAAAAAATAATTTTCTCAATTAACTGATTACCACTTGTCGTATTAGACCATATTACTGTATGAGTGTTTGGAGTGAGGTCTGTGTACTCTTTCTTTCTTGGACTAAGACAGATTCTTCAGTTCCATATGATCTGTAAGTACATTAATATTTGCAGACAATGCCATATGTATCAACTATCCCTGGTGGAATGTATGAGGGGAGGATGATCTTTATTAGTGGAATACCTAACCCTGGTTGCGACAGGTGAGATTAATAGTAAAATAAATCTTTTTTGAATTAGTCAACTCTGACTGTGACTGGTGAGTTTTAAGGAAAGACAATTAATTATCCAATTGATCAAAGTTTTGTGTTTTGAGAATATCCCTGTTCATCCATTCATCCAAGCATTCATACATCCGTTCATATGTATCTCTGTCCCAACAAAACCCCAACATTGTTTATATTATATGCCCTAGGTGAGATAGAGTTCTACTTGAAAGTTGATTTATTAAAACATGTGAAAGGTGGCTATTTGAAAATGGTGTCTATTTACATGCAACATTTTACATGCTATAACTCCAATAGTAAAAGAATGAACTTGCTGATATTTTGTTAAATAAGTAAGAATTGGAATCATGTATGATTGTCTCAGTTTGTTCAATGCGTTGGCCATTTTGAAAAAAGAACTTTAAATTTGGTTTAACTTTTTTTTGATGTTATTCAAAAGGGAGAATGATTTGTTGATACTTTATATGTAATAAATATAAATAAGAATAACTGAATGGCACACTATCTTTTGGCAATGCTTTCTATGGTTGCCATTTGGCTGACAGGTTATCTTATGAATGGATTCCAATAAGATGTTCTCAAATATTGAAATAAGTCGTATTTCAAAGCCTTTTCCTTTCATTGCAGGTTTAATATTAACTTGATGACTGGTGTTAAGGAGTCTGATGATAGAGCCTTCCACTTTGATGCTAGAATCAACTGGGGGTCTCCTCGCAACCAGTGTGTCAGGAACTCCTGCCTGTCTGGGCGGTGGGGGGAGGAGGAGAAGCATGCCCCTTACTTCCCATTCACTCCTGGGGTCAATTATGACATTTGCATTTTGGTCACAGACAAGGGTTATAAGGTAAATACTCTGTTGCATTATCGTCTCGCAATCATTGTTAAGAGACTTATAATTCAGAGCCCTGTGTTGATGATGTCTTTCTCTGTTTTTTCAGTTTTTGTTGAGTTAAGGAGATAGATCTGATCAAGCTACATAGATGACATAAATTCTGAATTAAGATAAAAGCAAATGGATTTGATGAACCAATTCAGTTGACCATATTGTATTATCCTATTGTGTAATAACCCTATATATGGGTATATTTTATTATATACATCATGTATTTGCAATTTGACCTACTTTTGTTTTTGACCTACTTTTCCAATTTGACCTACTTTGGTAACTAGACCTATTTATTGAAATGACCATAACATAAGATACAAAATGATGAAAATCAAGAGAAATATTCAACTTATACCTTTATTTAATCCAAATTGTTGGTATTCTTGTGCACAGATTGAATGGTGTCATTTTTAATTATTTTATTTCTTTTATTACTTTGCTTTGTTTCAGGTGTCTGTGAACAACAATCATTACATTGAATTCCGACATCGTCTGAAGGGTCTCACTCGTATTAACACTTTGAGAATAGAGGGATCAACCAAGCTTACAAACATTAGAATGCAGTAATATGACACCAACTTGCATACCTGATGATGTCAGAGTACAGGAACATGACACCAACTTGCATACCTGATGATGTCAGAATATGTACCAGTAATATGACAGTAACCTACATGGTACTAATACACCGAACTAAATGATCCACCAATGTCACTATGGAACTGATGTGCTGCTATATACTTATACAAATGAGGAGGCAAAATAAGTGACTTACTCTGTAAAACTTATCTCTAGTGATTATGAATTATAACCAATTATGAGGGTGTGCTTGACTATTTTTAATAATATTTCTGTTTTATTAAGAGGATATTGTTAAAATATATCATCACCCAAAGTGGTACATGTATATAGATAGCAATGTGTTTGTGAAATATTAAACTGCTTATTTAGTGTTCACACCCTCATCAAAAAACAAGGAAATGTTCGCTATGTCATATATCTTTCTTGACATTTCAAGTTACTTTCTAGTTTATTTGATAAATAAAAGTTGACAATTGAATATTTTTGATTATTTTTGAGTTTCCATACTCTTGCCAGAGTCAGACCAAAAATATTCCATTTAAGACTTGACAAGTACTTAGTAAAATATATTATTTGTTTTGATTCATGATAAATATTAGATTATGCAGATTAAAGTACTAATGCATGAATATGTTAATTGTTATGCTGAAAAATGTTAAACTGTATGAGATGTATATGATTATGTGTAATTATGAGCTTGAAATAAGTGATAATTGATATGACATGGTATATAACCAGAGTCTGTGTTGAATTGCATTTTGCAATTAATAATTGTGCAATCAAATGTTTTATCAACTATTTTTGGATATGTGATTTTAAATTAGTTAAAGCCTATTAAATATACACAAATATTGAAATATAATTGATATCTGTTATTATATTATTATTTGCATCAGATTTTGAAAAAGTCCTATATTACCGTTGTCTTGGCGTAGGGACAAGTGGGCGTGCAGGCAACTTGGCGCAACATAAATCAAAGTTTGTCATTAAAATTCCAGAAAAACTGCTTACTTGTTCAACTTGAAATGTTTACATATGCAAGAACAGACTATAGTGCCAAGATCTGATTAGGTTAAGGCCCGGGGATTTAGGCCATGCTGGATAAATAATTTTACCACAAATCTTGTAATCCGATTCCAGGAAAAAATCACTTATTTGTTCAACTTGAAATTTTTATAGATGCAGGAGCTTAAAGGAATATTCCTGGCCAGACCATTTCTCTCCTAATATGGTAGCTATAGCCATCGTATACTTTCCATATTTAGCAAAACAGGGAAAAATGTTTTGATATGGTCAATATTGATCACTTAAAAATGTAGTGCCAAATTCCAGTAGGCCGCCATCTTTTAAATTTCACTCAGTAAGTGATGTCATCGACTCAACTTTGCATATAACACTATAAGGAGCTATTAAGAATTACAAAACCAGCTGAATATTCTTTTTCAATTTAATCCTTCTAAAAGTCTCTTCTTTTATTCTAAGCTGACAAGCTCTGAACATATTTTTGCGCATAAAGTAAGGATCACTCGTCTAGAAGTGATATTGTGCTATTTTCCTATACTGTTATATGCAAGGTCATGAAAGTTGAGAGTCGATGACATCACTTCCTGAGTAAAATCTTAAAAGATGGCAGCTTACTGGAAATAAGCACTACATTTTTAAATTATCAATATTGACTATATTTAAATATTTCCCTATGTTTTGCTAAATATGGAAAGTATATATATGATTATAGCTATCACATCGGGATAGAAAAGGTTTGGCCAGGAATGTTCCTTTAAGAGCGAACTAGTGCCGAGATCTGATCATGTTCTGGATATGCTGGCTAAATTACATGGTGGGTATTTTTTGATAAACCAATATTTCACATGTCTTTAACTCAATCTTTCACTGTTAAGGAAATTAAGGTAATATGGTAATTCAAAAGAAAGCCAGACTAGTCTACATGTATATGAAGAACATTTCTCATCATTTGTTCATGGCATTGTCTTGTTTAAAACTATTTGCATATCAATAAATTATCAGTCTTTAAAAATCAAGAACTTTAAAAATCATGAACTTGTTTTAAGTCAAGATTTTGTACTATTTGTTAATTGGCAGGTGACAGGAAGGTCACCTTAATCTGAAGTAATAATTTCTTCTTGCCACCCCCCCCCCCCCACCGAGTACTAAGAAGTGAATGGTTACCTTACAATAAATCAACACTCAAAGTTACTCATACCACATTCCAGAGTGACACATGCTTGGTTTGACTCATGGAACCATGTTAATGCATGGCAAAGGATGGAACCATGTTAATACATGGCGAAGGAAAGGTTGCTCATAGATTGTTATTAGTATCATCTTCAGCTGGGAGTGGTTATATTTTTGTAAGGTTCAATGACTCATACAGTAATAGATTCATAAACATGTTTCTTTGCTATAAGTCTACAATCAGGTATTTCAAAAGAAAAAAAGTAGAATGTTCATGTTTGTCACTTCATTCCACATTGAAGATCACACAGCGTACTATCAGACTATAAAGGGGCTATTATATGCCAAACATTGACTCAGATATACTGTATTATTGAAGACATTAATAACTCTGACTCATATAGGAAATATTGAATCTTTTAGAGAACAGATCCGTAAATCACTAAGTAAATACACCAACAGTTGCAAGTTCATATATTATCAAAGTGCAGACATATATCAGGTAACTATATCATTTATTAATGCTTATACATCCATATGTAAAAGTGTGTCATATTCACTAACATGCTATATATTATGTACACGTACATAATAGCCTGAGAAAGCCATAGGATATCATATTTATCCTATGGATTTCAAAACATTACTACACCCATTTCTAAAATAGCCCACATAGAACTTCATAATAAAGTCATAATAAACTTTGGCTATAAACACTCAAAAACTTCAATATGCAAACTCAACAGGTCTCATATAAGGCGGTTGGACGAAAACATTAAAATCATTCTAAAAAGCACATAATGGTTGAAACTTTATTTTGATGTTAAATCAGGTCCAAAATAGCATTGGCTTTATTACACATAATACATTAATCATGGGATAAAATGAGTTATTGTGAATCTATATTTTATAGCAGCTGATTGAAAGTCATAGAGAATATAAGAAACCAGTTCAAAATAACAATGTCCTTTCCACGAGAAGCTATTTCAGAGCACGTACAAGTATAGTATCTTAAGATACTTCCTTTACATTGGACATTGCTAAGTATTACTACTATAGTATAAAATAAAATATAAACTACGTTTTCAGGTATTTTGAACTTAATTAATCGAAATAATAGAGCTAACCAAAATTTCCAAAGGCCTTAGTTCAGCTTTAAATGTCCTGTTTAAGAACCCCTATTCTTACTATAGAAAATGGATTCTACCAATACTCTCCCACATGAATCTACTTGTTGAGACTTGATAAACTTCTCAGTTCTTCATACATACATGCTTATATGCAGCTTTTAAGTCAATCATATCCCCATGTTTTGTCAATTCACCCTTGGTGAAATCCTCATTTTCTGAGAAGATCGAGTCTTAACAAGTATATGTTGGATAGTATTGCTAGAATCCATCTTCAAAGGTAAGAATAGGTGTTCTTATAAACAGGACATTGGACTTGCTTTTTAGAACTTTTTGTTGATTCTATAATACTTTATTTAGACTGTAGAGGTTTTGATTCACAATAACAAAATGAAGGAACTAAACAAAAAGTGATCATTCATTTTTTTAAAATATGAGTCATTGATTTTTTCAGGTAGAGCATAATAAGATGAATTGGGTCTTTGCAATAGTTGTTCTCGTACAACTGGAGATTTATCAGGGATGTTCTTTAGTGAAACAAGATGTGGCCCATCCAAAATATGGACCAGTGAAGATTATGAAAGAGGCTGAAAATGTGCTCCTTGCAACCTTTCTCTTTAATACCAGTAACATGGATCTTAATATTGGTGAATTTGAGGTACATTGTGTGTTCAAATCCTCAATTGCTGTCCAGGAGTTTCGAAACACAAGTATTGGTATAGTTGGAATTGTTGTAATGGACAGCTGCAAGGGAAGCATGCAGATGGTTGAGAATGGGACGTACATAATAGCACTTAATCCAAATGATTGTCCAGTGGGATCACATAATGAGCATTGCTTCAGTTTAGCAGAAATAACAGCCTTACAAGAAGCTGTGTTTCAACCAAAAGCTGACAATTTACAAACAGTTGAAACATTTGTGGATTCTCAAATGTCACAGCTGTGACAATGGATGATACTTGTCCCATGCGTAATGTAACACCAGAGACGTGTATAGTAGCAGACAATGGGGCTGGAAATGTAGACACACTTGCCAGCTTGTTATTGGCAATGATTCTGATAAGTTTGGGGATGTAGATACAGATATAGATAATTCAATTTCCAATTCAGTGATACATAAGATGGAATGAATGTATCAAAATTATTAACTTCACATCACAAATGGCAAAATAAATATGTTTATTTGAAAAAAGATTTATATACTGATAAGGTGCTTTTATAAAAATAACTATTTAATTTATTTTTTTTAGAAATGGGAATTTATGATAGTCAATATCTGTAAATTAGTCTTATACAAAATCCCTGTACTAATGTTCTTCCACATCCCTTCTCAAAATTGAAGTTGATCATTTTATTTTCTGAGAATGTGTTCAACCAAGCACCACAACAGCAAGAATACGACTGGGGCAGATAAACAGTTTTTAATGGGATAATGACCAAGCACACAGGGTCACCCTGACAACAACCAGTACAGTGGATCAGTTGGGACTGTCACAACATTAGCATGCCCCATATTCCCCTACTTTTGTCCAGAGTGAGTGGGTACAACAATAAAAAAAATATAGTGTTGATGGTGGCAATTATGGAGAGTAATATGTAGATAAAAATTGAGCAATGAAATGTACATGATTTTAATAAAATAGAGTGTTTAAAACTAACATTAATACATGTATTGTCATTTTTCATTCCATTTTCTACTAAAACAAAAGATTTTCCCTGGGTGACATCACATCATCCTCACATCAGGTTACCATAAAATCAACCAGTCAGAATCTTTATAGTTGGGGTTTACACTCAATGTTTGGGGAACATCTAAACCAAGTTTCACAAAGATTGGTCCAGTTGTATTAAAATGGCAACATCTTCTCTACATTACTACTGGACCATCTTGTAAATCCACTTTGCCTTGTGTGAAAAGGATTTAAGAACAGGAGTCAATGCTTCATATTAATTGTTTATTTGATACTAGGCTAAACCTAGTCTTGATTAAGGATGGTTAGCAACAATAAACTAGTGATATACTTCACAAAGAACCAATCCTGTGCCTAAATAATTAATACATATGCACTTTTGCAAATGTTTTTTTGTAACATGCAATAGTAAATTGCTCATTTCCTGTTATGGTTTTTAGGACTGTCAATAGATGGGGGAAGATAAAATGAATTGAATATACTTAATATAAATGGTCCTTTTTATTGTAACGGGATGGCAAATATTAATTCACACAATCTTGCAGTGATAGATATAGAGTAGAACAATGCTTTTCATGAGATGTAACCCTGTATGTACGAGATTGTAACATGCCAAATAGAGTGATCTCGCCAGCATTAGGGCATACGGGTGCAACCACTCTTGAAAATATGTTTGCACATGTGACCAGTTGGGTAAAATCGAGATACTTAAGCAAAACAGGTGAAATTAGGATTTATATTGTGGAGAAAAATCCCAAGATAGAACACTGCAATATCTAATCCCTCTTGGTGTCTCTGTCTGACTTGTAGCAAAGGAAATTATGATAAATATGGCTAGAGAGCACAATGGGTAACAATCATAATGTAACATAACTTACTTGTATGGTTTTGTAATATTTATTATAGTATAGTAATAAGCTTATTACAAAACAGAATTGGAAGGTCTAAACTCTGGGCAAAATTTGGCCAAAAAGAAAAGGAGCCACTAAACTATGACTTGTCAGAATCATAAAATATGACATAATTTCTCTTCCTTTTTCTAATTCACATTACAAGCTGCTGTTAACTACTTAATCCCACCCTGGGTCTAGAGATAAAACAGTCTTTGAATAGCCACCCTTTAAAGCTATTTGACTAAATGCAACATTGATTGATTGCTGTTTTATAGTAGCCAGTGTCTCATTACATGTATTAGATCTGTGAAGTCAATCCATGCAGCGTGTAGTTGTAGAACTGTAGGCATATGATCAACTCACTAATTCTGTTCCTCCAAAGATTTCCACATTACATACACCTGGTAAAGTAGTATTACATAAAGTAGTGCAGGACCCACAATATTCTCATTATCTCAAACACTTTCACAATGGCCATTCTTTCAAATCGTTAAATAGCAAGATGATAAAATTATGTCAATTCAATAACAATGAACCTATTTTCCTGGAGGTTTTGTATTCTTAAAAGTGTGAAATGTTACAAAATCAACAGCTTTGGTCTATAAGTGTCCTAATAATGATTAACTTGTGACCATTGTGAAATTATTTGCAAGCAGATTTGTAGTTGAAGACCTTAAAACAACAGCTCACCTTAGATTACACCTTATCTACAAGAGTCAGTCACAATAATCAATTTTCATTTGATTTTCAAGTTCCATATAATTGACGCATATACATGTGTTTGTTTTGTAAATTACCATTAAGCTTTAAGCTTGTTTTATTATGATTGTTTCTATATTAGTTATGTCTTAATAGGCCTGATGCTAGGGAAATGCCAATGCTAAATAATATGAGACATTTAAAAGCTGTATTTGTGACCCTTCGAATTAACCAAACTTTGCATTCCCAAAACTGCAAAGATGATAGATTCTAATGAAAATACAGAACTAAGTCAGTAGTAGTATTTAGGTGTTTATTGTCTGTTTTATTTAGTTCTGACATTTCCCTAGCCTTTGTTCACATGTGTATCATTTAGGGCCATGATTAGTCTCAACATGCAACTCCTGTATCTATAATGTTCATAACCAGATATCCACTAAACATAAAAATACATCAATATAAAATACGTATAGCGTAAAATGTATCTACAATTTTACAATGCCCCTACAAGAGGCAGAGAAGAGGGGTATGATCGCATATTCTAAGCCTACACCCTGATTAAAGCAAATAACCTTGACCTCTTTATACATGCGCTTTGTACTGCCTTATAGCATCACTTCTAACTAATTTAAAAAATATTTGATGAAATACAATATTTTCAATGGCCTAAGTTAACATGGTGGTGGTGTATCAAAACTTACCTCTTAGGCCACAAAACGCAAAGTTTCACAGACACTAAGACCATATCTACCTATATTCCAAATTGTCTAGATAACATATCAATTTTGTACAGCCTCAGATATATAAGTACCCAGTTTTGAAAACAGCTACCAATTCTTGGCAACTGAAATAAAGCGACTCATTTGTTGCATAGATGGCGCTGTGACCAAGTGAGGGAATTAAAATTGAGGCTCTAGGGTCGAGAGGTTCTCAGAATGTCACACGTTTCAATGATCTGGCTTACATCTAAACAGCATGAAAGGTGAATCACAGTATAATACATACAAGGTATAAATGTAATGTTCAGTTGTCTTATATTTATCGATGTGCGCGAAACTTGGGATGACATTGGGTCTGCTGGCAGTGATGGCTAGTCTAATCTACAACTTAAGAGGGGATTGCTGAATTCTTGCTGCACTTAAAATATACATGCATTTTAATCACGAAGCATATAAACATATATATGCATTTTAATCATGAAGCATATACAATGTGCATTCTAATCACGGAGCTACAAAACTAAGCTTGAATTTGAGACCATCGATGCTACAAAATCACAAGGTTCATGTCACATCAGAGGCTTTATAAGCATTGGATAAACTACTCTATAACTTAACCTACAATAGAAGTTATTTATGGCATTTATTGTACAAGTGTGCGCTTTGCAGTGACACACTCTTGGCATACCATATATACAATATGGTTCCAGATATCAAAGCATTATAATAACATAATAATAATACAATATAAAAACTTATTACTACCTGTGTAAAATATTACAGTATAAGCACAGGTCAAGATCTAAATATCATGACACAAACAAAAATTGCACCTAGACACTGGGTGAGAGATGACCCCCCAGGAGAAAGGTCACACACGAGATCAGGTTATATTGATCCCTGTTCACCCCAAACTTCACGCACAGTGACAATCAGCTAATTTTATAATAATGTACAAGTCCAGAATGACTCTTAAAGAGTCGTATTATGGTATATTATTAAGAAGTCCTATTTCTTTATTGTAAAAAATCCCTTCTTTTTGTGTTCTTCTTTTTTGGATGTATCTAAAGGTAGGGTCTGGGATCGTTCAGGTGAGGCTCCACCGCTACTTTCTCCAGCTGCTGCGGATATCTTGCGTATCCAAGAGTCCATCTCCTCCTGCAAGTAGAAACATGGAATAATGTGGTGAAAAAATATGTAGTAGAAACATGGAATAATGTGGTGCAAAATATGTAGTAGAAATATGGAATAATGTGGTGCAAAATATGAAGTAGAAACATGGAATAATATGGTGAAAAAATATGGAGTAGAAACATGGAATAATGTGGTGAAAAATATGTAGTAGAAACATGGAATAATGTGGTGAAAAAATATGTAGTAGAAATATGGAATAATGTGGTGAAAAAATATGTAGTAGAAATATGGAATAATGTGGTGCAAAATATGTAGTAGAAACATGGAATAATATGGTGAAAAAATATGTAGTAGAAACATGGAATAATGTGGTGAAAAAAATATGTCGTAGAAACATGGAATAAAGTGGTGAAAGAAGATGTAGTACAAACGTGGAATAATGTGACTTACATTATCTTTGCACTGGAACAAGTATTCAGCACCATTGTCAAGTTTTAACCTAAAGACATGTGGTCGTTTGGTATAGCCTGTTGCTACCATACAACTGGCTCCAGTTAGATCAATGGCAGGCTCATTATGGTAGCGACTGTTGGGGTCCTACAATACACACAAAACATACATGTAGTACTATATAGTCCTTAATATCATTGTGAAATGACAAGCAACATACACTGTACTAGAAATGTAACTTGATTTACACTTGGTTTCATTTTGAATATGTTAGTTAATTTCACTCATCTCCATTCAGTGCTAAAAATACATATCAATCAACAAGATAATACTTTGTCTATCTTCAACAATGTAGATCAAGCCAATTGATTTGGAGACAAGACATCTTTACTGATAATATCTTAAATGATAATTCTAGTCTTATATAAACCCATACATATTTAGCACTTACCGCCTTGGCACGTTTCTGATCCTTGTAAAAGGCAAGAGAATTTCCATGTAATACAGCATATAGTTTGTCCCATGATCTAAAATAGCAAAAGTTTTATTATTTATTAAACAGTACATATTTGTTCAATGATCTAAATTAACTGAGAATCTTAGCATACAACAACATATAATATTACAGCATACAAATGAGGAAATGTTCCTGTTATATTTCCAGTGCCATATTTGAACAAGATTCTAATTTAGCACAAGAGATCATCATTTTAAAATGAGCATTCCAGATATTATACTATTTGAATGTATAAAACCTGATAATTTGCTATACTTAAGGCACCAAAGTTTACCTAAATACCTCAATCAAAACCATACAATAATACTAACTAATATAAAGGTAACAAAGTACTGGCATCCCTCATACAAAAGTGCCCAGCAAGGGAAGCTGACCTTTGAGCCAAGTCAGAGACAACTCACCTGTGTGATGCCTTCTTAGCTGTAGATTCCCATTCATGTTTCCTGACCAGGATTCCTTCTACGTGGTCCTCCACTGGTGCTACAATCAAATCATATTTGAATTAACAAAGGAGGTAAGGCAGTGGGCTCATGGGAGGAAAACTATACCATTGCAATATGTCTCAGGAGGATAATATAACTAATTGATACAACTATTGGTAGAAGGGAAAATGACTTATATCACTGTTCTATTATTTGTTCATTAAAGTAAGAAACATTGATGATTGTAATGGAATATGAATTTTTCCTCGAGAAAATATTAAATTGGACACAGAAAATATCATATTGACGCTAGGCTGTTGCCCTCTGTCAATATGATATTTTCCTTGGCAAATATCATATTTTCCCTTGGAATAAAATTCATATTCCATCCTCTTCAAAAGAGTGCAATGTATCCAATATCAAAGGCCAAAAAACTGAATTCAGAGAGTAGTATTTGTGAAAGATGCAAAAAAATATCTATATGATACCGAAATATTTCATATTAATACAATGGCATATTCTCATACAGTATTAGTGTCTAAAGTTACAAAATAAAACAAAATAAAATAAAAAAATAATTGTTTAAAATTGAAGTTTCCATTATAACCTTTTTTAATTATTTTATATAATTGATATTTTTCTGTCACACTATTCTACCTTTAGTTTTCCTGTCCAAACTCTTGGTGGAGGATTTAGCAGGCTTTTCTCTCTCTGTTTAAAATGTGGAAAATGAATTAGAACAGGTCTAATACACAACAATGTAAAATACCCACCACCTGTTCAATGTTTCTCAGTGTACTGAATTAGTATATTAGGAACATCAAATTGAAGCCTTCTTGGAAAATAATGGAATACAAATCAGTGAACAACATGCATGTTTATGCCATGAGCTTTGAATAGAGAATTGTCATGATAGAATTAGTAATATATGAAGTTTCTTCATGAGCATTGATGTATGAAACATTCTCATGATATAAGCTGAAGTGAGAAATGTTATTTGAAATGGCTGCTGTGAATATGATGAGTATGATTTGTGTTCCAAGAAAATGACCAATTGATGTCCCATGTTATATGTTTGATATGAGATGTTATGGTTAAATGTTAATAATGTGCAGAAGTATAAACAAAAAATACAATATCAAAAGCTAACAAATCAAAATAAATAATAAAAACATCTAAACTACTAAAATGACAAAAATGACAATGACTGATATAAAAATCCATGCAAATGAAGGAGGAAAGAAGTTCCCATGATGCATCATTGAAGTGTAAACCTGTTTGTATCAAACAACCATGGTAACCCCTTTCCCCCTCCCTCTTTAAACAATCAACTCCAAATATATGACTTGATATAACTATACTAGTTATAATATGAATGAACTTTGGGTATACATTATGTAATTGTCATTTGAACAAAGCTGTTTTTGAAGTATAGCTAAGCTATCATGTAAAGTAGTCATATAGTATGGAGTGACTAGAAGATTATGTAAAGTAATGTATGATGGAACTGCAAGCTGGATAGATAGACTTACTGGGGGCTTCTCCTGGCTGGGCAGCAGCCTCAGGAGACCCACTAGGGCCTCTTTGAGCTGGAGAAATCACACAATATTAGACAAAACCAACATAGGCCAATACTGAAACCCCCATTGGAACCTCTCAAAGTACAGTATATACATACTGTCATTTAGATAAAGCTAAATATTCACTCATAAACAGATGTTTAAAAGTTTAATTACAGAAAGTTCCAAAAGGGTTTCAGAAATTATAGGGTATCAAAAATGAAATGCTATATCACATTTTGAAGTGATAAATGTTTCATTTTCATTAATATTAGATATTACATTCACAGTAGCATAAGTGTAGAGTATTGGCAACACCTTAATAACCAAGAGAAAGAAGCTTTAATAACGAAATATAAAACACTCAGTTAACCCAAAAAACAGTATCTTAAATAGTTTTAGTAACTTTAATTTTTAGAAGCTATATTTACCATTATTATTCTTTTTAGGTGTTCATATGAATTATGAGAATGTAATGGTGAATACAACTTTATTTCTTCATAATTAGCACATCTATATTACTCCTTACATACCACAATGTTTAATCTGAAGTTATTTTACATTATATAATCACTTTGCATACTAACAACTACACTTTGCCACACTAATCCCCTACTATCATCACTTGTTGGGGAAATGTGGGAAAATGCAGTCTAAGGCAAATAAAAACTGATCTCAATAAAATGAAAGACATTACTGAAATCTATATTACTACAACAATATCAACAATAAAATACTGAGCACTAGACTACCCTCCAATATTTAGTAGGCATTATGTTAGAGTTGAAGCTGAATTAACATTTAAACCCAAAACTACCACCTAAGTTGGGAAAATGTGAAAGAAGCTCAATACATGTGAAGGAATATGTAAAGCACGGTAGATGTATGAGGGAAATTATATTAGGCAATCTGGTAGACTGCAGACAGGTAATAAGATAAGATGGTTTAATTCGGACAGGACTCACTTTAACAACTCATAATAAGTCACACTTGGGGCGGAGCCATTCATTGGTGCTCACACCTCACATTAATACTCCTCTGCTTCCAGTTTAGGTATGGTATCCTAAGTATGGAGCATCTTATAAACTCATGCTTAACACAAAGCTGTTTCATAACTTGGAAGGGAGAAAACTTGATCCAGATTCTGGAACACAAACCCAGATGGTTCTAAGGATTTCCTAGGAGCATTCTGGATAATCAGATCTGAAAAGCTTCATCAAGGCAGCCCACAGGTATCTGCAGTTCACTGGACCATAAAATGAGTATCAATCGAATTCTAAGGGCCTTCAAGCAACAACCAATACACATTTGAAGCCTAAGGGGTCTTAAAGCAACAACCAACATTTATTTGAAATCTAAGGGGCCTTCACAGAGGTACCATCCAGACCTCACTGCACTGTGCTTAACATCATAGCTAATGCGAGGGGCTACACATATGTAAGTGATGCTCCTCATTGAGCTGATGATACCACAAGCAAACTCACTGGACCATGAGTTCTGGATAGCACCCTTGCTTCAAGCGACAAGCACTGGTATCTAAGGGTCCCTCAAACATGATGTTTACCACTGGGTGGTGTTCTTGTAAGTCCCTTTATGTAGAGCTGGCCTCCTAATAGGAAATACATAGCATGGTAGTAGTGAGAAGTTGAGTGAGCTGGCAAAGCATAAATTTGTAGGTCCTTGCATATACAACATCACCAACCTCACATTTCAGAAGTAATGTAAGCAGGAAAATAGTTGGTGCAACATTTGAGAGATAGTAGCAGAATGGCCAGAGGGTTCTATAAGACAACATGTCTCAAGAAGAGATGTACATGTATGTGCAAGGAGTACAGGACCAGATCCAGTGGACCTTTGAGAATTCTTTATCAAAGATATCCTCTTTGCTCTAGGTTTATACTAAGATCTGTTTTTAGATTAAATAGCTGTGCATTTAAGACCAGATTGGGAAATGTAGGCCTATGAAAGAAACTTAGCGGCCTTGAAGCTCTTCAATTCCATTCTGGCTGAGAAAATCATGCAATGCAGTTTTACATCTTGTGCAGAGATGGCATTTTAGTGTGTTGTAATTTACACTGAGGGTGATTTAAACTATTTCCACAATCTAGTCAAAGAACGTGATATCAACATTTTGACTGAAGTTGTTTAGGAAAATCTTTATTGAGCTACTCATGAAAGAAAAACTGTTATTTATTATATTTTGAATCCGTAATTATGCATCTAGTTTTCTACATGCTATCATGCTAATCACATCACCCTTAATGTAAGCATTCAATCCCAGAATACACCAGTGCCATCAAGGGAATCCTGGGATTGAAAGAACTCTGGTATTAACTAGGATCAAGCAGAATTAACAAAGACCAACATAGTAAATCTTAACCAATGATGCAATGTGACCAGCTAACCACAATCTACACCATCTAAATGACAGCTTCCTACATGGAAGGGTTGGCCATATCAGGAATAATCCACTGCACACCAAACCCACACTACATGTACTATAGGCAACAGGGGAAGTTCAATCCCTAAAGGACACCGGTCTTGAAATGTACTCCCAGTACTTGGTACCTTCAATCATGTACAGTTTGTTTTCCAACAGAACCTTCTCAAATAGACCATCCCAACATGTTTCACTTTTGATTTGATCACTGAGCCTAAGGTAATAGCTGGATAATTATCTACGAAGCCACGCAGAGTTAACAATTGAATGCATGTGGAAAAAGCTTTATTTGCATATAACCCATCTCAATGCACATAATTTATGTTAATGAAGTACAGTAAACCTATCTTTGTAAACATCTTCACACAATGGTGAATGCCTCTTCCTCTTAAGTGAATATCTTCCATGACACTAACTGGATAATCTTAACCCTGAACATGCATAACAAAGACAGAAGGTGTTTACAATATACAGGTTTATCTGTTCATAAATTATGCAAATGAGCTCACTTACCAGGTGGCTGTGAAGGAGATTGTTCTACTGGGGTAACTTGTATTATAGGTGGGGCTATTATAAATCAGTGAAAGGTTTAGTGCAACACAATATATTGGGGATTCTGTAAGTTATCAATATTATAGAATATGTTATCTTTTCACATCAATATTAGAAATGAAATATAGACCTGTGAAATACTGTAATTTATATATTTCAAATATACAAAGCTTTTGCACTCACTCAGTTTGAAGCTGAATATAATTAATTTTGTATACATTCATATGTATGTATGCTTTGGCTATATATCACAATGCTGCTTGGAACATAAGCATCTACACATTGACTCAATATTGAGAACTTGCACAGATCCCAGAAATATCAAATGCATAAAGTTCACATTGTTTCATTTCATTCCTGCAATTTGGTTATATTAATATCAACAATTCAAAATCAGCAAAAATGAAACTTAACAATCTATGGTATTAACAGCCTAATGCTTAACCCAAAGAAACTGCTCAATTTAAGGCATGTATGTATTCACATGGGGTAATAAATTCATTTGTGGCAATGTTTTTGGGTGTTGCATTAAATGATCAAGTACTATGGTATTAAAACTATAACTATATACAACATGTGCGGCATACAGCATATATCACAATATATATTAATCTATATAAGTGCAAGCAAAAAACCAAAAAATGAAAAAACACACACAAAATAACTGAAATATTAATGTAAGTTAGACTATATTCAGATGCAACTGCTGACGAGCATGCAGAAATATCAGATTCTGAATAAATCTTTGGTGTACATTAATGTGCTAATAGAAACCAACGAAACACATACAATAAATCTAACAAAAATCTATAACTACTGTAAAAACTAAAGTGCAATCATAAAACAAGGCCATATCAACATATAAACATGTTGAGAAACAAACATTTGTTCCCCATGGCCTGGGTTTGTCCGTGCCACAGTTTAAGGTGGCCAGGTAGGTGAATCCAGGTGGGATAGAGTTGGTTATCTTACCTGCTGCAGCAGCTTGTAGCTCCTCAGCCTCTGCCTGGGCTTCTACTGGCTTCTCCTCTTCTGGGGCAACCTCAGCTGCAACTTCCACAACAGGTTCAGGGGTAGGGGGCCTGCAAACAATGAGCAACACACTATACATAAGCTTTCTTGGACAATATATACGCCGTAAATATTTCTGGGAGGCTTGAACTGATACTGAATTCTAAATTGATATTGCAACTGACTATTAAATAGAGAAATACCATATTGTATAGAACAATGATTTCATTGATACATATAGTAGATACATATTGTTTCATTTTAACAACTGACTTACTTTTCTGGTTCCTCTGGAGGCAGATCAGGCATGTACCTCATCCTCCTGCTCATCTTCTGTTGGTCCAGTTGGGCATTAGACTCTGGGTGCTCACTCAGGAATATGGCTTGTTGTTCCTTGTCAAGTTCCTTCAACTCAAACTACAAATATATATGTACATACATAACTTTTATTGACATGATATTGTACCATAACATGATTATAGTGGTTACAACAACTCGCTAAAACTACACTAAACTACATCTACAAAGGAATATCTACGTTATCATATGCATATTGAAAGCATATACGAGAAAGGTAAAATATTTTAAATAAATGCTCCAATATGTTGTAAGTTTATATTATCACTTGAAATAAATCAACAATATTCAAACAGAATTTTGGTAATATTTCAGGAAGGAAAGAAAATGTCGGATTCAGTAAAGTTCTACTGTTTGGAATGATCTTTAACTGCACTTACATTGGTTAGTCTTTCTAATAAGGTAAATCTTTCTTCTTGTGTTGCTGCTGATTTCTCAAATGCTTCATGTTTCTTGATCAACAGTTCAACAGCATCCAAGTTGTCTCCTAAATCTGAGTTAACCAGGTAAGGTTCATGTGCCATGAGCCACGACTCTGCTACACTGGCATCTCTGGCAAACTGGTACACTTCCAGGATGAGACGCAAATGTTCCCAACCATCTTCCCACTGTTCCATCATGACTCCACGCTGCATGGCAAGTGAGATCAACTTGTCTCGTACCTTCAAAAACAGAAAATGAACATTTTAGAAAATAATACTATAGAATAAATAGTTTTCAGCCAAAATTCCAATTCGTAATGCAATTTTTATCAATTTGTTGTAAACTCGTAGATTATAAAAAATTACAGAATTGAAAGTTTGTTGAATTTAGAGATGAAAAATATTGTTGGTCTTTCCAGTTATTTCTTTTGCCATACTTCTTAATTAGCAAGATTTCTCCTCAAAGACAAATGAGACTCCGAATCTATTTACTTGAAATTACATCATGTGAAACATATTTCTCACCTCAGGGGACCTGTAATGCTTCCTCAGTAGCAGGTCCTTACCCAGGTTATTACATATGGCAAAGTTTTCTTCTCTGGCATCTACCTCAGCCTTCAGGCTCTGGTGGTTGTTCATTAACAGCTCAACACCAGACACATCTCTGAAATATTACAGCAGAACATCAAACAAAATCAATTTCTCCCCATCAAGATTTCCACTTCGGTAGAAAGCAACTTACTTTTTCACTCATTGGAATACATGTAAAATTGGCAAAGTTCAAATCATAATTTCTCAAATCCCAGCCCATCGAATCCTCTCATCCATTCAGATCATGTAGTCCTATTCAAAATCTTCCCGTTCGGTTATATGGTGAAAAAAATATCCCACGAACGAAAAAAGATTTTGCTACATTTATAAGTGAGCATTGATTTCTGGGCCTGTAAAAAGCACGTAGGACCTGACTACCCCATTGATTTACTGAGACCGCCAAAAATATAATTCAATTTTTTGGTTCAAAATAATAATCTGTCAGCGGTCCCTGACACTCCTACTAGCTATCACCAAACATTAATTGCCAATACATGTACACATATACGTGCCATACATCTACAAAGTAGCGAACTAGTGTATTAAGTACTACTTTTCCTATACGATGAGCAAAACAAATCCCACGTGAGTTGTATTGACCCTATTAGTGTCATGGTTGACTGAATATGCATTTTGTTCAATATGAATTTTAAAGTTCGGGGTTTTATGAAGTGATATGTACATTTTTGCTCAAATCCTCTCAGCACTTTTGATTTTATAGGGTTCTCTTGACCCCTGGGGTCATTATATTTTGTGACAATTTATTCCAGACTAAATGTAGTTATTTTGTCATTAAAATATCTTATTAGAGAAACGTTCAGGAAAAGTTGCGCTATCCACAAGACTTCTTGTCACTGCACTGATAAATGTAGCAAAATAGGCAAAATAATTCAGCCTTGGGCATGAAAAATTTGAATTTTTGGACAAATTTTGCGCTATTTTGGGGGATTTTTGCCCATAACGATACTAATCTACTTAAAACAGCTGTTTAAAGTTGTACAAATTGCTTAAGTGATTTATATTCTCTCATAAGTAGGACTATTTGCTACTTTACTAAACTGAACATCATTGATTTTTCGTTTTTCATGAACTTCTGATGGCTAGTTCAAGTAGCATTGTCTTTTGTGCAGGTTTACTGAATACGTCCCTTTAAAATTGGGTCTTTCGTGGGTTTAAAGGGTCAAAATGTTGGAACTTCGCACACTGTGGAACGTTTGGGGTATGTTTTCTTTAATTTGGCAAGAACTGCATCAAATTACTTGATAAGAGAGCAGAAATGTAGCAATTTAGGCTGAAAAGTACTGTTTTCAATGAAAAAACGAAAATTGCTGACTCAGCAAAATTTAGATCGTCGTCTCCAGAATTTAAGGGGTTAATTTGCAAAACTTTAAATAGTTCCATAAAAAGATATGCGAAATATGGCTAAATTCGACATATTTCTCGAAATTCACTAATAAATGTGGTTCATATTAGGTAGAAAGCAACTTACTTTTTCACTCATTGGAATACATGTAAAATTGGCAAAGTTCAAATCATAATTTCTCAAATCCCAGCCCATCGAATCCTCTCATCCATTCAGATCATGTAGTCCTATTCAAAATCTTCCCGTTCGGTTATATGGTGAAAAAAATATCCCACGAACGAAAAAAGATTTTGCTACATTTATAAGTGAGCATTGATTTCTGGGCCTGTAAAAAGCACGTAGGACCTGACTACCCCATTGATTTACTGAGACCGCCAAAAATATAATTCAATTTTTTGGTTCAAAATAATAATCTGTCAGCGGTCCCTGACACTCCTACTAGCTATCACCAAACATTAATTGCCAATACATGTACACATATACGTGCCATACATCTACAAAGTAGCGAACTAGTGTATTAAGTACTACTTTTCCTATACGATGAGCAAAACAAATCCCACGTGAGTTGTATTGACCCTTCTTGCATTTGATTTTTCAAATTAATTTTTCTTTTGGAAAAAACAACAATTTAACATTTTAGAAATGAACATTTATTAAGTGTTTGGTTCTATCAGTTTATGCTGGTTACCTTGGTTTTTCTTGAGTATTCATCTGCCTGGTGATGTCATCCATCCAGAGTAGGAGGTCTCTGACCATGTTGAAGAATCTGTACAGATCATTGGTATCATGTAGCTTGAACTTACGTGCTTCACACATTACCTAAAACATGCAATATGAACATTTTTAGATCATTTTAATACAAACATGAAATCAGTATTCTTTAAAAATATATTTAATATTTTTGTTGTTCATTATTTCTTTTGCTGTATTTAATCGAATCAATGAATTAATGCATCCCATACAATGAGTGACTTTTAAAGCAAAATGGAAATTAAAGACTGGATGTTTAAATGTCAATAAATCAAAAGTTTTTATCTACTATATACTAGACAGGTACCAGAAGCAATCTTTCTTTATGAGCAATGAGAAACAACCTACATGTACTGTGAAATCCCAAGACACTGAGACACAAGATGTGAACAGATTATCTCACCTGTAGGTTGCGCCATGCGTTTAGGACCTCTGCCTCTCTCTGGCGTATTTCTGAAGCCTTGTCACCAGAGTAAGCCACAACTAGCTTAGCAGAATCCTCTTGTACTTGTTGAACCTAAAATAATATAGCAGATACATTGTAGCACAGTCATCCACAAGTCTAAGGCAATTCCAGACATTCATCAAAAGGGTTGAAACATGTTATATAAACATTAAATTCTGTGGAGACTTCCAATCAACCTAATAAAATGAAACACATCAAAATCAACCAGAACAACGGCAACGCCAAAGCGTAGCGAATCCCATCGAACAGCCATGGATGGCATTTTAACAAACAAAGTATATAGCAAAAATGGCAGGCATTTTTCAAAATGTCCGCCTTCTACCAAAAGTGTCATTAGACCATTTGCCATACTTATAGTATTCACATACCAAATATGAACAAAATCGCTGAACTACTTTTCAAGTTATAGTAAAATACGTGGGGCCATTTTTCAAAATGGCCACCTTCTACCAAAAGTGTCATAGGATAGTGTGTCATGCTTTTAGTATTCACATACCAATAGGAACAAAATCGCTCCACTACTTTTCGAGTGATAGTAAAATACGTTAAAATGGCGGCCATTTTGAAAAATTGTCGCCTTCTACCAAAAGTGTCATTAGACAGTGTGCCATCCTTATAGTATTCACATACCAAATATGAACAAAATCGCTTCACTACTTTTCGAGTTATAGTAAAATAGGTTAAAATGGCGGCCATTTTTCAAAATGGCGGCCATTTTTTAAAATGGCCACCTTCTACCAAAAGTGTCTTTAGATAGTGTGCAATGTTTATAGTATTCACATACCAAATATGAACAAAATCGCTCATGCATCCAAATCTGAATTCAAGTTCTCAAATTGAGACCATATTAAGATGCTAGAGTGATTCTTTGAGATCCTTTAACTAAAACATGATAACAGAGAACATGAACAACACAGCTGTAGATGATGAGTATGTATTACATATACAGTCTCTAGGCTTGACATTTGGGATGTGTTCTGGAGAGATACAGCAGCAGGCCTGATGCCCAACAGCTCAACATTATCAGGGTACCTCTCTACTCTCTCAAAGATACACTGCACCTGGATCAAGTTTGCAAAATATGTCAGTCTAACACACAGCCACCAAGAAATACCTCAACTTGAGATGATCCCTTCATTCATTTAAATTGGCCAATAAACTAGTTTTCCTTTTCTCTGCACTTTGCACTAGACTGATATTTATATGAAGACAACAAGTAGTAACAAATAGATAAAAAATACAAGTATGTAATATTTTTTGATGATCGAATCGTAATGTTTGACCTGAAATGTTACCATTTCTTTCACTTCTGCAGTACATCAAATGAGAATTAAGTGTGATTGAATGATACATATTCATACATATATTTAGAGGGCTAAAACATAACCTACCTGAGTTCCAAGTGTTACAAGGTCCCTCTCAAAGTTCTCATGCTTTCTCTCGAGGGCCTTCACACTTTGTGCATCACGGCCCAACTCTTCAGGAATTGCATTTTGTTTTTCATGTATTCTCTCAAGAGTGTCCTTACAATCCTGGTAGAACTTGAACAACTCCCAGGATGCAAGCAGGGCTTGTGTACGGGTGTCGATCAGCTCCAACAGGTCTGACCATGCCTCATTGATCTGATCCTTCCATTCCGCAATTGTTGCAGAGTCTGAGTGACCTGATTGGATGAGCTGGTCACAGATCTCATTGGCTTGTGCAACACGTTCTTCTCCAATGTTTTGTGTGTCCCGGGCAAATTCACGGAATCGGTCTCGAAGCATCTGTAACAAGCATGTAGGCTCTTAACACACAATTGACCAAAGGTGAAATGATAAATGAACGGTGATTCTACTGGTATTTTATAGTTATAGAAAAAGCTGCATATCCTATCATGCCATATACAATATGTAGGGTTTCCATTTATTGTTTGACTTACACAAACATGCTCGTAGTCTTGGCCAAGTTCATGTGCCCCAGCCACAGCTTCACGTTCTGCGATCCATTGTTCAAGATCGTCGATTTCACGGTTAAGTTGGAACAGTCGAAGAATCTCATCTAGTTTGCCTCGTCTCTCACCTGACAGATCTTTCAAACTGGCATAGAGTTTATCTACCTTGGATTGGCGAACACTAATTTGGTCACTGTAAGAGATGCAGAAGATATAAGAATAAGTGTTGCAGATTTCTCAAGGCTCATTTGGATGAATTATAACAATGCATACTATATTTATTTGTAATGTATTCCTTTACATGACTTGTAACAGTGACAGTAAAATATACTGTATATACTGGAACAGTATAGGGCCACACTTTAAGGCTAGAAAACATCATAAACATAGATTTTTTTTGAAGGTTTTACAAATACATATCATTAATTTATCCTTAATCTTTATATATAAATTCCTTTTAAATGCTACATACCTTTCTGGGTGTTCAGATTCTATTAATTCTCTGGAGCGATCTCCCAGTTCTCTTACTGTATCAGCGTAATCTTCTACAGTTTTTTCTAGAGCATGGTGTTTCTTTAACATATTGTTGGCTCCATTCTCATCCTTGGTTCTGTCCTCTCCCATCATGTACAACTCTTGTTCACTCATCCAGGCTTCAGCCTCTGACGCATCGAAATAATACTGAAAAGAATAGAATTTTCATGTACAATAAATATTGTATCACTCTTTCACCATTTTTGCATTGTTACATTATGCACAACTACCTGGTTTATTTTGCTTTTCTCAAGAATAATATTACAATGTTGTCATCTATCACTGTTTTAGTCTGAATTTTTTGAAGTGTTCATATTATTTAAAGTGTACATTCATGGATGTATGGTTAATACCTGTTGTGCTGTCTCAGAAAGTTCCAGCCTCTTTTTTCTAGCCTCAACTGCTGCAAGGAGTTCATCCCATCTGTTCAAGAGGTCCTCTATTTGTTCCTGGAATTCATTTGCACGTGGATGTCCCTCATCAATCATCTCTCGGCCTGCATCACATACACTATCAATACGTGGCTCATGCCCATTAATTTCATTTGACAATGAGCGATTTTTCTTTATTAACATTTGGTTGCTCAATAAACTGTTGCCATAGTCTGTAGAAGTTGCCTGTGGCATTTTTTCGGCAATCCAAAGTTGTTCATCCTCAATATCACGACGGAATTGGTGAACACGTTTCTGGCGAAGAATTCCAGTTCGTCTTTCTTGGATAGGACCTAAGATCTTCTGGAACCTAGAAATATAGAGCAATCAAAACATAAGGTGCCTGAAGAATGTCCCAAATGAATAGATGTAAAATTATGTTACAAGCTAAATATGCCAGCAGTGAATAGTCTCTATGGGTCAATCATGCTATATATGCTCTGTTGTTCAGCATATTAGTTATTTCACCTATACATTTGTTAGCACAAGATTACCTTTCTTCCACTTGGACCCTCTTGCTTTCTATTTCTTGCTCTTTACCAGGGTCGAGTTCCTTTAGTTTTGTTGATTGAGATTGGAGCTCTTGTACTTGTTGTTCCTTGATCTTCATTTGAGTTTCTATAGTCTGAATACACATAAAATCAATTATGAAAAAGCATTAATGGTTTCAAAGTCTAGTTTTGGGATAAACTGAATATTCATTGAATATTAGATATAGCAAGATACTGTTAATGTTATCCATGACATGTGGTGCCAAACTTCTTTTAAATCCATATTTGCCACTCATTTTTATATTAAACTTACATTTTGGTTCTGTATTAACAAATTAACTGTTGTCAAATCATGGCCTTCTTCTGTCTTAATTATTTGTTTTTCTAGTTCATTTATCCATCCATCAACATCATCACAGCTCTGTTCATAGATCACCGCACGATTGGCATCGAAAAGTTTCTCTCCTTTCTCATTGCTGTGTGATTCTAGCTCCTCCCACTGTCGACGGAGTTCATCTAATCGTGGTTGGACCTGCTCTGCCATTTCTGGTTTCTCCCTCAAGAGATTCTCAGCATCCTAAACATAAATTAAAATATCCATTCACTTTAGAATTTTGCTTATATAACTGGTTTAAATGCTTTGTATTTCATAAAATATGAGAGTTTAATGGGAACAAAATTACCTTTTTTAAACTTTTGATGAATGATGTAAATAAAGAAGATCAAAAATCAAAATGCCATGATTTTTTCACCTAATTTTTTTATACTAGAGAGGACTTAGATCAATGCTAAATACTGAATAAAAGCAGCTGGTTTTACCTGTTGTAGTTTGTAGAGTCTGTCTTTGTTGGATTGTATCTCAGACTCGAAGGCTTGGTGACGTACATACTTGCTGTGGAGATTTTTAGCATCGCGGTAGGTCTCATCTTGTGAAGCCAAGATCTTGTCTGACACCCAATCACCCAACTACAATACAGAAGTAACTAAAGTATATGCAACTAATATAAATAATCATCCTAATACACATTGGCATATATATGATAATATAATAGATGTACAGTTAAGAAATAGCACCAACACTGGTACATGATACGTACATTTACCTACTCATGATAACTGAACTTACAATTTGTCTCTGTTTTTTCCATTTTTCTGGTTATCTTAAATATTTTGCATATTTTCAGTCTAAGTATACAATAGAGAGACTGGCTTACCTCATCACACTCTTGGAGGAATTGCTGCAGAGTCAGGGCATCCTTCAGTCTCTCAAGGGTCTCGTAGGCACGTGTTCTGTTCACATTACGGCGCTCTACAATGTTCTCTGACTGACGTTGGATCTTGTCCTTGGCGAAATGGTTCTCATCTTGAAGGCGAGAAGCGAAAGCAACAGTTGCATTGACTTTCTCATCATTGGCATCCATAGTTGTGATAAATGCTTCATGACGTTTGATCTTGTTTTCTGCATCTTCTAAAGATTGCTGTTAACAAAAAAGGTACACAATCAGTGCTTGTTCTTTCTATTCAACTGCTTTCAATCTATTGGCAAAGTTTATTTCATTCCACAAACAAGTATGCAGGGTGATCTCAGAGTATATATTGTCAAACTAATTCTGGAGGCCACTTCTCAAAAGCATCCTGAATTCTAATAATATTTCATGATACTGCTAAAGTAACGCATCTGCCTGGGCTTCTAATGGCCGCTCCTGGGGGTTGGCAATGCTTTCAGCCAAGGCCCTTTGATCCCACACAAAAATGGCTACTCCTCTTCTGGGGCAAAAGAAGAAAACAAAATTTAGGTATTTCAAGAAATGACCCCTGAGAAGTAAATGATCTCCCTGAATGCAACATGAAATACAATATTAGTATTCTTTGCCATTAGATTGTTTCAATAAGATGCTTTAGTACAACGTCGTTATATCATTAAATGTTATTCAAGCAATACATATCACATGGAAGTGTTTACCATTATTTCAGGGAGTGACTTAAATTATACAATTTGAATTAGTATTACTGTATTTAATATAGCATGTAGCAATATGATCCTGTCAAAAGAATTTCAATCTGGTCATATTTTGTATTGAACATGACCAGAATGAAACTAGACAGAGAGAATTTGACAAGTGAACTGGATTTGAAACATGCTGCATGCTACTGAGCACAAGAACAATGAATAAAGCATGGAAGTTACAGAAATTCATCTATAAAAGTGAAACATTCTAAAAAGAAATATAATGAGTTGAAACCTTGAGTTTTGTGATTTATTATAAATCAAGAAATAGAAATGATTGAAAACTCATGATTTCAACTAAAATGTTTTATCTTAACTGCAAAATGAGTGACTTTACATGGACAATACATGGCACAAAAGACAATCCAGCACATGAAACTACAGTGGGTGGAAATATCATGACAGAGATGGCATATTCATTCAATGATAGGAGCATATAGAACCTCAGTCCTCAAACATGTACAACTCCAGCACTAAGCGCATTGTTTCTCATATTCTCCATGCTTAAAGTGGGACTCTTCCACATTTTGTATTTTGCGCAAGTAACTGTACATACAATACATTAGGAAAGATCTATGTAAACTTGGGAGCATATATAACAGCAGCTACCTCAATTAGCTAGATGAAGGCAGAGTTCACTATATCACCAGTAAGATGCTGTGACGTGCACATATGACTGCATCCTCTGCACTATACAAACTATAGGATCCTATTCTAAGGACATAACAATTGATATATTTGTTATCATAAGTGGCTAGCATGCACACACAACCCTGGCAAATATTCCATATACATGTATCTTGTGCAATGAATAATTAATCTAATTTCAACAACCTCATCGTATCGGAGTCCTATTCATAGCAATCCCTCAAGGGAAATACTTTAATATTCATGAAATGCTTTGCCAAGTTTGATATGAGGTTTGTTACAACAAGAATGGTGATGCCAAAGGGAGAACTGAACTGATTCACTACAATTATGTAAATGTGGTGTGCTATAGAATTCCTGTTAGCTAAACATGTGACAGTCTCAAATCTAAATGCTGTGTGGTAGTCTCAATGCCAAAATGTGTCAGGAAATGTAATAGGAAAAATATCAGATAAGGCATGAATTTAAAAAATGATTCATGAATGATTTATGAATGTTAGAAATGAACAATGAGACACAAACTACAAAAATCAAGGAATATAAATAATGGAGAAAATCTGGTAGATTTTAAATATGTTTGAATTGCAACAGGAATACATATAACATACCCCTCCAAATCTGTACGTCACCTGTTTGTCGCTAATTGGCGTCGTCTGTCAATACAAGCATGACAGTTAAGTGATATCTAGCTATAGCTAGCCTATTCTACTATGTCTATGTTTCACTGCTTATGAATAACAGTTCATGGGTTGGGGCATTCATTGATTTGTAAAATAGTATAAGAGAACGGAGGATACATATACATACAGGGAAAACTTGAGATGGAGGAGGGCTGAAAAGGGGGCAGAAAATTGGAACAAAAACTCGGGTGAACAGAAAACATGTTTGACGTTTTCTCATTTCAAATGGACTGAGTTGAATGGCTATCCAGTGTATCACACTTGGTTAGATTAGATTGTAGCTTTTAAATTAGTATGATTATTTGATTATTTCCTGAAATATGACATGATAATATTAGACAACATCTGGTCATGCAATCCAATATATTGACATCAATCCATGATGAAGCCAATATATTAACATCAATCCATAATAAAGCCAATATATTGACATCAATCCATGATGAAGCTTAGGAGAAACACACAAATTGTACATTTCTCCCAGACTGATAAAGCATGCCCTCATATCATAATAAATAAGTTAAATATATTTCTGAAAAATAACCTAAGGCATAATCAGCTGTATTTTAAAGTGTCCACGAGGCTATTTAAATTGACACTTTTTTGAAAAATTCAGTTCCAAGAATTCTCGAAATGTCCTATCCATGCTCAATATAATGCTCCTCTGATAAATCTTGAATATTCTATTGATACTACACTGATCTATACACCATCAATAGAAAATAAATTTTAAATGTAAAAAATCAATAGAACATCTGTATAATGTTTTAAAAAAGCCTGAAAAAACATTATCATAAGAAACTAATGTAACTCTTCCCAGCACCAAGAATGAATAATCATAATGAATGTATCAAAATGTCTAAAAAATACCAAATACCCCTGTTTTTGACAGAATTTAGAGTAAGAAACAATATATTTATACTTACGGGTACTTCTTCCTTTGATAGGAAGTGATCTTGTTGGTTGAGAAGGACCTCAGCTTGGGTGGAATCTCTGAGGAACACCTGTAGGTTGAGGCTCTGGGACAACAAGTTCTGTCTACTCTCCCACATCTGGTATACCTCTACCCAACCATCATCCAATGCCTCAAGGCGCTATGAACATAAAACATTTACAATGGAAGTAGTTGCATCTGGTTATCATTACCTTGAAATTGAAGCCATTTTCTTTGTTACACAAAGATCCTACAAAATCAAATTTTCTGTTTTTGAGTCCTCGTTAATTAATGGCAGAGATGCTCATCTTAATATAATTAAATAGCTTGACCGGATGTTATATTTCTTGCATTTGTTATTATGTTATGTTGAACTGTCAATATGTTTTACCTGTCCAAGGAAGATGTACTGTGGATCCTCATCTTGTCCCTCAATCACCTTGCTTCCATACTCCTTCAAACGAGCATACTCTGGTGCAAACTGGTCCATCTCCTCCTTCAGCTGAGCATGCTGGTTAAGGAGCTTCTCTGCCTCAGCCAGGCTAGAGGGATGGTCCTCACTGGCGATGGTGGTCTGTGTACGTGACAGCCATGATTGGAAGTGATCCAAATCTTGCAAGAATTTCTGCAGATCACCAGCCTCACCAAGTTTTTCATCTCGCTCTTTCAGCTAGAAAACATATTTTAATGATATCTATGTTTGCAAGCTCTTGTTTAAATTTTACAGCTTGGGTGGACAAGTAAACTTAAGATATCATTATAAACTAAAAGAGCTACATAACAATGTGTCAATGAATATATCTGACAAAGAACATGTATAACTGAAAGTCTGAAATATGGGAGCACAGTAATAGTCACTTACCATGTCTTTAAGCTGAGCCCACACAACAGTGAGTTCAGTGACCTGTTGTCGTACTTTCACAGCCTCCTCTGGTTTCTCAACTTCGAGCTTATCAGCCTCTTGGTTGAGAGTGTCCAGCTTGCTCTGTATGGCTGCCAGGTCACGTTCCATGCCACTGAGACGACGCTGGAGCACCATGACACTACCAAGGTCACTACCTAGTTCATCTGTGGACTCAACAAGCTTCTTCTTCTCTATGATCCATGTCTGAAGTTACATGTCATCAATATACAACATTTTTGTCATTAATGTTTCAGGTTAATGTCTTGCTTCAAACAATAAAAGAGGGTAAACCATTCACAATTAGTTTGATTTCACATGTTAAGACCTTCCTGCAGATGGCATACTATTAAGGAAAATGCCACTTCATGAGTGAAATTTCACAATTTTAACACAATTCAAAAATATTGTTGATTTGAGGTCTGATGGGGCATCTTGGAAAATAATCTGATCTGGAAATGTCACACAACACTTCAACTTACAGTGGTTTCTTCACACTCAATAATGAACATCTGGTTACGGTAAGCAATATCTAGCTCATCACGTTTCTGTTTGATCTTCTCTTGTAGGGCTTTCCAGCGTTCATTGAGGCCATTCTGGCGATCAAGGACCTGGTCTGAGTTAGGGTGCTCCACCTGTATAACAATAGAAATGGTGTTTTATTGTTATATTACAGATAAAGGTAAATGTTTGGGAGTTATTTATTATATTGCGGTGTACACTACCTAAGTTTATGATTTCTATTAATGTTTTTAAGTTTCAATAGAGTAATGGACTTTGATACACCAAGTGAATATCCAAATATACATGAGCAAAATGCCATGGGAACACAAGTGAATAAGAATTGTATACCTGAATGAGTTGTCTGGCCAATTGATTGACAGTGTCAACCTTGGAGGCATTGGCACTCATCTCCTGGTCAAGTGTAAGGAACCTCTGCCTGAGCACCTCACAGTCCTCAATGTCATCTGAGGGTTCCATTGTGTCCAACACTTTTTCCTTAAATGCACAATTAACAATATCATAATATAAAGAACCAATCTACTATTCTAATATTTTTGATTGTATTTCTGCATATCTTCTAGTTAGTATACATATCACCTAATCCTATACCACATACAGTATTATTTTTAACAATATCTTTTAATTGATATAACCTCTGATCATTGTTCACAAATCATACCTTTTCTCGCATCCAGTGTTCGACATCATCAGCCTCATTGAATAGTTTATAGAGGGAGAGGGCATCCAGGAGACGTTGTTTCCTCAGAGTAGCCAGGCTAAGGAGCTCCTGGTAGCGTCTGTCTATGCCCCCTAGACGACCTTGAACCTCAGGAGAATCACGATCAGTCTCTCCAAGGTTCTGTGCCTGCTCATTAAGTGCAGTTATGACACTCTGGTAGTTGTTCAGTTCCTCAGTTACATCCTATTGAGAATATATGCAAATTGAAGATTATGTCACAATACAATAAAGAGATTATGTCACAATACAATAAAGAGATTATGTCACAATACAATAAAGTGCATACAAGTAGGTGTATTTCACATAATTGGGATTTATCTCAAAATTCATGATTTCTGAAATTAATAATAATTCGATTCATTTGTAGGTCAACTTGTTATCATACAACAAATTTTATTTTTTAATTTAAATTGAATTTAAGAAAAATTAATGGAATAAATATAAAGTAACACAATGCTAGATGTGATATACTTAGAAACATACAAAAGACGTGATGAAGAAATGAGGATCAATATAAATCAAGTGAGATGTACATTGGATATTGTACACATTATGTTATGTACCCTGTGAACAATTAAACACATGTGTTTAATTAAAATACATGGTAGAATGATTTCAATTCTGATTAGGAAACATCATTTACAGGCTTGGGAAAGAAAATACATAAACCTAAAGAAGGACTGTTTTTTGTTTGAAAATGTCAACCTTTGTAAGATTGAGCCATGCCCCTCCCCAAGCCTGTACTTATCACAGCATTACCATTTAGTTGAGAAACTGTTCAGCAGTATATCTCAGTCACAATGGGTTAGTTTTGAGTGACATATGTTAAAGATTAAAACTGCAAATGCAAACCAAACTAAAAAGATATGAAATAATTAAAGTAAAACAAAAACTAAAACAAAAGAAACTCCACAACACAACAAACATTTGATTTGCCTTGAGGCCCTTTATCTATCACTCACATGGCCATCATCACGTGTTTCCATGCCTAATACTATAAGATGCTCCTAGAATTCATCACATATAAAGCATCAACAACTAGAAAAGCAGTAACTCTCAGGTAGGTACAACTGGTTTAAAACGAAATTTGACTAGCATTAAGAAGAAATAGAAGATACACATACATAAAAAAAACATTTCAAAATAAATGAGAATTCAAGTAAAATGCACTTCTAATAACATCTAATGAGGAAAAATGAGCATTGAGCTGATTGCTGACAAGAGATTAATGAAATGAACAAAGCTCTTTAATCTGAGTAGAAAGCCATGCTTTGAAAAACATGCAAAACAAGATTATTTAAGTCAGTTAATAAATATCACACAAATTATGAATCATTTTGTCAATTGACAATTAGTATTCTGTCTTTTAATTTTGAATGAACAGTTCATACAAATTCATTTGACTTCAGGCCTGTAAGTAACTTTCAATATTCTAGTATCAAAAGCTACTCAATTAACTAAATGCAGACATACTGTATGTTGAACTAACCTTGTGTTTTTTGAGGAAGGACTGTACACTGGCCTCATCACGTCCCACGTCCTCACTGGACACAAGACGGAATGTGTCCATCATCCATGTATCAACATCATCAGCATCAGCGAAAAACTGCAAGCAGAACAAAATTATATTTCACATAGAAATCTTTAATTTATATGTAAAGAAAGTGACAAGGGGAAAAAATTAGGATATTTTTGAAAATAAAATTTTGTTTAATACAGGCCAACACTTGACTCTGTATATTCTAACTTTGTCATGTAATACATGTATGATATGGGAATTCTAAATTCTGTTCTTACTTGGTAGAAGTCTACAGCCTCAGCAAGTCTCTTCTTGCGGTATCCAGACAATTCAATCAGTGCATCCCATTGGGTGTTGACCTCATCTATACGCCCTTGAATCCTATCAGCTCCGAAATTTCCAGCTCCAATGAGATCAGTTCCCACCTGGGTGACTGTTTGAAGGTGAGTATGTCTGGATGTCATCTCATCCTCCATGGCTTTGTTTTTGTTTACCAATAGGTTTACACTGGTCAGATCATGGCCAAGATCTGGTGAGGACATGATCTGTTCCTTCTCTTTGATCCAGCCCTCTTCATCAGCCATGTCCCAGTAGAACTGCCAGAGTTTGCGAGACTCCTCCAGTCTGGCTCTGCGCTCTGCTGCCAGCTGTTGGAGCTCCTCATAGGCAGCCTCCAGGGAGGACATTCTGTCTTGTACGATCTGGGGGTCACATGGTTTGTAATCTGGAATTATCAAATGACAACCATATCACAAGTCTATAAACAATAACATTCAAGTGAAAATCTGCATTACTGCATTAGTCTGCACAAGATTTGAACAATGTTTTATACAATTTAGTTGAACATGCCATAAACAAATACATTGATCAACACACTCACACACAGGAGGGTGACAGAAAGACCTTTGAGGCAAAATCTTGCAAGAAATGTTCCTTTAACATTGTATCTCCCTTACAATCCCTGCTCAACTTGAATGTTAGCAGTATGTTAACATGCTTCATTAGACTGATTTTTTGGATCACAAATATGTCACTTCATCTTTACCTTCTTCATCCACTTCCCCATCAACGTATCTCTTGGCTTGTCCATTAACAGTCTTAACACGCTCTCCCACAACATTGATGTCAGCTTCTAGGAGAGCATGCTTTTGCAGGAGGTCCTCAACTCCCATCAGATGTTTGCCATAGTCTTCAGATAACAGGCGAGTCTATAACACAATTATAAGCATCACTTACCACTATTTAGCAATGAATTATACCATCTTGTATAGACTGAGTGTTCAGATCTCAAGTGGGTCAATGATACTGTCAAATATTGGGAAATGATCCATTAACTACAAATAATCTATAGCAAGATTATTTCTTAATTAATAATAAAAGATGTACAGATATTATTCTGATAGAATACCTTAATTTCATCCATCCAGTCGAGTACATAGAGCATCTCCTGGAAGACCTTCTGCAGGTTGAGGGACATCTCCAAGCGCATACGCCTGGCACGTAGGAGCTCAAGTAGGTAGTTCCATAGGCGAAGAACATTGTCTTTTCTAAAAACAAGTGAAATATATGGCTTAGTTAAGTGGAATACATTGCTCTAATTTTATGAATATTATTTATATAATCTTGGCTAATAACAATGTCTTCCTTAATATTTATAGCATTGAAAAAAGTTATTGTTCAGTTATCCAATATAAAACATGTGATCAGTTGTGATCTTTTCAATGGTTACTACCTACCTTGCAGTAATTCGTACAATATCATGGTAGTTTTCTTGTTGTAGTTCATTGGCAACTGCCACTACAGCTTGGACACGCTCCTCGTATGCATTAATATCTGTCTCAATAGCCTCATGTTTTCTGGTTGCTGCCTCAACAGCTGCTAAGTCATAGCCGAAATTATCCTGAGAGACTAGACGCTGGTTCTCACTCAACCAGGTCTCTCTCATGCCAGCCTTGCGGTCAAACCTGGCAGCTAGTTGTTCAAGCTTCTCTTGTCTACAAATCAATAGAAGGATGTAAGGTACAATAATATGAAGGTGGACGATACATACGATTCATCTATATTACTAAACATTTGTTACCTCTATATGAACCATTCAAAAAAGAAAGGATTTTTGTCATTTAGGACATATATTATGTTTTATTCAATTAAAAAAAAATTATGTTTTATTCTAACTGACAAGGTACTACTACTTGAACTGACCTGATAAGCTCTTCGCGCAGTGCCAGTTCACGTTCATGTTCAGATTTCTCTAGTTTTTCCCAGGCTTTGTTGATATCTGAAATCATCTTGCCCTCTCCTGGGAAGTAAGGCTTCTGGTTGTTAGCCCGCATCTTGCTCTGAAGAGTGAACAATTGGATCTCCAGGTTTCCCTTCTCTACAAACCTGAAAAATGTGACAAGACGGAAAAAATTATTCCCCATTTCAATGATTCAATATGCTAAATATAGGATCTTGGAAAGACTTATTGTTCTGCATTCATCAACTTTAAATAATATGTTTTAAGTTTAAGTTTAAAGTTGGGACTATCATACTAAAACAATGTTGTCAAACAATGGTATTTCCACTGATAATAATATTTCCTTACATGTAAAAACAACAATAAAACTTTTAAAGAACTGTTTCAATTCGAAAGATCCTTTCTTGAAAAACATCTGGAACGATAAAAATAATGTGCAAAATGGAAATAAGCTTCGAACTTATAGAATGTTCAAATATGGAGTTGTAACTGAATCTTATGTATCTGATTATATTCCAAGACATCATAGAAGTATGCTTGCCAAACTGAGAACAGGTAGTCTCCCACTTAACATTGAGACTGGTAGATGGTCAAACATAGCATTGCAAGATCGAACTTGTAAATTATGTGATAGTAACACTATTGAAGATGAATTGCACTTTGCCATTCAATGTAAACATTACTCCAGCCTCAGATCACACTTTTATGAAACTGTTACAAACATTTTGACGCCACATATAAAAACAAATACTGACAATGATTTACTTCTATTTATTAGTCTCATGCATTCAAAATCAATTCAAAGGCAATGGGCTGCTCTCTTGCATAACATGTTTGTAAAGAGACAATTTGACCTTGAAAGGCTGACTGAAGCATAATTATTTGTAATGTCCTAATGTATGTTTCACCATATTCATTCGATTGAGTGCCTCATTACTTTTATACTATAATTTAACTCTAGTCAATTTAAAGAGGCAATATGTTACATGTTAACTCTTTCTATTTATTATGTATATGAATTTATAATTATCAAACCTGTGCAATACTTGGGATAAATTGTTTTATTATACATTACTGATACGCATTGTCTACAGTCTGACAGTATATGCTTAATGTTCTTGCGATAATAATTTGGAAGTTAGTGACCAGTGTCTCATAAGCCGACATCGGCTGGTGGTATTTTAACTATGTTCTTATATATGTATTAATTGTATCATACCAGTGACACTTAAATAAAATATTTTAAACTTAAACTTAATAATATGAAAGTTTTTTCAACATACTTTGGAGGTTTCTCCACAGTTCTGTATGTGTTGAAACTTGTTAGTTGCTGTTGTACTCCATTCAGTGAGTTGGCAAACTCCCGGTCGTTCAGGACTTGGATGGTTTGTTCGATCCATTCCAGTAGGTCAGAGGTCAAGGTCTCATATTCATTTATCAAGCTATCATTATCAATAGCATTTCCAATTACCTGAAATGAAATCAGAACTTTAAAAACTTGTTTTTAAGATTATATAAAGGTGGATGCATGCTCAGGGGATATATTAATTTTAAGCATTCCATAATTGTTTATTTAGCCAAAAGCTTAGTTTTGAAAGGTTTTTCAAGCAAATATTCATCAGAATTAACTTTGAGGAAGTTTTCTCAGATATATTTTATCTTAATGTCATTGCAGGTATTTGATTGGTCAATTGTTACTGGGAAACATAATGTTTATGTTTGTGTTAAAAGTTTATCATGAAGTATCTTAGAATAATATCATGATTAGTACACTGTTCATGCCTATATTACAAGAGAGAGCACATCATGATTATGCCCTTGCTCTGATCATGCAACACATATAGTCTTAAATATCTATCTTAGTGTATAAGTTAACAAACTATATAACAGATTATGTTGTGGGCCAAATCTTGAATGTATCATAGTTTTACAATTCCCAAGTTTCAAGAAATGGCTCTAGTACAGTATGAATCTACACAATGACAAAGAAACCTGCAGTTTCTAAATTGTTACTCATACATTAAAGAAACATTTGATTATGAAATAAGTTAAAACATGCTCTAGTATACTTCATAAGCAACTTTAGTATATAAGCTGAGGTAGTCATCCATGCTAGCAATTAATAATAGACAGTTTTAAATGAATGAATATAAAATAAGAGTTAAATAAAACATAAATAATGGTTACATTTTTTAGTACAAACTGAATATTCATTGTCAATCTGTGATCAGACAAATTGATCAATTCATTGATCGGTTCATTGAGATCTGATCATTGGTGACAATGGATATGTACAACATTGTGAATACATTAATAAAAACATGCAAAAACAATAGCTTTACAAGTCTGCAACATTGATCACGTTCAATTTTAGTACTCTACAACAACTTTTCCAGAAAGTAGCAAAGAGAATTTCATTTCATCATACACATCATAAGTGTATAGCACAAACTTGTAAAACTGTTGCTAAGACAATATTATAAGCAGACATTTCTAGACTGGAATGAAGAGCCCTAAGACATGTTGTCTCAGTGAGAAGCGTGTGGTGTCATGCTAAATACTGACAGATCATGCAATGACTGTGTCTCTTTGTACATATGACTCCCTATACAAACATGAATTCTATTAATACAAAAACAATGTTGGTTCAAAAAAGTAACCCCTCCCCCACTTTAACAGCAATAAACTCATACTGGCACATCTTGAAAGAATGAAATGTTAACAAATTCCAAGCGATTTCAATGTGATCGTGTCTTCTTTTTGCAGGTGTTTAATTTGCAGAGATTTTGAGCTGGTTCATTAAATTGATAAAAATGATTTAAACTCTTAATTTCAATGGTCGTTCATTCAAATTATGTCATTTCCCAGCTAGTGTGGGATTGACTAATCAATCTAGGATCCTCAAAGAGAGGCTGAAATGAACCGAATGAACAAACTGTTATGGGAGATACAAAATGATAAATGTTCATGTACGTACAAAGAAACACAACTAGATTACCTACAAAGATAGAGAGAACATGTACGGTGAACACTACAGCTTTATAACAACAACAGATGGCGCTGATCATGCGGGCTCACACGTCAACACCTAGCCCCCTGCCCCACCCGGGTGTACACACTGTAGCACCCTTCAACAATACCTTTCCAATACGTCTCCCCTGTACAGAGTCAGCCTTCATCTTACTGAAGTAGTGATAATATGTCACCACATATGTGATAACTGATTTCTCATCTGGGAAGTCCACATTCACATCTGAGTGAAGAGAAAAATTCAAGTTTATTTTCAATGATATTATACAAGAGAAAGTTTGGGTGATATATCTTGGTTGCATAGTTGATTTGGACAATTTTACTTCCAAGTACATTGTATTGTACATTGTGTAATCAATGTAATCAATACTGTACCATGTTTGATGCATGACAACTGGGCTTCAATAATCACCAGGATGGACCTGATTAATCTCATTGGAAGTAGTTATCATCCAACAATGTATGAACCAAGACATTTCACCCAAGTATTATGCATAAAACATTTGTTGAATACCTTGCCTATCCTTTTACTAGAGATGGTCCCAGACTTGAGTTTTGTGAAATAGTGGTAATATGTGACAACATAGGTTACAATGGATTTCTCATCTGGCCGTTCAACATCAACATCTGGTTGGAACACATAAACACACACATGACATGCAGTTCATCAAACACACAAGACTTTTAAAGATTAAGATCATGTGAGCTGATGGTATGATTTCTTTACTGTAGAAATTACATTAAGATAATAGTTTTATCATGAACTGAATGCATACAATTGAATGTTTATCAAAAGTAAAAAATATTTTTTTATTAACTTCATATGTTCTGAAATCATATAAACAGTGAATGAGAAAAGACACAAGATCCATCTTGAGGTATACCTTCAGCATCTAGCAGCTTTGTAAGACCAAGCTTATCCTCAGCCACATCAAAGGCATTGTTCAAGTTATACATGGCATTGGATTTCTGAAGCTTCTCATATTTGATCAAGTCAGGTCTGAAACAAAAACAGTGATTTAGTTATTGAGAAATATGTTTAAATCAAATAATTGGAGTTTCAAATACTATATTTCACATAGTGTGTAACATAATTCATGCAAACATTGATTGTAAAGCTTGCAAACTACAGATAAGGAAGCAAACAATTTATTTACTAACCTGTGTTTATGAATGATGGCATTAAAGGCGAGACCATCCCGCCAACTGGTTGTGAAGTTACGTATGTTGACATTGGAGTATCCCGCAGTCTTCATCTGGCACCACAAGAGTAGGGCATCCTTTGCTGATCTTGTCTCGCTGGTGTCGGTTTCTTCTATGGTAATGTCTTGAATCTGAAACAAACAATGTAATATATCTAAAGAATGGTTGATATCTCGTCATTCAAAAATATGGCAAAAAGTGATAACCAATGGATTGAATTTATTTAAATCAGATCAAAAAATATTTTCAAATATTGGATCTGACAGGAAAATAGTTTTCATAATAAAATGCAATTCTATATTCATTCACAAGGGGATCATATGAGATTTCTGAGAGGGGAGTACTTTATTCCATGTTACAAGCAATTACACTGAATGCATGCTTCATTAGTTTGTTGTATTTCACAGAAGATGTTATATGACAACTGATACGTATGAATAGATCTGGAAAATCTACAGGAAGTATCAGGAATAAGAAGTCATGTCAATCAATCAATGTTGCATAAGCAATTCATGATATTTCCAGCAAATATGACAAGCAAATGATTGTGCGGAATCAATACTTTTTCCCCTTCTGCTTTAAAAACCTGAATTAAGAGAATAATGATAGAAATTTTGCCATTGAAAGTCATGATTAGAGAGTGCTTCTGTTAGAGAACAAATCAATAAAAGTTAATCACACCAGCTTCTCTTATTCATGATGTAAAAGAGAAGAAATGTTTAATAGTACAGTTCTATAAGAGTTCCATAATATGGAACACATACTGTTAGATAGCACAAATCTAATTATCCATCTCATTTTAAAACACAGCTTTCTAAATCATGATCATCATTGTGAGACTGGAATCCAAGATGAAACAAGAACACAAATGTGTACAAAATGTCCCCACCAATGGGTGATCCCATGAAATGGTTATCCTGAAAATGAGTAGACAAGACTTTACCAACACAATTTGAGGACGGAAATCCAAAATGGCCACCTTAAAATTTACCCAGAATGCCAAAAATTTAGTCAGTTCTAGATTTTCAAACTAAGAACCACCCCTGAAAATTTTTAATTGATCCGTCACAAAGTTAACTAGAAAACATGTAAACAAGACTTTACAGACAAGATTTTAGGATGGAAAATCCAAAATGGCTGCCTTGACATTTACCCAGAATGTCAAAAAACTAATCTGTTCCTAGATTTTCATACTAAGAATCATCCCTGAAAATATGACATTGATCTACCAAATGGTTCACCTGAAAACGCGTAGACAAGACTTTACAGACAAGATTTTAGGACAGAAAATCCAAAATGGCTGCCATGACATTTACATAGAATGCCAAAAACCTAATCAGATGTAGATTTTCACACTAAGAATCATCCCTGAAAATTTGAAATTGATCTACCAAACGGTTCACCTAAAAACGCGTAGACAAGACTTTACAGGCAAGATTTTAAGATGGAAAATCCAAAATGGCTGCCTTGACATTTATCCAGAATGCCAAAAAACTAATCAAATCTAGATTTTCATACTAAGAATCATCCCTAAAAATTTGAAATTGATCTACAGAACGGTTCACCTGGAAATGCATAGACAAGACTTTACAGACAAGATTTTAGGACAGAAAATCCAAAATGGCTGCCTTGACATTTGCCCAGAATGCCAAAAAACTAATCAGTTCTACATTTTCATACTAAGAATCATCTCTGAAAATTTGAAATTGATCTACCAAACGGTTCACCTGAAAACGCGTAGACAAGACTTTACAGACAAGATTTTAGGATGGAAAATCCAAAATGGCTGCCTTGACATTTACCCAGAATGCCAAAAAACAAATCAGATCTAGATTTTTATACTAAGAATCATCCCTGAAAATTTGAAATTGATCCACCAAACGGTTCACCTGAAAACACGTAGACAAGACTTCACAGACAAGATTTTAGGACGGAAAAATCCAAAATGGCGGACAATAAAAAAGTGATTAAGTGTTTTTGCTGATTTCTTCTTACAAAATTATCACATATAACTACTGTTAACAATAACATAGGCTTTTACAACAAAGTACATCTGAAATTATTTATAAAGCTACTAAATAGTTAAAGTATGAAAACTCAAAAACACCATTCAATATGATACAAAGTATTATCGTGCGCTAACTTTTCTTAAGACATTCAAAATGGCTGACATGACTGAGCTAACAGGTCCAAAACCTAATCAGATCTAGAATGAAGTGAGCTGAACAAGATGTTAAAGTTTTAAAAGCAACTGTGAAGCCGTTTTTCTTAAAGTTTGCAGACAAGGATTTTAGCATTTGACTTCAAAATGGCCGACAGGAAGTAGGTATCGACTTGAAACTTTTTCATCCACATCTGTATGCACTCATAAGTTATCCCTGAAAATTTGAAGGTGATATCTGTAGCGGTTTTGGAGAAAACTCCCGGACGTACGGACAGACGGACGGACGGACGGACAGACGGACGCGCCTAGGCCGACAATATGGCCCCACACTATGTGGTGGGGACATAATAAAGGCATTGAGGAGGAACATACATTATTCCACAAAGTTTAACTCAGGACAACACTGATGTAAACTGCAGTACATGCAGAACAGCAAGTACAATATGCAGGAATGTAACTTACAAGTTACAAAAAACTCTTCCAGATTCTATAGTAACATTTTAGCTCTTAGAACTTTCCCAAGCATAAGTAGATCTTAAACTAGCTTTGTTAAGTGGTTACACTAGTTATCTTATGGGTTACACTTTATATTATTTATATATACATATAATGTTTGTTCTATGTTTATTTTCAGATTCATTATCAACAGAGATTGTATATATCATACACTATGCAGAGGTCATTTCAGGTGACCAAGAACCATTCATTTTAATATGTACTATCACAAGTAACAGGTTTCTCTGTTTAAATGTGTTAACTACTTTTCCAATGTAGCATGTCTTGATGTTGGTATATAACAGAAGGATGTTTGTTGCAAGGTTCAGCAGTCACAAGGAAGTAAATATGTTTGAAAGCTTCCTGGGAAAACATATCTTATAGAGTGATGATACTACATCCAAATGCTTCAGATTGTCTTTCCAAATTTAAAAGAAACATCTTCTGGCATTTCTTAAAAATTTGAGATTTTTGTAGATGAAAATATTATCCCAATAGACTCTTGGTCTTAGCATATACATTCTTTGCTACAAGAAAATAGAAATACAGTTCTAGTTTATTTCCAGGCAAACTGCAGCAGCAGCCAGCATTAGATGTAGAAGACTACACCCAGCCAGTCAGATGGCTTTACAGGCAGACATTCCACCTAGAACATTACATCAACTACAGCAGAGAAACATATACAATTACCATGAACCCTCTCTCCCCATTATAGAAAACAGCCTCACGTAATTGTATATTATGGATATAGTTCACCAAACACAAAATGTTGCTGTATATTATGGCTAGAAACACTTTGGGCAAATAGCCTAGTGAGGGAGTCCTCCCTCCAACAAAGCTGTAGATGTAGTGTGTGTTTACATGAAAATTTAGATAATGATTAATTGAATACAACTACATTCACATTTTTCACAAAACATCCCAACAAATATTTCTAGAATTCTTTCAATTTCTGATCCTTTAGCACAAATGTTTTTCATTGCAATTCATTCAGACTCAAATTCTTAAAATATAGGATGGCCTACGATGATTTCTTGCAAGGAGCATTTCTGTGCAGTGAGGTTAAAGAATACTCAGCACATACTTGATAGATAACACCAACTCATAAGTGTCTAAATATTGGGCAGGGTCAGATATATATAGAGAGAAGGCTATCTGTGCAATATATCACAAGCAATTGGAACTAATGCCTTGGCCCTAACTGTGTCTTCCCCTCATATTCAATCATAAGGTCAGAATATTCACGAAAGAGATTTGTTCTGACCATCATTTGTCAATGAATTTTGATCCAGAGAAAGCAATTAAGACTAACGGCCATGTTCTCACAGCATTCTACTTCCCAAGGTTGAATACCAATTTTATTTAGAACTTTTCAAATGTCAAGTTCACTATGGGTAGCTAGAAGATGAATAATCCGAATAGATGAGGTGTAGAATAACAGAATACCTTAATACCCAGAAGTCATATGTGATGACTCCATTTGATTTCTTTTCCTTAGAGAAACCGACCATAATATACTCATAATATTGTTATAATATTGTTTGTTCATCTGTTTCTACAATTCCAACACTTTGATACTTTGTGGGTTCTACAGTGTCTACTATCTCAAAAGAGAATGGTGCTCAATAAAGAATGACATTGATAAATGAAAATGGCATTTTGGAGGTTTACATAGGCAATGGTAGAAGCTGAAGAGAAACAGCCCAATGACAATATATGCATATTGCTTGATTCTAACATTATTCAAGATAAAATAGCCATTCCATTAGAGATTAATTCCATTCTGATATTCAATCTTGTTATCTAAGCAATTCAACAGATAGAATATCTTACCAAGTTATTATATCAAATACATGTAGGCCAACTTAAACATAAGATTGTATCGTTAAAACTTGGCAGCTCTGACTTGCTAAATAACATTTCTTTTACAAGATTCAATTTCACAAAGACTGATCAGCAAACTGATATTTTTGAGAAGGCACAAACATTCTTCTTATCTAATGCTAAAGGCATTTATCAGTTTCACAGTTTTCCCCATGCAATGTTTCCGTTATAATAAACATCATGTGGGATAGTTAAGTAATAAATAATGCAACTGGCAACTTCAAGGCTAACAAAAAGCCTCATGGAACTAACTATAATGTATTAGGGAGAAAAAATCTGGTGTAAAATGTGTGCATGGTTCTTATGTATCATGTAGAAATGTTATCAGCTTCCCAACAGGCCAACAAGGTCTACTATTTTAGAAATGAGGAGGTGATGTTCCCATAATGCTCAGCTATGGCAGATGTTTCTAGTTAAAGCTATCAAATATTTCCTGGTATAGCTGAACCTTTAGTTGCCTGGATTGTTTCTAGCTGTAGGTTCAGCACAAATACCAACAGTACATGAGAACTGTATCTGACATGATGGGGTGTGGTCATTACACTTGCCAGATTTTCAGCACAGACTTTCAGATAGTTCAAGATACTAGCCTAATGTTTATGTCTGGGTGGGTAAGACCAGTGTGAGTTCCTTCACAAGGGTACCACTTTCTCATGATGGAAGTTCCTCTCTGTCTTCTACTTCCTCTCTCAATGAAGATGTGATCAAAGATCAAAATGGGACTTTCTGTGTAGGGGTTTGAAACGTTATTACTATGGGTATACATATTCAACTGATCTGATGATACAGTGATTCAAAATGAGCTTCTTTGATCAATTGATAACTATGAAGAAAACACAAGCCATCTTTTCAATGTAACATGGCAGCATGTCTTCTGCATGAGGCAATAATAGTGCTTTCTGAGGTAATAGGAAACAATAGACATTTACAGTGGAATTACAAGGTTCTCATTTGCCACAAACCTTATATTGTTGTATAGCCTCAGTCTCCGTTTCAAAATGGTCATCCTTGCTTAGCTGATCTGCCAGGATCAACTTGTAATTTTTAAAAAGCCATGTAATGAAGGGGAGAGAGCAAAGATAAACAATCATTTCAAGGGACGAATACATCTATAACAGAAATTGATTTTAATACAACAAAAATAGATATTTCATCATTCTTTGTGCTCGTATTGATCAATAAAGGCCTCCTATACATCCAGCAATCAATACAGACCAACGAGTCTCTAGACAGACAACATAGCGGGAGAATAATATATTGGAATAAAACTCTATGAAAGAAGTATTAATGAAAAATAATGAGACATGAAACAGTCTAAAGATTAATGTGAAGATAATTAGATATAATGAACAATAATATTTAATCCTTCTAATGTGACAATTGTAATCAACAATGGGGTTACATAGTATCTTAGTACCAAGAAGTATGTGAGGAAATATCAATCAAACAAGCAATCCTAATTAGCCATAATTGATGCTTCTGATGATGTAATAGTCTTAGATTTATGTAACCGCAATCTGTAACACTCTTAGCTTCACCCATTTACCAACTGCACTGAACTCCCACAAAGTTAAACACCATTTTACAGAATACCGTTTTTCTGAACCATACATTTCAAGAGAAAGTCAAAGGGGAATTTAGATAGCATATTATACATGCTATATATCCTTATATAATCAGAATTCCTTGTATCACCCCCCCCCCCTGCTCAAACACAATGATGATTAGGGGAGGGGGGATACAAAACTTGAAGCAAGATTTCTCCCTATGGTACAGTGTACACATTCGACTGGCATGTACATCTCAAATAGTATGCTCCTGAACTAGAAGCCTTCACAGGTCAAATACTTGAAGCAAAGATCATCAGACAGGTGAAGATAGATCTTTTACTACTGAGTTGATTTTACATAGTTTATACTTGACCATTAATACCAATAGTTTCTTTTACTCCAAATGTAAGACCATGGTCTTTAAAGAGGTGGCTGAGTTTCAATTGCATCATGTGGCAGATATATGATATTGATCTGAAAATGGGGAAATGCAAGGGACCAAGTTAATACATCTGGCGCTCCCTGAGCAGTGAGCAGACCACATAGTGCATGTCTATATAATACATAATGATGAGATATGTTGAACTCATCAATATTTATGTGATATAATAAACAAAATAGGTGTTAAGTAAGAAAACACCAGCAGGTACTGTAATCCCTATGGTATATACACTTATTGATCTACATCAATCTGATTATTTTTAGAAGCAATGAAACTGGAATATTTTATAGAGGTTTGAGGGGCAATGTTCAAGAGCCAGAGGCTGTAGCACTTAACCTATTCGTTTATATATATTTCTCATCATTCAGTAACTGTTGAGCTCTAAAAGTGGAAAATAGTAGAGAATGATTAACAAATGGCTATGTGCAAAGATAAATAAATGATTGTCTACTATAGTGATTCTTTGACATTCAAAATATGACTGGGAAAGTAATATGTGAACATGTTCATATCTTCATAGATTATATGATGTGTCAGTGGCTATTTAAATCTAATTATGATATGGTGGTGCCTCTTTTTGGACTCAATTCAATCTGTTCCCACTATACATATTTCTGGAGCAATCAGTTTTCCTAATGATTAAGTTCTTGCTACATGACTCCTTCTGGCCAGAGGCAATCTGCTTCTAAGCTGATTCAAGCCAGGTATGTATATACTCATTCCATGATAAGCCATTTTGTTCTCTGGATCAGGGAATTGAATTATTCATAGGAATTCATTAGCTGCTATAGAGAATTACCAATATTCCCATTGTTTAAATGACGAATCTTAAAGACATGGGAAGCTGAGATTCTTTGTGTATCCACATTATGGGATTCCTGGCCTGTACCATTCCATGGAATACACAGGCCCTCCCGACCCTTTACATCTCGAAGGATAAATGAGCAGGATAAAATTTACAATCTGAAAACTTTATAGATTTATTAAGAAAAGCCAAATACATGTAACCTTATAATATGCAATGGTTTACTTTCGACGGGTCAAATTGGTTAATATTCAGATATGTTCAGACTGTTTTTATTGGAGGGCAATATGTTTTGGGGACTCAATTCCATAACATTTTATGACTCATAAATTGGCATCCATTTGATATCTACTCAGTCTAAAATAAATATCTTCAACACGGGTTACATCGACTCTAATTCTAGGAACTTCTCTGAATCCATATCAGGTAAATGGTAAGATTTTTTATATGGAATACAATAAATCACTGCATGACTATCATACCTTCCAAGTGAAAGTTGCACCTTATCAAAACCTGATAGAGAATCTAAGAATCAGGAAAATATTTGATAAAAAATGTAATGAAACTGAAACAGATTTATAGGTTTCTGCTGTACTATTTATTCATATGTGTATCTATTGCTGCATTTATGATTCAAACTGATGCGATTCATGTGACATTTAACATATGGAAACAACTATATTGATTTTTTCTCCCTTTAGTCTACTTTGTATATGTATCTATTTAGAAGTAATATGCCATTTCTATGTTAAGTTTGAACTTGGTTTTTATAAGATATAATTTGTTAGGATTTAGTGTTTTGGTATTGTCTTAATGTATCCTTCTGTGCCTCCAGACCATCTATTACAATTAACAAATGATACAGAAGGTACTCAATATGAGAAAGCAGTATAATCTATGGGAGAAGTATGATATTGTACAGTAAATGTGTAAAATCCTGTGACTGAATCTTTGCTATTGTTCACATATTACACTGGGGGGGGGGGGGGGGGGGGCACGGGAATGTGGTAAGAGTTTGAAGGGGTCTAAGACTTCCATGAGAGCATGTTGTGATATATATCTCAGGATCTATCCTTGTCATGTATCTTCCTTGTAGAAGAAGGGTGAATCACAGTCAGTAGACTGAATCAAGAGAGGCTAATGTAACTATGAAGTTTTCCTTGTTACTGATAACAACTACAGGAAATCAACAATATATCACCCCAAGATGATGTCATGACAAAACAACTTTATTCTATAATGATTAGTTTTTTGTATGTGAATCTTCACTGATCTATTCTCCAGGCACAACACATACAGATATATTTAACAGATTATTTGGTATTCTATTCATGGTTACATATTTTGGCAGACAATCACACAGACTGTTTCAGATGTGAGGCTGGGAGCTGTAAAGAGAATGATCTGAATGCAGATAGAACTTGCATCACCTTTGGGATGTTATTAATAACAAGTTATCAGGGCACAACTGAACCTAATGTTTTCTCATTTTCAACATCTGAGAAACCCTTTCTGATTATTGAAGAAAGATTTCACAGATATCCCTATATCAACATTATACAAACAAAATATATGGTATAATATACATGTATATGCCAAAGCTCAAAAAGCAAATAAATTCAATGCAAAATCAACATACCTTTGAAAAGAGATAAGTTTGAATTAAGAGAAAATGCATATAACGGTTGACAATAACCACTGAATAGAGGAATCTGACTCAATGACCTTTAAAAAAATTTCAAATATAATTTGTGCCAAGTTTGTACCAGTTCTGATAAAAACAAACATTTTCATATGATTCACCATCTCAAATGTTCAAGATATAATTAATTATCAGCTATTTGCTACACATCTCAAATGTCAGTGTGATCTCATGGAACAGTTGCCACTTGGCAGATCCTGTTATTCCTCACTAGCCAAAAATATTCAAAGGGGTGTATCAATATAAACTATAAGGGACACCACTTTACTTATGGTATAAAAGGGGTCAACCCAGTTGTCCGAAACCCAGTTCTCCGAAACCCAGTTTTCCGAAACCCAGTTGTCCGAAACCCAGTTCTCCGAAAATTAGGGGATCTTATTTGAAAAATACAATTTTTTTAAACGAATCTCGTTGTCGCAACCTCTGCGAATCACAACATAACATTGGAATAACGTTGACATCATTGCAAAATTAGGCTAAATATGCTAAGTCAAGACGTTAATTCTTTAATGTTTAGCCTTCGAAAGTTCATATACAGGTGATATAGATGTTCAAACAAACAAAGTTAAATTATGTTATTCTCATTGTAAAATGACGTTTACACAACATACATAGATAGGGGTCTACAATTTTTAAACCAATTTTCTTTATGGCCCATGGGCCTTTTTTGAGAGGGAACAACATTTTTCCAATGGGTGATGAGCGTTCATAAAAGGAAAAATAGCTTTCCCAAGCCAATGGGCATTTATTTAGTAAAGTTGACATGTACATCTTTTGAAACCAAAACTTATTCTTCATTTACGTGCTCTGTTCGAGAAATAGAGATTAAATTAAAAGGATGAAGTGAGTACATGGCGAAAATGAAACTTCTTGCGAATGGGAGAACATCCATTTTGATACGAGGACAGCCTGCCTTCGTTTCCAGTTGATCCCAAGTGATTAAGTTAAGAATGTTTTGTTCTTTTACGATTTGATAAAATAGAGAGACTAAGAAATTAAATGCGACGAAATATTTTGACAACGTAATATGTATACTGTTTTATTCTTAAAGTACTATATGCGTAAACTTATTTTATCTGTTTCAAAATGATTCATTTTATTTTGCCTATATAAAAGAGATTGAAGAAGATAAGATAAACTGTTCCATAATATATATATTGTGTTTTGATAACCTTTTTTTAGAATCACAATGTAAAATAAATCCCCCGTTCCTGCCATTCTGGTAACGCGTGCAATGGATGCAATTCAAAGTGAGAGAGAGAGAGAGATCTATGAACATCAGAATGCATCCATGCCATTAATTTGGCCAAATACATTGCATGAAACTGGCCTAAGCTTAGTACGTCTCCCCTTTCTCTGGTAAATGATGACTATATTTTTCGGAGTAATGGGTTTCGGACAAGTGGGTTTCGGACAAGTGGGTTTCGGACAAGTGGGTTTCGGACAACTGGGTTTCGGACAACTGGGTTTCGGACAACTGGGTTTCGGACAACTGGGGTGCACCCGGTATAAAACAGTAACAAGATATAGAAGGTTCATATGATTTATGACACCTCATGTATTTACATGAGATAATTCAAAACGCCTGAATACTCCCATTTTAGAAAGTAAAATGTTTGACAGGGACATCAGGCATTCAGCATTAATTATGGTGACCTTTTGAAACCTGAATGAAGATAAGACTATCTGAGAATATGTATACCGTATACCAGGTATATACATATAAGTAAGGTTGATTTACAACTCTAATGTCACACTGCCCCGGTGTATCTGTTGGATGATATACCTTAAACTATTCAACATACAGTATACTGTACATGACATATTTAAAAGAATCTACCTTATCAGGATGAGTCCAAATTATCTACCCATTTACATTAATCAGGAAAACAGATGTAATGCAGCATTCAGATAAAGACAAGAGCCATCAAAACTCAACCACAAGAAAGTTTGAACAAAAGTTTCAACATACCTGGCAGTAAAAATGAATGTCATTTTTTCACATAGAATTTTAACATAGACACAATTGTCTATTTTGGCATTGGCAATGGCTGACAAATCAATGAGTATTGCATATTACAATGATTCTTGCCAGTAAGAACAAATGTTCTCCTTTATTAACCAACTAAACTGCCACTTTAGTTTAATAAACCATTCTAATAGACATGACTTGAAATAAACCATTGGCAATCAATTTCTCTATCATTATCAATGAAGGACTGAAGCTCTATAAAATGAAGCCTTGATACCAAGAGAATATTAGATGCTATATGAATATCATGTCACATTGACCCTTGTTTTATGATGACTCACAAATAAAGTCTGTATGCTTACTCTGGGACGTGTCATTTGAGATTGATAACACAAGATCTTTGAATTATGCACTATTCCCAATAAATCACAATTTTGGTATTTAAAATTCATACTTATGTAGGGTGCATGTAACTGTTTTTCTTCATTCAATAAATCAATTATTCACATTTTCATTCATAGCATGAAAAGATAATCTACAATGTAGTTTACTTTCAAAATTTCAAAAATCAATAATTATCAAAGTTATCTCGCATACAGTAGACATGAAAACCTACTTCAACGAAAACAAAATAATGTCTGAGTTAGGTAGCTTTGGCAATAAAATGCATTATTATGTGCTCATCTTCTTTAAACACCGGGGAATATAATGCATGTCTAAAAATGTGTGTCTTAATTGCTCAATTCATAAATTAATAATAACTTGAGAAGAGTGAAAGAAGAAATAACCCTTATGTAAAGGTTTCTTAAATGATTTACAAGTTACAATGATGGCAGGAAGCCTTAGAGCATGTTATTGCTGATCAACCTGAGTTATGAGGGTATATATGGGTGGAAGCAAGCACATATCTCAAGGAGTTCTCCCAGCAGAGAAAATACATGTACAGTGTTGTATGACCTCACAGTTGAAGTGAACAACATCCTAGAACAGGATTAGTTACTTTCAACAGTATTCTGTTTCTTGCAACATAAGATTGTGCTATTTATTTATATCTCTTGCAACTGTCTAAACAGTCACTGCAACTTGAGTGTTCAAAAATGGTTTCTAATACTGCTAATGGCATTAAATATGTACCAGAGTCATCCTCACTACACATGCTCATGTCAAGTGAAAACTTATCTTGACTTATGTATGGTGACTTATGGATCCCAACAAATGCAATGAAAGCTCAGAATGACCAAAATTGGTGAGAGAGCAAAATCTGGAATGCCATAAGTTAATAAGCAATTAGCTAATTTTCTAACACATCTGCTCAAATGACCATGGGGGAATGACATGATAGTCTAAAGAAACATTCAAAAGTAGAAATTGATGTTTAAACTAACAACACGTACAGAGCAGATTTAGAAACTCAAACTGAAGAGATGATCTTTTAAAAATATGAAATGATCAGAAAATCATTTCTGTTGAATATTGGATGGGAAATATAAAACAGAGACATATAATTATATAATATACAATGTATCTCATGTAGCTATCAAATATACAACTACAGTATATGGATTTACATCTTCAGTTTTAACCCCTCTCAGACAATGTAGGAACCATTGACTGTAGACCCTCAGAGTCATATGCTGATGGAAAGTATGGAAGAGGATGTAAACTTTAAGATGTTTTTCTTGAGACTTCTGCTCTAAGATATTTCTATAAGATTTATCAAAATTATAAGAATCGGCGTAACATCAAATTAGGATTAGTTTTCAGGTCTATCTTTCATCAGGTGTCCACAATTTGCTTACCTGGAATCTCAGGATGATGGTCCAGATGAGACCTAGTGTCAATCTGGGGTTTCCATCTACTATATCATGGGCTCCCATGTTTTCAAGATGGACGCGCTGGTCATACAAGAATGACAGAGATTTGTCAACATTCTCCAGGCAATGAATCCTCATCTTACCCTTTGTTGGTTTGGGCTGCAAACATAATGCAATATCATTGAGAATTACATTCATGATTCAACTGACTCAAAAGGCAGCACTTTTAGCTTTCATTCAGAATTTAGACATTCCTTTGGAAAAGATATACATTTTATGTGATATAAGAGAAAGCAATATTATACTCCTAGCATCTAGGGTTCACTATTTACCATAGACACTATTAGTGAATTGATTCAAGCAAATAAGTCAATAGTCACCTCAATAAAACAAACTATTAGTGAATCTTAATAACCATATACTGTAACTCTACTATTTTAAAACTCCATGTGTAGCTTACCAGTCGTTCGCCTGAGAGGACTTCCAGGAGCTTGATGAGCATACGGCCATCTCTTAGATCCACATACAAGTCATGGATACGGGCTCCTACACGTGCCAAATGGGAGTTCACCCATTTACAGAATGTCTTCTTTTGTACACTTTCTCTCTCATCTGAAAATATCATATATTATATGACCTTTGGTAGTAAGGCAGAAGCAGATGAAATGAGTATAAAATATATGGGACATACACGTAATGAATAATCATAAAATCCTCACAAATACAGATCACTCCCCATCTCATCTGATTTGGCTCTTTACCCACGGATACAAGACTACAAGTACATGTCAATGTATGTGTCTTGCGGATCTGGTAGGAGGCTTAATGGGTGTTACACAAACTAAGCCATAAACTTTTAAAAAACTTTTATTTTGTGGACAGTAGGCTTAAGAAACCATTCAAAGATTATTCTAAAGATCAATAGGACTAAAATAAAACATGATAGTGATACAAAATATCACTCTAAATGTAAATGGTGCAGTGTGACAAAATGAAACTGATTTGTGGCTGTCATCCATTTTCTTAGAACTGTAATGCCATACCTTGATAAAAATGGATCTTGTTTATATATTCATCATGGCGTTTACGATAATCTATGAGTTCTGAAACACTATCCATCTCTTGAACTATATCTCCATCCATCCATCATTTGTTAATATAACAAACAAGGTATAAGGGTTATGTGTTCTCTGACTGATTTCAATGTTTTACAGTTTGAATTGTCTATGTCCCAAATGGGACATTTTCTTTTGGTTGGTTTTAATTCAAAAAAGTCTGATGGTCTATCCTGTATAGTAAAATTCCTGATTCCTAACTCCATGTTGACAGAACCTGTAGATGGCTTTTAATTGATTGAAATCATTCATCATTTATTGTGTTTGATGCTAATATTCAACATTAATTCAGATTCATATGGTATGTCATAATTTTTGAGGTCACATTGTTTTGTTCATGCATTAATATAGCCTGTGTCAATGTCCTTATATGACACTTATATTTTGTCTCACATGCATGATTCTGGTCTAATATTCCTAATATTGATGCAGTGATTTAAGGAATAAATAATGATAGGCCATTCAATATGGTGAAATTCAGCACGAGTTGGACAGAATGTTGTACAAAGCACGAACCGAAGGTGAGTGCATTTGTACTAACATTCTGTCCAACGAGTGCTGAATTTCACCATATTGAATGGCCTATCATTATTTATTCCGATTCAAACATAAAAATTAGTAAAAGCCGTGTCTGTGGAACGGGCATGACGGAAGAATACGCATGCTGTCAAGATTCTGAAGTCGGCCGGAAAAATTTTAGAATTTGTTTGGGCTGTTCTATTTTACTCCTCGTTTTAGATTTTATACGGTGTATAAACTTGAAGTCAGCCATCTGTTAACAGTAGTTACGGAGGGAGTAAAAAAGAACAGCTATCCCCGGACAGAGCCCCAGATGTGCAGCTGAGATGTGACGTCACTCAAAACAATGAAAATTGCAGATTGAATAGAGCATGGTCGTGCATATATGGAGAATTAGAGAACGTTCTATATTGGCTATGCTGCATTCTGATTGGTTGAGAAATTCGAATAGAGCACGGTCATGTTTGAATCAATAATCTACCATAATGTAAGTCAAATTCATCTCTATTGCATTCAGGTATTCCAGACACACAGCTTTCCAATTCTATATCATTGTTATGTAAATTTGAAATTCTGATAATGCACATTTCAATCTAAATCCATAATATCCATCATTATAATTCAATGACTCATTTGATATGTTGGAATCCTACAACTGACAACTTTATAAGTGTTTCATATGTGCATTTACTTTCACTTTATTGCACTCAATAACATTAACTGCATCCGCTTCAGGTAGAGTCTTGTAGGTGCTGTATTGTCCTTAATAATTAATCAATCACAAAAACAATTCATTTTTGTTCCTGAACAAGGTGAGTAGATTCCATTGATCATGTTCAGAGGTTCCTTGTTACATATTGCATTACAGAGTATGTATACAGTACTGATTGCATGTGCCTGCTTCATATAATGTTTTTTAAATGGGTCATTACTTGGCACCATCAGTTTAATATCTGTATCTGATGATTACATCCCTTTACTCATCTGTAAGCTGTTTACATGTAATGTTATGATTGACATATATCTCCTTTGCTTTGTTTATATCAGAGGCCAGTTGATCAGTATGTTTTAGATCTATACCACCAACAGCATGCTGCAAAGCTGTACTTGACAAGGCACCATTAATCCAAGAGCCATGTATTCAGACTGTCAAAATATATCCAATTATGTGACAAAAAGTATTATAATTTCAAATTTGGCAGCTTCTCCCCTAAACAATATATATCTAGTTGTACATTTTATTTTCACCAATGAAGTGAATGAACATACTTCTGCAAATGTTTCAATTTAGTGTCTCTCAAATACTTCCCGCTTGTCTATCATCTGTATGGTAAACAACCTCAACTCTCTGATTTAAATGTTTTAAATACAATACAAGTTTTTGTATACAGGTCACTGCAAAGGTTCATACTTAGATTTCTTCAGGTACTGGTTGACATTAAAACACTCTATTTTCTATAGATAAAGGTGGGTAAAGGGGACCTGTTATTTTACACGTACATTAATCATTTTTGCATGGTTACTTAAAATATCTAAATGTTATACATTTAATGCATTGGTTAACATAGGCCTAGCCACATTAAAAATGTACAAATCAAAAGTGAAAAAAATGTATTTTAAGTTACTGAAGCATTAGACATGATATCTATTTAATTTGTCTCCTGGTACTGCATTGCTAGTGTGCTCTATAATTGTCACGTTTTCAAAATATTCTTTAAATGTAAAAGGTATAGTAATACCATTAAACACTTCAATAGCAATGAATAAACACAAAACACTTCACGGCCAATTTTGTTCACCTTTCATATAGACATTTTACTTCATTAGCCTATAGACCATATTTTGAGTATAGATGTGGGATAGTATATCTAAATAATAAGTGGAACAATTATAGAATGATATACACCATATTCTCTGTTTTACCTCATAGTACTTGTTTAATGATAGAATACCATTTTTCATGTAAAAGTCATAAGAATAAGAAGAAATGTAAAACCCAAAAATGTTCATGACATTGACATGACCTTGACGATCGCTAGTTGGTTAAATGTAAAAAATAACACTCTAATTTCAACATTTCCTTCATTCATTTCAGACTACTTTGGAATAACTATAATGTGTCATTTTTATCAAATTTAGTGTTAGTACTCTATTATCCACTTGATTCATCAGAATTTCAATCCTTTTTCTTATATATTCATGATTCCTTAGTTATTTTCAATATTTCTTGAATTTTGTGAAGCGGGTGGGCGCTTCTAGTAGGAGCTACTTACAGAGAATACAGTATATGTACATATATATACCACTTATTCAATAAGCTATGAGTTCGGCACAATCACCAAACAGCAAAATCACAAATATTGATAGCTAAGGTCATTTATTGAACAGTAAACAATTTGTTCTGTTCTAACAGAATAATGCATCAAATATTTATCATATGATATCATCAGACTTGAAACAAGCTTTTTTCAAGAGTTCATAATATTTTATTGATATGATAACTGATGAATACTAAAATCAGGTTATATTGAAGACACTAAGACCACTTGCTCAACCAACCAACTAACAATTTTGAATTGACATTTGATCAATATGATAACACAATGTTTGATGATTCAGTGATATTTACAGATAACATAAAAGTCACTCTGTTCTAGACACAGACTGCTAAATGAATTTAGTGAAAAATACGCCTCTAACATTAAAGCAATCAGTTGAACAATATTAGCCTTGCATTGCATATATATGGCAACCAAAGGACTATATCATTGAGATCGCACCAACAGAAATGATCTTTTCCCTACCTCCCCCACCCCTACAGCTCTGATATAAATGGTAAACTTTCAAAATAATCATGTATTTCAAAAATGTAATTGCAACAGAAGTCTCTGTATTAACCTCTATCACTACCCTTCCTTCACTCAAGTTTACATATGAGGGACAAGACAGGCCAAAGGAGGGAGACTTGGAAAATGTTCATCTTGACTTACATTGCTATTTCATAAGAGATAAAGAGATACATAGCTGAATCTCACTGGCTGATCTCAGTTTATGGATTCATAGTCAAGCATACATACCTGCTAAAGCCTTGATTCTGGATCTTTCAAACAATTTGGATGTACTGTCTCCTCCCTCCCACTCATCATCTTCAATCAACATCTGTCCATTATCCTGCTGGTTATTGGGGTCCCAGCGGATACCTGACGAGATTTGCTCTACCTCGGTCATTGTGGAGCCCGCCCTGCACTACATGCACAAAGATCCTGGAAATATAAAGGAAATACATGATATGCGCTTTCATGTTGAGTCAAAACATTAACAGTTCATAGTTCAAGTCATCACAGATCAAATAAGAAACAACAATTCCAACGGACAACAAGAACATTATATGAATCATTTAACTGTTTGAATCTAATTTCATACATGTATGTAGCATATGATCCAAATCATATTAAATACCATCTTCATATTGGCTCAGTTGTTACCTACTCATTGATCAACTATGAATAACACACCAAGACCTATACAATATGGCCTCACACTATAATATTTTAAGCTAATCCATTGATTAATCTGCTTTGATTTCTGAGGGCTAGGATGTACAAACATCTTAGATGATGAAAGTCAATATCTGCACAGAGTGACCCTTATAATGTGGCTGACTGAATCACTGGACTAAGTATCCTCAGAATACATGTATATGCTTCAAAATAAATATAAATTCTACTTCAAGGACATCAGAGACTGCTTTTATTTAATAACCTTTCTAATAGCTTGATATTACTAAGAAGAGATCCATCTTAATTAACTTGAGTCATCACTCTACATTAACATTCCAAACTCTATTATCACTGCATACTGCAAAACAACTGATAATGTTCTAATTTTGGGGCCACCCTGTATACATGTACACCTATGTTGTATATATTCATTTGTAAAGACAATTACAACAATAGATTTTATCAAGAGGTTTTCAAAGGATGGAATTATAAGTACATGTATTAGCACCAAATATAAAATATACATCTGATATTGATGGCATAAGGAAGTAGGCAGACAAGTGGCATATCCAGTTGTTATATGAAATATGCTTCTTGTTTCGCTCATGTAGGCTGCACTTTTAATTTAAAGATGCAGCAGTTCAGCTGTTATATCATTCTCAATTATGTTTTTATCAGAAACATTTTTGAGTATGACCTCAATATTACAACACCAGAAACAATTTTAAGTGCAGTACTTGTCATAATTGATTCATTTCTAACTACCCTTTGCATTCGTTTGACTCCACTTCTTAAAAGAGAGCTCCGTCTTCACTCTTTCAAACTAAAATAAACCTGTGAACTCACCGCGCCAATCAGTGATCGTCGGCCAAATTTGACCGACGTTCTATATATGGTCATTCCTTCTGACGTCATCGTTGAGCCCGGAATTGACCAATGACATGCACTTATTTAATTAGAACGCATTTGGCATATGTTTCTTCAAGCTCGCTGACTGGTGGAAGGTCAGCGCGTAGGTCAAAAGTGATTTACCCAAACTGTCACCGGTACCCGTCGTGGGGGCGGGGCTAATAAACTGTAATATGGTCTCTACTAGGCAGAGTGTAGTTTAACTAGACTCTGCACGCAGGCTAATTTCTAACTAACCTTCAAATGAAATTGCAAAGCAATCCCCATATGAGTTAGAATGAAATGAAATGATGCCATCTAATAATGTCATGCTATTTGGAGATACTCCCATGTGTAATGTTATTTTATATACTGACACTTTAATAACAACACTACAACTACACACAGATCAATAGTATCATACAAACAGCAAATGACACTATGTGGTGGATATGACCATTGTTATTAAGAAGGTTCATAAATCAGCATATAGTTCTCTACTAATCAAGTGAAAGTTGGAAGTCAGTTTATTCTATCTATGGTATAGGGTTTCAAATGTTCTTTGCTTTGTCTTTATATCACAACCAGATTGGTTGGTACCTTCAGCCTATATCACCCTTATTTGCTTTTCTTCTTCTTCTTCTTCTTCTTCTTCTTCTTCTTATATTTGACTATACATGTGTTCCCCTGTATTCCATACTGAGATTCTAGGTACATAATAGGCGGGGATATATAGCGTATCTAGTGAGTGATTGGCAAGGACCGAGACCGGGATAAATACAGGCTGTATCCACCCTACTCCCACTTTTAATACAGGGTTTATCTATCGAGAAATATGTGTATCTCCCTCAGAATAACTTATTTACCTTGGGATAAACTCTGTATCCAAAACCTCCCAGTAATAACCTTTATGTATTTTCTCAGTACATTCCATCGTTGAGATTTGGGTGTGATGTGAATTATACACCATACCGTAATCTCCATAATGAAGATAGTGCCAAAACAGTATCAGCTCATATCTGTTACATACGCAATCCAACACATCAACACAATTAAGGTTTGCAAATAAATTAGTTCAGCTCAAAAGTATAGCCTACCTTCGAAATAACAGTTATATATTTCCGAAATCCGAAATCCTTCAAAATCTGTTGGATGTATATATCCTAAATCTTCAACAGAACCACCAGAAACCCTATAAACCTACTGCTACAAATGAATCCTAGTTTCCTGCTATTTTTACCAGAGATGAACTAATCCTGACTAATGAACTGTCTAATACTCTTTAGGAAAGTCATATTTTCTGTATGTTTAACCAGTGATAATCTCTAGTTACAAGGTGTATGACAGTTTTGATGAAGCTGCCTCATCTGTGATGCAGGCTTATGATACCCAGAAATCAGTTAGTACAGCTACTGATACCTGCTCTGTTAGATAATCCTGATTACTATTGCTATCTTTCTCTGCTTCACTATTCTAGATCATGGCTTGTTTGCCACACAGCTATGCCAAATTAAACCTTGCTTGTAACTTCACTTATCTTCAGTCTTAGCCACACTGCAAGAATGCTTGGTTACCATAGAAACGATATTCACAACACCCAAAATTCCAGATAGGCTATTTCAGAGTTTACTGTATGTATCTGTTTAGCATAACATGTTTTATGAGATAAATATGGAGGGAATGGCCATCACTAATTCTGAGCTGGTAGCTCAAGGTTTCCTAAGGCCAAAAAATAAAATCCAAATCATCTGTTAAAATTACTTTCAACCCAAATGTACTTTATGAATCAATATATGATTGATCAGCAAATGTGATAAAATATAATTAACCAGCTATGGCCTTACTTAATGAAACTCACTTGTTTTTATGAGGTTAAACTCATAATTTGACAATTCAACATAAAGCAGAGGGCCTTAACGGAGGAATTCAAAATGATTTATTTCCCAAAGACAGATTTTATTCCTAAGGGAGGCATAACAAGGTCAGGTAACTATGGCAACTGAGTATATCTTTCTACAAGAATTGCTCATTCCTGATAGCATAAGTTCTGCTAGTGAGGCAAGTGGAAAGGGAACCCTCAAAGGTCTCTTCTAGTTCATAGACATTAACATGTCCAACATATTGGATTGTATGTAGTATTGTATGTACCGTATATACAGTATCAGCGGCGGATCTGGGAATCAACAAGAGGGGGGGCCCAAATTTCAAGTCAGAGAAAAAAAATTTTTGGGCCCCTATTACCCAAAAGTGGGCCCAAATTTTGAAATTTTGAGGCCAATTTTCTTCAAAATTTGGCCTGAAATTAAAAAACAAGGCCTTAAAAGGCCCGGTAGTGACCAAAAAGGCCCACTTTTTGGGGCCTCAAGGCCTTTTTTGGCCCAAAATTTTTTTTGGGCCCAATTTTTTTTTTCTTCGCCCACCCAAGGGGCCTCAAGGCCTTTTTTGGCCCAAAATTTTTTTGGGCCCAATTTTTTTTTCTTCGCCCACCCAAGGGGGGGGGCCTGGCCCCCAGCCCCCCCCCCCTAATCCGCCAGTGAGTATTATGCATAGCTCCACAAAAATATATCATATAATAGGATAGGACAATGAGGATATTGGCTAGTATACTCCAAGTTTAAGGTATTCTTTGAGAAGTGTGTACTGTATGAATGAACACATCCCTAGAATACAAGGTTAAAACAGACACCTAATTCTTGAAAAATCTACCCTGAGCTCACTCAGAGGTTATAAAAATACTGTATTCAATCATACTATTGAAACGGGTATGATATACAGTACCATAAGAAACAATGTATGATTAAGGGTGAAAATAATAAAATAATTGCAACATTTGTTTTTAGTTTTGATATTCTATGTCTGAGGTTTAAATTGTCTCATTAGGAGTCAAATGGTATTAAAGTAAATAAATATGACCTCAAACCTCAAATGTGGTGAACAAACTGAAAACAAATTCTTCTATAAAAAAAAGAAACAATTTTGTGTGAATGGCCCACGATGAGGCCTAAGTTCTAAAGATAGTAGCTAAGGTAATTATTTTCTATTGTCTTGGAACTATATTACTACATTTTAAATTCAACCTTCAAATTCATATTTTTTAAAAAGTAAATGTCTGCCTTTCTCCCATCAGCGCTCAACAACAGCGCAGCTATAACATTGGGTAGTTACTAGTCTGGGTAATCGTTATCATTCACCTCCACTATGTACTCTAAGTGGTAAATATAGTAAACAAGTGCCGGCCGGCTTTGTACATAAACTAAAGGTCATTGTATGTTGTATGCAGCACAGTCTGTGTGGATGTACTGTATACACAGACAAATCATATTACTTCAATCAACTTATCAGATATGCATTGATATAGATAAGAACACAAATACTTTTTATAAGTTAGTTGGTTTATGTGAAATACTAGTATGTTAAGACATATACGTTTAGAACAAATAGTCGTTGCCGTATACCACTTAACAACTTTTTATCAATCTTCTGGCAACACAACACAAGAGCACAAAATACAAGTTTTTTAAACTTTATCTTTATAAGCTTTGAAAAGATCAGGTCAATATGTTTTTTCATGACATAAAGTAAACCTAGATGTAGAACTGAATGTAAAGATATAAAGGACCATTATATGAATAGTGGGGTGTACAAACTGCAAAAAACATAATGTTGGATCTATATGTCCCATGTATTCACAGTAAACAGACATGGTGTAGGTGTTTAAAATATTTATAGTCCAATCAGAAAAATATGATGAAAACAACCCACAAAGCTAGTCTTACAGCTCAATAACATTCACTCTCCTGGCAATGTCAGTGACCTTGCTAAGTACCAGATGGGCTACTATACCTGAATATATCATGTGCAAGGCATCTTTTTATAACATTCACTGTAGAAATCAATATATATCAGGTATGATTTAACAAGAAATGGACCTCAGGTGTAAGAGAATAACACAGGAAAATGCTATACATAATCTAATGAAACATTTCTTTAATATTCAAGGGTTGTCTGATACAAGCACAAAAATCAATTTTCCCATTTGGCACTGACAAGTTATTTGCTATTATATTGATTTCTACCAGACTAAAGAATCGCAAATTATATTGCTTGGCATACTCAAATAACATTTTCACCTAAGGAAAGGTAGCATCAACCTAAAGATGACAAATACCAAAGGCTTTACCATTTTTAAATGTTTTCCTTTGCGTTCCCCATACTCAACCCCTTATCACTGTTATTTGTTGATCTCGTATAGAATCGAATTTAAGTAGATGGCTGCTATTTTTTATAACCAATGAGCTTATTTTACATTCACAAAATAAAGTTTATCAATCATAGCACACAGACATATTGGACATTTGGGTCAATATTTCACAGGCTAATTAGTGTTAACTTTAACATGCAAACACTTGCAGTTATATTTATACATATGTTTGACAATCTGAAGTTAGAGTTGGCCTTTAACAAATCAATCTAATTAAAGAATGGAGATAAAGATATGGTACTTGAGGGTACAGCAACCCAGTTATGAATAACTCACAATGTAGGCAACAGTAGACACCAATATTCTAATCAGAATCTGGCAATATTCTAACATTTCGATGATATAGCATAGGCACAACAGGTATCTAGAGTTCCTTACCTTAAATCTTGGGATCCCAAATATCCAGGTATTTGTTACATCTCACAAATATATTGCCCCACCCATCTTAGGTATTTGTTGCCCAACCCATCTCACCATTTCATTTATTTGTTGCTCAACCCATCTCACATATGCATTGCCCAACCCATCTATCTCACATATATATTGCCCCAACACATCTCACATGTGTATATTACCCCAACACATCTCACATATGTATTGCCCCAACCCATCTCACCATTTCAGGTATTTGTTGCTCAACCCATCTCACATATGCATTGCCCAACCCATCTCACATATGTATTGCCCAATCCATCTCACATATGTATTGGCTAACCTATATCAAATATGCATTGCCCAACCCATCTCAATTGCCCCAACCATCTCAGGTACATGCCCATCTCACTGCCCAAGTCATATCACATATGCATTACCCCAACCATTTCATATATGTGCTGTCCAACACACCATTCCCTTCCTCCAACACAGGGAGAAGTGAGACTTCATGAGAACCCATCTATCATCCTTTTTTATTCCCCAAAATTGAGATTTTTTCGATCATTATAATCAAGTCGCATATTAAGAGAAAAAGCAAGGAACCCATGAAACAGAAATTCTGCCTTGAACAGAATGTCTTGGAAAGCAGTTGAAACAAGGTGATCTGAGGCAGCAGAATGTCAGAAGATAGACTTTCAGGTAATGAGGCAGAAGTAAAGATACAGAAATGCAAGAAAGGAATTTCTGCTTGAAACATCTAGACATGTTCAGTATGAGATGATTTATAGATGCAGCCTGTCTTGTTTACAACTCTCTTTTATATGTAACATCACCCTGGCCATGAATGTTGCAATTTTATACATGTATATGATCATTGTTAACTATAAAATATGACTGTAATTTCTGGCAATGTTAATTTTCATCCTCTTATATACATATACATTGAACCCGTATCACCATTTTTGTTTACCTTTATTCAAAAGTTTAACAGTGGACAGAAGAATCATATTTTGCAAGATAATAATATAACAGGGCTGCATGCACTAGGAGTGAACATGGTGGGAACGTTTGTTTGAAGGGTATGCTGGACAAATATAGGAGGCATTAGAGGTTACACAATTTCACTGCAACTGTTCTGAGCAAGACTTGAAATCTTCATGGATTCAATCAATAGTGGACTATCATCATATCAATATAGGATTCATCAACATAGAACAACTAACAGCAGATTGAACCATGAATAAATGCCACGCTGGCCATTCATTACCTACCTAGCAAAGTAGCAAATAATACTGGACCTAAACTGTTATAAACATACTACAGTACAAACATTTTTAATTCAAGATTTATACCAGTTCTTCCATGCATTGTAGATCTATAGATAACACTAACAATTGAAATACTCTTGCCTGCGTACCTTGAACTTTTAGACTGGTAAGACCTAACTACAGAAAATATGGTTTAAAATGGGGTTTCATTTGCGATTAAACAAGACACACAGTGATAAATATTGCACTTTGAAGCACATAATAGCCACCATGTAATCTACCATAGCCACCACTTAGCTTTCATTAACGCCTTTTTTTCGCGATATGAGACAGAATATTGACCCTTGGACGCAAAAAATATTTGAATTTACGTCTTTTGCAACGCGTTTGAGCTACGATATATAGGCTGTCTAGAACTATGAATATGGAGAAGAAAAGAAAAATAATTTACCGGTGGATGCCGCCATCTTGGATCACGCGAGAGGAGATTTCCTGCGAGAAGCATGGTCAAGGTCAAGATTACCAAAAAAGGAGGGAAAATATTTTATTTGCAATGCCGAGAGAACGCATTTTCCTTCAGAAGTGGGAGGAAGATTTCAATTGGTTGTATCGTAATGCAGATGGCTCAATGATGTGCCGAGTGTGTGTCCAAACGGGTCGTCAGAACACTTTTACAAGAGGATGCAGGCATTAATGAAATACAAATATAGCAAAGCAAGTAAATTGGAATTTGACTTTGTAGTGAATTAAAGTGAATTAAAAGCGAAACTTTGTATTTTTAGCATTTTTTTTGGGACCCACTTTTTTTAAAAAGTGGGATCCAACGGACCCACTTTTTTATGATCCAACGGACCCACTTTTTCCAGACCCTAATGAAAACACTGCACCATGTAATCCACCATAGCCACCATGTAATCTACCTAGCATGTCCGAAATCAGATCTCAGAACTAGTCTGCTCCCTGTCATATTTTGTGAAGGTGACCATCAAAGTGCACATGAGTGACATACTAATTTCAAACTCGTTTTCAGAGAATAATTGGTATGGTATTCGTTATTGCAATATCTTATCCAAGACTGGAAATGTTTTATAGTCTGTCCGTTTAATTAGACAGATTGGCCTGTGATCAATTATAATAGACTGGGTTATTAGCAAACTATATTATTTCTGAATCATTACAGACATAACTATGGCTCCATATTAAAATAATTTATGCACTTCATCATGATTGAAAAAGTGTAGGAATATCCGCTACACTGGTGATCCACTCGATTACGCTGGTTACCAAAACGAACCGTTTTGGTAACAAAATGTCGGAACGTCGAAGGCACGATTTTTCTTTTTTCCTTATTTCACACGTTGTAGGCAGAATCCCCAAGACGTTTTTTTCTCACAACGTGCATCAGTATCATATGTTTTAAAAAATGTACATGTTTGCGATAAAATAGCTCAGAGGACAACAGAATCGTCGATTTACTTCCTCACTTAAGTTACATAAACGGTTTTTCGAAAAACAGTTAAGATCTGCACTTTTAACCCAAACCGTTTATGTAACTTAAGTGAGGAAGTAAATCGACGATTCTGTTGTCTTCTGAACTATTTGTTCGCAAATATGTACACTTTCTTAAACATATGATACTGATACACGTTTGAGTTAAAAAATGTCGAAGGAATTCTGCCTACAACGTGTAAAATAGGGAAACGAGAAAAATCGTACCTTCCGGATGTTCCGACATTTTGTTACCAAAACGGTTCGTTTTGGTAACCAGCGTAATCGAGTGGATCACCAGTGCGCTATACATGCTATCAAACAATATCTACTAAATTACAATCAAACAGCATTATTACTTCCAAACTGAAAGTATGGAGTATTTTTTCTTTTCATATATAACAAGACCAATCTCAGAAAACACTCAACCAGCTGACCTCAAATAATTCTTACACCAAAAATTATCCAAAACATTTCCAAGATAATAACATTTGAAGGGTTGGTAATAGTTCATCCCTCATAATCATGCTTTTGCAGGAAGTAAGATCTTTATAATACCGTAAGACTGATATGATCATTTCGAAGCGTTGTTGAACTTAATTCTTCAGAGGTGACTTTACAACTAGCCTCTGGTCTCAGGGAATAGAAATTGCTATCAGGTTTCACAAAAATTTACTGTGTAACATATATAACATGTCAACAAAATTATCCGGCTTGTCCTTTCGCTTGAACAAAATAAATGAATGCTGTCTCTGGCCTCAGGACACTTCAGGACACAGAGAACATGACCATACATAAACCTCCTCATTAAGAGATATGAGACATCACTAAGTGCACATGTCCTAGGTAATCCACATGTGATAAATGGCACAGATGCCCACGATAAACTGTAATGTTTCATCCATGTGACAACTTGCTTCTGGCAACATTTACTAAAAATACAAACAGCTATGACAACAAAGGTAATTTGTGCCGAAAAAAACCTTCTTTTTTATAATATGATCTTTATAATATCTTGCTGCAAGCCTCCACCCTATCACCATCAAACAGAACAGAGGGAGGGGCGCTTCATGCAACTCACAACAGTCTTCAAATAGAATCCCATTGAGAAAAATTGTCATGTTTATTATCCTTTTAGAATACTTCCCAGATTATCCATCTAGTTTTTTGCTAACAATTCAAGTCATAATCTAGACTGTGAAGTTATCATTTATAAATACAAAATCATCTCACATTTTGTGAATACCAAGACTAAATTGATTTTCTTTCTAGCTTGGGATAAAGCCTAATGAATGCTGGAGCCAGAAACACAATTAATAACATATATTCTATTGTTTATACACAATACAATATCTGCAAGCAAACTATATTCATGTCTACCTCTGCAACACACCATTCAAACCAACTTCTACAAAGCAATTAATTTATATTTAATCCTCCGAAAAGATCTGATACACAAACATGAGAAAGCAAGAATGCATTTCTATAATAAAAAGGATACGTGTATTAGAAACAGAAGACTTGCAAAACTACAGTGCCAGCTTGTATTTTTATATCCTGGCAAGCTACACATGTCTGATTTGACTCAAATTATTGATATTTGCCAGGCGTGGCAATGGAGAGTAATGGAAACAGCTTGTTGGTCTTAATTTCAAGATTTAGGGTAGTTTAAAATACAAATTTAGATAAAAACTAAAATACTACATGTCAATTATCAAAATGTCCAAATTCTAATATGATATATACTTGGATATAAACAAGTTCCACACATGTGCAGTAATATCTGCCTCATTGTATGCTCATAAAGTTATTGTTTGAAATTTTACACAGAAGAGTGTCTTTAAAACATCTCTTTAGTCTTCATACTACTTTTCTCAGGAAAAGCTACTTACTGTTGAATAAGTGATACAGCAAGAATTAAATAATGAAATGAGATGGCAATACCATTCATGATTGAAAGATTAATGAACTACATTTATGGCTTTCCGTCTTACTGGCCTGTTAATTGGAAGAGAAAAGTAACTTGTTTTAGGCGTTCATATCTGGAACATGTAGCAGACAAGTTAATAGCAAAGACCAAATTACTTTTTAAACCAGTAAAGTTTACTTTCTACATAGATTCTCTACATACCAGTGGTTAAAAACTCTCATATATGTGAAAGTTGATATGGGTGTTTATCAACCAACTGATCATATACCTACATGTGTTCATTTAAGTAATACTATGCCAAATGGCAAAAGTCTTAAATGTTTCAATCATTTCACCCTTTTTTAAGAAAGCTCAATAAGAGAGAAGATGGACATATTACATGATAAGATAGGGGAACTAGGTACTGCACCTATGATACTATATACCTTAACATTACTGTGAAATATCCATTATTAGAAAGACAGTTACCAATCAAATCCTATAGGATTTACCAGCTGGATACTGCAGGGGTGATTTTAATCCCTAATTCAGATATACCATGTAGTTTTTAAGATGGTACATTTCAACCTAATCTATTTCAATATAAAAGTTGTGTCACTCCACGGAAGAGGTTGAGAAAATATGAAAATATAAAGAACTGGAAGGAGGGAGGAGACTTGTTGAAAGGCAAATGTTTACCAATCTTAGTGTGGCTAAATCCAACATTTTATGATGTTGAATGATTATATCAATTCATTATTCAACATGGGTATTTTCAATGAATAACATATAGTAGCCACTAGCAATAAAATTTGTCACCATAAATAGGCACCCTTTAAATAATGAAACGTCATTAAAAACATTTAGTTTACTTGGCTTTTATTCTATATCATAAACTTCTTTGGTATGAATTTCCATAAAATTTTATTCAAAATGTTAACCAAACTGGTATGCTAATTTTAGCCAATGCATATATCATATTAACTAACCCAAGGGATTAAGTTCACATATTTGATGAAAAACTTCACCCCACTTCATTAAGTAAATACTGGTCAAGAGTAAGTGAGATAAAATACAACATTACATGTATCTCAACATCACAGGACATGATGAACTACTAAATCAAATAGCTTACTCCTATATATCATGTACATATACTCTTTGAGTAAAATATACAATTTTGAACATTTAAAACAACTACAAAAATTAACAAGGCATTACCATGCAAAATGTCACCACCTGCCATTTGTTACAGCTAATGAACCCTGAACACAAACTGCCACCTAGAGAACACACCATCTTCAAAAAGTGAGACTCTAACAATATGTCACCATTTATGGTGGTGACATAAAAATATAGTTAGGATGCAAATTCCTCATATATATGTACCTACTCTGAGAATTACAATCTAAACCCTTCAAACGAGAATATCCATGGCAATCACATTTGGCAATATAACAGTGATGTATGTATATGTACCTCACCAGTAATTATGGCACACATTTGTTAACATCTGCTATGTTGCTACTAACCTGTCTATGATATTAATAGGCCAATGTTATATTCAATGGAAAAATGATACACTGTCCCTGTGGTAATCAGGGTATAAACACTATATTATTTCTTGTGAGATTTCAATTTGAGCTCTTATGATATATGCTGAACATACAGTAACACTAATGAATGAAAACATTCAATCTGATTCCAGATTCTTAAAGTATGGTTATCTTACTTCCTTTGAAAACAACTACGTTGATCAAATTTAACATTGCTTCTATTTTCATAAATAGACTAAGATGAAAACATAGAATAGCAACTCTTTTAATCATAGAAGATAGGGAAGACCATTTACTTTAACAGGACCAATAATGCTTTGGCATAGGCCCTGCACCTATTTGTAATATACTGGTATTTATCATGAAATAAAGAAAACACACAAAAAAAAGAAAAGTATCTATAATAGACATCATGAACTCTTAATCATTCATAGGAAGTCTTCCATCTAAGGATGACAAGCTCTGGTTGACTTGGCAAGTTCAAGGGTTTCTTACCATTTGCATTCAAATCAAAGGCTAACATGAACTGTATTTCAATGTATTCTTTAGTTGTCCTGCAGTCAGACTAGGTCACCTGCCTCGGGTAAAACTATAAATGTTAATATAAAAGATAACAAATAACTTCTCTATCTATGTAAAAAGATCTATGCAACCAAAACTATATAATGTACATATTAAAAATACATGTCACTTTACTGCTAAATTTCAAATATAAAAATTGATATATGAACCATAGAATAAAAGGTCATCAGTTTTAAAATACAATTTTCAGTATCATGTGTATGCTAATACTCGAAGTCAATGTAAATGCTCTAAAATACTAGTTTAGTAAACAATCAAAATGAATTACTGTCTAAATATTTTTCAAGTATAAATAATTCTAGTTTGGTAAGACATAGCATTAATAGGTAACTAGAACTTGAGATCACATGATAGAGAAGTAGACTGATGGCAAAGTATACAAAACTAACACAATATGTACACAGTCCTCCAGGACATTTGGCTCCATTTTTACATTACAATTTCCTCACTGATTCAATTTGCATTCCATTTGGGTTCTCTGACTATTGGGGCCAATAAGAATATAACACCAGACACTACCTAATTTATTAAAGTAGTAGAGTTCATCGCCAGGATCCAGGATCAAAAGAAGCTTTCAAGGATATTCTATCAAATGAAGCTCAATTTCATGAGCCTTTGAAGTGGGTTAGGAATTTGGACAACATACATATAGAGAAAAGCACGAGGTTATAAACATTATACATACAGCAACTTATAAACTGTATCTATTAATAATTGAACCAGTAAACCTCAGTCCATAAAATTAAAAAAAATAAAAAGTAAAACTATAGAAGAATCATGAAGCTTATCATTTGTAAGACAACATCACTTAATTAACAAGAGAAGCTATGGAAGTTCAAGGTTGCAAAATGTCAGAGTTTACAGAGTACAAAAGCCAACAATATGAACTTCATAATTTTAATGGCCACTAATTATATACATATGCATGCATATTTATCCATTTTACCAGTGAATGGTATTTGAGTTTTAAACTGTGTTATCCTGACACCCAGGAGGTCATGTTACAAACATATCAGCATACATCATGTACATATGCATTGGTCACTGATATACACCATGTATAATATCACGCCTCTCTGACCTGCGCTACCAAGCATTGGTGTTCAATTTTCCAAACCAATCGTTCTTTAAATGCAGTTCTATTTTATTCATTTCTATCAAATATATGAACATAAAACCATATATTGTACTTTTTTATCAGTAATCAGGGGTTTCATGAGAACTTCTCACAACAGGCTAAATAAATGAAAACTTAGTACAGGCAAAATTATTGGAAATCATAATTTTAACATGGAAAAGTTGGAGTCCCTAAAAATGACAGGCAATTTTGTGAAAACAACTGGTTAAAATTGCCTGTTACCTGCTGCTAATGAAACCCATGGTAATGCATTATATATTACAGATCCAATGAGGACTAAACTTATGTTTGTAAGTAACAAAATGTAGACCTTACAGCTCATTTTAGGGCCATGTTATCTCATGAAGGAGATTATCTCATAGATTATGCAATTATGAAGTGTTATAATCTTCAACATATGGAGTGGCATCCTACATTATCTTACACTTCCTGTTCATGTATTAACGTTCATATTAAACACCAATATGTTTTAATAAATATCAAATAAAATCATAATATCAAGCTGGACTGAAAAAAAGTAATTTGTTTTTGAGGGTTAAGTTGTCAAGGTTACAGGGATATTTGATCATTTGGAGATCAAAGGTTGTCCTGCATTTTCGGAATTTTGATGCAATCCTCAATAGAGTTACATGTTATTTTTCAAATATCAATCACTCCTTCCCCACATTGTCTACATCTTTCAGTTTTGCACAAAGGGTGCACTAATGTACCTAGAATAGAGTGTAAAGAATATTTTTTTCATAAAATGTTTAAAAACAAGAAAATTCAGTGACAGTAAGATTGCATCAAAATTCCGAACATAGAGACCGACCTAAGCTATTTAGATATCAGACAGTAAATTATTTCACTACTCAAATGCATATAAAACATCTACAATTGTTTACTATATACAGATATGTAGATATAGCAGACTTATAGTGAACCATGTTAGCTAATACTAAATAGAGCTTGTTTTTCTATGGTGCTCGGTAGAGTTCCAACTCTGGGGAAGTGAATTCCTAGTCTGGAGACACACACAATTTTCTTTTGCATTATTTCAAAAGCAAATATCAGTTACAGTGGGGATCATAAAGAATTGCAAAAGCTATGAAAATTACATGCTGTCGCACGTGTAATAAATTCTTACCTCAGTGTATTCAGTGCTCTATTTTCTCCGTCTGAGTAAGTTCAAATATAGTGGAATTTGTGTCCCTAATGACAAATAAGAACTTCAAAAGTTGAAGTGGATATTCATATGTTATGCCGACTCTTCAAATGTTGAGGTGATTTTGTCGACCGATTGCGCCGGAACGGAGGACTGGCTCCCAGAATGCAACATGACACGTGCCAGCTTTCAAAATGCTGTTCCGCCATTTCGAAACATGTCATGAGTAAATACGGTAACTGATGTTGCATTCTGGGAGTCAACCGTCCTTGGATAACAAACATGGCGATTCATGAAAACATTCATTCGATTTGGTATGGATTTATCCATTATTTGCAGGTATGAAGCTTTGGGTTCATTTATTGTGCTACTTTAGTGAACGGGAATTATTTTTCTACTGCTTGGGAGAGTTTGAGACACGAAACTTGGAAATTAGCTCATTGTGACAAGTTGTGAACGTTGAGTTTTATTTTTGTCCCCCACTGTAAGTGAGTGGATAGGCCATGGCTGATAGTTATTTGTGCAAATCTTAAAGAAGTCAGTGAAGTTTGACTGAGAATTCTTTTACAAGAATACTTCTGAATAGAATCATTCATGGAGTAGATTCTAGGGTTGAAATATGTTGTTAGGTTATACGGGATCCATTAGATCTAGGCATTGAAGAAAAAAAGTTTAAACAACATACGGGGCTTAGATGTATGTCATCTTTCACTTTACACTAAAACTACCTGGAATATAATCAAACACTTGAGTATGTTTGCTACATTAATTTGCAGTTTGAAATGGACTATGGCCGCCATGTTGAATAAAATAGGCAAATGCCGGGTGAACTTTAGTTGCAAAATGCGCCTGTATTTCTATCAATATGGCCTGAATAACACAGAATTCTTAACTCACCTACAGCGATGGATCTCCTGCTTGTGAATAGTGACAATCGCACCCGAATCTAGGCTGAAATAATCCTAAAGTCTACCGGTTTCCTGAAAACTGTAATCCAAATTTTGCTGCCGAAGAGTACAGGAACTACCGCGGCAGAGTTAACCTACTTTCTGCAAAAATATAGTCCTATGATATTTGTTTCGAAAGTGTTTTGTATTCAACCAATTTAAGAGAAATTCTAAATTTTTTATTATTTTGATATAGCTTGATGTCAGACAAATGAAGAAATACATAAATGCGAAGAAAGGTTATTTTGTAAATTGATTTATTGAGCGGAGGGATTTAGAATGACATCATTCTATTATGGGATATGGCGGGCACTTGCTTCGTCAATATTCATAACTGTCAATCATTTGTGATATCTCCGCCTTTATAGACCCTTATAAGGAGATGTTTGGTTAGCTTGGTCATTCAAGAATGAAATTGTAAACATAGTAGTACTACCAGTCGTTCGTTACCCCTATCCCGTCCCGTCCCTACCCAACAAACTAGTTCTCACTTCGTTCTGACTCGAAACGGATTTCAACTGTGTACAAACGGATTGGACGTAGCCTACTTAGCCTAATACAAACCCGAACACGTGTACTCGACCTGGAAGGTCCTCCAGAACTTAGAATGTCCATGGACCTAGCCTCTTTCACGCCCGGTGATCGTGAATATGGGACGGAGGGGGGGGGGGAGCAGGCAATTTCTGCTAGGAAATTCAACAAATCTGGAAGATTTATTTTTTCAAGAAAAAGTTTACTATTGAATTGCTAAATGGATAGATGCACGGTATGGTAGAATATGTTAGGTTTTCTGGGATTTTTCTGAAACGATACGCTTCTAAGGTATGAGATCTAGATTATTAAAAAAGGCGCAAGGCCATCAACAGGCACAAATCAACGTTTTTGCTATAAATCAAGCAACAATGGTCTGGACGACCTGTAATAAATACTTGTAAGTGATCAGGGGCGTAGCCAGGATTAGTGGCGGTAGTACGCGAGGCCGTAGGCCGAGTCGCAAGGCCGCAGGCCGAGCCAAACTAGGGGGGTCCGGGGGCATGGATTTTTGGGCTTATTTGGCGCGTTCTGAGCGATTCTAGGTGCTATTCTAAAGTATTGAAAATAGTGTTTGAGTTGTCGTAAAAGATTTTCTCTTAGATTTCCAAGCCATGAACTCCAGGTAAACACAATAAAAGTAGAAAAACGTACGTAATTATTCATCTATTTCCATTTTGAAGTTTCTACAGCCGGGATCTACAGACCCTAGGACAATACCGAGTCGCAAACCCATGCTATGATAATTATTTGAAAAACACCTAAACGAGTTGTTTAGACTCGTTGTTTATGGTACCTTGTTCCCGGGACCTTGTTATTTAAAGGGTCCGAAAAGTTTAACGTTACTTGTTTTGCGTAATTTAGACTTACAGTATCCGTATCTTTAACTGCTTTGAGTTGTAACTGGTGATTTAAATCCTCTGGTGTAAATCGAGAATAATTGTACGTACTTTTAAGTGTTAATCTATCCAATAAGTGATACAAATACTGTATTTTGAATCAATCTTCTTTATCTTAATCAATCTACGTTGTCATGTTCATCTCTCACCTTGTCTTAACGCTTTTGAATTGTATATTGAATACATATTTATATTTTATCTCTCACCTAGTCTAAACGCTTTTGAATTGTATCATTGGGTTTTGAAGGGAAGGGGATGAGCAGTAAGTTTACCTTCATTTAACCTTCTTTGGGTCTGATTTGAAAGAAAAATTAACTGTACAGCTGTACAATATCGTCACTGCGAAATTTACAAAACAAAAACAAGTTTGTTTATTTTGCAAATAATATTAAAATAAGAGCTGATTTTCGAGACTTGAAAAAATGTGACGCTACGATTTTTTACCCCAAATTCCATACATATCAATTTTTACTAACGCCATAAGTGGATATCCTGACCGTTTTTCAAAATTCAATAACATTTTAGAAATATTATCCTCGAGATCTTGCTACCCTGTGAATTTTATCATGATTAAATAAGGATAAAGTATTTCATTTTTAGGTTGATTAAACTTTTAAAAAATGTGACGCTTGTCGTTTTGACATTGTAAGGCTGTTTGCGCCCTATTGTTTTGTTTTGGTATTTTGACGCCATAATGTTACGCTAATTTGCATTACTAATTTGCAATTTGCATTGTCCCCATTTTCGTGCGACGTGTATTACCCGTTTTCAATATAGTTGCAGACAACGGAGAAAAGTGCACCCTCGTTAGAATGATATGATCTGGGGATATGACAGGAACACGCAGTCCATCCTCACAATAGCCCCAAAAAGATGTTTGCATAGGGTTCAAAGGCAGACTGGGCTTAAATAAACTCTGATCACTTGTTTGACAATTAAAAACATAACAACATAACAACTGTTGGATTAAAATAAATGATTTATTTCAATTTGCACTTTTGGTTTCTGACTCTTAATAGTACGCGGCTGCGTATTCTGCGTATATGTGGCTACGCCCCTGGTGATGTTATCATAACTAAATTATGTCATTGCTGAATTTATAAAATAAGTTTCCATATGTGAAATAAAAAATAATCGAAAATAATGAATTTGGGACGGAGGGGGGGGGGGGGGAGGGGACGGAGGGGGGGGGGCAATATGTATATAAGACATGATTAGAGATGTTTTGCGACTTTAAGTCCTTTTACTCCAAATGTCCCCATTTTTCAGTCTCCAGGGGTATATCATCCAGTTTCTTACTAAGTTAATGAGTTCATTTTTCAAATACAAGAATTCGTGTGAAGTTGTTTCACTTTATAGAATTATTACTCCCCCCCTCCGTCCCCTCCCCCCCCCCTCCGTCCCATTTTAATTATTTTCGATTATTTTTTATTTTACGTATGGAAACTTATTTTATAAATTCAGCAATGACATTAATTTAGTTATGATAACATCACTTACAAGTATTTATTACAGGTCGTGTAGTCCATTGTTGCTTGATTTATAGCAAAAACTTTGACTTTTGCACGTTGGTTGCGTTGCGCCTTTTTTAATAGATCTTATATCTTAAAGGGTGACGCATATCGTTTAGCAAATCGAACGCTCGTTTCTGGTGTTGCTCACCATTTAGTATAAAAGGCCCGATCCCGGAATAATACTCAAGGGTTCACAGGTTTGAGGTCGTTGTGTCAACACCTCTAACTGTTATATAGCATAAGTATATTATAGATCGTCACACATTTATAAAAGGGTGATTTTTATTTTGACAAATCAATTCCACATTTATGGGTGAAGTTTCAGGATCTTCTATTTGTGTATAATAAGGAAAAATTGGCATCTAAATTTCCCCATAACGTTAGCACACAGCCTGGCATATGAAATATCCTACAAATGGAACAAAGCAAGACAAACCGGTTTCTAATACAAGGATTTATATTGGCTGTTGTACATGTATTCTTTGAACGCAATCACTCTTTGGATAACGATTTCAAAATCATTATAAACGGATTACTTTATCTCAAAGACAATTTCAATAAACTAGATTTTACAGAACTCCCCTTATTTCTTAAAAATGGACTGATCCAGTTGATTAGCCTGGAGCCGCCATATTGTTTTTATACGGGATGCTAATCGGAACCCTTTAAAAGAGTATCGGTTGAAAAATAATCCTAGAATACCTAACATATTTTATCATACCGTGCTCTTATTCAATTTGCAATTCAATCGTAAACTCTGTCTTGAAAAAATAATTTTACCAGATTTGTTGAATTTTCTAGCGGAAATTGCCTGCTCCCCCCCTCCGTCCCATTTTCACGATCACCAGGCGTGTAAATGTGTCTCGTCCGGAGACATGTCATCCCGAGATGACACCAGACATCACCACTCTGTTCAACTTGAACTATAACATCATTTTATACCATTAATTTCAATTTTCGAAAGAAAAAATTTATTTCGTAACGCTCATCCGAGGAGGGTCTCATCCTAAATGTGTCTCGTCCGGAGACGTGTCATCCCGAGATGACATGAGACATCACCACTCTGTTCAACTTGAACTATAACATCATTTTATACCATTAATTTCAATTTTCGAAAGAAAATTTTTTTTTCGTAATGCTCATCCGAGGAGGGTCTCATCCTAAATGTGTCTCGTCCAGAGACGTGTCATCCCGAGATGACACCAGACATCACCACTCTGTTCAACTTGAACTATAACATCATTTTATACCATTAATTTTAATTTTCGAAAGAAAAATTTATTTCGTAACGCTCATCCGATGAGGGTCTCATCCTAAATGTGTCTCGTCCGGAGACGTGTCATCCCGAGATGACACCAGACATCACCACTCTGTTCAACTTGAACTATAACATCATTTTATACCATTAATTTTTATTTTCGAAAGAAAAATTTATTTCGTAACGCTCATCCGAGGAGGGTCTCATCCTAAATGTGTCTCGTCCGGAGACGTGTCATCCCGAGATGACACCAGACATCACCACTCTGTTCAACTTGAACTATAACATCATTTTATACCATTAATTTTAATTTTCGAAAGAAAAATTTATTTCCTAACGCTCATCCGAGGAGGGTCTCATCCTAAATGTGTCTCGTCCGGAGACGTGTCATCCCGAGATGACACCAGACATCACCACTCTGTTCAACTTGAACTATAACATCATTTTATACCATTAATTTCAATTTTCGAAAGAAAAAATTTATTTCGTAACGCTCATCCGAGGAGGGTCTCATCCTAAATGTGTCTCGTCCAGAGACGTGTCATCCCGAGATGACACCAGACATCACCACTCTGTTCAACTTGAACTATAACATCATTTTATACCATTAATTTCAATTTTCGAAAGAAAAATTTATTTCGTAACGCTCATCCGAGGAGGGTCTCATCCTAAATGTGTCTCGTCCAGAGACGTGTCATCCCGAGATGACACCAGACATCACCACTCTGTTCAACTTGAACTATAACATCATTTTATACCATTAATTTCAATTTTCGAAAGAAAAATTTATTTCGTAACGCTCATCAGAGGAGGGTCTCATCCTTAATGTGTCTCGTCCGGAGACGTGTCATCCCGAGATGACACCAGATATCCCCACTCTGTTCAACTTGAACTATAACATCATTTTATACCATTAATTTCAATTTTCGAAAGAAAAATTTATTTCGTAACGCTCATCCGAGGAGGGTCTCATCCTAAATGTGTCTCGTCCGGAGACGTGTCATCCCGAGATGACACCAGACATCACCACTCTGTTCAACTTGAACTATAACATCATTTTATACCATTAATTTCAATTTTCGAAAGAAAAATTTATTTCATAACGCTCATCCGTGGAGGGTCTCATCCTAAATGTGTCTCGTCCGGAGACGTGTCATCCCGAGATGACACCAGATATCACCACTCTGTTCAACTTGAACTATAACATCATTTTATACCATTAATTTCAATTTTCGAAAGAAAAATTTATTTCCTAACGCTCATCCGAGGAGGGTCTCATCCTAAATGTGTCTCGTCCGGAGACGAGTCATCCCGAGATGACACCAGACATCACCACTCTGTTCAACTTGAACTCTAACATCATTTTATACCATTAATTTCAATTTTTGAAAGAAAATTTTATTTCGTAACGCTCATCCGAGGAGGGTCTCATCCTAAATGTGTCTCGTCCAGAGACGTGTCATCCCGAGATGACACCAGACATCACCACTCTGTTCAACTTGAACTATAACATCATTTTATACCATTAATTTCAATTTTCGAAAGAAAAATTTATTTCGTAACGCTCATCCGAGGAGGGTCTCATCCTAAATGTGTCTCGTCCAGAGACGTGTCATCCCGAGATGACACCAGACATCACCACTCTGTTCAACTTGAACTATAACATCATTTTATACCATTAATTTCAATTTTCGAAAGAAAAATTTATTTCGTAACGCTCATCCGAGGAGGGTCTCATCCTAAATGTGTCTCGTCCGGAGACGTGTCATCCCGAGATGACACCAGATATCACCACTCTGTTCAACTTGAACTATAACATCATTTTATACCATTAATTTCAATTTTCGAAAGAAAAATTTATTTCGTAACGCTCATCCGAGGAGGGTCTAATCCTAAATGTGTCTCGTCCGGAGACGTGTCATCCCGAGATGACACCAGACATCACCACTCTGTTCAACTTGAACTATAACATCATTTTATACCATTAATTTCAATTTTCGAAAGAAAAATTTATTTCGTAACGCTCATCCGAGGAGGGTCTCATTCTAAATGTGTCTCGTCCAGAGACGTGTCATCCCAAGATGACACCAGACATCACCACTCTGTTCAACTTTAACTATATCATCATTTTATACCATTAATTTTAATTTTCGAAAGAAAAATTTATTTCGTAATGCTCATCCGAGGAGGGTCTCATCCTAAATGTGTCTCGTCTGGAGACGTGTCATCCCGAGATGACACCAGACATCACCACTCTGTTCAACTTTAACTATAACATCATTTTATACCATTAATTTCAATTTTCGAAAGAAAAATTTATTTCGTAACGCTCATCCGAGGAGGGTGTCATCCTAAATGTGTCTCGTCCGGAGACGTGTCATCCCGAGATGACACCAGACATCACCACTCTGTTCAACTTAAACTATTACATAAATTTATACCATTAATTTCAATTTTCGAAAGAAAAATTTATTTCGTAACGCTCATCCGAGGAGGGTCTCATCCTAAATGTGTCTCGTCCGGAGACGTTATATGTTATAGACATGTCTTCCCGAGATGACACCAGACATCACCACTCTGTTCAACTTGAACTATAACATCATTTTATACCATTAATTTCAATTTTCGAAAGAAAAATTTATTTCGTAACGCTCATCCGAGGAGAGTCTCATCCTAAATGTGTCTCGTCCTGAGACGTGTCATCCCGAGATGACACCAGACATCACCACTCTGTTCAACTTGAACTATAACATCATTTTATACCATTAATTTCAATTTTCGAAAGAAAAATTTATTTCATAACGCTCATCCGAGGAGGGTCTCATCCTAAATGTGTCTCGTCCGGAGACATGTCATCCCGAAATGACACCAGACATCACCACTCTGTTCAACTTGAACTATAACATCATTTTATACCATTAATTTCAATTTTCGAAAGAAAAATTTATTTCGTAACGCTCATCCGAGGAGGGTCTCATCCTAAATGTGTCTCGTCCGGAGACGTGTCATCCCGAGATGACACCAGACATCACCACTCTGTTCAACTTGAACTATAACATCATTTTATACCATTAATTTCAATTTTCGAAAGAAAAATTTATTTCGTAACGCTCATCCGAGGAGGGTCTCATCCTAAATGTGTCTCGTCCGGAGACGTGTCATCCCGAGATGACACCAGACATCACCACTCTGTTCAACTTGAACTATAACATCATTTTATACCATTACTTTCAATTTTCGAAAGAAAAATTTATTTCCTAACGCTCATCTGAGGAGGGTCTCATCCTAAATGTGTCTCGTCCGGAGACGTGTCATCCCGAGATGACACCAGACATCACCACTCTGTTCAACTTGAACTATAACATCATTTTATACCATTAATTTCAATTTTCGAAAGAAAAATTTATTTCGTAACGCTCATCCGAGGAGGGTCTCATCCTAAATGTGTCTCGTCCAGAGACGTGTCATCCCGAGATGACACCAGACATCACCACTCTGTTCAACTTGAACTATAACATCATTTTATACCATTAATTTCAATTTTCGAAAGAAAAATTTATTTCGTAACGCTCATTCGAGGAGGGTCTCATCCTAAATGTGTCTCGTCCGGAGACGTGTCATCCCGAGGTGACACCAGACATCACCACTCTGTTCAACTTGAACTATAACATCATTTTATACCATTAATTTCAATTTTCGAAAGAAAAATTTATTTCGTAACGCTCATCCGAGGAGGGTCTCATCCTAAATGTGTCTCGTCCGGAGACGTGTCATCCCTAGATGACACCAGACATCACCACTCTGTTCAAATTGAACTATAACATCATTTTATACCATAAATTTCAATTTTCGAAAGAAAAATTTATTTTGTAACGCTCATCCGAGGAGGGTCTCATCCTAAATGTGTCTCGTCCGGAGACGTGTCATCCCGAGATGACACCAGACATCACCACTCTGTTCAACTTGAACTATAACATCATTTTATACCATTAATTTCAATTTTCGAAAGAAAAATTTATTTCGTAACGCTCATTCGAGGAGGGTCTCATCCTAAATGTGTCTCGTCCGGAGACGTGTCATCCCGAGATGACACCAGACATCACCACTCTGTTCAACTTGAACTATAACATCATTTTATACCATTAATTTCAATTTTCGAAAGAAAAATTTATTTCGTAACGCTCATTCGAGGAGGGTCTCATCCTAAATGTGTCTCGTCTGGAGACGTGTCATCCCGAGATGACACCAGACATCACCACTCTGTTCAACTTGAACTATAACATCATTTTATACCATTAATTTCAATTTTCGAAAGAAAAATTTATTTCGTAACGCTCATCCGAGGAGGGTCTCATCCTAAATGTGTCTCGTCCGGAGACGTGTTATCCCGAGATGACACCAGACATCACAACTCTGTTCAACTTGAACTATAACATCATTTTATACCATTAATTTCAATTTTCGAAAGAAAAATTTATTTCGTAACGCTCATCCAAGGAGGGTCTCATCCTAAATGTGTCTCGTCCGGAGACGTGTCATCCCGAGATGACACCAGACATCACCACTCTGTTCAACTTGAACTATAACATCATTTTATATCATTAATTTCAATTTTCGAAAGAAAAATTTATTTCGTAACGCTCATTCGAGGAGGGTCTCATCCTAAATGTGTCTCGTCCGGAGACGTGTCATCCCGAGATGACACCAGACATCACCACTCTGTTCAACTTGAACTATAACATCATTTTATACCATTAATTTCAATTTTCGAAAGAAAAATTTATTTCGTAACGCTCATCCGAGGAGGGTCTCATCCTAAATGTGTCTCGTCCGGAGACGTGTCATCCCGAGATGACACCAGACATCACCACTCTGTTCAACTTGAACTATAACATCATTTTATACCATTAATTTCAATTTTCGAAAGAAAAATTTATTTCGTAACACTCATCCGAGGAGGGTCTCATCCTAAATGTGTCTCTTCCGGAGATGTGTCATCCCGAGATGACACCAGACATCACCACTCTGTTCAACTTGAACTATAACATCATTTTATACCATTAATTTCAATTTTCGAAAGAAAAATTTATTTCGTAACGCTCATCCGAGGAGGGTCTCATCCTAAATGTGTCTCGTCCGGAGACATGTCATCCCGAGATGACACCAGACATCACCACTCTGTTCAACTTGAACTATAACATCATTTTATACCATTAATTTCAATTTTCGAAAGAAAAATTTATTTCGTAACGCTCATCCGAGGAGGGTCTCATCCTAAATGTGTCTCGTCCTGAGACGTGTCATCCCGAGATGACACCAGACATCACCACTCTGTTCAACTTGAACTATAACATCATTTTATACCATTAATTTCAATTTTCGAAAGAAAAATTTATTTCGTAACCCTCATCCGAGGAGGGTCTCATCCTAAATGTGTCTCGTCCGGAGACGTGTCATCCCGAGATGACACCAGACATCACCACTCTGTTCAACTTGAACTATAACATCATTTTATTCCATTAATTTCAATTTTCGAAAGAAAAATTTATTCCGTAACGCTCATCTGAGGAGGGTCTCATCCTAAATGTGTCTCGTCCGGAGACATGTCATCCCGAGATGACACCAGACATCACCACTCTGTTCAACTTGAACTATAACATCATTTTATACCATTAATTTCAATTTTCGAAAGAAAAATTTATTTCGTAACGCTCATCCGAGGAGGGTCTCATCCTAAATGTGTCTCGTCCGGAGACGTGTCATCCCGAGATGACACCAGACATCACCACTCTGTTCAACTTGAACTATAACATCATTTTATACCATTAATTTCAGTTTTCGAAAGAAAAATTTATTTCGTAACGCTCATCCTAGGAGGGTCTCATCCTAAATGTGTCTCGCCTGGAGACGTGTCATCCCGAGATGACACCAGACATCACCACTCTGTTCAACTTGAACTATAACATCATTTTATACCATTAATTTCAATTTTCGAAAGAAATTTTATTTCGTAACGCTCATCCGAGGAGGGTCTCATCCTAAATGTGTCTCGGCCGGAGACGTGTCATCCCGAGATGACACCAGACATCACCACTCTGTTCAACTTGAACTATAACATCATTTTATACCATTAATTTCAATTTTCGAAAGAAAAATTTATTTCGTAACGCTCATCCGAGGAGGGTCTCATCCTAAATGTGTCTCGTCCAGAGACGTGTCATCCCGAGATGACACCAGACTTCACCACTCTGTTCAACTTGAACTATAACATCATTTTATACCATTAATTTCAATTTTCGAAAGAAAAATTTATTTCGTAACGCTCATCCCTGGAGGGTCTCATCCTAAATGTATCTCGTCCGGAGACGTGTCATCCCGAGATGACACCAGACTTCACCACTCTGTTCAACTTGAACTATAACATCATTTTATACCATTAATTTCAATTTTCGAAAGAAAAATTTATTTCGTAACGCTCATCCCTGGAGGGTCTCATCCTAAATGTATCTCGTCCGAAGACGTATCATCCCGAGATGACACCAGACATCACCACTCTGTTCAAGTTGAACTATAACATCATTTTATACCATTAATTTCAATTTTCGAAAGAAAAATTTATTTCGTAACGCTCATCCGAGGAGGGTCTCATCCTAAATGTGTCTCGTCCGGAGACGTGTCATCCCGAGATGACACCAGACATCACCACTCTGTTCAACTTGAACTATAACATCATTTTATACCATTAATTTCAATTTTCGAAAGAAAAATTTATTTCGTAACGCTCATCCGAGGAGGGTCTCATCCTAAATGTGTCTCGTCCGGAGACGTGTCATCCCGAGATGACACCAGACATCACCACTCTGTTCAACTTGAACTATAACATCATTTTATACCATTAATTTCAATTTTCGAAAGAAAAATTTATTTCGTAACGCTCATCCGAGGAGGGTCTCATCCTAAATGTGTCTCGTCCGGAGACATGTCGTCCCGAGATGACACCAGACATCACCACTCTGTTCAACTTGAACTATAACATCATTTTATACCATTAATTTCAATTTTCGATAGAAAAATTTATTTCGTAACGCTCATCCGAGGAGGGTCTCATCCTAAATGTGTCTCGTCTGGAGACGTGTCGTCCCGAGATGACACCAGACATCACCACTCTGTTCAACTTGAACTACAACATCATTTTATACAATTAATTTCAATTTTCGAAAGAAAAATTTATTTCGGAACGCTCATCCGAGGAGGGTCTCATCCTAAATGTGTCTCGTCCGGAGACGTGTCGTCCCGAGATGACACCAGACATCACCACTCTGTTCAACTTGAACTATAACATCATTTTATACCATTAATTTCAATTTTCGAAAGAAAAATTTATTTCGTAACGCTCATCCGAGGAGGGTCTCATCCTAAATGTGTCTCGTCCGGAGACGTGTCGTCCTGAGATGACACCAGACATCACCACTCTGTTCAACTTGAACTATAACATCATTTTATACCATTAATTTCAATTTTCGAAAGAAAAATTTATTTCGTAACGCTCATCCGACGAGGGTCTCATCCTAAATGTGTCTCGTCCGGAGACGTGTCATCCCGAGATGACACCAGACATCACCACTCTGTTCAACTTGAACTATAACATCATTTTATACCATTAATTTCAATTTTCGAAAGAAAAATTTATTTCGTAACGCTCATCCGAGGAGGGTCTCATCCTAAATGTGTCTCGTCCGGAGACGTGTCGTCCCGAGATGACACCAGACATCACCACTCTGTTCAACTTGAACTATAACATCATTTTATACCATTAATTTCAATTTTCGAAAGAAAAATTTATTTCGTAACGCTCATCCGAGGAGGGTCTCATCCTAAATGTGTCTCGTCCGGAGACGTGTCGTCCCGAGATGACACCAGACATCACCACTCTGTTCAACTTGAACTATAACATCATTTTATACCATTAATTTCAATTTTCGAAAGAAAAATTTATTTCGTAACGCTCATCCGAGGAGGGTCTCATCCTAAATGTGTCTCGTCCGGAGACGTGTCGTCCCGAGATGACACCAGACATCACCACTCTGTTCAACTTGATCTATAACATCATTTTATACCATTAATTTCAATTTTCGAAAGAAAAATTTATTTCGTAACGCTCATCCGAGGAGGGTCTCATCCTAAATGTGTCTCGTCCGGAGACGTGTCGTCCCGAGATGACACCAGACATCACCACTCTGTTCAACTTGAACTATAACATCATTTTATACCATTAATTTCTATTTTCGAAAGAAAAATTTATTTCGTAACGCTTATCCGAGGAGGGTCTCATCCTAAATGTGTCTCGTCCGGAGACGTGTCGTCCCGAGATGACACCAGACATCACCACTCTGTTCAACTTGAACTATAACATCATTTTATACCATTAATTTCAATTTTCGAAAGAAAAATTTATTTCGTAACGCTCATCCGAGGAGGGTCTCATCCTAAATGTGTCTCGTCCGGAGACGTGTCGTCCCGAGATGACACCAGACATCACCACTCTGTTCAACTTGAACTATAACATCATTTTATACCATTAATTTCAATTTTCGAAAGAAAAATTTATTTCGTAACGCTCATCCGAGGAGGGTCTCATCCTAATTGTGTCTCGTCCGGAGACGTGTAATCCTGAGATGACACCAGACATCACCACTCTGTTCAACTTGAACTATAACATAATTTTATACCATTAATTTCAATTTTCGAAAGAAAAATTTATTTCGTAACGCTCATCCGAGGAGGGTCTCATCCTAAATGTGTCTCGTCCGGAGACGTGTCATCCCGAGATGACACCAGACATCACCACTCTGTTCAACTTGAACTATAACATCATTTTATACCATTAATTTCAATTTTCGAAAGAAAAATTTATTTCGTAACGCTCATCAGAGGAGGGTCTCATCCTGAATGTGTCTCGTCCGGAGACGTGTCATTCCGAGATGACACCAGACATCACCACATCATTTTGTATGGTATAAATTGAAATTAATGGTATAAAATGATGTTATAGTCTCCGGACGCGACACATTTAGGATGAGACCCTCCTCGGATGAGCGTTACGAAATAAATTTTTCTTTCGAAAATTGAAATTAATGGTATAAAATGATGTTATAGTTCAAGTTGAACAGAGTGGTGATGTCTGGTGTCATCTCGGGATGACACGTCTCCGGACGAGACACATTTAGGATGAGACCCTCCTCGGATGAGCGTTACGAAATAAATATTTCTTTCGAAAATTGAAATTAATGGTATAAAATGATGTTATAGTTCAAGTTGAACAGAGTGGTGATGTTTGGTGTCATCTCTGGATGACACGTCTCCGGACGAGACACATTTAGGATGAGACCCTCCTCGGATGAGCGTAACGAAATAAATTTTTCTTTCGAAAATTGAAATTAATGGTATAAAATGATGTTATAGTTCAAGTTGAACAGAGTGGTGATGTCTGGTGTCATCTCGGGATGACACGTCTCCGGACGAGACACATTTAGGATGAGACCCTCCTCGGATGAGCGTTACGAAATAAATTTTATCTTTCGAAAATTGAAATTAATGGTATAAAATGATGTTATAGTTCAAGTTGAACAGAGTGGTGATGTCTGGTGTCATCTCGGGATGACACGTCTCCGGACGAGACACATTTAGGATGAGACCCTCCTCGGATGAGCGTTACGAAATAAATTTTTCTTTCGAAAATTGAAATTAATGGTATAAAATGATGTTATAGTTCAAGTTGAACAGAGTGGTGATGTCTGGTGTCATCTCGGGATGACACGTCTCCGGACGAGACACATTTAGGATGAGACCCTCCTCGGATGAGCGTTACGAAATAAATTTTTCTTTCGAAAATTGAAATTAATGGTATAAAATGATGTTATAGTTCAAGTTGAACAGAGTGGTGATGTCTGGAGTCATCTCGGGATGACACGTCTCCGGACGAGACACATTTAGGATGAGACCCTCCTCGGATGAGCGTTAAGAAATAAATTTTTCTTTCGAAAATTGAAATTAATGGTATAAAATGATATTATAGTTCAAGTTGAACAGAGTGGTGATGTCTGGTGTCATCTCGGGATGACACGTCTCCGGACGAGACACATTTAGGATGAGACCCTCCTCGGATGAGCGTTACGAAATAAATTTTTCTTTCGAAAATTGAAATTAATGGTATAAAATGATGTTATAGTTCAAGTTGAACAGAGTGGTGATGTCTGGTGTCATCTCGGGATGACACGTCTCCGGACGAGACACATTTAGGATGAGACCCTCCTCGGATGAGCGTTACGAAATAAATTTTTCTCTTGAAAATTGAAATTAATGGTATAAAATGATGTTATAGTTCAAGTTGAACAGAGTGGTGATGTCTGGTGTCATCTCGGGATGACACGTCTCCGGACGAGACACATTTAGTATGAGACCCTCCTCGGATGAGCGTTACGAAATAAATTTTATCTTTCGAAAATTGAAATTAATGGTATAAAATGATGTTATAGTTCAAGTTGAACAGAGTGGTGATGTCTGGTGTCATCTCGGGATGACACGTCTCCGGACGAGACACATTTAGGATGAGACCCTCCTCGGATGAGCGTTACGAAATAAATTTTTCTTTCGAAAATTGAAATTAATGGTATAAAATGATGTTATAGTTCAAGTTGAACAGAGTGGTGATGTCTGGTGTCATCTCGGGATGACACGTCTCCGGACGAGACACATTTAGGATGAGACCCTCCTCGGATGAGCGTTACGAAATAAATTTTTCTTTCGAAAATTGAAATTAATGGTATAAAATGATGTTATAGTTCAAGTTGAACAGAGTGGTGATGTCTGGTGTCATCTCGGGATGACACGTCTCCGGACGAGACACATTTAGGATGAGACCCTCCTCGGATGAGCGTTACGAAATAAATTTTTCTTTCGAAAATTGAAATTAATGGTATAAAATGATGTTATAGTTCAAGTTGAACAGAGTGGTGATGTCTGGTGTCATCTCGGGATGACACGTCTCCGGACGAGACACATTTAGGATGAGACCCTCCTCGGATGAGCGTTACGAAATAAATTTTTCTTTCGAAAATTGAAATTAATGGTATAAAATGATGTTATAGTTCAAGTTGAACAGAGTGGTGATGTCTGGTGTCATCTCAGGATGACACGTCTCCAGACGAGACACATTTAGGATGAGACCCTCCTCAGATGAGCGTTATGAAATAAATTTTTCTTTCGAAAATTGAAATTAATGGTATAAAATGATGTTATAGTTCAAGTTGAACAGAGTGGTGATGTCTGGTGTCATCTCGGGATGACACGTCTCCGGACGAGACACATTTAGGATGAGACCCTCCTCGGATGAGCGTTACGAAATAAATTTTTCTTTCGAAAATTGAAATTAATGGTATAAAATGATGTTATAGTTCAAGTTGAATAGAGTGGTGATGTCTGGTGTCATCTCAGGATGACACGTCTCCGGACGAGACACATTTAGGATGAGACCCTCCTCGGATGAGCGTTACGAAATAAATTTTTCTTTCGAAAATTGAAATTAATGGTATAAAATGATGTTATAGTTCAAGTTGAACAGAGTGGTGATGTCTGGTGTCATCTCGGGATGACACGTCTCCGGACGAGACACATTTAGGATGAGACCCTCCTCGGATGAGCGTTAAGAAATAAATTTTTCTTTCGAAAATTGAAATTAATGGTAGAAAATGATATTATAGTTCAAGTTGAACAGAGTGGTGATGTCTGGTGTCATCTCGGGATGACACGTCTCCGGACGAGACACATTTAGGATGAGACCCTCCTCGGATGAGCGTTACGAAATAAATTTTTCTTTCAAAAATTGAAATTAATGGTATAAAATGATGTTATAGTTCAAGTTGAACAGAGTGGTGATGTCTGGTGTCATCTCGGGATGACATGTCTCCGGACGAGACACATTTAGGATGAGACCCTCCTCGGATGAGCGTTACGAAATAAATTTTTCTTTCGAAAATTGAAATTAATGGTATAAAATGATGTTATAGTTCAAGTTGAACAGAGTGGTGATGTCTGGTGTCATCTCGGGATGACACGTCTCCGGACGAGACACATTTAGGATGAGACCCTCCTCGGATGAGCGTTACGAAATAAATTTTTCTTTCGAAAATTGAAATTAATGGTATAAAATGATGTTATAGTTCAAGTTGAACAGAGTGGTGATGTCTGGTGTCATCTCGGGATAACACGTCTCCGGACGAGACACATTTAGGATGAGACCCTCCTCGGATGAGCGTTACGAAATAAATTTTTCTCTCGAAAATTGAAATTAATGGTATAAAATGATGTTATAGTTCAAGTTGAACAGAGTGGTGATGTCTGGTGTCATCTCGGGATGACACGTCTCCGGACGAGACACATTTAGGATGAGACCCTCCTCGGATGAGCGTTACGAAATAAATTTTTCTTTCGAAAATTGAAATTAATGGTATAAAATGATGTTATAGTTCAAGTTGAACAGAGTGGTGATGTCTGGTGTCATCTCGGGATGACACGTCTCCAGACGAGACACATTTAGGATGAGACCCTCCTCGGATGAGGGTTATGAAATAAATTTTTCTTTCGAAAATTGAAATTAATGGTATAAAATGATGTTATAGTTCAAGTTGAACAGAGTGGTGATGTCTGGTGTCATCTCGGGATGACACGTCTCCGGACGAGACACATTTAGGATGAGACCCTCCTCGGATGAGCGTTACGAAATAAATTTTTCTTTCGAAAATTGAAATTAATGGTATAAAATGATGTTATAGTTCAAGTTGAATAGAGTGGTGATGTCTGGTGTCATCTCGGGATGACACGTCTCCGGACGAGACACATTTAGGATGAGACCCTCCTCGGATGAGCGTTACGAAATAAATTTTTCTTTCGAAAATTGAAATTAATGGTATAAAATGATGTTATAGTTCAAGTTGAACAGAGTGGTGATGTCTGGTGTCATCTCTGGATGACACGTCTCCGGACGAGACACATTTAGGATGAGACCCTCCTCGGATGAGCGTTAAGAAATAAATTTTTCTTTCGAAAATTGAAATTAATGGTAGAAAATGATATTATAGTTCAAGTTGAACAGAGTGGTGATGTCTGGTGTCATCTCGGGATGACACGTCTCCGGACGAGACACATTTAGGATGAGACCCTCCTCGGATGAGCGTTACGAAATAAATTTTTCTTTCAAAAATTGAAATTAATGGTATAAAATGATGTTATAGTTCAAGTTGAACAGAGTGGTGATGTCTGGTGTCATCTCGGGATGACACGTCTCCGGACGAGACACATTTAGGATGAGACCCTCCTCGGATGAGCGTTACAAAATAAATTTTTCTTTCGAAAATTGAAATTAATGGTATAAAATGATGTTATAGTTCAAGTTGAACAGAGTGGTGATGTCTGGTGTCATCTCGGGATGACATGTCTCCGGACGAGACACATTTAGGATGAGACCCTCCTCGGATGAGCGTTACGAAATAAATTTTTCTTTCGAAAATTGAAATTAATGGTATAAAATGATGTTATAGTTCAAGTTGAACAGAGTGGTGATGTCTGGTGTCATCTCGGGATAACACGTCTCCGGACGAGACACATTTAGGATGAGACCCTCCTCGGATGAGCGTTACGAAATAAATTTTTCTTTCGAAAATTGAAATTAATGGTATAAAATGATGTTATAGTTCAAGTTGAACAGAGTGGTGATGTCTGGTGTCATCTCGGGATGACACGTCTCCGGACGAGACACATTTAGGATGAGACCCTCCTCGGATGAGCGTTACGAAATAAATTTTTCTTTCGAAAATTGAAATTAATGGTATAAAATGATGTTATAGTTCAAGTTGAACAGAGTGGTGATGTCTGGTGTCATCTCGGGATGACACGTCTCCGGACGAGACACATTTAGGATGAGACCCTCCTCAGATGAGCGTTACGAAATAAATTTTTCTTTCGAAAATTGAAATTAATGGTATAAAATGATGTTATAGTTCAAGTTGAACAGAGTGGTTATGTCTGGTGTCATCTCGGGATAACACGTCACCGGACGAGACACATTTAGGATGAGACCCTCCTCGGATGAGCGTTACGAAATAAATTTTTCTTTCGAAAATTGAAATTAATGGTATAAAATGATGTTATAGTTCAAGTTGAACAGAGTGGTGATGTCTGGTGTCATCTCGGGATGACACGTCTCCGGACGAGACACATTTAGGATGAGACCCTCCTCGGATGAGCGTTACGAAATAAATTTTTCTTTCGAAAATTGAAATTAATGGTATAAAATGATGTTATAGTTCAAGTTGAACAGAGTGGTGATGTCTGGTGTCATCTCGGGCTGACCCGTCTCCGGACGAGACACATTTAGGATGAGACCCTCCTCGGATGAGGGTTACAAAATAAATTTTTCTTTCGAAAATTGAAATTAATGGTATAAAATGATGTTATAGTTCAAGTTGAACAGAGTGGTGATGTCTGGTGTCATCTCGGGATGACACGTCTCCGGACGAGACACATTTAGGATGAGACCCTCCTCGGATGAGCGTTACGAAATAAATTTTTCTTTCGAAAATTGAAATTAATGGTATAAAATGATGTTATAGTTCAAGTTGAACAGAGTGGTGATGTCTGGTGTCATCTCGGGATGACACGTCTCCGGATGAGACACATTTACACGCCCGGTGATCGTGAAAATGGGACGGAGGGGGGGGAGCAGGCAATTTCCGCTAGAAAATTCAACAAATCTGGTAAAATTATTTTTTCAAGACAGAGTTTACGATTGAATTGCAAATTGAATAAGAGCACGGTATGATGAAATATGTTAGGTATTCTAGGATTATTTTTCAACCGATACTCTTTTAAGATATAAGATCTATTAAAAAAGGCGCAACGCAACCAACGTGCAAAAGTCAAAGTTTTTGCTATAAATCAAGCAACAATGGACTACACGACCTGTAATAAATACTTGTAAGTGATGTTATCACAACTTAATTAATGTCATTGCTGAATTTATAAAATAAGTTTCCATACGTAAAATAAAAAATAATCGAAAATAATTAAAATGGGATGGAGGGGGGAGGGGACGGAGGGGGGGAGTAATAATTCTATAAAGTGAAACAACTTCACACGAATTCTTGTATTTGAAAATGAACTCATTAACTTAGTAAGAAACTGGATGATATACCCCTGGAGACTGAAAAATGGGGACATTTGGAGTAAAAGGACTTAAAGTCGCAAAACATCTCTAATCATGTCTTATATACATATTGCTCCCCCCCTCCGTCCCCTCCCCCCTCCGTCCCAAATTCATTATTTTCGATTATTTTTTATTTCACATATGGAAACTTATTTTATAAATTCAGCAATGACATTAATTTAGTTATTATAACATCACTTACAAGTATTTATTACAGGTCGTCCAGACCATTGTTGCTTGATTTATAGCAAAAACGTTGATTTGTGCCTGTTGATGGCCTTGCGCCTTTTTTAATAGATCTCATATCTTAGATGCGTATCGTTTCAGAAAAAATCCCAGAAAACCTAACATATTCTACCATACCGTGCACCTATCCATTTAGCAATTCAATAGTAAACTTTTTCTTGAAAAAAAAGATCTTCCAGATTTGTTGAATTTCCTAGCAGAAATTGCCTGCTCCCCCCCCCCCCTCCGTCCCATATTCACGATCACCGGGCGTGTCTATAGCACTGGTTAGTATCAAGCGAATGTAACGGCCGTTACCTTCGCATCAAAGATGGCGGACGGGAACCGTAGAGACATCGTAGGCGACGAGCTTAGAACGTAAATTATGGCGACGCTGTGCAGTCGGGTGTGAGTGTGACTTATATGTCAGAAATCATCGTGTAGGCTTGCAATCAGGATAACCCCCCCCCCCCCTCTATCATGCAGTAAAACGGGCTAAATCTGGCTGTGGTCGGGAAATATGTCTAAAATAATTAGCTACTTCGTTTATATTTCGTTCATAAACAGTCTTCCAATACGTCCATCTCATTCGCAGTTCGTTCAGGTCGCACTATATCGGTGTCGACACGTAAGCTTACTGCGATTAATACCCGATTGCAGTCGTTAATGTGTCCTTAGTAGGGTCGAAGTCAAAACGATGTCAAAATTCTAAATCACCTTCTCATTGGACTGGCACGTCCATGAAGTTCGTTAATAGACCGTAAAAGTTGCAGCTACGTTCGTATCGTTTGCACACCAGTTCGACAGCGTTTTGAAGAGCGCTTGGGAACTGGGTTTGGTGCGATAGCTATGTTTTTGCTATTAAAGTCGTTCATAAGCAGTCTTTAAAACGTTCTTAATCAGTTTAAATGCGTTTGCAATTAATTCTGACTCGTTCTCAATGGGTTTCAAGACAGTTCAACTCGTTCTAAAAACGTCTCTAGTAGGATTAAAGTACGACAATTCCGTTCGTTACACGTCCAGCTCGTCTAAGCACATTATTATGACATTGCTATTCGTTCTAATTGCTCTAACGTGGCCAGAAGATTCTGAGCACACTCCAAGTTCTGGTGAACGTACCCTGTCCAGTACGTTCATGTAGTTTGTGAATAGACCCCAAACGGTTCCGAAAGTACGTTCAATCCGTTCGTACTCAGTGCAATGTGGAATGACCATTTCTTGAAGTGTTGCTTTCCAAAATTTGCACGAGATTTGCAGCATGGAGTGTTAATTTCTGATTTCAGGAAACAAACCCCGTGACCGTGACAAACCCCACAATCCATTGAGTCTTGGGCTTAAATTCTTTTCACACAACGCAAAATATTCTCTACTATGTCACTTAAATATGAAATCACTAAAAAAGAACATGTTTTCAATGAAATTGGGAAAGCGTCAATTTTAATCTGTAGAGTCAAAATGTTACCTTAACAACCACATAAGGAGTGACCTTGGATGCAGTCATTGGTGATATAATGCATTGCAGTTAAATATGAAAAAATGATGGTCAATTGATATGTGCTACTTATTAGATATTTTCAGGACATTTTGTATTAAATGTGATTTTAAGCCTTTTACTGCCCCCTCCCACTCCAATTCAATATTGAGTATATTTAGTTTCAGAAGTTTCAGAAGTTTTCTCTCATTAGTTTTATTTCGGTGCATCAAACCCAATATAAAAATTCAACAACATTGCTTGAATATCATTTGATAGATCCATAAAGTATGACAGCGATGTGTCAATAGATATGGAGAGAAAAATTTATAATAGCGCTACCCCTGCTTCAACAGAGGGTTGGGGTCAATGTGAAAAATATAGTATTCTGTGAGTAAGTTATTTGTGCAAATTCTTTTTTATCATGATCACTATTTCCCCCCTGCTACCCCCTGGGGGTGAGGGTAAAACATCAATTAATTTGACGAAAAGTGACCCACAAACTTGCTCGGGCGGATTTTTTCATTTCAAAACAACCAATATATTATCAAGTCTGTAAATTATATGCATATCAAGATGGAAAAATGACTAAAAATAGCCGCGAAATGGAAAAATCTTGGGGTAGGGGAGACAAAAAATTATTTCTACAAAACAAATAAAGATATGGTTATTGTATTGTATTGTATTGTATTGTATTGTATCCTTTATTACCACATTATTTCTATGTGCGTACATTAAAATTTTCAACAGGTTGCCTTGGCCTTTAAAATCATATTAAAGTCATGATCCTCTTTAAAAATCTGGAGTACATTATCTTCTCCCATTTTAAAAAGGGCCAGTAGAGCTACCCTTTCAGCATCTAGAGAGCTACAAAATATAGTAAAATGTTGTAATGTCTCAATCTCGCCGGAATTACATATAAGGCATTTTTATTGCCCCATTTATCGTTTCCATTCAATGTTTGATTTGTTAATAGCTTAACCATAAGTTTAAAATATATGCATTTATCAGGATATCTGTTGCACGGGATATCTGTTGCACAGTACCCACTAGATTAGTGGTTTAAATGAACATCTTATTCGAATATACAAAAGGGTAGAATATTTCAAAGTACAGTTAATCATTAAGTTAAGTTTCTGAGTGTATCTTACCCGTCCTACTTCTAATTTGTGCCACTCTGATTTTGAGGAATAAATACCAGTGTTTAACATGTTTTTTGCCGTGTCCAATAAATTGAACCTTATCAGAGTATTTCAAATCGTATGAAGACTCCGATGTTACCATTATGCTCTTATTCGGTGGCTCGAAATATGAGGATTTGTTTGTAAATATTTTTGATTTGCAATTTCATTAGCATTAAGAAGAACATCAGTTTATCTATTACACTTCTGAATTCTAAATTCAACCAACCCAGAGGCTCGGTGGCAAATATGTTGTCTGAGAATTTTGGTAGGCATTGAATACGCTTACCAATTGTTCTATGTGCTAATTCAAGTTTTTCTATGCCCCTGCCTGAGTACTGAGTATGTTATTAAAGGGCTTCCATAGAGCATTGTAGGAACAGATATTGCCCAATACAGTCGTGATGCTGTTAAAGGACAAAGTCTCCCACAGTTGCCACCCAGTCCGCATCCCCCTAACCAGGTGTCTAGAAAAAGAAAGAATATATTCTGGATTTTGAAGCCCTGTGATCGGAGGATGCCCAGTCCGATGAGTGAATAATATTTCCGTTTACCTGAGCTTATAGCGTCAATAAAATAGTACAATAACGTCATTTCTAAGGGCGATATAGTGAAATATTGGACCAAGGGCCGAAGGCCCAAGGTCCAATATTTCACTATATCGCTCGCAGAAATGACGTTATTAGTATTATTACCACCGTTAACGACCAGGACTGAAACAGCAAGAAAATCTTACGCATTGAACGATATCTAATTTCCCGGGGAAAATTGCCGGTCCAGAATATATTCTAGACCGGTCCATATGGACCACCACTATGACGTCACACATTTCTCATGTCGATATTGTACAAATAGTGACTGCCATTGAGGGAAATAGCAGCCTCGGGTACATGTCAGTGGACAGGATATTCCCGAGAGGAAAATTTTTACACTATTTCCCGAAAATGTGGCAGTCACTATTTGTTTTATTATATACCTGATAAGTACTCTGTAAACAAAAACAAAATGAGAAGTCTTCTCATTGCAATATCAAATGTTCACAGGTTCTTATTGGCATTTAAAGGGAGTTTACCTTTCATCTCCTATAATCTCAGATTTGGGGGAAGATAAAATGTACTATTGACTGGTCACATGACCTAACTGGTGATTTGTACAATTCATCTTCCCTGAAAGCAGGGATTTAGGACTTTCCAGGGAATTAGTTCATCTATTCCATGTCATGTGACCATGAATAAGCCAATGAGCATCTAGAATACATTTGAGGTAAGCTTATATAATAAAGTAAAATAAACGCCTTCTAAACTAGCACTAAAACCCCTAGAACTGGCCCGGCAAGGTGAATAATATGTATTGTCAGTACCTCAGTTGAAATACTCGATTTTGATTGGTCAACGAGCGGTGAATAATTTTAACTGTACACCGCGCAATGCATTGCCGGTGAATAATATTCCCAGCATTCCACTAAAATGACGTCATTATCAGACGATAAAATGGCCGCCGCTAGCACTAGCCGTTTCAAAAATGTTGAAGATGAGGATATTATTAGTCTCTTAGAGAGTAAAGACAGTCAAAATACGAAGAAAAATCTAAAACTTTGTACAAAGCTTTTAGTGGACTTCGCCCAGGAGAGTAATTTGACTCCATTGAGTGAACTTACTGCCGTCTCGAGGGTCTGGATTTTGAAGTCGTCCTATCATCGCACGGGTACTCAGGGAAACTACTGACGATTTCAAATATGATAACTTCAACTTACTTTGAGAATATGAGACGAAAGATCAACCTTTCCTCTAAAATCTAAGTAGTGTTTGACATTTCTCAATCTCCGAACGCTAACACTTTAAGACCCCTTAGACTCGCATGTGCGGTGGTCCTAATTATCGCACAGTCGTCCTAATTATCGCACAGTTATGTTTCAGATGTCATTTCACGATACTGGTATACATTTCTCTGTTTATAACAGATACATACATATGCTGTAATCATTTTTCTATCAGTTTTAGTGTAAAATATCAACAAAATATACATTATACACTTACTTTTCTGTCTTTATTTGGAGGGGGTCAAAATTTGTCAGACAAATTTCACTTCTTGCGCAAAAGCATTTATGACAATGGAGGAAGTAAACAATTCTTAAAAAATGAAGAGATATTTCTAAATATATGAATAAATCATGAAGATTGGGAGTAATGGTGTTGAACTGTTTTTCGTAACACTGGTTTAAAAGATGGTGGGTGCATATTTTAGCTATTTAGGACAATCGTGCGATAATTAGGACCGTGCGATAATTAGGACCACTTCCCCTACAAAGCTTTTAGTGGACTTCGCCCAGGAGAGTAATTTGACTCCATTGAGTGAACTTACTGCCGATATACTGAAATACAACATGAACGTCTCGAGGGTCTGGATCCAACTTCAAGTCAACTTCAAGGGTCAGAAAAATCTAAGATATTCTTCGGACTAACAAAACAATTATAGACCTCTCCATTCGGTTTACTGTCAAAATTATATATAATTTTGACAGTAAACCTCTGGAGAGGTCAATAATTGTATATTATTACCACCTTGCCGGGCCAGTTCTAGGGGTTTTAGTGCTAGTTTAGAAGGCGTTCATTTTACTATATCGACCTGAGAAATGTGTGACGTCATAGTGGTGGTCCATATGGACCGGTCTAGAATGTATTCTGGACCGGCAATTTTCCCCGGGAAATTAGATATCGTTCAATGCGTAAGATTTTCTTGCTGTTTCAGTCTTGGTCGTTAACGGTGGTAATAATACTAATAACGTCATTTCTGCGAGCAATATAGTGAAATATTGGACCTTGGGCCTTCGGCCCTCGGTCCAATATTTCACTATATTGCCCTTAGAAATGACGTTATTGTACTAATGTCACGATTAACTGATAATCGTATACCTACATGTATTTGTTTCTGAACAACATTAACATTTCTATTACCAATTTTAAACACTGGTTCCACTGCATGATCACACTACCCTACCACGTGACCACGTTTAAAAGGGAAACAGGGTACAGCTAAGTTGCAAATGGAGGACGTGGGTTTAGTTCCATATTTCTGAACGTAAAATACATTTTACATTTATTTCTAGTATTCTACCAGACATAGAATTGATTCATCGAGCAGCTTGTAGAATATTGTTGGCAAAAAAACACTATAGGCAAAGATAGATAATAGTGGGCGCAGTGAAGCAAAACTCAATGCAATACACGATACATTTCAGTAAATCTATCAACGTACAGGGAGCATGTAACATTGATATGTAACAACAAAAAAAACAGTTAACTGTCATTTAAACTGTGTCATCGTGTTATATGTGGATACGTTTTCCAGTATGTTATTCAACTGTATTTTTGTGAATTAATTGTTTTTCTAAAATCTTAAGATGCAAAAAACGTCGTCCCAGAAATGTATCTTTACTTTGCCGTAAGGCATAACATATTGTGAAACATTTTTCCTCTTGTCACAAAGAGGATAATGTTTGTTTCGAGGTGTGATGAGCGTTTCATGATTAAATACAAAATCACTGGAGCAGATACCATCCAAAAACATCTGACATTCAACACGTCATCTAAGACTTCATCGATCTGGTATTAGTTTTTTACAATAATAGAGAAATACGAAGTCATATCAGCGCTATAGCAAATCGTGAAGAACAAAATTCTCTCAAGTCGTGGCATGATGGTATTTTGAACAAAATATTTTGAATGATCGGTTTTTGAGAACGGTAGTGAATTAGACCATTCAAGGCGTTATATAAATCTACAAAATAATGTTTACTTTATTTGGATTAAATAACAATTGATGACACCTCAAAGCATCAACAGGCGGCCTTTTTTAGCATTATTTTCACTGTTTGCAACGTAAATGTACATGAGATCGGGACATTGTATGTCTGTATAATCAGCTTACTTTCTCGCTCCCTGTACTATTGAGCAATTTACATTCCTTGTACCCTGTATTGATCAACTTTTGCAACTGTGTACCGTGTACTATGACATATCAAATATTTTAAAATTTAAAACGATATTATTTACATTCTTTCTTCAACTATCATATAACTTGGAACATGGACATCACTATTGTACCACTGAAGTTCACCGAATAGCAATATTGACTCACTCCGAGCACCAAACGTATTAACCTTCTGACTAAGCAGTCGAAATACTCAAAAGCGACGTGGCTGAAAGCCAAAAAAATTGCGCATGCGCTATCGAGGTAGGGTAGTGTGATGATCTCTATCACCATAAATCATTATATTGCATTTGCCAGGATGAATTTCATATCTCCATTTCATACTGTGATTATAAGCTAAATTAAGTAATGTATTCATAGATGTCGTACTAGTAGTACTAGTAGTTAGAAAAGAGGTATCGTCTGCATATGCAGGACAGGTGACATCCATTTCCCCCACCGATGCACCTATGCCCAGGGCTTGTAACTCAGTTAGTAAGTCAGCATTGAACAATTGGTACATCAGCATGGAATAGACCCCACCTTGATGGACCCCCTGGAGTACATCGAATGGATCAGACAGCATGTTATTTACTCGCACCATGATTTGTAATTATTGTAGGACTTGTGTAGCCTAGTATTCTCCACAATTTTCCATTAATACCTATGTTAGACAGTTTAAAAAGTAGCCCATTCAAATACACATTATCAAAAGTTTTACGAATATCAATTGCACAAACATACACATTCTCTCGCTTATCGAGATTATGAGCTAGTGCTTCTTGCAAAATCAGAGAAGTGTGAACCGATGAGCAGCCATCTTGTGACGCTCCCTGCAGTTGGGGAATATGTTTTAGAATAGTGGGCTTACTTTTGCTTAGAACGATATTGTCAAAGATCGTTCTTAAGACTCTCATGAGAGTTATTCCTCTAAAATTGTCCTGTTATAATGGATCACGGTTACCTGACTTTAAAAGTGGCAATAACATACCCATTTGAAAATTTTGTGGAATAAATTCATTGCCAATTATATTTTGTATTAATATCTTAACTACTATGGAACAAACATATTCCGCTGAAACATTGTCAAAACCAGTTGCACGTTTCAAATTCAGGGAAAGAATAGCATTTAAGATCTCTTCATCAGTCATCACATAACACGGTATCCTCATAATTGCTAGATTCAGTCAACATACGCTCTATGGCGTTGTTGACTACCAATTCGTGGTTGGGATCGAAGTTCTGATTATCACCCGGAGTGGCAAGGTTTTTAAAGTAATTTCGCCATTCTTCACAAATATCACTCGGGTTTGACAATATTTCATTGGAATGTGTACGTCGGATTAAATTGGAGTTAACCTTACACCCACCTTACACCCACCAAGTGCCAATACATCCAGGGATTTAAATCCTCCAATTCATACAATCTTTTTAATTCATTCTGTTCAAATTTATATTCTTCAACTTTATAAGATTTTATATGGTTTTGCAGACATCGTTTATCTGTAGCTATAGGTACAACGGCTATAATAATAGTTTTTCTCAACAGAAAAGTACCGGGGAAAATCCACAAGGGGGGGGGGCTATACCCATTTGTCATCTTCAATTGCTAACTTGTATCAACTTTTCTTTTGCATGTTATAGGGGCAGGGGCACTATATACTTTTCAGTGTCTCGCTCCTTTCATCATCAATGTAATTTTGTACGATATGTATAGATAACAAGGAGTTTAAGCTTGCATATAAAATCGAAACGCCAACCTCGTATGACCAATCGCCCATACAAATGAAACGCTATTTTCCGTTCACGATTAGGTTGTGAAAAAAATTGCCGCGCAAACTTAAAGCCCCTTATAATCAAATTGAACGTCTGAAAGAATGAGCAATGTTTTACGATACAAGGGTCGATCAAAAAGTTTTCTTACCGTTGGCTCTAGATTTCATAATAAGAGGAGTTGGATGCTCAAACTTTAACACGTGACAGGGCAATTAGTTTGCTTGAACCTGAAGGAGTTTCATACAAATCGGTCGTGACATGACATTACAACACTAATGGTGACTGTAAGCAGTCTGGATATACAAATGAAAACAAAAGACCTTATATATAGCCAAAAACAAAATTTTATTAGATACGATTGATTGTTCAAGTATAGCATATGCATACAAATAATTAACTTGGGTTTCGAATATACGCCGAATGGTTGTATACATGTACTTTCCCTCAAAAATGAATATATGGGTGCAACCATACAAAACTTTCTAGTCAGTGGTGCAATATTTTTGCAACCAATAATGCAACAGAAATTAAAGTCTTAAATTTTTTTTGTTTTGAGAAATCCCTCCAATTCAGAAGAACTAATAGTCTTAATTCACATGGAATAATTCTCAAATTATGGTTTTATGGTCTGTGCTTTAATCTGACCCCATGAATTCCCAAATATTTTACGTTAGAACATATTCTACCATATTCTGATGGCCCTCTTAAGGCATCCCTTTATGTGGATTATATATATATAATCTAATTCTGTACATCGTAATGTTTACATGTTGCAATGTTCTTCGAAGGACTCAAATAGTCTTTCCCCTTTTCACTGCTGAGTATTTTACACTCCTTAATCGCCGTGTTTGGAACCTAAGGATTGAAAAACACACAAAAGGAGATAATCAATTCATGGTTATAAACATAATAGCCACAGAAAAGGACGTACTCCGACAAAAATAACATTTGATTTCAGACGGCATATACCCTCAATGTGAGTATTTTCTGATCAACAGAAAAATGTATTTTAAGGCCAATGCATTATCTTCAAAAAGTACATAAAATAATTAAACTATAAATCTTGAGACACTGGGGGGAGAGCAACCCATCAACTGATTTTAAAGTTATAAAATGTATTTCTCGTGATACTGATAGCACATTTTACATGAAATAACCATACGGTAAAACTTTAGTGACCACACCATCATTAAGGTGACAACGATGGATAGCATGAATAATTATGCCTGCTGCGTACATGAAAGCATCACCCTTATGGAAAATTTAGTTTTCAATTTTGTCTCAGTTCGAGCACTTCTTCTTTGAAGAAGTTATTGATTTGTCACATAAATTTAATTGTGCATAAAACATTTTGAAAATACTACCAGCATTGAGACTTGCTTGCTATACATCTCATATTTCAATTCACATCTTAATTATTTTTGGCCAAAAATAAACTTTTTGTGATGATCAGAAATCAGAGTGGAGAGTGCATGTACAAATGGCTAATCCGAATATATAGCTGCACTATTTACCACCAGAGTCTTACATATAGATTTCCACAAATCACCTTATTTCTTTTGATTAAAGATCATCTACCTTATTTAAGGGGGTGTAATGCATGTTAAGATGCGACTCGTAAGTCTTGGACACAGGGCTGTTGGACTTGAGAGTATACGCCATAAGGAATGCCCAGCGTCTATTCTCACTCAGATTGCGCCCACTTGTGTGTAGTATGTTGCTGTGGAAATACAATGCATCACCTGTGATAAATAATGTTTAGCAATTAACAAGAAATAGCTTTGACGTATATTCTCAGTGTTGTTTGGCATCGAAAAAGAGGGCATAATGATAGCTCTCGAGTAGACACTTTTTTTAAATTTCATTATTGATGTATTTGTTTCAGCGACTGCGACCCTCCCTCCCTACTTAATCTCAAACCAGACATGTAGCACCCAGTTTGATTTGAATTTGGATTATAACGATGCCGTCTGTTTTATTCATCAACATGAAGGGTCGTTTCATAGACAAACTTTGTATCATAGAACACTTGTATCCGTTGAATAGACTTTGCAAATATATAGTGGTATATACCAGGTTCCAGTTCGACAAACTGGACTGGGAGTTTCTCTAGAATCCACCCGACTCTCTCCGTGTCAGCTTGCTGCTGGTCCCCAACCTGTTTGTGGTCCAGCCTTCCACATTTGTGAGACCTCTTGATTACCTGTAACAGTAATATACAGCAATAGGCATGGCTCAGGAATTCCACCTTTAAACATATTTTAGTATCCTTTTCGGAAATAAAATATATTTGCACAAGTGGTATCTTAGAAAAGTAAGTCTTAAAGTGGAATATACGTCAATTATAACTTTGAAATATTCAAACATTGAACCACTCGCACTTGGACAGGGTTCCATTTAGCACTTGCAGTCTTGTACTTACCTGCAGACAGCCATTGCCTTTCTCACATTTATCAATAGCAATGAAGACAGTGAGGGCATCGGGCCAAAGCAGTCCATTTTGATACCAATACCTATAAAAGCAACAAGAACTGAATAATAACTTCTATTCCCTGTAAAACATATGTATATTAGTAAAAGGGGTGCATTAGGGATTGGCGCAAGACGAAATAACAAATTCAACATAAATAGTACTAAGATGGTTTACCCGTAGTCTTGATGCCAGTTCCACTGGCCTCCTGTTTTAGCCTGCTTCTGTACCAACTTGCAGTGATGCATGTAGATCTCCCCGCCATCCAGTAACTGGAAATATAGTAATAGTAAAAAAATGTATTTTCTAGCTGGGGTTGTACGAACGTGCATATATGCAGGGTGGCCCAAAAAGTGAGAATATCAGCCCATTAATGCAAGTAATAACTGAGACATAGCTTGTTGCAATGGTTCACTTTTTTGGACCCCCCTGTAAAATACTTGTTGAACCTACAGTTTTACGTCTGAGTTGTTGGTTTGGTATGTAGTTATGATTAGTGGACTGAGAATGAACTTATGAATGATAGATAGGAATTGGTCCAAGAACGCTGGAGCTGTCAGTTGGGACTATGTATTTGAACAATAAAGCTGCCGATTGATTCATGAGTGGTATAGCTGTCCTTTGGGAATGTGAATGGTGGAGCTGCCGGGATGACTCTAAAACGAATAGATTATCGTTCCCTTGTTTTTTATAATGATATAATAAACTTACGTCTTCTGCAATGTTGACGACCTTCTCACTCCTACATACCATACCACTTACATCCTCCCCTGGGTGGTTCCACACGCTGATGCTTGCAGAGAACTCAGAAGAACCATGCTCTTTCTGAAAATAACAGTAGGGAGTGGGACCACACTCTGGTACTACTAATCACATGTTGCAGGACACATATTGGAAAGCCTAATCACTATCACGAGAAATGATGGTTAATTATGTATATTTTATTTTACAGATTATGATTCTAAGTCTAATTAGTGAAACAAGATCTGATCCGAATGTAGAGAAGTTGCTTGAATTAAAGTTGATCTGCATGCCTATAGCTAGTGGTGCAATGCAATCAGTTATTTGGCACTTTTACTCTTTCCAACACTTACTTGGTTCCAGGTATTCTCCTGAAGCTTTTCATCATGAAGGAAAGATTCCCCGAGCAGCTTCACCTCATCTTTATCCAACAGATTCCTATTTTGAACAATATACAGTATAACTTGCATAAGGATTTGGAAGTGTTTTGAAATGAGCTTGACATTCTATCACATGTGAACATTCGTACTGGTAGGATCGAGTACGATTAAAGCGAACTTGTCATTCTCGGTGCAGTGCATGGTGCATGACAATTGAAATTTTTAACAAGATAATGATTCTTACAACGGTGGTATTCTTTACCTTATGATAACAAATCCATTCTCGTTATAATCAGATTTAACTTCTTTCGTTACGCTGAAGCCATCTTTATACTGAAACTCTGAAAAATATTAATGCGAAACAGATTTGTTAAAATCTAAAAATTAAGAGATTTATAGGATTGTTCTGATGATGAATCGTAAATCTGTAATGTTAGAAATATATGTTGATTAATTTGATGTATGCAGCTGTTACGCGGTAAACACGATACAAAAATATGTCATATTCCGCAACGAATATGGCATATTCGCTTGCGGTGTATGACAGATTCACCTGCGGTATATGGCATACACACTAACCAATGAGAACGTGATACGGAAGTACGCAATTGTCAATATCATCGATTGAACGAACAAGTAAAATTTTATAAATTATTACAATGATTACTGAATCAACAGTACTGTGTATCGAATATATTAACTTAGCAGAAGTATCAGTCACCAATCTCGCGTAATAAACTTAATCAATCAAGGATTCATATATTAGTATTCGACGCACTAACAATATTGGTAATCCAGCGTAGTTTTACATTTTGAGTCGATTCTCGCAACCAATCAAATCAAGGCTTTCTGTATCACGTTTTCACCTGCGGTATATGGCATATTCACCTGCGGTATATGGCAAATTCCGCAAGTGAGTATGACATATTCCGCAGGTGAGTATCGGGTATTCACTGAAATCAATGTATCGCATATTCACTGCCGAATATCGCATACTCACCTGCGGAATATGCCATATACCGCAGGTGAGTAATGAGTATGGCATATTCACCCGTATCACAAATACCGCGCAACCATGAATGTATGCCATATACCGCGTAACAGCAGCTGCTGCTGCGGATCTGTACCAAAACAACATTCTCCCTCGTTTGAGGTTAAGGTACGTAGACGATTGTGATCATGAGGAGCTCATGCTTCGATGCATTTAATCAGCATGGAAGGTTGCATCGTAATGAGACGGATAAATCCATGATCATCTTCGACATACTCTAATTCAAAACCTTTAGCCGACTTGTCACTGTTTTGAATACAATCACCGATCCAAACAATGATTGCCTGCAAAGATGTTGTATGCTACATCCAATCGTAAAAGTTGACCTTGAAATAAGTACCAGACATTGTGAAGATGTGGTTTATCCTGTATCCTCAGACGTGTTTCACACTTTTAGTTGGAGGTCCTGAATGGAGGCACTTCCTTTTGTCACGGTGGTATTTGCGATTTAGGCGACCAAATGCTCCGGAATCAGCTAGAAATCACAGTCAATCGCAGTTTTGTTATTTGAACAAAGTGTTGATTAAAATGTAGAATGTTTCACCAGATACAAATAGCCTACGTGTATATTGTCATTCTCGACCTAGTTCAGGCTACTTATAGTGATAAGACATAGATTGCCTGGTTTGGTAAAGTTACCTATATTAAATTGATATACAGGTAGTAGCACGAGAAATTTCAAAATCGTAATTTGGATTTCCCGCCATACAGTATGGCCATTTATGGTAATATGAATTACCATGCAAGACACCATATCCATCATTTAAAAAATATCAGAAATAAAAAATAATGTTAAATATATAAAAAACATATCCATCATAGTGTAGCCATTGGTGCCCCCCCCCCCCCTCCCCGATAACCAATAAAAAATAGAACCATGAGATAACAAGAAGAAAAGTGCTTTTAAATGCTTTTTAAAATAAAAATAAAAGGTTTTTATTTTGTTCTATACAATTTCTATAGAAATATATTTTGGCTTCCATCTTTAGCTATGGATTCAGTGCCAATGCCCGAAGACATAACTGCCAACATCTTTATTTTTAAGAATTCAATGTCAGTGCCTGAAGACATAACTGCTACCATCTTTATTTAAGAATTCAATGTCAGTGCCTGAAGACATAACTGCCACCATCCTTACTTATGAATTCAGTGCCAATGCCTGAAGACATACTAGTAACTTATGTACTTATGAATTTAATGCCAATGCCTGAAGACATAACTGCCACCATCTTTACCTATGAATTCAGTACCTATGCCTGAAGACATAACTGCTACCATCTTTACCTATGAATTCAGTACCTATGCCTGAAGACATAACTGTCACCATCTTTACCTATGAAATCACTACCAATGCCTGAAGACATAACTGCCACCATCTTTACCTATGAAATCACTACCAATGCCTGAAGACATAACTGCCACCATCTTTACCTATGAATTCAGTACCTATGCCTGAAGACATAACTGCCACCATCTTTACCTATGCATTCAGTGCCAATGTCTGAAGACATAACTGCTACCATCTCTACTTATGAATTCAGTGCCAATGCCTGAAGACATAACTGCCACCATCCTTTCCTATGAATTCAGTGCCAATGCCTGAAGACATACTAGTAACTTATGTACTTATGAATTTAATACCAATGCCTGAAGACATAACTGCCACCATCTTTACCTATGAAATCACTACCAATGCCTGAAGACATAACTGCCACCATCTTTACCTATGAAATCACTACCAATGCCTGAAGACATAACTGCTACCATATTTACCTATGAATTCAGTGCCAATGCCTGAAGACATAACTGCCACCATCTTTACCTATGAATTCAGTACCTATGCCTGAAGACATAACTGCCACCATCTTTACCTATGCATTCAGTGCCAGTGCCTGAAGACATAACTGCTACCATCTCTACTTATGAATTCAGTGCCAATGCCTGAAGACATAACTGCCACCATCCTTACCTATGAATTCAGTGCCAATGCCTGAAGACATACTAGTAACTTATGTACTTATGAATTTAATGCCAATGCCTGAAGACATAACTGCCACCATCTTTACCTATGAATTCAGTACCAATACCTGAAGACATAACTGCCACCATCTTTACCTATGAATTCAGTGCCAATGCCTGAAGACATACTAGATAGTAACTTATGTACTTATGAATTTAGTACCAATGCCTGAAGACATAACTGCTACCATATTTACCTATAAATTCAGTTCCAATGCCTGAAGACATCAACATCGGATAAAAAATGGCAGAGATATATTTAATATTAGAAATAGTGGTAAAATTTAGTTGTCATGGAAACGGGCGTCTAATACATCATTGTCCCTCATTATGATTTAAAAAATATATTTCTTCACTGAAAGCATATATAAACAAAGAGATTAAGGTATGACACGTCCTTATATACTCTGAACTATTATTCTCCTCAAATTCTCATTTTCACTCCTCGTCTATTATGCCTTATGCTTATCCCCCTCGCTGACTGAAAACCGAAACAAAATTGGCGATTCGCACCCCCTGACTGAACGCTAGCTACCCCCCCCCCCCCCAAAATAATATGGCGGCTAATGAAGATTTCACTATGACCGTAAGTAGACTAAAGTATTGTCTATGTTTATGTCAATAATCTGCAAAAGGCTAATAAGCCCATATAAAGCAGATATATAATTTAACAGTGATAGAATTTGAATAGAATATAATTTAAAACCTTAACATTTAAAAATAGATCTATGGTTTACAACTCATTAAAATTGAAAGGAACTTTCCTGGTTGGCCCCTGTGCCCCCCTAGAAAGATTTAAAGATATGAAACATTTTAGTTCTTTTCGAGTGTCACTTACAGACTCGTGTACGTCGTATTCGCATTATAAACACGATTTTTGAAGGATTTACAAGCTTAACAAAAAGGATTCAACAATACTTTTGATGATATGGATGGAAACGTAATCAGGTAATTGGATGATTCCCAAAAACACCACAAAACAACCGCTAAAATGTATAAAACGGCACTCAAGATGCACCATATTTGCGTTTTGATTTGCGGCAGGGTAAAACATATCGCAAGTATTTGTCCACTTGCGTTCAAAAAATCTATAATCTTGCGTCAGAACTGCGTTGCGTCAAAGTGGTAATATGATTTTTAGGAAATATATGCGATGCGATGCGTTGCGTGGCGTAACGCATGCGATTCTGCGTTGCGACCAACTGATAATGAGGCCTCTGGATCTGAACCAGTTCAAGTTATTATTGCGAATTCCATAATAGTCGAGTTTGAGCAAGAGGCGTTCGTAAGCCACCGTGTCAAGCGCTTTGGAAAAGTCTAATACCAACATATCTGTTTGTTTATTGTTGTCGAGGGCCCGGGCTATATTCTCTATTGTATTGACAAGTTGGGTTTCACATGAGTGCTTTGACCTGAATCCATGTTGGAAGTTTACTAGAATTTCAAAGAGGTCAAAATGGGCCATATCATGATGGAATATAATATGTTCCATTATTTTACATGGAACTGACGTCAGAGATACAGGCCTGTAATTCACAGCCTCATCTCTTCGTCCCTCTTTGTACATAGCAGTAACATTGGCATGTTTCCAGTCCATAGGCACTAAGCCTTCATTGATAGACTGTTGAAAAATTATTTGAAGGAATGATGATATGCTGTCACTGCATTCCTTCAGGACCCTGGCCGGAATAAGGTCGGGTCCAGTGGCTTTTGATGGATTTAGGCCAGTTAGCAATTTGTGAATTCCTTTTGTTGACAGGATTTTCGGTCATCAAATCACTATTACGATAATGTATGGTGCGTTGAAGCATTGAAATTTGACCAAAATATACGTTGGTGCTCTAATTTCAACCTCCAATCACAGGGGTTCAAAAGTCTGGACACCTGCTTAGGAGGATGTCTCTAATCTTGGCTCAAAAAAGGGGTTGACCGGTAGAATGACAAATACTTTTTTGAATTTTGACATCCTCCGAACGCAGGGTTCCAGACATCATCCACAAAGTTCCTTCCTTCGTCCAGGAAGAAGGAGGTACGAGTTCTGAAGGCCTGTGTTCGGTGGAAGGAATTTTGATAACTATACTGCTTCGTACAGCTCTTCCTAATTGCTTCAAACGTCAACAGCTAGCCAAGTACAACATGAATATCACACCCATCGAATGGTATACTCGAAATAAGTAACTCATACCTCTTATTCCCATCATTGGGGAAATCGTCAGACGGCTCATCATTCCCGCCCGCCCGCCGTCGGCATGTAAGGGCGTTTGGGTTGGACACCGTGGATTTGGATAGCGGCAAACCCTGTAAAAGAAATTATGGTCCCCTGGGGATTATGGTCCCCTTTCCTTACGGCCCTTAATGGCCCTGACTGTGTATAAATAATAAGGAAAATAAAATAAAAAGCATTTTAGCTGATATAGGCCTTGCAGAGCAAAAATCACTGATTAACAAGAAATAAAACGCATTTTTTATGGTTTCTTGTTTTTGAAATACCAATATAACCCTTAAACTGAATTTCTATTCACTTCCACTCCTTCCATTCACTAATTTCTGTTATGTACGTTCAATCACATTCATTATTTCTAGGGATTGTGTATCTATATATAATAAGTTGCTATGCCAAGTTTGATCATGATTGGTCCAGTGATTGCCATAACAACACAACTTAATTGCGAAAAATTCTAAATATTTTGGATAAATCCACCAGATCTTTAAAAGATAAATGACAAAGGTAAAAAGGGTATAACAGGTCAGTAATTGATTAAGTTCACTGAAGGAACTTTTTTGTTACAAATAAGGTCAAAACTGCTTTCTTTTATTTGTGCTACATGTATGGTGTCATGATTTATGATCTTCTTTGTTAATTACCTGCAAAGTATACTAGTAAGTGATCTTCAAATTATTTCCACAGTGTTATAACTATAATCAAAATTATGTATCTGATTGGCTCTGCTGCCTACCCAAACGGATATGACAAGGTGGGCCTAAAAAATGTTCCTCATTTTGCACTTGTGGCATGTGGCATTGGATATCTCCAAAAGGAGATAGATCCGTTGAACTGGACCCCAGAAATGAATTCCTCGTAAAAAGTGATAAAGATAGTATACTTATCTCAAAACCTGTAAAAGGTGAGTTATAACAATGTGGAAATAATGGGACGTCTGCCATTCTTGTTTTTAATACTGACCAGTGAAAGTCACCACTCTTAAAATTATTACTTGGATTTCCTTATATTGAGAAATTGTTCTACTCATTTTAAGTCAAAAATTAATTAAATAATCTTGAACTACTGAATAATTTTTAAGTAATTTTTAAGTAATTCATTTATGGTGAATTTACTAATGCAAGGAGAGAAATTGAAATACTTACTGTAGTAATTGTAATACTCATTTACATAATTAAGCAATTAAAAAACTCAAAATGACAATATAAGTTAAACCTAAGTAAAATGAAGTAAAACTAAGTATTTAACTTTAAGTAATTTTTATACTTGGGAAATACTTGGGAAATACTCAAGTAATTCATTTTTAAGAGTGACTACTTTTATTCACAACTTTTCTCAGTATAATTCACCATAATGCAGACTATGGGAAATATTTGGTGCGGCAGGAATGAGCGTTTGATGCGGAATATTTCTGCAAAGAGTGTAATTGGTCACATGGTGTTTTTTAGCCGAGTATTGGTATAATCAATGGGAGAGTGAGAGGTGAATGGTATTTTCACACATAGCTATAGGCAATGGGTGTCCGATTCTTGAGGCAATCCGAACACAGTATTACATGTATCATATATCTGCATTCTGCATGCATTTTATCCAAGGTCATTTATTAAATGGTTGTCAAGGTGACAACTGGACCCTACAGATTAAAATTGATGCTTTGCCAACTAGACCTTTGCAAAAAGGTTTCATCGAAATCACGTTCTTTTAGTCATTTCGTATCTTTAAGTGACCCCCCCACAAAAAAAACACTCAATAATGGCGTTCTTTACTATTAGGAATTTTCTTGGCCATTATTAGCCATTATTAGCCGGGGCCATAAGACATGTCAGATAAGAAACGAGGCCCAGGCTAGGTCTAATGTTGTTGGAATAGGCATCATTGAGCCTTTTTGGGCCTTTTTTTATTTCAGGCCAATTGAGCCCAAATTTTGGTCTTGAGACTCAAAAGATTTTTCAGACTTGACGCCCCTAAGTTTTTAGTTTCCAGATCCGTCCCTGCAATGCACTGAGTGATGGGAAATTAGTATATCGTCTTGTGCTGCCCTCTTTCATTATATTAAATCATATCTTTGTTTTAACTTCAATTAATAGAGGGCATGGCTAGGCTTATTTGAAATCGCGCATGCGTGGTCGGTAGAAACCATTTTGCAAAATTTTCGTGGGAGTTGACCTTCCGGCAAATAAACGCTGGATATAATACATATGAGTAATTATATCTTCAAAAGATATGAATCAAACAATAGATTGGTAATTGACAATAGTAAGTGCACATATTTTACGGATTATGTATCAGGAGACGCACTAGAAAACCATTTACAAATTACAAAAATTTAGAGATCGTAAGACGATTACGATAAACTGTGAAATTGAAAAAATTTATGAACAGATCACATTAGTTCAGTTATACGCATCTGTTTGAATTATCTACGACGTATCTTAGTTCTGGTCTCTCAAGGTAAGATTTTGTTTTATGATCTGATAAAAGTTGCTCTATAATAACTAGATTTAGTAAAGTGGTATAACGTTGAGACTTACTTCCTGCGAAAGCTATTTGGATTTTGATAAAGGCCTAATAGCTTTCCCACGGAGCATTTGGACAGCTGAATGATTGTGACCTTTGAAATTGAATTAAGTCGATCCGCAGCTTACTTTTGGTCTCTAACTGTGTCTTACATCAGTATCATCACTCCGTGTAAGTATTAGAGCGCTGAAATGCTTCTTTTTCGATCAAATTGTTCATCGAGTGAATGTTTTTAGACCTATTTCCAATATGGCGGTTTGCTAGAAGCGAGATACGCAACGAACGAAATGAATTTTGAGAATTAGTTAGGTTTGGACAACCTCCGGAGATTTACGAAAATGTCCGAGCAGAAAAAGCCATATTGGAATTTGGCAGTAAAAACATTCACTCGACTAACAATTACAAGTCTTGATCGAAAAGGAAGTACTTCAGCGCTCCAATACTTACACGGATTGATGATACTGATGTAAGGCACAGTTAGAGACCAAAAGTAAGCCGCGGATCGACTTAATTCGATTTCAAAGGTCACTATTAATCAGCTGTTCACTTCCCCGTTTGAGAGCCATAAGTTTCAAAATCTAACATGGCTCTCGAAGTGAGTAAGTTGAGACCATTTCAATTTCAACTTTGAGTTAACTCGACGCTTGGGTAACCTAGCTTTGACACCTTGTTGTTTATTATCTAGTAGGAAGCAATTTTTCCAGAATTAATAGATATCTCACAAATTTCTTTTTCCAAAATCAAACATGAGGAAATTTTAATTTACACGTCCATGTTATAAGTGTCAGAGTTACACATGCCGACTTACACACCTTTGACCTAGATGTCAGTTAGTTTCGTCTCATATCTGCCCTCCCTCAAACTTGACTAATCAAATTGTCAGGCCTAGCCCTTAGAGTCTGACGGTAATTCCGGTTATATGGTTTCGGTACGGAATTGAGCATTTACCGGTATTGAAATTATTAACCGGTTAACCGACGATAATCCCCGGGGAACTAAAAGACATGTCGTTTTTTAATTATTTCGTTTAATTTCCACATTCACGATGCGTAAAACATAGACATTTAGATGTCCATGTTTGGCAGTTCAGGTGTGATTTCCATATTTGACAGTTCAGGTGTGATGTCCATGTTTGGCAGTTCGGGTGTAGTAGCTTCATGCTCAGGCTCAGCTTTGGTTGTAGTTATGTTTGGCAGTTCTGGTGTAGTTGTAGTGTCAACGTCAGATCCATAAATTGAATTATGTCTGTAATAGTAATTTACGAACAACAAGGCATCTTGTACCCCACCCCATGTATACTGCACGTCGCTTGATATTGATACAATTGAGAAATGGTTTGAAATGTGTAATACATTTAATTTAAAACTAAAACTACATCTTGATTCGTAAGATAGTTACATACTATTTCGTGAAGTTCATCAGTACATGTACATGTATGTGTTCAAATCGGTCTTGCACAATGTATGCATATAGACTTGAGAAGCTACGGAGAGAGTTAGGAACAAAGTGGGGGTGGCAGCGCATTGGCATTTTATCTTACATATTTTTACCGGCATTTCGGTAACGGTACGGTTATGAGCGTGACGGTTACCGGTACTGGTTTTCAGTACCGTTGCGAACTCTACTAGCCCTGTGTTGATCTCGAAATGTTGCCAGCTAAGTTTCATTTTAGGGTACAAATGTAAAAAAATAAGCATCCTATTAAAATTATGGCAATTACTCAGATGCGAGTAGGTATTTATAGTGGTGCTACGATAAATCGGCAACTCGAATAATCACTCGTTTGGGGAAAAAAATGTGAAATTCGATTTTTGTTTTCACCTCCGATTTCGGCTCGAATTGTGTACCATTCGAGTTGGGTTACGTCAATTCGAGTCAGGAACACTATTTACTATAAAAGTACTTACATGTTGATCTATAATCAGCTAATAAAACGTAAAATAACATGTAGAAAACAATTTGTTTTGTTCATTTCTTTTACTTCCGGGATCTAACCTTATCTCAGTGAGCTCTGGACGAAATGCTATAGTAGGATAATAATAGGGTCAGAGCCTCGTTTCGAAGTTGACCTTCGGGGTGCTGCAAATTCTATAGCTGGAACCGCTAATTAGCAAAATAATTAAATGCATTTCGAAATTTTACTTCCGGGCGTCTTTTTTATTTGTTATACGCCTTTAGAGTTGATAAAATAAACAAAAAACATATTTGAAGGTATGTAACACATTGCACTTATTTGTTTTTCAATAACATCGATGATTTACATCAAAAAGGTTGGCAGCGGGTTGGGAGATTCCCTTCAAAACTTTGGAAAAAATCGAATTTATTCGATTAATCGTCGTCAGTTTGGTCCCGATAATCGAGTCCGAAAATTCGGGCGAGTCCCACCACTAGGTATTTACCAGTTTCGCCACCAGGTGGCTGATTCGGGGGGAAATAACATGGCAGGGTATTACAAAATTCCCTTTAACCTGAATATTCATCAGTTTTAGTTGTTCACTTTTCATATAACCCTAATGTATGTGCTAGTTATACAAATTAAAATATGTCCAGTAAAGGAAAATATTATCTGCCCAATACAAGAAAATAAACTTCACTTTTTGTGGTTTTACAACATGGGGTCTATGGGGAATCTCCCCGACCTAGAAGTCGCATTTTCATAGAAAATTAAATTTTCAAAGTTGATAAACTCTTCAAAACCACATATCTACATGTAGATTTAATTTTACATGTAGATTCCAAATATGACATCAGTTTGACTGAATTTTTAATGACGTAAATCATGACTATTTCTACTCGCATCTAGGATATTTATGCTCCCTCTGGAACCTAGGAAATCCTTACATTTTATATTTATCGAGATCTTTTTATCAAGATAATATACCTCCCTAAAAGGTGAGGCTAGTCTTGTATCATCATTATTGTATCCAAAAACAAGAAGATAAAAAAGGTTAAATGTAAATTATAAAGTTATAAGCTATTAGAATTATTTTAAATAAGTGATTATTTCTTCTCCTTGATATTAGATAGCTTTGATGTGTAAAGGTAGTTTGAGACCACATTCACATTGATAAGACTACTAGAATGTTTATCAATAACTTCATATGATAACAAAGATCTTTTTTGTGATGCAAGCTGGCTGGCTGGCAATGGCATAAGAAGGGCTTCATTTTCATTCTTTATAAACTGCAACATACAAGCAAAACCTGCAACTACCATGGATATCCCAGATACCAAAGAAGACTTCTGTGGTTTTTAACTCTTTGGTACTTGAGATATAAACAATTAACCTAAAACCTTGTGCATTTTCCTTTAATGAGTCACTTATGTCCTGAACATTCTTTAGACTTATCTACAGTAAGTACTAAACTGTTTGTTTTCTTATAAATTCTTGATATCTAACTTTCAAAGGCATGTCAAATATATGATCATTTATAACTTGGGTGAATACTAGTTAACAACTTAAGCCTTGACTTATACCAAATACTTTTCTACCTTATATATGAAAACAAGTTAATGGATCAAGAATCAAGAACGAGCTCTTGCAAGGTACAATCATAAGTACACTCGCCAACTTCCATGATCAATTAGATGTTAAATACAACCTATTTTGGTTAAAAGGTAGTATAACAGTGGGCCTTCATATGTGTCATTAATTTGGAGATATCTCGTAAATAAAGCTGCCATTTAGCAGGCATCACATCTAAATATGGATTGTTAAAGGTGTTATCAAAGACTTGAATCATACTTTAATTAATTTGATTACATGATTTGCTTGTAGTTTAATCAACACATTTAATGTTTATCTAGAACTAACAATACTGCCTAAAGTAACACAAGGAAATAGTCACTGTTATAATTCTTTTATGGTAGTTCTGCTAGGATATTGTAATGAAAAAATGTTTTCTACCACGGACCACCTTCTTTTATTCTAGATTTGTTTTTAATAACGTAAGGTTATTTTGACATCATGTTTGATCTTCCTGCTGAAACTATATACTGATGTATATTGATTGAAGTAGAAAAGAGGCTAAAACACATTTGTACTTGGTGCAGTTTATTGATCTGTTATAGCAAAAATTACAATACATACATTATAGTATACAATATGTGAATAGCCTGAGCTTAAGGTAGGTCTAAAGATGTTGTATTGGAAAGAGTTTTCCTTTGATTAGTCTTTTATAATTTGAAAGATTGCAATAGAATCCAGAAGCAATTTGTCTAAAAGATAGCGAATGTCCTGCAAAAATGAGTCTACTCTTTACAACCAAGTCTAAGACTGAAATCGATAGAATCGATAACCCGGGGTCTGTTTATCAAAACTACATGTATTGATTTGTAGATCATCATTTTTATTTTGCTACCGGAAGATAACTCAAATACGAGTTGACAGATTTCCTTCATATTTAGTGGAAAGATGTATATTGGTGAATAGTTGTATGTAAAAAAGTATGTAAAAAATTTTTTCAAGATGGCCGCCGCTTTAGAAATGACAGGACTTTTTCGCAAAAAACATAAATTTTTCATTCTAAACCAAAGTAATTAATATTATTGCTTGAAATGTTGGTAGTATATTTGCAACATCTATCTATTTCACATATATTCTGTGTTTTTCATCCTGACCACCAGGGGCCGTGTATGGGGGGGTCAGGAAAACAGACATTTTCGCTAATTTTTAGATCTTTCTGAAGTATAGCTTTATTATACTCAAATGAAATGCAATTAAGAGTAGATTGCAAATATTGTATCTTTTTTCTGATTCGAGCCTCGTAAAATTTAAAATGGCCGTCTAATGTACGATTTCGCAATAATTTTTCGATCCCTTCAAAGTATGGCTATATTATACTCAAATTGAAGGAATTTTGGAGTAGATCACAATTATGGTATTATTCTTCAGATTTGTACCTCAGAAAATTCAAAATGGCTGCTTTGCAGGAATTTGCAATTCTAAAATCTAAATTTTTCAATTTTAACCAAAGTAATGAGTATAATTGATTGGAATTCGGTAATTGATATTTTGTTCATTGGGATTTGCTACTCCGCGGAGTTGCCATTCCGCGGAGTTGCCATATTGTCTAGTTTAGGATGAGTTATATTTCAGAGAAATACGAAATCATTGTGCTCTTTATCATCAAAGATCAAGGGAGGTCTATTGGTGGCAATATTATCAACAAACAATTATACTTACTTGATTTTATCTATTTTACTATTTGTATCAAAGATCCATCAATTTGATTTTGTATTTATGAAGCAGAATACTCTAAATTATCACATATTCAGCTCACTGTATTTCTAGTTTCTTATGGTATGAGCAGTATATTATATTATTGCAAGCATTAGTATGTTTACCTCTGGAAAGCTGATATCTGTTTCATGATTCTGTGGTCATCACCCCATGCTAGTATTGCACTCTGCATCTTCATGTATATCTAAGCTTTACCCTGTTACACATTCGTCAGTGTCAAAGCAAAACTTACATCTATCTCTAGATAATTTTAGTAAATTGTAAATTTGTACAAACACTTAGTTAATCTGGGAGAAGATTCAAGCCCTTGTGTTCACAGGATTCAAACCCTTGTGTTCTCCCTCTATAAACTATAAGATAAATGTGGAGTAAATACCAGGTAGGGGGGGAGACTTGATACAAGACTAGCAAACTAGTTCCATATTAATAAGGAAATGAAACAACTTGTCAAAAAGGAATATACTTATTTTACTAATTAATAGTTTCCCCATCTTTAAACTTAGATAGAATCTACAGAGCAGGCATATAAACCATCTCAATTACAATTGGATAAATTCCAAATATAGAGCATTGTCCTCGAGAATTTTGAAGTCCCAGATTGGTTTGCCTCATGAGACATAATCAGTTAAAAGAGAAAACAGTTAGTTATTTCAATAGTGGTACACAGTACAAAACATGAATAAGATATCAAATCATTCTATTACTAGACTTATCTCAGCATTTATTGATTTGAAACAGAAGATGGGATTCTAAATGGACTAATTTTAGCATGTGGTATTATTTTGTCCTGCATAATTGGATTTACTGCTCTTATATTGATATCTTAAAGACAATTTGTTATAAATATGTCCAAGTATTTTGAGGTTAACATTGAATGTGACTCTGAGGACATGACAAAGAAGAATGACCTGGCATTGGTTAATTGGTACCATTAATAAGGCCATTGGCTTGTCACTATCATATCATTTTTTGAATCCTCAAGATAAATATACACATATTTACTATTTGTTAGTAGTTTCAAGTTGTTTATAATTTTGGTACTGGTCAGACTCATATTAGAAGTAAACCAATTCAGTTGATTTTATAGAGCAACCGCCCTTCCATATCATTGTTATGTTATTATCCCATTGAACAAAATTTGTAGGGATGTAGAGAAGCCGTTATTCTGTCCCTCTGTCTGTCCATCCATTAGTCCGGGTGATAACTTAAATACCAGTTGACAAATTCATCTCAAATTTTAATGGGTTTAGGACATTTACTCAAGAAGTAAATTTTCAATATGGTTACTCAATTCAAAATGGCTGTCATTTTTGTAAAAAATGTAATCTTTGATACCAGTTGATGGATTTGGTTCACATTTTATATGCTAATTGCTCTAGGGGCACAGTAGCTCTGGTTGAGATGAAATTTCCAAAATGGCAGCTGAATTTCAAAATGCCTGTCATTTTCATAAAAAATGTATCTTTGATAACTCAGATACCAGTCGACGGATCTGGTTCACATTTTATGTGCTAATGCCTACAGACATAAAAGCTCTGCTCAAGAAGACATTTTCAAGATGGCAACTGAATTTGAAAATGGCTGCCATTTTTGGTAAAAGACATAATCTTTGGTAACTTGTTTGTCACTAAAAATGTGATCTATGACAACTCAAATACCAGAGGTCAGATTTGCAGAGGTTTCATTAGCAGCATGTAACAGCTGATTTTTACTTGTTGTTTTCACAAAATTGCCTGTTGTTTGTAGGGACCTTTCAACGTTTCCATGTTAAATTCATGATTTCCATTTATTTTGCCTGTTGTTTTCATTTATTTAGCCTGTTGTGAGAAATTTTAGTGAAACCCCTGGTTCAATTTGGTTCAGATTTTATATGCTGATGGGACAAATGTGGTCTACTTGAGAAGACATTTATAAGATGACAGCTGAATTTCAAAATGGCCACCATTTTTTAGAAAATAATCTTTGATATAATCATAATCTTTGACAACTCAGATAACAGTGGTCAGATTTGGTATGCTGATACCTTTTTCAAGATGACCTATATTTATCAAGATGTTATGTTCGGTAGGATTCGCTACTCCGTAGTGTTGCTGTTTCCTAGTTTAAGTTAGGATCTTTTACAATTCAGTATCAAAATAAAGACATGGAAGGACGAGAGACAAACTTGATGATTTTTTGATTAGGGGTTGATTTCAACTGTTTTAAAAAGTTAATTATTAGAGATTTGTCTACTATAAAGACTAAAACACTTCAGAATATTGACTTCTGGTAAATATATACATATATTTTAACTGAAATAGCCTTGGGTATCCACTATCCAATCAGCCTAAACCAGCATCATGACACATCATTTATCAATGGATCAGAGGTAAACAGGCAGTGATCAACTATGCTGTTGCTTTCATCAAATGCTAATTATGTTACAGCTTGCATAATAAAATTACATTATAAAAACATGTAATTCAGTAATAAACAATCATCAACGCTTGTTTGTAAACTTATCATTTATCATGCATAGTACATAAAACATATGTTATTCCCACACACAAAAGATAATGGAAGATAACATAGACATATAGTGGATCATCATGTCCTAGTTTATTGGAGTAAGCTTGTATATTTTATGAAGAGATCATGGCCAAATTTTCTGACACTTAAAAACAAAAAAACTGTAAACCAAAGTTAATTTTGTTTTATGTCAACCCCTCCTTCTCTCATATAATATGACAGAATTTGAAAAAGTTTAAAGTTCACTTTAAAGAAAATAAGTTTCATTAATGAAATCATTGTTTATCCTCCAACCTCCCCAGTATAATATTCTTCCCCAAAGTTTAGACAATTAGATACCATTCTTAATCGTAAATAGGTATTAAACCACTAGCTATTAATGATCAATGAAGTATTTGAAAACCACATTTTAAAGGTATGTTTAGTCATTTCAATATTCGAGCAATTTCCTAAACCTTATTCAGAGTTCGGTTAAAACTCAGACTCATTAGAGGTAGAATATATTATTTTATCATGTAAAATTGATTTACTCTGTATTATATACCTTAGATTGTGGCTGGCTATGGAGATATAATTGGTAATGTAAATCTAGGTTATCGAGTAGTTTGTTCCACATATAAACATAGGTAGTGATAAATGGTATGGTGTCTCATTTCTATGTTACAAAATACACTTGACTTTGATCTGACATCAATAGATTCTATTTTATTTGGAGTACATAATTTTTTTTCAAAATATGTATGTCCTATATCATACGTATATATGTTGTTTTCTAGTTGGTGCTATATAATCTTATGAATCTGTCTGGATAATGTTACCACTAGCAGAGGTTTCATGATGGTATTTAGATATGAGTAGGGTTTGAGCAGTATTATTAGAGACTATTGAAAATCTGTTCCTTTGAAAGGTAGAAATAATATCAACTTATTTTGATCAATAAAGGTAAAATAAAGATTTAGCACCCAGTTGATAAAAAACCTCAGGAGATCACCCCGGATACTCTCTACTTTTTGTTCATGATGTGCTTATATATTTATTTGCAGGGCTGAGTGATGGAGAGGTTGAAGCGGACGTTGAGCTTCAGGAAGAAGAAAACCAAAGTCCCAGAGTGTCAGAAGCCGCACCAATGGCAGGAGGATGAGAAGAAAGTTCGAGATGGCACATGCAGTTTCCAAGTCAGGGTATGGTTTAATACAAATCATATTTACTCATATCTCCTTTCTTGGTAAATGTTCTATTGTTTGCCATCCTATTAATGTGATGTATAAACTGTCATAATCCATTGTATAAACCAATGATGGGGCACTTACTGTTCCACAACTAGTTACTTTCATGGAACTTCAATGCAGCAAAATGGATGAACTTCCTCACACAATTTTTTTGTTTTTTAATTTAAACCTACTTATTAGTCAAGTTGCAGATTACAATTAAGCAGAAAGCAAGAAAATGATTTAGAATTTGGTTTGTAAATAAAGTTGCAATCCACATATTTAGTTCCTTGATTTTGTTACATTGACGAAAATCCATTAAATTACCAATGTCACTTTGATTGCCCTTAGCATTTGTTCAACTTCACTTCTTAAAAGAGAGCTTCGTCTTCACTCTTTCAGTTTACAATAAATCTCCAATCTCACCGAACCAATCAGAGTTCGTCGTTGAAATACGGACAACTTTCTTTATGGTCATTTCCTCTGACATCACCGCATAGTTAATGAGAATGTATTTAGCATGTGTTCCTTCCACTTCGCTGACTGGTTGAGAAAGGGTCAGCGTGGTAGATTTAGAATGATTTATTATCCGGGCTGTCACAGGCACCAATCTTTGGGGCGGGGCTGCTAAACTGTAATATAGTCCATACTAGGCAGAGGGTAGTTTATAACTAGACTCTTGTCGCGGGGTATACTTTGATGTGAACTTCCATCAATATAATAAAAGCGAGGAACTAATTGTATGAATTACGCTTTCATTTAAAAATCCTTTCCAAGTTGGCATTTTCAAAGCTCGACTATATTGTCTAACTTTGTGCCAAATTATAACCTGCAACTTAACTTATAAGTAGGTTTAAATCAAGAAAACAAAAAACTCATATCCAGGAAGTTCATCCATTTTGTCACATTGACGTTCCATAACTCGTTGTGGAACAGTGACACTAGAGCACAAATTGAAATAGGAGATTCTGATTTCAACCTAACTGTCAATGTATATTATGGCTAACTGTCTCCATAACTAGTCCATTACCAAATCACATTCTTGACAATCTTATATCTTCATTTTTTGAAATAAAACAAGAAATTCGATGTGATCCAGAATGTATTATCTTCTGTTCTTGGGGATTACTTGGAGACATATCAAATAGGGTGATTTCTAAGAAATCCTAGTGATGTATAGTTTAATTACTAAATATGGCACAATAAGCTGGAAATATTCAGTTGCCATAGAAACTAATGAATAAAATGTTAGATGCTGTATGTAATAAGCTTACGGTTGTTGATAGTTCAGATATAGAAACATATCAATCTAAAGCGACAAAGTGTGATAACAGGTCATCTAGAATGGCTTCAGATAAAATGAATAACCTCAGCCAGAGCTAGGAACTCTATTAACATGTCGCAAACAATAGCAAAATTTATACCCTTTCCATTCGTTCGACTTCACTTCTTTAAAAAGAGCTTCGTCTTCACTTTTTTAGTTTACAATAAATCTCTGAGCCAATCAGAGTTTGTCGTTGCAATACTGACGACTTTCTTTGTGTTCACTTCCTATGACATCACTGCATAGTTAATGAGCATGTATTTAGCACGCGTTCCTTCCAATTCGCTGATTGGTTGAGAAAGGTTAAGCGTGGTAGATTTGAAATGATTTATTAGCCTGGCTGTCACAGGCACCGATCTCTGGGGCGTGGCTGCTAAACTGTAATATAGTTTATACTAGGCAGAGGGTAGTTTATAACTAAACTCTGCGTGCAGGGTACAAAATTTGAGAAATGACTGTCTATCTGTCTCTAATGCAATACACATTGATATCATTGATTTATGGATCATTGAATTTCCCTGAAAACATTGCAAAAGAATCAAAAAGGAATTCATAATTCTAAAACATTGTTGTTTTCAAGAATTTACTCTTTTTATTATTCCCATTAAATAATGAACTAAATATTAATAAAAAATGTTTGACTTTTCTGTTATTTCAGTACTTGGGTTGCTTAGAGGTGTTTGAGTCCAGAGGGATGCATGTTTGTGAGGAGGCAGTCAAAGTACTCAAAGCTGTAAGTATTCAAACATTGAGTAGTATAAAACGTTGAGTAGTCACTCAAGTTATACAATCATTCACATTTACCAGTCTCTATGTGTTTCTAGCATTCATTGGTTTGTTTTTTAGCTTGTACACATTCTCTTTTAGTTGTCTTTATAAATCATTTCTTTAAAATCTATATCATATCGTATAATGTTGATTGTTTTTGATTGCTTTATTTGTTTTTTGTTTGTGTGTATAAATTCATTGTTTATTTTTATGAATTCTTTCTTCAAGTTTCACATAAACTTGGATTTATACCAGATTTTAATGTGGATATGCCAATTTTTAAGATTTTATCACCTGACACTGGTACAGATGTCAAAATAATATGTCAAGTTATGTTATCTTGTCACTTCAAGGTGCACTGATCTGCGTTTGAAATATGAAACTTGAAGAAAAATCATATTTTTGTGTTTTGTTTTGTTTTGTGGAATTTGAGGCCAGGGTAGATCCAATTCTTTGAATGTTTGGGTGTACCCTGCCTTATTAAGACAGTGACACTTTGCTACCTTACTGCTATGTAGTCTTACTTATGCTCCTAGGATCCCCACCCCTACAAGGAGGTGGGATAAATAGGTATACAAGACTACCAAGTGAAAGGACATATTAAATATAGAGCCAGAGTTGAAACTTAAGCCTCACATATGAAACTTCCTAGAAATACCATAAAATAGTTTTTTTTGGTTGACTTATTGTTCACTGTTTATTCTATCCTTATAACAGAGAGTAAGGTAGCATTATATCATGTTATCGTTTCTTGCTTCATTACAGTTTATTTATAGCCTCCAGCTTGCAGCAGAGCAGTACTTGCTTATAGAAGCAATAGAGTATATCATCCAGCTTTATATAATAACACATGTTTAATTAGTGCCTTAACCTTGCGGGGGGGGGGGGGGGGGGGGGGGGGGGAGATACATAAGAGTTATATCCAAACATGCCCTGACCTATTAGTCTGAGCCCTTGACTGGTAACAAGCCTCCTGACCTGGCATAATATTACAAGCCATTTGATATGACAATTGGCATAATATTTACAAGCCATTTGATATGACATGGCATAATATTGCAAGCTTTCTGACCTGGCATAATATTACAAGCCATTTGATATGACCTGGCATAATATTGCAAGCTTTCTGACCTGGCATAATATTACAAGCCATTTGATATGACCTGGCATAATATTGCAAGCCTTCTGACCTGGCATAATATTACAAGCCATTTGATATGACCTGGCATAATATTACAAGCCTTCTGACCTGGCATAATATTACAAGCCATTTGAAATGACATGTCATAATATTGCAAGCCATTTGATATGACTTGGCATAATATTGCAAACTATTTAAAATGACTTGGCATAATATTGCAAGCCATTTGATATGACCTTGCATAATATTGCAAACTATTTAAAATGACTTGGCATAAAATTGCAAGTTTTTTGATATGACCTTGCATAATTTTGCATTATATTATTGTTTGGTGTCAAGTGCTTCTACTAAGCCAAATTATATATGTTCTTGATTCATTCATTTAGAGAACATTATCTGAATAATGTAAACTTAGGTCCTGTTATTTTTGTTGTTTGTAAAGATTCAGTCAGGCTATCAGGGTTCAATATTTCAAGTCCCTGTCCTGACAGATAAGTTGACTTTATTTTATTTTAGATAAGTAATGTATAGACTGCATGTTTAATTCTTAATTTGTAATAACAAAACACAATGTGATATTTAAGAAGAACTGTACCAGCAAAATATCATTCAGGCTACCTAGTTGTGGCAGTATATAGATATTCTATTAAAATTCTGATCTCTCAATAAAATATATCATTACTTATTCCCCACATGTCTTATATTAAGGCCGATTAGGAATTTCCTGATATGGCATATTTTACATAGACACAACATGAGTTATATTTATGATATTGTTTGGTTGTAATTTCCTGAGAAATTAGAAAACAGCCAATGTATTTTATCTGAGACAAAATTGAAGAGTATCTATAAGCTTCCCACTCTGGTTATTCAATTGTTCATCAAACTGTCTAGAAGCTATACGTTTAGATTCTCAGGTTTTTATTATAGTTCAGTTTTATATTGTAGTTCAGTCTGATTTCTATGATTTTCCAGCATCAAGAATTTTGGGCCATCATTTCAAATTGAAATTCAAAAGAATTGAAAAAACAAGACTATTACAGTTTACCTCAGGAGAGATTAAAAGTAATTTACTAGTCCCTCCGGGTGAATATGAGCTGAAAACAGAATCGTAGACTGTTTATATCAGTCATTAGAATCTAAAGAAGTTTTAATCATTATGAATTAAAAACAACATTATAAGTGGTTTAGGATCAGAATTAAAGATCCAGTTTTTCCAGTTAACTGATGGGTGTAACAAAATAAGTGACAGCCAGGAACAAATCAGATCATGGTTTATCTATAAAGATAAGTTATCAGTATATATAGGAAACCTCCATTAAACAAGACTAATTTAATAGAAATGCTACCTGCACCTGTTGGAATATACCAAGAATTGCACAATCATGTATTTTACATTAGGCTTATTCAAGCCTCTGATTTTATCAGGCAGTAAGACTGTAGACTGCATATCTCAGTGGTGATTACATTATTGATCCATTGTCAATACCAGCTAAGCCTTATATTACAGTGATCTCCTCAGGAATTTTTCTCAAGAGGGTGTAAAATTCTCATTTTCACAATTTACACTGAAATTGGTCAAAATATGCCCTTTTCATGATTTTTCTCATTTACTAGTGGGTGCAAATGGATTTTCAGGTGGGTGCAAGTCTGTTTTTAAAATCTCAGATGGGTGCTGCACCCACTTGCTTTATTGCTGGGGAGATCACTGTATTATATCATCTGCCACCTTGTAAAATACCAAGGCATGAAAAATATGAGGAGCTAAAAGTAAAAGAAAATCAGTGGTTGTAGTACACAGAGAAAATTAGACTCTTTTCCCCAAATTTGGACACTCTTATCATTTTTTAATATTAGGGTTGATGCCATCAATTTGAGGTATAAGTTATTACACCAAGAGCTGTTGATAACAATTTTTCATAATAACATGTATACATGTATAATTGTAGTTTCCCCGAGATGCAAATGAATTTTAATTATTGATTATATCTTTGAAATCGTTCATGCACTTTAGCCCCTTATAATATTGTCTGTTAATATTCAGGGGTGCCTGAAAAATAATTTCCTTCTCAAACCCTTTCTCAGTTTGTTAACGATTAACTATTTTTTACATATGTTTTGCAATTTGAGATTAAAAAATGAAATAATCCAAATCATCTGTTCTTTTTTCCTCAAAATAGAATTATGGTATTGTTGTCTACTTCCAAGTGATTCCTTATGTAGTTCCAAGTCACATGTAAGACGTAATAGGGTGGCCTATACTGTCTGGGTAGTTTATCATTGATGACTTGATTGGGTACTTATCTGATAGGGAACAATATGGGGATAGATGCTGTTTCTCTGGTTACACATTAACTTTGCTAGGTGTTAATAGCCTTTAATAAGTCAGTCTTGGATTATGACAGCTTTCTTTGTATAAGAGGTGTTTATTCACCAGGGAGAAATAACAATTATGTTGTTTTATTTCATGAAATTTGTAATTGTGAATAACCTCATATTTATCTACCAATGTATATAGTAAAGATGCAGTATGCATGTTATATCATCTGAGGATATGTCTGCAACATTGTTATTTTATCCCATTGCATTCTCCCACTGGGAAATTACAAGGCTGATTAGTCTGTAATTGAATAGTAAAAGGAAAGGAAAGCCTGAGAATAGCCTGTCTTGTCAGCTTGTGACATGTAATCCCCTGCATCTGTTATTTTAGACAGATCAAACTAAACCTCTGGCTCAATCACTTCCTTTTCATCTTGTTTTCTAAGTACTTACATCAGCAGTTGTTGTAAGTGATCCTGCTACTGCTAAACCGTTGTTTTCATTTAATGAAGCTATGAATATTAGCACCATCCTTGTCTTTGATGGAACATGTGAAAAGCCTTCGTTAATGGTACCCACACCCTTTAAAAGAAGTCACACGTGTGCTCATTAGGGCATGTGCACTCTATGTTGAGATAGCAGTACATCCTTTCTAGTCCATTCAGTTTCTCTTCAGCAATATGAGAGAGATTTAATAAAGATGGAAATTTATGAAGTTCATTGGTTTTTAGAGCTCAGGCTGCAAACATGATTTACTCTAACTTGGTGATATTTGCTTAAACTATGCAACTATGTCAGAAGAAATCAACATAAATTGAAAGTCGTATTTCAACAACGAACTCTGAGTGAAAGAGTGAGGACATAGCTCTCTTAAGACGCAATGGTACTGAGTTGCAGATGAAGGTAGACAAATCTCTCTTTCACAGAAGCAAAATCAAATGATTTGTAAGAGTACTCCAATATATTTATCAGTGGGATATACATATAGTTACTTGTTCACCTTTGTGGTCATGAAGAACTATATCATTCTTGTGATCTTACTTGTATGTTGTGTGTTGAAGTATCTCCAACACAAATGTTCTGGCTTAGGTTTACATTCATCAGTAACATCATCCTTGATTGTGATTATGGGAGAACCCTCTCATGGGCTTTCCTGAATTCATTTACGGTTGCGATCATCAAGGAAAGATACTCTTTATATAAATGATGCTTCTCTATACCTCACAATATTTTTCAGAGGATGTGTGAAAGACAAATATCTTCAACATTCATTATTTCAGTACAAATTCAATTGCCAAGATTTCATTGTATTATAGAAAGTAGTCTTTGATTATCCTCCCTTAAAGAACACAACAGATATAAACTTTGAAATACTCATGAGAGGGTTCTCTTATCCCAGATGCACTTTTGTCTGCAAATAAATATTTATACCCTTATGTTCATGATTTCTTGGACAACCTTTTACAGCAATGTGGCATATTGGTGGCTGAAATATATTTATTGCATAAAGTAAATAGTAACTGTCAATATTAACTCATAAAACAACAATTTGATGTAGATAAAGGGAAAAATCACTTTATTGAACTGCTGTATGGAACTTGTGTTTTTATACAGTTCTAATAAAAATAATTCTAGGGAGGTCCCGGGGCATGCTTTCATATTATGAAACAATCATCTAGTTGAGTAGAAATAACATATATAGCTACCAGGTATGTTTCTATTGATTAGTTCACTTCCTATCAGCGGAGATACTGGCACTGAAATAGAATATAAATTGGTAGAGCTAACAAAAATACACTTAACAAATGGAAAACACATGGTGCCATATTTTTCTGTTATTCTCTTTTTAATGTTATTGAGTTCCCATTAGAGATATGTCTTGGAGGTCTTTAAGATTGTTCTGCCCTGTGCATCTAACAAGTGTTGTGGAATCATGAATGATAAATGGCCATGATATAAGATCAATAATACATGTGTGAAAATGGTGCAGATCTTTTTGGTCAACCCTCACTAGTTGTAAACGTAATCAAAGGATTCAGCATGGGGGGTTTCTACAAATCAAATCTTAAACATATAAAGGTGAAACATTAAAACCAAAAATTGGGGTCAATGAGACTGAGAAATTGGAATGAAGGAACAGGTGTTCATATTGAATTATGTGTGGATTAGTAAGGTGTCTTCATATACAGTAGCGGTGTAACTCCCCAGTCAGTAACTCTAGTGTAGCTCATCAGTAGGTGTGTTCATATACAGTAGCGGTGTAATTCCCCAGTCAGTAACTCTAGTGTAGCTCATCAGTAGGTGTGTTCATATACAGTAGCGGTGTAATTCCCCAGTCAGTAACTCTAGTGTAGCTCATCAGTAGGTGTGTTCATATACAGTAGCGGTGTAATTCCCCAGTCAGTAACTCTAGTGTAGCTCATCAGTAGGTGTGTTCATATACAGTAGCGGTGTAATTCCCCAGTCAGTAACTCTAGTGTAGCTCATCAGAGCCGCATGAACTCTACCTGGAGCTGTCTTTTAGAAACTCGCAATTTATTCCACCTTGTGAGTTAGCCATAGCTCGTGTTGGGCCTGTCTTGCAAACATGTAAATTGAGTTTAGGTCTTACAGACTATGCATTCTTACTTTATTAGATAAATAAATATACAAATAATCACCGTATTTAGTGCCTACCCTCTAATAAGCACCATCCCCACTTCCGAAAGTATTGAGGAATGACTAGGTTTTAACTAAAAAATCAAATCAAAATCAAATTTCTAAGAATACAAGTGGGTGATAACAGAGTACTTATACTAAAACGCAATAACGATGGCAGATTTTGTAATTTGATGTATCCTTCTGATAAATATCTATCATTGGTTTCTTTCCATACTATTCTAATTTATTATTCTTTCGAAATAGTCTAAGACAAATGGATTAAGTGTTTCATTTCAACCAAGGGTTTCAACATTGGACCAGGAACATTTTCCATATATCTTTTACATACAGCATGAACTTTGGTGTTTCTTTTTAACATTTCTCCTATAATTCACGTCCTTTACATGAAAAGTGATGATCTATCATTTTCATTTTAGGATCTTTACCATATGCTTATCAAAGTTTTTACCAGATTACTGATCATTGAAATATGAGATGACTGCAATGAATACAACACTTTCTTATGGCCCCAACATGTTAAACAGCCTTATGTTGTGACTAGACCAGAGAGTTTACAATATATACTGAATGAAATGAATTTACTTGAGTTTTGGAAATATTTGGAAAGTTGAACTCTAGTTGGATTTTCCTGGCGAGTTACCCCTCTAATATACAGGTATTACTGTATAAGCAGAGCTCTACCTGTGTTAGCCATGAATCAATTATCAGGTAGACTGCTAGGGTGGTAAAGGTAGACAAAATCAATATTCAACTCCTTTACAAATGCATAATAAGAATTGCCCAGAAAATGTCTGTCTCTAACATAAACTGGAAATTATATATCATGTTAAACTACTGTATATATAAGTAAAGTATATTTGTTTTATAATGTTTCTCCTTATACCAATCTTGGCTTATAAAGATGTTTGGGATATGGTGACATAGTATTCTTATATTGAAGACCAAAGAAACTGTTCATAATTCATGTGATATCATCATCCAATATGATCATACAACAAAGTTGTATCCATTGACCTATTATTGATGTTTCCTACACCTGATCTCATATATTGAAGCGTCATAGGAAATACCTAAGTTTTTATGTTTACATTTTATGTAGAGTTCGTTACTGTATAAAGTCAGGAATATTTTATGTGTATAGAATATTAGTTCCTGTTTCTATTCACATACCAAAAATGTGTTGAAATATGATATCTATGTATGTATTTGAGGTTAGATCATTGCAATATAAAGTGCAGGTTATACTATGAATTTTTTAGAAGGTCATTGTGCCTTCTAAGTGAATTTATGAATATGGTATTACAGGTCCTTGTAGAACACCAACTTGTATTTTACTACATTGTGTTTGTATGATTCATTATTGCATAAAAAGGGAATATGTTAAATGTTTAATTATAAAATTAACATGGCAGCCTCAGTTTCAAGGGACACGTTCACATGACATGTAATTTAACATATTGACAATGCAGTAGTCTCTCATTTGCCATATGAATATACTTGTTACTTGCAGTTTAACATATTGACAATGCAGTAGTCTATCATTTGCCATATGAATATACTTGTTACTTGCAGTTTAACATATTGACAATGCAGTAGTCTCTCATTTGCCATATGAATATACTTGTTACTTGCAGTTTGAAAGTGTGTAGTTTGTAGTTTGCATACTAACAAATGAACACATGTGTTTGCTGTTCTATTTGCATTTTATTAGATATTGTTTGTTTTGTAGGGTATGTCATGCAGCTTGTACCCTGTTAGAATGCAGACCTATATGTGTTGAGGCTTTTACATTGAACCACAATTCTTAAATGCTTTTATAATTGAATTATATGGAAATGTGTATGACTTTCATCAATGAAATAGCCTACCATATCTGGCCATCCAGCTCAAGAGGAAATTGTTTTCTTTGGATATTATGATCTCCTCAGCATTAAAGCAATTGGGTGGTGTACCCTGTTGAAGATATGTTATCACCCTGTCAAAATGGTGAAATTGGGATTGGGCACCTTGTTGAGAAAACATTTCAAGGAGATCATTGGATATGTTCCAAAGGTACCATGTACTGAAAGATCACATTAATGAGATAAGTGTGTGATTGTAACATGTCGATAACACAATTTCCTCTAGTGTTGATGGTCCTTCATTATGTGAACAAGAGGCTAGGATAATATATGACTTCTGATATATTGAGTGCATGGGGAAAGTCATGCTTGTGACATAATGTTTGGTGTCAGTATTTCAATGATAAATGATAACATTACAGACCAGTCCATTGTGATTTCAGTTTCACAAATCTAATAGATGAACTCCAAAATGACATATATTATGTCACCGTTTTCTAATTGCACTTTTTTACAGAGTGGGTCATCCTCTTTAGCAACCCTCAATCTGTCATTAGCATGAATAGAATAAGTAAAATGTGATATAAAAAGCCTGAAAAGCCTTGTTCAACATAAAATTACAAATCATCTGACATGTTCTTATCATTCGCTTGATATATTATCCTGTTATGCCTCATTTGCTTCCTCATATTAGATTGATGTGTAGTTGTGTGATACATTGTGTTATTCTTATATTTATTTCATCTTTAGAGTTATAAGGAACGGAAACGGAAATCCTCCAAACTGAAGTTCTGGAAGGCTCCAAATGAGGTAGTGTACATGAAAGTACTGACTGCCTGGGTATCTTTCTTTCTAACTGCATGATGGTTATCTGTCTTAATCACTCTAGTGCACAGCCCCAGGAAAACATGGTTATATGATAATAGCACTGGTGATCCACTCGATTACGCTGGTTACTGTAACAAAATGTCGGAACATCGAAGGTATGATTTTTCTTTTTTCCTTATTTCACACATTGTAGGCAGAATTCCCACAACATTTTCATCACAAACGTGTATCAGTATCATATGTTTTAAGAAAATGTACATGTTTGCGAACAAATAGTCCGGAAAACAACAGAATCGTCAATTTAATCCTCACTTACATTGTATTTCGGTTATAAGAGTTAAGATCTGCCCTTTTAACCCAAACCGTTTATGTAACTTAAGTGAGGAATTAAATCGACGATTCTGTTGTCTTCTGAGCTATTTTTTCGCAGACATCGTCGTGGGGATTCTGCCTACAACGCGTGAAATAAGAAAAATCATACCTTCGACGTTCAGACATTTTGTTACCGAAACGAGCCGTTTCGGTAAGCAGCGTAATCGAGCGGATCACCAGTGAATAGGCAGTCTTGCATCAAGTCTGGTCATCCACATTCTGTAACCAAGAGAATGGAAGGACGATTGAGTTTTGATGCAAGAATGGATAATGGTTCATTAGGCCTGTACTAATCAATGCATGAGGCAGTGCACTAGACAGAATCTAAGGTAGTCCTGGATCTAAACTATGCCACCCCATACCTTATAAGGGAGGGGGTTGTTAAAATAGTGTCTTGGTACAGGACTTAAACTATAAAACTATGGGTGCTGCCTTATTTCAGTACAGCCAAACTTGTATGTTACCACCACAAGTGGTTATTGTTATAGTCTCCAATTTTTGTGGATGGTGTTTGGTATTTAGTGCGTGGCATTCGGCAGCAAGTAACAACTGTCAGGTGGTGATATTTTGCATGTTTATGCCTTGTTGAGGTTGGTCTTGTAGGAAGAGTTTTTTTTTATTATTGCTTCTACTTGGCCTTCCTTAAGTCATCCATGATATAGTTGGTTTCAGGTTTGGCTGCACTGTAATTACTTATTAACTCTTATACTAATTAAACACATGACATTATCTGATAATCTCCTAAAACCAGTTTCCAAACTAATGTTTCCAAACTAATGTTTCATTAATGTTTTTATCCCTTAATGTCTGGGTTTTACCTAGTATGAATTGCTGCTAGAACTTACTTTGTGTAAAATGTTCAACTCTATAATTTAATACCTCCCATATATCAGTTGTTCTCTTGCTGAAAAATGAAATAGTACTGAGATTATAAATAAGCAGAAAGCTCAGATTTTGGTCACCATTTATTGAACACATCTTTAATGAGGTGTGTTTGGTGTAAAAATGATCCCTGTCCTTTGAATTTGAATGTGAATTTGACCATGATTTTTGGGAATTCTGAAAATATGTATTGATCTCAAATAGTTCTGGTAAATGATTAATCAAAATGAATCCTCATATTGAAACATCAAACACAAAATAACAATTTGGCTTTCATTTCTGGATAAATTGCTGCATCTTCTTGTAACTTCTAATCTTATTGATTCTTAATTCAAAGTCTCCAGATATTAATCAGAGATCTCAAGTGAAAACATCAATTAGTGCCAAGTGTTAGAACAAGCAGAATAATTGCTCATGTGCATGTATTTCATATATATTTTCCTTTGTGAAGTGTTGAGTTACAGCCATAGGGAGAACTTTAAATCACTGCATGCTATTACTTATGGCATGCATTTTGAAGATGACATTTTTATTGACAAACCCAATAACAAATATTTTCATAATAACTCTGCATCTCATATTACTTACATCCATCAAAATAATTTATTTTATGATGTTAAGTTTAATTTATTATCAGATAGATATTGTCTCTATTGTTGATGATATAGTTCAGATTTTTTAAATTGGGGGTCATACAACTGAGTTTATTAAGGGCAACATCTATTGAAATGAGTTTTCGGGAATTGTTGGAATTTTGATATTCCATAGGTATTTACTACTTCTAATACTACTCTGTAGACTTGCATTTATTACATGGTAGACTTACTGCTATCTAATTGTCAGATTCAAGTTCTTTATTAATTATATCATGAAAAATAGGCTCAGGCTGCTCAACATTGATTTTTAGCAGTAGGTAATTCATTAATCAATTCCGAGGGAGTTTTTGTTAAACGTTCTGCTAATCAGCTAAGAATCTTATACAGACAGCTGGATTTGATGTCGATTGAGTGACAATATTTTGATTATTTTATGAATCTTTACATTTAAGTCATCACATGTATTTGTGTGTAACTACTGGAATTATCTACTTTAGTCAACTATATATTAACTTATCTTTGCAATAAATAAAAATATTCTTTCAAATGCTTCAACATAAGAAATGTTCAAGATCGATGAAAGAGATCTCTGAGGAAATGAACTGAGATTTTGTCTGTTGAAGAAAATGTTCATTAGATATGATTTATCTTTATTTAAACCATTCCAGAGATTTACATAGACATACTCTGGCATTTAAATTGTGGAAATTAATCAGAATTGTAGCAGTTATATCAAGACTAGCACTGGTCGATAGCCTCTAAAAGCCGCTGTTATAATCATTCACAATTCCACATGCCATAGTATAGTTCCCAGATGATACAACCCAAACCAATATATAGTCCCTGGAACACATAGCCAATAAGAAAACTCATTGGGGCTGTGTTTTAGAATTCACCTGAATGAACTTCATTGTGCCTTATTGGTTACCAGATATCAGGACAAATGTATATCTCATAAAATCTTAACTTTCTTTGCTCTATGCTGATCTGTAGTATAGATCTGTATAATGACCACAAAAACATCATAACCTTATATGCCATCTTCTAACCTACTTTTTAGTATGTACAAATGATATAATTGAGGTGGAGGTCACAAAAGGTGCATTTTTCCAGATATGCATGTATGATATGAATAAAGTTTTCTAGATTTTTGTAATTAGCAATACATAGATGTTATTTTATTTCATATCAAATTTATATCAAAATGTATATGCATGTGTTGCTTTCTGTTTGCATATTTTTATCATTCATGAACATTGCATCAAATATTTTTTTATTTTATTTATCATAGTATACAGTATCATTTCATTTTGTGTTTTATGCATGATTTTTAAACATCAGATAATTTTATTCATATTGAATTCATTGTATTTATTTCAGAAACACTATTTTCTATTAATAATTTAACACTCTTATACCATAAATGCTGTCACCATAAAGAGAACAATTGAGGTGTACAATAGATGACTTGCGTGCCTCCTAAATTAATAATTTTGACCTTCATGTGAAAATTGATTCTTCAAATATTCTCTCTGCTTTTATTGTAACAAAGACCATGATTCTGTGATTTATTGTAGATATATGACCTTTGACCTTTTTCTTGTCATTGTTAAAGCTAAATGTGATTTCAGTCTTTGAATGATTATTAAAAAAAAATTAAAGCAGTTAGATGTTGAACCATAAATCAGTCTCACTTTTTGTCCCTTGAATTAATTACTTTTATTAAATAGATTTATAACATCTAAAATGTAAAAAAAACTGTTTGCTTCACCAGGTTTACTGCAATTTGTGTTTTTTCAATACTCATTGACTTTAATGTGACAAATAATAGAGTAGAATCTGTAGGAACGTCTATAATGCATTCTTTAAGTGCAAGAGCTTACAATTTTTTATGATTAATAATGTCTAATGAAGTTATCTACTCTACTAGTTCTGTCCCTTGGGTAACCTCTGTGTTCCAATATTCTGTTGATTAAATTTATATATATCACTGTATAATATCATCATGAACTCTGACAGAATGTTTTCCTAATGCATTTTATCCAGAATCAGATAGTGACTTTCCATATGTGATAGTACATTTACCAATGGAATTGGAGCCTTATCAACAAGTTACAGTTGAAAACAACTTTCCACCTTGTGCTAAATGACAAAAATCTGTCAGCTGACAACTATTTTTGATGCCTTCTCGATTTGTATTGTACCATGTTAAATCTCACTCTCAAATCCAAACTAAAATGATTTGATAAAGCACATATTGTAATTATATATGACATATTAGAGAGGTTTTGCCCAACATTTTGAGCTCAACATAGCTAAAATCCATAACGCACTCACCAGATTTATGCGTGGCAGTTCAGTTAAAATGAGTTGCGGTTTCAGATACATTTTATTAGCTATAACCCATTGTACGCAACTTATCTATTTGTACTACTGGTACACAAATCAACTTAAGAGTGGTCTCTACAAGCCATGCTCCTCATCCTGCCATATGACTTTAACCCTCTCTCATACACATGCTTGCATATATATTGCTTGCATATATTTACATGTGCAAGTACCAGTATGTAAGATAGTGTATTAACTAAGGCTTTGCTTGTATTCCAGCAATGCAAAGGGAAATATCAGAGAGCTGTGTTGTATGTGTCAGGGGATGCCCTACGTGTAGTAGATGAGATCAGTAAGGTAATTAAGGCTTTTTTTATATATACTTACCTGTATAATTGTAATAAGACCTTGTATATGACCCCACCCACATGTTTGCATTAATTACAGGTATGTTAGATACAGGTAGGGAAAAAAGAATGAACCTGCTTGATTGGGCAGAAACCAGATGCAAGCATAATTCACATTCTCAGTCAGAGCCACATTTAACAAATGGATGATCTTTTAAGATAGGGGCTATGTGTGTGTGGGGGGGGGGGGCTAATGGTGCAGCATGTAGAAGGCAGGTGACTTCCCTCATATAAACAATGAGCACAATATTGATCTCATGTTACATGTGATGAATATTGAAAAAGGGAATGTCAAACTTGCATTAAGTTCAATTGTCTAATGAAACCCATATCCTGTATGTACGGTGAGTAAGTGCTTTATCTAGTTTAAACAGTACATTGTGTAAATCCTTTACTTCTTTGTGATAAGCTGAGTTTATACAAAAAGTGTCATTCATTTCATTCATGGAAACTCCCTCAATAACACTGAAATTCATGCCAATTTTCTCACTAGTTAGGGGCCTTCCAGTATACCCTTTGCATTCGTTCGACTTCACTTCTTAAAAGAGAGCTTCGTCTTCACTCTTTCAGTTTACAATAAATCTCTGATCTCATCGAGCCAATCTAAGTTCGTCTTCGCAATACAGACGACTTTCTATATGGTCATTTCCTCTGACATCCCGGCATAGTTAATGAGCACATATTTACCACATGTTTCTTCCACTTCGCTGATTGGTTGAGAAAGGGTCAGCGTGGTAAATTTGAAATGATTTATTACCCAGGCTGGTGGCTCCTAAACTGTAATATAGTCCATACTAGCAGTGTCCTCCACAGGATTTTTTCTCAAGTGGGTGCAAATTTCTCATTTTCACAATTCAGACCAAAATTGGTCAAAATATGCCCATTTTTCATAATTTTTCTCATTTTTAACTAGGTGCAAATAATTTTCTGGTGGGCGTAAGCCTGTTTTTAAAACCTCAGGTGGGTGCTGCGCCCACTTGCTTTAATGCTGTTGAGATCACTGACTAGGCAGAGGGTAGTTTATAACTAGACTCTACGCGCAGGGTACTTCCAGTAAGACATGATCATCATGTGTATAATTATTCTCTGGAGAGCTCTTGTATCTATCAGAGAATACTACAGGTCAGCTACTTCCTCTATTTGGTTGATGGGTTTGAGGGCAATCTGTCATTGAAGGTTTTGTTAAAGGCTAAATGTTTTAAATGATAGGTGATTTGATATTTGGCCAGTGAGTTTTGCTACTCCCATGAGTTGCTGTGTCTAGATCATACATTGCTTTGTTTGATCAGTTTTTATTTCCCTGTGTAGCACACAGTGATGTTTTATGATGCAATGGGTTCTTAATAGCTACTTTATTGATGATCTCTACATAGCCTTTAAGAGGTTTTCATTAGGCACTGTCTATTTAATCAGCCTTTGAGAGACCCCTTATTAACAGACACATGCAATGATGTATTTACAAACATCTTCCTCACTGGTGACATTAATTAGAATTGTCGCTGTTGTATAGTTTCTTTAACAGAGAGGGAAACATGCATCTGTTGCATTGGTGTTTTTGTCAATTCTGAATTGAGGCCATTCTTAGATTAATTGAGAGAATGTGTTGACGTCAGTGTGAAAGCTTAGTTCATGCAGCTTGGCTTAATAAGGCTTCGCTTCCTCTAGGTTTTAATTGCAATTCCTTCAAGTTTATTTGTGACTTTCATTTTTCCCCTCATAACAAATTACATTTAATTTTGAATAAACATATTTCAAACAAATCATTACAATCCTTTTAAGTATGATATGGAAACATATAGTAGTGGTCTCAGAAATTTGGGGAAAATTCATAAATTTATCTTGGCATAATAACAATTTTGGACATTTTTTTATTAAAAATTGGGATACATGTAATTTGAATCTTGCTGTCTCTGGAATGTAACTGTGGAGAATACTGTATGTTATCTCTTAATTTGCATGAGGGAATCTGAAAGTCATAACATTTTCTATAATGATTCTGGAAAGAATAACTTTTTCTATAAGAACTTTCCCAAGAGGATTATTAGTTGCATATCTTGTAACTTTCCTAGCGCAAATGTGGTCAGTGTAAAAAAGCAATATTCCATATATCTGGTCATGAACTGAGGGTAGTGGAAAGCACACCTATAGTAGAGATGTCACCATTTGGAGATGCAGCCACATATTCTAAGGTAACAATATAAACCATGGAGTTTTCCAAGAACAGTATTTGCTGAATAGTTTTTAGGTATTGAAAATTAGAAATCATTCTTGTTAGAAAAATAGAGAACCCTTATCCAAATCTGTTGCCATCCTGCAAAATTGAAAAAACTTGGAATACCCTATAATCAGTTGATAGAATGTCATGGCAGTTGTAGTAAGATGCAAAATTACACAAATTATACAGTCAATGCTCTCAATTATGCCAAGCGTTTAGTCCCTTCTTTCAATAATTGACAAATAGAAAGAATAACTATGATTATTATGACATTCTAAGCACTTCATATCCATAAATAGATTAAATGTCTAAGATGGAGACATATGAACCTGGAGGCCATATCTCGAAAATATAATGGATTATGATTCTGGATTTCAATGGTTTCACATACTTCGCGAATTATGAGAATCAAAATTCATAATATTTTTAAGTAATGGCATTATGATTGATTAATTTGATAAATATGATGTAATTTTATGTTTTTACATTTTGGCAGAAATCAACTCAGGTCAGATATCTTTTTTTCACATAACAATTTGAGTTTTCAACCTGGTTGCAAATTGCATCATTGAATGAATCCTTATAATATTAGTGTTCCAGACATAATGCATATTCAGATAATACATGTTTTGAGGTCTGCTAGAGCTGACAGATTTAGATTTTGTGAAATATTCACTATATGTTTAAAAGTAGTTTTGGACATATGAACCACTGATGGGAAAATCACTATTTTTGTCACATATTTTCAAAAATGTCATTTTAAGATTTGACATAAAGTCACAAAACCAACCAACGAGTTCTCGTTGTACACCCTTTTTTGGAACAAATTTTATACCGGGCATAAATTGTGGAACAAATTTTATGCCGGGCATAAATTTTGGAACAAATTTTATGCCGGGCATAAATTTTGGAACAAATTTTATGCCGGGCATAAATTTTGGAACAAATTTTATGCCAGGCATAAATTTTGGAAGAAATTTTGTGATGGGCATAAATTTTGGTCAAATCAAATTCATAAAATAGTGGAACTATATATTCTTACTACTGTAGATTGGGTTAATTTGGCGCCCGCTTTAATTTGGCGAATTTGGCGAAATTGAAAAATTCGCCAATATAAATCTTCGCCAAAATTTAGAATGAATCCCCGGGAATTATCTAGGGTATTTCGTCGAGTGTATTTAGGTCACTTCCGGTTTAGTTTTTTCCAAAAATATGAAAAAAATGTCTCTCATAAATTGGCTCAGAACTGGTCAGTCACTTATTAATACTCAGGGAAAAACTAGAAAGGAAAAGTGCAGTATAGTAGCAGCATCAATCGAGGTGCAAAATGTAAAGGATGATCTCACAAAAATGTACAAACGTGGTGAATATTGCCAGTGGTCCTCAAAAGAAAAAATGAACATAAAATTCGCCAACAACGCGTAAGTTAATTAAAAAAAATTTTGCATATTCGCCAAATTAAATAGCCGCCAATATGCCAAAAATGGCAAAATCGCCAAATTAAGTAGCACCAAATTAACCCAATCTACAGTATTTGATCAATTCTCATTTCAAAAACAGGGTGTTTTATGACCTGAGCATCAATTTGTTCTGTCTGGAGTACTCTCTAATGCTCATGAAAGATGGATCCAGTATGGGGAAACATTTCCATGGTGTTTACTTAAATACCAGTCCTGTACAAGGAGGCTACTGATGGAATCATTTATCAGTTACCTTTACAACAGATGGAAAATTATGAACTTGGAAAACTAAAAGCTGTCACCTTGGCCTATAGTTCGACATCACTCTTCAAATCCTGGACAGCTTCAAGTTTTTACTTGATTGACACTACGTAATTGAGTGTTCCTCATGAATTTGTTTTCCCCATGTGATCTACTGGATCCTGACATGTGTTCCATTTATGAATCTGGCTTGTTGCATGATTGCTCCCACCATATACTAACACTCTATTGAATCTTGACATGTCACTGTTGAAGAAACCTGGCTTAGATTTTAGATCAGTAATAGAAGACACCAAAAACTGTGTTTAATGCACACTTTACTTGGTTTTCACACTGTAACACAAACATTGGATTTGATTTACCATTTTGCAACATGAAGGCACTTCAACTCCTGTTTTGTTTAACTACTAAAATATAATTCTTAAACCAATATATGAATTCAATATACACATACATGTATATGGGCTTGTACTAAACAACATGCATCTGCCAGAAGGTTGAGTTATAACTAATGAAACCACAAATGTATTATGAAAGCTTCCAACGGTGACTGTTCCCCACCCATAGAGGTATTTTAAGCATGATAAGTCAGATCAAAACAATGGCTGGGGAATAACTTACTAGAGCTTACAAATGTACTAATGATCATTTAACGGAAAGAAAAGTCTTTTGTACTTTTTATGAAACCACATGGCAACAGGCTTCAAATTCTGAAGATGGAAAATAATGATAAAAGTGATGCATATATTCTCTCTAATTCATTGCAAATATCTCTCATCCCCCTGTCTCCCTGTGTTGGAATCTATTTCTCAAATAATCTGTAGTCTCATCACAAGGAATAGGGCAGAATATGGATTTAAGACTTATTGAAGTGAAGTGCAATTTGTCTTTTTGAATGCAATCAGCTTGTTCTGAGAGTTTGAGTTGATCCTCAATGGGCAGCATGCTCTTGCTAATTGTCTTTAGTGGTTACCATATGCAACATGGCTGAGATAATTACATCAGATGAATGTATCAGACATTCAGTCTTTATGACTAAATATGCATAGGATTTTGCTATATCCTGTCAGAAATCAGCTTGTTTGGAACTGACTTTGAATTTTGGGTATATATTGGTTTGATAGTTCTGTGTTATTATTTAATATTTATTGGTAATGAACTTTGTGTCTTTGAGCATTTTCATCAAATCTTATCTTTATATGGCAGAATAGATTGTATTTATTGTATTATGATCAATTTTATAATATTAACTATAATATAGGGTTGACATTCTTACTTTTTCCCTTGAATAAAGATTTTGTGATCTCTTAAAACATTGTTTATTATTTAATGTAAATTATTATATTTCAGCAAAAAATATAAAAAATATAGTATAGTAATCAAAATCAGAATCACCCCATACCAATACCTGCTAGTTGATATTTCAAAAGATATAGAAATTTGCTTATAGACAAAATACTTCAAATTGCAAAATATTTCATATTCATGATTTATTTTCAATATTATCATATTGTTTCATTATGTTACAGGGTTTAATAGTGGATCAGACGATAGAGAAGGTATCATTCTGTGCTCCAGACAGACATCATGAGAAAGGTTTTGCTTATATATGTAGAGATGGAACAACACGGCGCTGGTTATGTCATGGATTTCTAGCTCTCAAGGAGTCGGTAAGAAACTCTGAAGAGATACATTTACTAATTGAAATCTAAAGAATCTGGACTGCTATAATATTTGGATTAACAGTGAAATGGGTACAGTTCTTTGATAATAGTACTTTTTGCTTTAATTTTGATTTCTTTAAAAAGTACAATATATTGAACCCCTTAGAGGTTGCAACAATTATGTTATTTTATTAATAATCACTGCATTGTTGTGTATTACAGGGAGAACGACTCAGTCATGCTGTCGGTTGTGCATTCACGATATGTCTTGAGCGCAAACAGAAACGTGAGAAAGAAACAGTACAAGTGGAGTTTAACCAGAAAGGCACAACATTCTCCAGGATGGGATCATTCAGGGCGACCACCATAACTGAGCGGATAGCAGACCCACAAAGTGCTATTATTGCAGGTTGAGAAACATGTTATTCAGTGCTAAGAGAGAAATAATGAAGATGTGTTTATTTTAATTTAATAATGATTATTTGTGCCTTCATGGTACTTGATGATTTCTAATTATGAGTAATTAAGAAAAGTGTGTTGATATATCCTTGTGGCTTAGGTTTCTATTTCTACAGGGTTCGTACACACCTGGAAATGTCAGGGAAATTGATTTATTTTTCCAGGTGCTGGAAATGTCAGGGAATTTCAAAATTGGGTCAAAAAGGGCCAAAAATGTCTGGGAATTTTGAAAGAGTAGATGTGTCAGGGAAATGTCAGGGAATTTTGTATCATTGTTGAAAAAATAATGTTCCAGCAGTTTAATATTTTTATACATTTTAAGGCTATGATAGGATATCAGTAAAATCCAAAATCGAACATTTAGTTTTTTCCACAAATTGCAAATCTTTTCATTTGGGTTGATTGACATTAAATCTGGTTTTGTCTATTTGTAAGAACAGTGTGAACATTTTACTGAAACTGAACAATAAAGAATATGTATAGATGGTTCAACACAATTATCCTTTTCCATTTTTCCTTGTAGTAAGTTAGTCTTAACAATTCAAAGTTAATTACTGGTATATGGTTCATGGTTTGTTGAGGGGTTAATCTGAGGAGGGCGGGAGGTGAAAGACAAAAAATCAGGGAACTCTTTACAGTTTAAAATTGTATTTATATTTGATTTATAATAAGGAGCTGTCTGTTCGACAGTCCGGTCGTATTCAGTCTATTTATCTAACTCAAATATCAGTTGACAGATTTGGTTAAAATTTATGTACTAATGCTCTTGCTGCTGCCTCCGCTCAAGAAGACACTTGCCACTTTTCATATAAAGTTCACATGATAGTATTCGATAAATATGTCTCATTAGGTAGGAATTGCCCCTCAAGGGAGTTGCTATTTTTCTTTAGGTCAGTTTTTATTTGAATTCATTACAAAACATTAACAAATTATAGTTCGAAATGCTTAGAATGCACCATATACAATTGTCAATTTTGAAAAATTTCCGTTTCCTTCACTCACAGTTTGCAAAAATGCACCCCCTTGGCACTTGCTGACTATGTCCCTGTTACTAAAGGACAAACCCAAAATGTTTCATAATAAGTCTTGTCTTTTAAATAAAACAGTTATTTGAAATTTTTTATAGGCCGTGCAAGGAAAACTAGATCTGGAAATTTTTTTATGCCTGGAAATGTCAGGGAAATGTCAGGGAAATTCATTTTGAAAAAGGTGTACGAACCCTGTTCTATGAAAATCAAGAGCTGATGAGTTTCTGGGCATCCTGGGTAAAATATATGGCATTCCTATGTATGATATTGATTACTATGTGCCTTGTTTGAGTAGATAAACTCCTTTCCAATTAGATGCACTTTTTCTTCTAGAGCCTGTCCCACAGACCCAAGTTGTTACTCCTTTTGCTGTTCAGCGGCCACATGCCAAGGAAGACATGTTATTACGCCAAGGATCATTTAGAGGCTTCTCAAAACTCCAGGATGCTTCATCTCCATTCAAACGTCAAATGTCGTTAAGGCTTAATGAGCTGCCATCAAATATACAACGGCAACAAAATTTTGTAGGACCAGGTTAGTTGCCCTTTTATTGCTAACATCTTGAGAGAATTATTTCTTTTATTTTATAACCATGTATTAGATGATTTTAGCTTTAATAAAGATGCAATTTAAGCTTATACATGTACATCTTTTATCATTTTGTGAATTATTAACAATGTTTGCTGGTTTTATTCGGCTGTTAAAGTATTGATCACATAGTGTTTGGTTGGGTTCCTGAAATGCCATTTAAATTAATCTTTTCTCTTAAAGCACACAGTGGTCTTGTTATTTATTTATATGTATTTCATCTACCATACTTTGTGTGTATAAATAAAGTTACATTATTTTATAATCTAAAATGTTGATACATCTAAATTCACTGAGAGTTTATCTAATTGAGAAAACTGTTACAGTAACTACAGTAACAGTATATCCTTTCAATAATAAGAAATAGGAATTGGAGTCAACTTCTGTGAACAGAAATGATTTGAGACAAAAATTTAATTTTAGTGAGCCCAATAAAGGAAGAAGAATCACCAAGAGAAAATGGTCATGAAGATGTTGCCTGGGAACCATTACCCAATCAGAATCCAGGCAGAGGTGCTTATTTGCATAATTTGCTTGTTGTAATCTAGCATATGTCACTGTGATTATTATGTATAGCTAATATCTTTATAACAGTTTATCACATGTACCATTGTGAAATGTAGCTGCATGAGATGTGACATTAGGACTAACATAGCTGCATGAATCATAACATTGGAATGTTGTCCTATGTTTTATTTAGAGATATGACATTGGGACTAACATAGCTGCATGAATCATGACATTGGGACATTGGAATGTTGTCATATACTTTATTTAGAGATATGACATTGGAACTAACATAGCTGCATGAATCATGACATTGGGGCATTGGAATGTTGTCATATGCTTTATTTAGAGATATGACATTAGAACTAACATAGCTGCATGAATCATGACATTGGGACATTGGAATGTTGTCATATGCTTTATTTAGAGATATGACATTGGAACTAACATAGCTGCATGAATCATGACATTGGGACATTGGAATAATGTCATATGCTTTATTTAGAGATATGACATTGGAACTAACATAGCTGCATGAATCATGACATTGGAATGTTGTCATATGCTTTATTTAGAGATATGACATTGGGACTAACATAGCTGCATGAATCATGACATTGGGACATTGGAATGTTGTCATATACTTTATTTAGAAATATGACATTGGAACTAACATAGCTGCATGAATCATGACATTGGGACATTGGAATGTTGTCATATACTTTATTTAGAGATATGACATTTGAACTAACATTGCTGCATGAATCATGACATTGGAATGTTGTCATATGCTTTATTTAGAGATATGACATTGGAACTAACATAGCTGCAGGAATCATGACATTGGGACATTGGAATGTTGTCATGTACTTTATTTAGAGATATGACATTGGAACTAACATAGCTGCATGAATCATGACATTGGAATGTTGTCATAGCTTTATTTAGAGATATGACATTGGGACTAACATAGCTGCATGAATCATGACATTGGGACATTGGAATGTTGTCATATACTTTATTTAGTGATATGACATTGGGACTAACATAGCTGCATGAATCATGACATTGGGACATTGGAATGTTGTCCTATGCTTTATTTAGAAATATGACATTGGGACTAACATAGCTGCATGAATCATGACATTGGAATGTTTTCATATGCTTTATTTAGAGATATGACATTGGGACTAACATAGCTACATGAATCATGACATTGGAATGTTGTCATATGCTTTATTTAGAGATATGACATTGGGACTAACATAGCTACATGAATCATGACATTGGGACATTGGAATGTTGTCATATACTTTATTTAGAGATATGACATTGGAACTAACATAGCTGCATGAATCATGACATTGGGGCATTGGAATGTTGTCATATGCTTTATTTAGAGATATGACATTGGAACTAACATAGCTGCATGAATCATGACATTGGGGCATTGGAATGTTGTCATATGCTTTATTTAGAGATATGACATTGGGACTAACATAGCTGCATGAATCATGACATTGGGACATTGGAATGTTGTCATATACTTTATTTAGAGATATGAAATTGGAACTAACATAGCTGCATGAATCATGACATTGGAATGTTGTCATATGCTTTATTTAGAGCAGATAAAATGCATAGATTGTATACAATACATGGAGAGCAATGAAAACATTCATTAGATATCAAGCTCCTAGCACATCTATGCATTTTATCTGCTATGTTAGTTCCAATTTCATATCTCTAAATAAAGTATATGACAACATTCCAATGTCCCAATGTCATGATATGTATGTATGGTTCTTGCCTGATAACATGGGGTTCCCCTAGTTGGCTTTTGTCAATATGTTTAATATAGTCATTGGGTTCCCTAGTTGGCTTTTGTCAATATGTTTAATATAGTCACAGGGGTTTCATTAATAGCAGCAGGTGAATCTAATTTGATAGATTTTACCAAAAATGGCACATTTTTATGTGAACTTTGTAGCTGTTACCAAAATGTCCATGTTGTTATGATAGTTATTAGTAATTTTGCATGTTTGCCCATTTTTGTCTGATATTCTAATGAAACCCCTGTTAGTTTTTGTAGAGCATGGTCCTGAAAATGTATTACTTACAGATAGCTGTAATCTGAATTGTGTCATTTTAATAAACCAACACTTGAATTAATTACAGATATGTTAATTATAAATAACATAGTAGTAGTTACACCAAAACAGTAATATTAATTATTCATTGTCTCCAACTGTTTTATTACCATTAGTTCAACAATTAATATTTCTAATATCTGAATCTCACTCAAGCTTTATTCTACTGCCCTTAGGAAGTCTTCGTGATTCCAATATCTGAAAATGGTCTTAAATTGGCCAGTGAGCAATATGACTGAATTAGGTGATGTCTTCGTCCATAAATCATACAGTTCTTGAATTTCAAAATTTTGCCATGGGGTTTTCTGTTTTTTATATGAATACATGTACTAGATCAAAGCAGGATGATTTAATGATGAGTTAAGTTTGAACTTTATGCATAAAATGTTGCTTCTAAAATTAAATGAACAAATTTCTAATACTGTCTCATTGTTGGTAAAAGGAACAGAAATGTAGTCATTTTTAAGGAGAAATTACCTCGTCTTTTTGAAATAACAAAGAAAATATGTTAAAATTCATACCTTTTGCTCTTGTTCTCAGTATATTAAAAGTGAGTGTTGCACATGCCTGTTGACATGACTACTCTCTGATTCCATTCTATTTTGCATTCAATTTGATTACCATCACATTTCTTACAATATTTTAATTTGTTCTATCTGTACTATTCCAGTGAGCCCTATTCCAGAAGCCTCTCCTACTAAAGAGAATGAGAATCCTGATGCTATTGCTTCAATGTGCCAGGAGCTGACTCAAGGTCTCAGTGCACTAAATTCTGCAGACCCCTTTGCTAAGACCACTGCACCATTGGCTAACAATCAACACCAGCCTTCATCACCTGCCAATCAAGGTATAGATATACATGTACATATGATAGATAAATAAATAAATAAATAAGCAAATACTATGGTGATGGTTTTGAGATAACAGACATTGACATAATTTATTTTTAAAATTTTTGTATCTCTTGTTTCAGTATTTACTGCGACAGTGCACCAAACGCCTACAAGAACAACACAGCAGAGCCCAGCTATGCCCCAAGCTACACCTGTTGGAGCATTTGGAGCCCAGCCTGTCAGACAGACCAACCCATGGTCTACCCCTCCCCCTCCTGTAGCCATGGCCCCCCATACTCCACCCACACAGACAACACCACAGAAACAACATGGTCATCAAAGGAAACTTTCCGACGCAGAGTTCTGGTTAGAGACAGCACAACACACAGCAGCCCAAGCTGCCTCATCTCCTGCTCCCGCCCATGCCCCTGTCAACCACCCAGCAGGTGTCAATGGTTCAGCCCTTACTCCCCAACAACAACAGTATATGGCTGCCCAGCAACAACAGCAACAGAGAGCAGTTGCTCCACCTATTGGACATATCCGTAGTCATTCCATAGATAGTGGAGAATCATACAGAAAACCCACTTTAAAAGAACTCTCAAGTAAAAGCACGTTCCATGCTAACTTTCAGTCTGTTCAGAACGGAACATCATCGTCGGGAATGACGACAGCTGCCTGGCCAGGATCATCGCGATCCGCAACAGATTCCTTTGACCCATTTGATGTAGCGTGGGCAGCTAAGGCTCAAGCCCAGAAAAAGGCAGAACCTGCTGCACCAAATACAACAATGGCTGGTCCAAAGCCAGCATTTACAGTGCAGCTTTAACACATAGATACCTTAACACAGATTTATAATTTTATATGGAATATTTTAGTCGGGTAAGGAATCTAGCACGAAACATTGAAGTGTGGATTGGAGAACATTGTATTTGGATAACATTGGAGCAAACACAAATGAAGGTATCTGAATTCTAACACTGATGCATATTATATCTGATACACATGAGGAAATCACTTCATTCAAGCTATAGATTGGAATATGTAGTATTGGAAATTGTTTTAAAAAATAAAGAATTCATGAAGTGAATTTTGCAGTGAGTGAGGATGTGTAATTGGACATATGATAGAATGTGTAGAAAATATAATCTTTAAAATTAAGAGATCACTGACACAATACTGTAAGTTAAAGGGGCAACAAGGCCTGTAGAGAGAAAATAGGAAAATTTTAACTTTTTCTGAGCTATCAAGGCAACATTTGGCTTAACATCTTCTTTGACATACCTATTTTCTTAAAATCTATGGATAAACTATCAATTTCAGCATTAAGAAGTGTAAATTCAGTTCAAAGCTTCAAAAAGGGGAAATCCACTTTTATATTTTCAAGATCCACCATGTTTCAAGAGGAATATCAGCTGAAATAATGTTTTTCTAGGGGGTTTCTTTGTAGATAATAAAAATAGATGTTAGTCTTGATGAAATGTCCAAACTTAAATATATTTTGACACTGGTCCATGATCGTTGAATGCACTAATTGTTGCACCTTTAATGAACAAAACCAACTTTAAATTATGTTCTGTTTATGTCACCTGAAAGCTGTTCTCTGAGATAAAGCTGCTCTGATAGTCTGAATCAGTCACTTGTAAACTTAGTATTTGTTTCCTTGACATAGGAGACGAATATTTGTCTTCTGTAATGCTTAAAAAGACTGTTGTATCCAAAAGTGACTGAAATGTCCAATTAACGCAAATCATCATATCAATTTTTTTCATAGATAACAGTTAAATAAATACATATTCTAATAACAACACCTGCATGGTCCAATTTAGTGGAATTATCTTGGAATAAAAGGACCTCAGAGTAAAACTGCACCTTACTCCAATACCATATAATATAGATAGGGTGAATATTTGTCTCACTGAAGGAGACACATATTTGTTATTTTCACTGACTGGTTAAAGAGGGCCAAGGTAATACCTCCATACTGTATGTTTCATGTTCATTATATTATTTAACATTCTGTATTAGAAGGACTGTATTTTAGTATGAAAATGAACATCTTCATGCTTTCGTCATTAAATCATGCATATACAGTAGTATGTACGTATGTTTCCCTGATAGATTCATTTTGAATTCATTTTGAGACTTTCATCAAAGAATAGAGAAATCATTTAAAATATACCAATGTCTTGTAACGTTGTTTGTATGTGTTTTAGTGCATAATCATTATTGCAAAAATCTATTTTTCTATCAATAATGAAGTTATAATCATATAGTACAAAATGCAGTGTTTTTCAAGCACATTAAATAATTTGGAAATCTTCAATTTTGCATTGTTTTTAGAATGAAAGTTAGATGCTTTGACACGAGTAGGAAATATTTTTTTGATTTGATATTTGAAGATTTTCAGCACCACTATAGTCTTTAACCAAAACTAATTATGTATATCATCTTTACATGGCTCTTTGTATTATTAATTTCTTGTGATGCATTTTTCATTTTCATCACACATGATCATGATAACATTTCATATTACTATCCCATTGTCTTTTACAATTGTATGAAACTGTACAGAAAGTGTTTTAAATGTATTTATTGTAAATAGTATGGTGTGGGCTAACATGTACATAATAATCTATCATGTCCCTAAACAGGTCTTAGATGTACAGGAATCTAGAGCATTAACATTATATACAAACTCTATCATATATACATATTTTGTTATTTTAGTTTATAGTCTGATCAAATTAAGTAATTAAGGAATGAAGCATATGTTGATTTATCAGCAGAATGGCCAAATGTAATCTGAGATTAGAATTGTAATAATGATAATAATGATACTCTGGTCGGCTGTATTAAAATAAATGAAGAATAGTAACGGGGTTTGAATAAAAAGACCAGTTCCTTATTTAGATCATGGGCTTTCAACTCTAATTGAAAGCCCATGTTTAGATGGAAAACGAGTTTTTGACGTTGTAGTTTTTGAATTATCTGGCTGACATGGGAAGGAGACTTAAAAAGGCTAAGAAATATTGTTTGGCACCAAAATGTTATGCTTTCATTTTTTATGAAGATAATTTTTATTCCATGGTCTTTATGGGGAGAAGTTATACCATAGATGGGCTTTGAGACAGGAATTTTGGGTGCTAAGTATAAGAATTATGTGATTGAAGAGATGTAAATTTTCATTATTTTAAAAGCTGATTCCAGCTTTAGATGCCTGATTGGTGTCAATACTCTAAGAACCTCTCTCATCTCTCAGCTTACCTTATATGGGCATTCTCTTCTTAGGCATTAGCTCCTTCACTTAATTACATGAGTAGTTTTTAATTATAAATCATGTTTTATTAATATGAGGAGTTCTTAAGAATTTGTGTTATGTTTAATTTGATTGACTGAGGTCACTACACTGGAGCCTGTGCATTTATATGTCATTTGTGAAAGTTTCTGGTTATATAGATGTCATCATAGATATGGTTGCATTTCTAGAAACATTTGAGGGATGAATATTTGTTAGAGCATCTTCAGGTCTCTTTGTACTTTGTTAAAACCTCAGTTGTTTATAGATTTTACAACCTTTTGACTGATAAAGTAAGTGACTATTAATTTTAATGTTTGTTCTGTAGATAAAGCTATTGATTTTAGTTTTTGCTAATGTTCAGCAATGTTTACAATATTTAACTTTATCCAGCCAAGACAATTGTTCAGTTTCTATATTGTGATTTGTAGATTTGTCTTGACTATCACATGCTCAATCACAATAGTACTCTACTGGAACATTGTATCATTTGCTTAAAAAATGAAGCATCAGTTTTATTTTTGTAAAAAGTGTTCTAATGATCTTAAATATTAGTACTGTCATGTAAGAAATGGTGACCAACTATGTATGTTTCAAATGGAAGCTCTATTGTATTCTACAACATTATTGAATGTGTAGGTCCACATCCATTCTGATTTTTATCCTGGGATCCAATAATGTCATTCATGCCTTGGATTGATGCTGAATTTGTTCTAATTTTACATGTAGGATTCAGGTAACTGAGATTGATGTTTGGATCAAGATCCCTGCTAGGAACAACATCAGATTCTAGGATGAAACCTATTTTAAGATAGCCAGCATGTGATTTTGTTGAAAATAAGGTTATTTAATCCAGACTATTCTCCAGATAGGGATCTACAATGGGCAGGCATTTGCATGTTTTAATGTATACACTTTTGGAGGTCATGTAAATTATTTTACTGATCAATTTTGTAATATACAAGCCTTGAGAAATAGCAATAAAACTAAAGGCGTATGTAAACATCTCTAATTTACTTTGTTTCTTTCTTAATATATGAGGGTATTAAAGGTATGCAAATTCCATAGTTTTAGTGTTCTTCATGGATGTTTGAAAGATGTTTTTTTATTTTACAAACCCTGACTACATTTACTTTGTGATGTAGCGCCGCAATATTTAGGCCATATTTCCAGCCATAAAGACTTCATCCTTTTAAAACCCTGCATTGGTACTATCATTGGTCTGACATTCCACGTTGCTGAAATTATTGGTCAGACAGATTCGCACAATCATTGGTCTGACATTCCACGTTGCTGAAATTATTGGTCAGACAGATTCGCACAATCATTGGTCTGACATTCCACGTTGCTGAAATTATTGGTCAGACAGATTCGCACAATCATTGGTCTGACATTCCACGTTGCTGAAATTATTGGTCAGACAGATTCGCACAATCATTGGTCTGACATTCCACGTTGCTGAAATTATTGGTCAGACAGATTCGCACAATCATTGGTCTGACATTCCACGTTGCTGAAATTATTGGTCAGACAGATTCGCACAATCATTGGTCTGACATTCCAAGTTGCTGAAATTATTGGTCAGACAGATTCGCACAATCATTGGTCTGACATTCCACGTTGCTGAAATTATTGGTCAGACAGATTCGCACAATCATTGATCTGACTTTATATTTTGGCTCAATCAATGATCTGACTTAACAGATTGACAAAAACAATGATTTGACATAAATGTAGAAGAGTAGCGTTATCTTGAAACAGTAAAAACACACATATTAGCAATTGGGTCTCCTAGACAACCAATGTAATAGCTGATTATGACGAATCATCATCAAAAGTAATGAATCTTAATACCAAACAAAACAACTTACAAAATTAGCACCTGTACTTGATTTTCAAATGCATCCATTCAAGAGCTATGCTCACGATTGCACATTGGAACAATCAAAGATCCAACATTAGGCTATGAAAGATTATAAGCTATGAAATAAATTGATTGAAACGATTGGGACAATCATTGAACTGATACACTGTTACAATCATTGACTGGCACTACATTTAGGTTTAATCATTGATCAAAGATTACACATTGGCAGACTAAATGATTATTGAATAATGACTTATAGTCTGACCATACCATTGTATATGTGAGGAGGCTATTGACAAATGTCATATAATCAATATGTGGCGTGTCATGCATTTGCAATTAGAGTTCTTCAAAATAGAAGATTTGTTGTGGAAACAAGTTTAAAAACTTTCCAGGTTTTAGCTTATTTTCGGACTTTTTGTGGTTAGTATATATTTGAAATCGAATTTATATAATTATGTAATTGGCGAAAAATTTATTTAACCATTTCAATTATGACACAATTATCATAAATGGAAGAAACAGTCCGTATAGAGTAGATCATCGAGTGAGATCATCAGTAAAAAATACTTTACTGTGACCATGGGCTCTGACCATGCTGTGACACTGCTTCAAAGGCGACCAGAGCAGTTGAACCTGAAAAATAAGAAATCTAAAGACTATTGTGCAATTATAGAAAAATATATTCATATTGCAGTTGCACACGAATGACATTTGTACAGTGAAGTTTTAATGTTTGGAACTTACTTTGAATTTAAAAAATAAGCAAACAAATGAGTAATAAAAACATATGTACAGTCGGAGACATTAATAAATCTCAACCATCAAAAGTTTGTCATTTTGAAAGCTGGCACGTGTCTGATGCATTCTTGCGCCAATCCTCCTTGCAGCGTAATCAGACTCCAAAATCACCTCAACATTTGAATAGTCGGCATTAACATGTGAATATTCACTTCAAATTTTTGAGTTCCTATTTGTCATTATGGACACAAATTCCACTATATTTGTACTTTTTGTACTTTTCTATTTTTCCGGGACGGAGAAAATAGAGCACTCAATTTACTGAGGTAAGAATTTATGACATATGTGATACCCATCCAAAAGTCGCCCCCTATCTTGGCAAATTCTTCTGACACCCCTGATATTATGGCACAATAGTCTTTGGATTGCTTATTTTTCAGGTTCAACTGGTTGCCTTTGAGGCAGTGTAACAGACTGTACAAAGTACATGATTTTTATCTCTTTTTCAGCTCACTGAGCTACCATGGATTATAACACTAAGCTATTAGCAGATATGAATGTAGACATGGATTACTTAAGCTAGTCTGTTGTTCAATACATTGAACTGATTCTCTAAACACGTACAATACATATCCATCATGTTGCTGGGATCTGTGCAAATGTGTGGAGAGACTTTGTCATCTATTGAAGTTAGAGACATTTGTGAGTCTTTGGAGACACACTCCATCCGACTTTTGTCATTGAGGGAATGTTTTATGAACGATAGAGACTTCCAATGCTTGACGATAAGTGTCGGCAAATGCAAATCCATAATGCAGTTGAATCTGAACCTTGGCTTGGTGTCTGCTGTGACTAGGGTAGAAATGTTGGCACAGGCATTGATGAAAAATAGGACATTGACCTCTCTGTTGTAAGTTACTCTTATATATAGTCTATATATATATTATATATGTATTATTTACTGTAAATTGCTTTAATTTGATGGCCGTTTTAATTTGGCTGATTGATGAAAACCGCCAAATTAAGTCTCCGCCAATTTAAAAAAAAAAATCATCATACTCTCTTTTTAACCCGAGATCTTTGTTTAACATGAATATTTGTTCCCTTATAGTATTCATGGGTCTCCTGTAAGTGACTATGGGATGGTTATGCTTTCCCAGGCCCTGGCTGCTCATCCTAATATTGTCAACCTGGATGTAGGGGACTGCATCCTGGGGGACAGGGGCCTTGAGGCAGTTGCACAATTATTACCCCCTGATGGGGCAAAACCAGGTACAATAATACAAAGTGCAGTTTGTTTAAACATCTATTTTGCATAGTTTGTAATGGCGTGTTTCATTCATAGAATTAAAATCAAAACTAACTGTGTCTGTATTACAATTAATTTTAACTTCAGGTTTACAAGAGTTAACATTAAGTGCAAATCCAGCTATCACCTCTATGGGTTGGGTTAAGTTTGGTATCGCCTTGGCAGCTAGTAGCAACTTGAAAGTGCTCAACTTAGACTACAACCGTGTTGGGGACAGTGGCATAGCATGTCTTACTGTTGCTTTGGCCAGCTTAAGAGGCTTAGAAGTCTTAGATTTAGAAGGGACTGGCATGACTGACCAAGGAGCAAAGGTTAGTAAGTTTATACAGATACATACAAAAATCATTTCGATTGATGTTACATTTGATAATTTAGGTGAGTCTGTTGTGAATGATGGACCCACAAAATGATAAAGAAGTGATAAAGAAGCCAGATGCTAGTCACAATGATCAGCTACATGTACAACATTTACGTCAGTGCATGTGTGTACATGATCATGAATTTGAAAAATTGCTCTGCCATTGCACTGCTTGCAGTTTATGCATTGCACTATAGCCAGAAAATGCTTATTAGCAGTAGTTATTTGCCATTAATTTGTTCTATATTGTTAATCCTTAATTCATCAAACTATAAGATCTGTCAGGACTCAGTATAAATACATACAAATTCCATAACATTGTTTTTAATGGTACAATTGTGTTAAACATGCACATTGTTAATTACTCACAATTAATTATTAATGACAAAGGATTGTTGTATCATGGGTGTAATTTAACCTGCTATTGTTTTTCATAGAGGCACAATTTTATCATTCATCAATTATTCACATGGAAAGCAATATGCCCATGTGAACCTATTACACAGAAATTGTTTTAGAATTTGTAATAGCCATCACCTTCCTTATCATAAAAATATTGATCGTATATGCAATTTTTGATTTATCCCTTTTTAATATTTAATTTAATTGGACATTTGTTTGGAGTGGTCAAATATTATACAGTGTACTCCGGGTATTGTTCGCGTGCAATTTAATTTCGCTTTGTTCGCGAATGTAATAAATTCGCGAACATTGAAGCATTTTCTAAGTTCATGCATATGTAAAAAGGCATGTAAGTATATTAATATTATCAATATGGAGTTTACAGAGCTGGAGGAAAAAATTCAACTTGTGCAATCCGCGAAATGTCATCAACTGAAATCTGCGAAATTTTTGAAAAATCGCGAAATTTTATAGCGTCAAAATTTACCAAGAGTACAGTATGTATTTCAATATAATTTAATATAATCTTAAAATGAATTGTGTTTAGTATTTTCAGTTGTAGTTTCATTTTCAATTTCAGATGTTGTTACATCTACTCGAGAACTATCCAACTGATATCAATCGCATCATACTTGATGAAAATGACATTGATCCTAAACTACTGGGAGAAATAAAGCACAGTTTGTCATTGGAAGAGACTGACGAGAATTCTTCTGAGAAGGAGATTTTAGCCTCTGATAGTGAAATAAGCAAAATGTCAAATGAAATTGCACAAACTTCCTTAACAAATGTAACTGAAATATCATCAGAAGCTACATCAAGTATGACCTTGAAACCTCATGACCTTGACACTATGGGTAATGACCTTGCAAAAAGTACAAGTTTGACTCCAAGAGAACTTGCCAGATTCATAAGATCTCCTGAAGCAGGAGCTTCAAAGTAACATAGTTGATTAGAAATATAGAACTAGAGAGTGTAACACAGTCTTTGTGCCCGTGTATATTATAATAATGATGGTCCGGATGGACTGTGATTGGTCAGATCACATCACATGATCAGGACTATTTGATAATTCAATCAATCACATTGAAAGGCCCAGATGTCCTATGTAATATCGTTGAAATTCCCAGATGTTCTATGTGATAATATGAAAGTGCCTGGATGAGCTATGGGATATTCCATCTCAATATCACATAAGGCCATGAAGACAATGTTGTATGTTATGACGTTATAACATGTGAATGACATTGATATACTCTTATTATCACTGTGATTATGACATATATAATTTGGGTTTCTATTGGTTCTATGCATATCATTAATCTATTTTCTGATTGAGATTAAAGATTCCTTGAATTAATGTAGAATGTATTGGCCATTTTTTGCTGCAATATTTAAAGCTTGCCATGTATTATAGTTAAAATAATAATTCATGTTAATAAATAAATCGTACATGTATGTATTACAATTATTGACCTATCCAGAGGTTGAGAGAGGACAATTGTACGAGTATATGTTTTGCAACTATATATTAAGGCACCATTTCTCTCACATTTAGGGAAATCGCGATGTACCACAGGATCATTAGTCTAAACTGCTGCCTTCTCACTGACCAATCAAAAGTGAGATTTAGATACCACTATTTAAATCTGTCCTACTGGACAGCTCTATTTGCTTGATTATATGGCTCTATAATCGAATTCACCTCTATACTGAACAACATTCCCAACACATAACTTTCATGAAGCTATATTGTAAACCCTGTACTATGTTTCAAATAGGAGGCAAACAGAGAATGAAGCAAATTACATCAAAATAATTACTGTATTATTTTTCATGAAAATGAAACAATTAAAACAAAACATGTACTTAATTTATGTTATACTTTATTTTTAAAGAAATCATGTTACTCAAATATTTATTATTAATTTCAAAATTTAAAGGAGGAATTGTACATGTGTTTCCAGGAATTAATTACCTGCAAAATAATAAAAGAAACAATGGTGCCCAGTTTTTTTAATCCAAAAGTTGAGCGGATTACTAGCAAGAAAAAAACAACTTCCTATACAGTAGTAGTATGATAGAAAACAGACTCCCTCCTTGATGTAGAGATTAATGTAGCAGAAAAAGAGGTCAAAATCAAAACCAGTGAAAGCTACCAATAAATACAATTTTAGAGTTCCTGTTTTGTCCACATTTCTTAGTTTCTCACAGAGCTGACACTCTTCTTTTGGGTTCTAAATTATGACCACCATTGATTTTGTCTTCAATGTTATTTAACCTCTTGACAACCAGGTTCTGAAATGGATTAGACCAGAGCATCTCCCTTTTGCCAATGTTAAACATTAAATCAGAAATGTAAACAAAATGGGATGCTCAATTTGTCATTTTATAAGCATCAATCATTTCTACATGCCAGTATTCTAAAACATAATTTGCATAAATTGGATTACAAATGTCAATCATGGCAAATATTAGAGTAATTTCATTGTAAATCTTGTCACCATTGGTAGTCGCAAGATTAGCAGAGTACAATTTTATATGTAACTTTATCATTGCTTTCCAGCAACTATTACATTTCATTTGTATATAAAAGGAATAACACAATCAAAATTGTTTCAACTCTTATTGTTAAAGAAAATATATATGTACAGTACAGATAAATTAATGAAATAAAATGTACAAACTCAATCTCTGAATTGTTGATTTCATAACCTTTTGAAGTCCAAAAAATTTAAAAATAATATAATTTCAGTATTTTTTGCAATACTAGTATTCATCTTGATATATATTCCTAATTAAGTGGTTATTATATACCCAAACCAAAAAGTGATTTTCAGATGTCCGATTCAATATTGTATTCAATGAAATCCATATGGAGAACAGGAGGCAATGTTGTTCCTGTCAATGATTTTTGACAAGTTAAAAGCACTTTTTGGTATGATCTCATGACATTACATGAGTAAGAATAGAGGGAGAGAGATCTTATAAGTAAGAGTAGTAACTGGTGAATAGTATGTTTAAGACTAGCCAAGTAGAGAATAATATATGAAATAAATATGACACCGGTGGCTGTAAACATTTTGATTAATCAACAACTTCTTAGTGTCCATTTTATATACAATACATAGAGACGAAATGATTTAATAAATATAGAAAAAATACTTCCTTTGAGAAGGTTGTAGCGATTCTACAGCATTTTCTGTACTATACATAATGATTTACTGTACTTTAACTTTATGATGCAGTTTCTTTGAATGATGGGGTGGGATCACAAGATTGTCCACTAAGTAGTTGTGCTAGTTGCAGGAAAAGCTGGGGACTCACGATTAAAAAATGGACCAAAAGTTGACTAAAAAGGGCGTTTTTATGTCTTTAATTTTACAAAAATTAACAAGGCATTAGCATGACAAAATGTCACCACCTAGTTGCTCACAATATTTATTATAAGTTCAAAATTAAGTCAGATTTGAATTACTGAGAACTCTGTAGATGATTTTGAAAAAATATTCAATTTGAAACAAGTTTTTTGACACTAAGAAGGTCATTGAAGGTGAAATCTCAAATCTGAAGTCAGATTTGAACTTCTGAGAACTTGAAGATGATTTTGAAAAAAAAAATTGGTCAATTTGAAGCAAGTTGAAAAAAGACCTTTTTTAACCTTTTTTATTTACCTTGAAAAGGTCATTGAAGGTCAAATCTTAATTCTAGAGTCAGATTTGAACTTCTAAAACTTGGAAATAATTTTGAAAAACAAATTGATCAATTTGAAGCAAGTTGAAAAAATACCTTTTTTAACCTTTTTTGACCTTGAAAGGTCATCGAAGGTCAAATCTTAATTCTCAGAGTCAGATTTGAACATCTACAAAAAACTTGTAGATGATTTTGGAAAAAAATTGAAGTCCATCTAAACAGTATTTGTCAAGTAAGAAATTGTTACAGAAGCTTCAAAACAGTGCATCTATGCTTAAACACAAAGATCTTGATTAGATATTCTTTAAATAAACAGCTCTTTCTCCTCAATTAGCATTACACTTACATTATATTATTATTCAAAAAATATAAAAAGAGGAGTCCGGTGGACATATCTTCTGATCTTACCCAGTCTGAACTGTAATGAACTAAGGATTATATATTCACACTGTATGAGTATCAGAAAATGTTTCCTAATGTTTCTATCATCTCTTGTTAAATGTATTTGGTAACATTGGCTAAGTTAAACATTCCTAAGTCTCATTTTTTCGTTGAATAGTCATATTTGAGTTTTCTCGGTCTCATAAATTCTTTGATTTCATCATCGGTGATCATTTTACGTCTCTCTTGATGTTTCTTAACAATTGGTTGGAGAACTTCTATTAATGTCTTCTTTATTTCTCCAGTCATCATTTTTCCACTGGAGTAATCCTGAAATGCAGAGTATATTCAGTCAACACAGTAATAAGTCCATTAACATATTAAAGTACATGTATGGCCATTAACAGAGAGTATTGACGACATTAATAACGCAACAGTATGGCCATTAACTCAGAGTATGTACATTGCTTAAAACCACATTTCTCCATCCCAAACCCCATGTTACTTAGAAAGTCCCAAACCCCATGTTACTTAGAAAATCCCAAATCCCATGTTACTTGGAAAAGCAATGTTTAATGTGAATTCATTTGGTTTGGCGTGTTTTGATTTGATCAAATGCATGGAAAAATCACAACCTGGTTGACATTTTGAACAAATATGGCTGTACAGTACATACCTCTTTTATCTGTGCCAGTCGTTCATCATCCTCAAGGAAGAAAGTGAGATATTGGTAAGGTATGTCTACATCACAGTTTCCACCATTTTTCTGGTGTTCCTCTAATGTAGCACCACCCCCAGAGAAAGCATATTTGTTAATCTGAAAATATGAATTAAATATTTGAACTTGCTGACATATATGCTAACTAATGTAGGGCCACCTTAAAAATGCAACCCTCTAATTATGGTAGAATTCATGTTTAGATTGAATGTTCGATAGAGAAAACAGTGGTTTACTATTCTATGTTGCATTCATGACTTTGTGATCATGATTGACAATCATGTTTTCCATGACAAGACATTTCCTCTTGCAAGAAATTGTTCAAAAATTCAATTTCATAGATCTATATTTGTCAGTTTTTATCAAAATTAGCATATTTGCGATAGAACTCTGCCCAACAACTTGAAGTTCCTTTCTCACCTTGTTTTTGATTTGATTGGGTGTGTCTGTCAGGAATATAGAAGACAATGGGTCACTGGCGCTCATCTTGGTTTGTGCACCCTGTAATGCTGGGAAGAAGGTTGAGTGGATCAAAGCAGGTTTCGGATACTTCAATCTGGGAGCGACATCTCTTGTCATTCTAAAGTATGGGTCCTACAAGCCAGAGAACAGTAAATGACCAGAATTCTTTAAGTGAAAAATTAGCTTAGGGTTAAATGTTTTCATTTTGACACTCCTGGAAATCTTATGGACTGAATAATGGGAATGCTGGGTTTCCATATTGTAGTTCATTTTTATATTTCCATACATCTCAAGGTCAAGTCTGTTGTTCAACAAGACTTATGGTTTTGAGTTTTTTGAAATCATATAATTTCTAGTTATTGCAGATCATAAAAAGTAGATTCTTTGTCTAACGTCCCTATACATACGCGATTTTCAGTAAATCAGAAAAAAACAAACGGAACATGTATTATAAAAATGAAGCCAAATAACAATCCCTAAGGATCTGAGAGACCATTATAATGCATATCATTCATAATATATACATTACACTACTGAGACGCCAATCACTGTAAACCAGAATATTCCACACATGCTAATATTATAAAGGCGATATTAGACTGAATCTCCAAATTAATTTTGCATGATTGGGAGTTTGGAAATTGAACATCATTGATTATGAATTGCATTATGTTTTTAGTGAGAATCACAAATTGAAGAGGTGAACTTGGGAGAGGAGAGAGAAACTGTCACCAATGTGAAAATGTAACTGACAAAACTATGGTCCCTAGCTTGATGATTAGGCTTGGAACTTTAGAACATGCACAATGTTCATTTACTTAATGTATTATCTTTGAAATATACTGCATATGCCACAATATAGCTTATGTTTAAATATATAGTTCATCATTTACAGATGTGTCTGTTAAGTCACTACAAATTGGTATACCATATATTTTTATAGCCATAAATCCTGTACATTTCATGGCATAGAAGTGTTTTTCCTTGAACCTGATTTGTATTTTGCCAGGACATAAAACAAAGTACCTATTTCTTATGGCCCCATCATAAAATACTTGGGCAATATTGAAAACACAAAAGGCACATTCCTCAAAACAAAATCTATCATCAAACGTCCACTCTCTTATCTCTTATCTGACATAAACCAATTGAAATCTTCAAATCAATATGAGGAAAATTACCTGATCTATTGCACATGGGATGAGACATGGAATATCCTTCTTGCCCTCAAAGATCTGAGGAAATGAGCTGCTGAAGGAAGGTGAAGCCTGGATTGATGGGAAGGCAATCTTTCCAATATTTGAACTATCCCCAAACCCAAAGATTCCTCGCACTTGGTTGAATGTAACACATTTCTGTACCCTCAACATGTTCTGATAGAACGCTGGAGATTGCCTGAAAGATAAGATTACATAAAACAATGACTATTCATTTATCTAAATCTGTTGGTCATTTCATTAATTCACCATCTGTAAAGCATCCACTTAAGCACTGTTAAAGTGAATGTGTCAAATAAAATTAATCAGATTGTCATGACCAAAACATTGAAGAAATCACTGATTTGAAGGCAGTCCAAGTAAATAATGTATTCTGAGGTACACTACCACAATATCTTTGCTACTAAAAAGCCTAACTCCATTGCTGTTACCATGGAAATCATTATGTCATAATAGGCCAAGCTGGTAGGCACCCTAGGTTTATTGACTTTTTATACATGTAAGTTTCTATCCTAACATGACATCATGGACAAATACTGTTGGACTTAGAAGTTGATATCCTGCAAACAGTCCCAAAGTCAACCTATACTGACATACATACATAAGAACCTACCCTATATATTCAGTATCTTTAAATATGAATGTTTTTTCTTTGTCGAAGCCACAAGCTATGATATCTTTAACATTATCGATTGCCATCTTTTGAGCAACATCCAACTTCAGATCTTTCCACAAGAACTTCTCATCATCGGTCATCTGTATCACTAATGGTACATCAAATGTCTCCTGGAGCCATCTATTTGAAAGAAATGTGTGAAAAAGAGATCAAAAGTTATTTTTGATGTAAAATTTTCAGTTTTGGCCATTCTTACTTTTTAATAGCTCAAAATATATGTAGTACAGTATGCCTCACCATGTACATAAACTATATATTATATAATACATGTAGAACTTTCTTAAAGAAAAATGTAAGTTGTGAAAACTTGTCACAAAAGTTGGACAGAGGGAATCTTTTATGGTCATCATTTAAAACATATTTTTTCATCCAGGATTTGAGCACTCATTGAAGTTATAATTAGACAGTCTTTACATTTCATGATGTGAATTATCATGTTTTTTTATGAAATATGTTTGTGGCTCCCATAATGGTAATATATGGTTAATCATAATTGTTAAATATCACATTTAATTGTCATTTTATTTTGTGCATGATATATCTTTATGCTTAACAACAAGGAAAAGGTGTATTCTCTCTCTCTAGAATGTAAATGATCTGCCTGATATTTCTATAATTATACAGCTAAACCTGTCTTAGTGAACACCTCTTTCTAGAAAACACATGTGTTTAGTGAACACCACTTCACGACACATTTTACATTAGCTGCTGTATAAAATCCCCTCTCTGTAAGTGAACAACTTCTTTGTGGCTCAATTGTTGTTCACTATATACAGGTTTTACTGTAATTAAAAGTTTAATATATTAAATTATTTGGATGCTGATTTCCTTTTTTTCAATTTACTTCAAGTTTCAAAACATAACCACAATGATATCTTTCTTATTGCTCCTTACTTTGTGAAAACGAATGGTATAAGATGTCCCAGATGCATTGAATTTGAGGAAGGGCCTCTGCCTGTGTACAGGAAGAAAGGTTTACCCTGTTCAACCTTGTTAAGTATACCATGCATTTCTCTGAAAAATACAGAATGTAGAAACATGTTATTGAATCTGTTTTAAATACTCATTTGCTATGTTGGGTTCCAATATAGTAACAATAATGAAAAATATGAGCATATGGTATATGATAAATATGGGGTTCAGAGGCTGTTCAATTCTTTAAATCGATCATACTGCCACACAAGGAAAAGGTAACTGACATTTTTTAATACTGAGCCTTCAATCAAGTTCTTGCACTATTAAATATTTACAAACATACAATGTACCTGTGAGAAAAGAATACACCCCTCTTGAGTAAATGATGCGCAGGCTTGCCTGTGATCTTCTCAATTCTTGTAACAAGTTCATCATCTATCTTAGAACTGCCAAATTTTTCTGAAAGAATAAATTGGTTTCAAAATATGTTCATAAAATATTTATTGTGCATCAATAGTAAGAAGAGACAACTGTATTCTCTATGATGAGTGCACAGTTCTAATGAGCACACATGCGACTTTTATGTTGAATGTAGTCTAAAAACCATGAAATTTAATGCATTAGTTTCGATTTACACAAGATATCGATCGATTATATATAATACAGAGAAATACAGGAGCTGTAGAATATGTAAACCTTAGTAAGAACAACTAAAAAGATTACCGGCTATATTTCTTTCTAAATTTTTCATGTGCACTTATTGGAATCTCTCAATATTTTACCCTTTTCAATTTGGAAACCATACTGTGCACTCATTAGCACTCATTTACACTACACGCAGCATTCCAAGACATCTTGGCTAAAATGTTTTAGAAAAATTATGTTGAGTTAACACCACCATTTTCAAGACGTCTTATGAAATATGATTGAGTTTACACCTGTTTTTCTAAAACGTCTTAGAGATATGTAGGTATATATGTAAAATGAAAAAAGTAGTTCAGTATTGGTTGAATGACGGTTCAGTCAATATAGCTATTCCTTTCCCGCTTCTATACTTTGTACTAAAGAATGCATTGGTTTCACAAAAATATGTCCTAAAGACAGCATTGTTAAAAGCATGAAAGAAAGGAGGACGATTTTATGCATAAAGTAGGATTACGATAAATCGCCAGGCAAATAAGTTCTTCTCAATAATTTTGGGATGATATTGGGAACAAGGGATAAGACAAAAGAAAGGACAATGCGACATATGTAAATGGAAAGTTTCAAATGTTTTGTTCGGCGCAACCCCCAAAAAACGGGCTCTTAGCTAATACCGATGGATTTACACTCGCTTGTAAAACGTTTTAACGCTAAGACATCTTGGCTATGAGAAGAGTCCTAAAACGTTTTAGCTAAGCACTCTTAGTCAAGAGCTCTCGAGAAAATCTGGATTTACATTACATTTGTTAAACGTTTTAATGCTAAAACGTTTTAGCCAAGACGTCTTAGGGCTCTAGTGTAAATCCAACAATTAGAGAGAATTTGTGGATTATATCCTTCAGATCTGAGTCTTAGTCGTCTAAAGGCGAATTTGTTTCGGAATGAACACTCTTTACTTTAAAAAGCCAATTCTTATTTATTTACCGTACTTAACTTATAAACTTTATATCACATTCAGACTAGAGTCTAAAATAACAATTTAGATCTAGATCTATGGAAGTCTTGTGATAAAACTTACTTATGAGTTTATTATAATCAATCCCGGTTGCTGATTTACTGGCCACACTCCATGGGTCAACAAAGTCGTCGTCATCAGCTTCTACCTTGCTATCACCCATTGTCAATTTTGATAATTTTTCAGCCACATCCTCAGGTCCGTTTTTGACATCCGGCTCTGCCATTTGACTAAATGTGAAACGTGGGTCCAGATGATCGTTGAAAATAAATTTTTTAGAAGGTTTTTCGCAATTAATATTTAGTATCTTGTTTCTCTTTGATGTACTCCTGTTTTTGGTGTATATTTTATAGTCGATAGATTCATCCAGGCGTCAATATTTACTTTTCTATGAACATTTCAGATATTTTCATCAGAAATGTGGACTCTATCCGAGCATTTAAAGAGAGCGTTTCTGATTGGTTGAATAGCCTAAAAATGTCTTAAATCAATTTGTATTGGACGTTGATTCAAGATGTCTGCGCCCTTGAAAAAATAAACAAAATTAAAAACTTGAAGCGTTTTAGCTTGTTTTATACCTCTTTCCATTACAGTAAAATGTCATCACTAGTACCTAGTTATGAAGGAAGTTCTGATGAAGAAGGGGTTGACAAAATACGTTCAACTTTAGAAGAAGACAAAGAAAAATGGACACAAAAAGAAAAAACTAATGTTGAAATAAAAAATAAATCCCAGCAGACTACATGTAGGTCTAGGCCTAGATCTAATTTCTTTGGATTAAATGACTGTTCAAGTGGTTCTGATGATGAATCAAATAATGTTTGCAATGAAATGAATACATGTGTGAAAGATGGCAGTGTACCAGAATCTGAATTTTGGTTGTCAGATAATCCTAAACATTTTGATACAGGTGGCTGGAAGGATCATCGGATTGATCAATCGCCTTCAGAAATTGTCAATGACATATCAATCATTAATGCTAGTCAAACGAAATATGCAAAAATGTCTGAAAATATAAGCACCCTTTCTAAAGTTACACACAGTAATATCACAAAGAGTAAACATTTATACAAATCATTTGGATCTTATAAATCACAAAATATTTCCCATTCAATGAAAAATGATGTGAAAAAGAAATCATTTTACTTTGTTCATCACAAAATTGGTCCTCATCTTCATGGTCATTCAGACTATAAATTGCCTAAAAAACAACAGTACTGCTTTGATGGCCACACAGGGACAATAAATCGGATTTGTTGGAACAAGGGACAGTTTAGTCACTTATTAGCTTCTGCATCAATGGATGGCTGTGTGAAAATATGGAATGCTTTTTCATCAACTCAGAACTATTGTGTACAAACTCTCACTAGTCATAATAAAGCAGTAAAAGAAGCAGTTTGGAATCAAGATGGAAGAAAAGTATTGAGTTGTGGCTATGACACAACTGCTAAGTTACATGATGTTGAAACAGGTGCCTTGTGTAGAGTTCATAGTTTAGCTTTTGATAGTTCACAAAATACATGACACAGAAAATGTATAAGAACTAGATTGACATAAAGATGGCAGCGCTAGTCTGTCTGTCATACATGTATAAATAGTTAGACCGAATACTACCATCTTTCAGACAGCCTATTTCCTAATGTGAAAATTATTAAATTATGAGTATTCATTCTCTTCTCTGCTGTACATGTACATTAAAAAAATGCAAACACTAATTGCATATTATGAAAGGAAAAAAGCAGTATAAAAATTTACATGTAAATAACATATATTTAAAGCAATATTATTTTCACAATTGATTATGTTTCACTAGAGTCTAGATTGTTAACATTTTAAAAAAATAGCAAAATTGACAAGACAAGGGTTACAGTATTTGCCTATGTGGAACTGAATATGATAACTAGAAATTAAAAAAATGACTGTCTGAATGATGTTTCTTTTTGCAGGTAAACAGTTAATGTCAGTTAACCATGACAGCTGTGTATCCACCATAAAACAGCACCCAGTGAATACTAACTGTTTTGTAACTGGATCAAACAATCACATACACATGTGGGACACAAGATCACCTGGAGAACTATCACAGATATATACTTACAAAGACAAGTTTGGCCAGGTATGAAACTAAATTAGTTTTAATTTTAATTCTTACTAACCCTAGGATTTTAATTATATTTCCTGCTAATATTTATGTACGAATATTTTTATATTTCTTGAAAATCAACTTTTTGTAAATGATAGAATGTGCAATAATTTAGTTATATACATGTAGTCTAGTGGTTGATTGTGGATAAAGTGTTAATCTTTCAGTAAATATACATGTTTATCTTTCTCAAGATTGATCTTATAATCTCCCATGACATAAACCTTGTACTGAATTATTGACAAATATTGTTGATATGCTTTTTAGGTGCAAGATCTACTTTTCATCAACCATGCAGAGCAGCTGGTGTCCTGTAATGATATGGTCAGCAGAAATATGTCAGATAGGAACATTATGTGCTGGGATGTCAAAACTGGAGTTGTGCTGTCAAACCAAGTTTATCAGGTAAATATATACAGGGTGTCCCGAAAGTATGGGGCCCCCCCTAGGCAGACATATTCCAGTGTCCTCATAGTATGTGTCATATATCATTCTAAAGCTTATCCAAAGTTACATTGATTTGCCAAGTATCATGGTTTAACTCCCAAATGGGAAAAAGTTACAGTCATTTTAAAAGTTAGTGTTTTGTCAAAATAAAGTTCAATTTTACACCATATTACTAGTCAATGTGTCCCCCCTTGGCCATGTTAACAGTAGAAATTATTTTCAGATATGACCTTAAAAGCCCTTCAAATAGGGGTGTGGGATTTTATAACCCTCTTAAAACCTGTTAAGGGACTTTAGAAGAGTTTCCTTAGAGTTTCTACCCTCACCATTCTCTTTTTCCAACTCAATATCCCTCCGACCCGAAAAGAATTGCTGCTGTTAAGATGGCCCAGGAGGACACATTGACTAGTGAATTGGTGTAAAATTGAACTTAATTTTGACCAAACACTAAATTTTGAAATGCCTATAATTTTTTCACATTTGAGAGTTGAACCATGATACTTGGCGAATCAATGTAACTTTGGATAAGCTTTCAAATGATATATAACACATACTATGACGACACTGGTATATGTCTGCCTAGGGGGGGCCCATACTTTCGGGACACCCTGTACTAGAGGTGTCAAGTATTAACCGGTTAACCGGTTAACCACCGATAATGCCTTGACCGGTCTGAGTTTTTATGGGCGGTTAGTTGATCGTGTATAATTCTGTTATTTCCCCCGCTTATTTTGCATGCTAATCCGTTTGGTTTTATGGTGTCAGTTTCACGTAAGCTACTCATACATGTCATAAGTCCCATAACTCCTTACAAACATCCAATCAGCAACTTTAATCCCTGCCACATTGCTTTCCCGCGCTTACTTTGCATTTTAATCTGTTTGTTTTCAAGCGTCAGTTTCATGTGAGCTACTCATACATGTGATAGGTCCGATAATTCCTTACAAACATCCAATCAGCAACTTTAATCCCTGCCACATTGCTTTCCCGCGCTTACTTACATAGAATAGCGTAAAGCTTGACGAACGTAAAAAATAAACGCCGATATATCATTTTTTCCAATTTTTTTCAACTTTCAAGATCGAAGATGAAGATTTCATTTGAAATTATAAGTTCAAATTTCCCGCCGGTTAACCGACTTTAACCGGTAAAAACCCCCGGTTAACCGGTTAATGCTCACGCGGTTAATTGACACCACTACCCTGTACAGTAGTTGAGCACATCTTTTCCATGCACATGTATTTAAGCCATGTTTTCGGAAGACTTTTAAAATCCTGCATTTCCAACAGATAGCTTTCATATCAATTGCTGTGTGGCACAGCAATGACACCAAAATTACAATTATTGTAACTCTGTTGAATTGAATTAATTAAACAGATTTACATAACAGATAACATAACTTTACCATTGATATCCTGTTGTGTATAATACACCTATGCTCTGCTTCTGAGTCGTGACAGGAAGTTGAAATATGTGCTTTAAAAATGAAATAAAAAAATCATCAAAATGATATCATGATTCCAGTATACTTGGACTGAAGGAACTTTTATGAACTAATAGTTTTATCATTGAAAGTATTCACTCACTGTCTAATGACATTTTTGGTAGGAGGCGGCCATTTTGAAAAATGGCCACCATTTTAACATATTTTACTATAACTCAAAAAGTAGTGGAGCCATTTTGTTCATATTTGGTATGTGAATACTATAAGCATGGCACACTGTCTAATGACACTTTTGGTAGAAGGCAGCCATTTTGAAAAATGGCCGCCATTTAAACGTAATTTACTCGGCCTTTACTCGCTATTTAACGATTTTTGCTGTAACTTGAAAAGTAGTGGAGTGATTTTGTTCATATTTGGTATGTGAATACTATAAGCATGGCACACTGTTTAATGACACTTTTGGTAGAAGGCGGCCATTTTGAAAAATGGCCACCATTTTGAAGTATTTTACAATTACTCGAAAAGTAGTGGAGCGATTTTGTTCATATTTGGAATGTGAATACTATAAAAAAAAGCATATTACTTCTTCTGATGACAACTTGGATAGTGAGCAACCATTTTGAAAATGGTAGCCTTTCTTATGTGTGTTATTTTATGATATTTGCTATATTTTGTTTGTAAAAATGCCAGTCGTTTCTGTTCGATGGGATTCGCTACGCTTTGTCGTTGCCGTTGTTCTGGTTTATGCATGGAATATAAAATGTTTGGCAAATTTTAGATGTTGGTAACTGAAGAATGAAACATTTGAGAATTTTCGATCTAAACTGAAATGTAAGTTGAATTTCAGGAGAAGTACACCTGTACTAGACTGAGACTGCAGCCTGATGGTGCACGATTTACAGCTCAATCTTCAGGTGGATATGTTGCTCTCTTCTCAACAACCAGACCTTATAAGATGACACGACATAAACGATATGAAGGTCACAAGGTAAATACTAAAAATAGCTTCCACTATTATCATACTTTGCTCTCAGCAAATATGTCAAACAAGACAAGACAATCTTGTAGCTTTTTGATCAATATTGGATATGTGTTTTTCATTAGAGATTAACAATTTACACAGTCTCCCTTTGGAGGGGCCAACAATTTTAAAATAGATATCACCACAATATACATATAGCATAGATATTAGGCACTGATAATATAGGTCAATTGAAATCTTTCAGGTGCTTGGTTATAACATAGGACATGATATCAGTCCAGATGGATCCCTGCTGGTCAGTGGAAGCTCCACAGGGAAGATGCATCTCTATGACTATAATAGCTCAAAATTACTCAAGACATTTTCATCTGGAAGTGATGTATGTTTAGATGTGACATTTCACCCTGTACTGCATAGTACTATAGCAACATGTGACTGGAATGGGAACATATCAATATGGCAATAAGGGAAAAATAATTTTGAAATTTTGTATCTGTTTCTGGCTGTTCTTAGTAGACATAAGAGCTCTCCGTTTAATGCACATGGTTGCCATAAACAATGGAAGATAATGTCTTATTATCCCATTGAATAAAGTTCGTAAGGATTGTAATGATGTCATAGAGCAATGAGCAGTTTTTAACTGAATATATGGGCTATATTATGTTAAAAGATGATTAAATAAGACTGAATATTGGCAAAGTTAGAGCCAATGGTCCATTACTTCCTGATCAGCCCTCGTAGAGAAGTGGTTTGTCTGTCCATCCATTAGTTTGTCTGTTTGTTCGTCTGTCTGACTACTAAAATACCAGGCAATGCATTTGATCTAAATTATATATGCTGATGCATAGAGACAAAAGAGCTTTACTTAAGAAGACATTTTCAAGATAGCCACTGATTTTCAAAATGGCTGTCGTTTTTTCGTAAAAAAAGTAATCTTTGGTGTCAGTGGACGGATTTGGTTTAAAATTTATATGCTGATGATTATGGAACAAAACTACCAGATTTGGTATATATGTTAATGCCTTATGATCATTTGGCCTCTACTTAGAAATAATTTTTTGATATATGGTGTCACATCACATCAAGGGTATACACCAAAAGGAGACAAAACTACTATTTCTATCATGTGATTTCCAACATCACGAAGTATTTGCTGTTTTCTAGTGATGTTTAGGACAAATGATACTTGTGAAATACATTACTTTCACCAGTTAACCCTGGGTTTCAATGATAAAATCCCGCAATTAAAGTTGTTTCAGAAATAAATCCCTCTGTATGATTTTAATTAAACTTTAAAATGAAAAAATAAATGAAACACAAATTGAGAAATAAATTATGCTTTTTATTCATTATATAATTGTATACATAATACATATAACATATAACATGTATATTATTAGTAAATTGTATCTATAGTGTGCCATTTAGTTATTCAATAGTTCACAGATTGTCTCATATTACACCCATTAGTAAATTTTATAATATACATTTACATTGGGGAGAGTGCAATCATAAAATGATTACTGGGGAATTATCAGCCTTTACAATTTACATCTACAATGCTGTATCCATGGTATTCTTGCTTTACTTATTTTTAATATGCTGATATGCTTATTCTGAATATTTTGGATTTGGCAATTTTTGTAATTTAGAACAACCATTTTAACATAACTTTGACATTTTTCATTGTTACATATACATATTCTCTGATTATGTTCATAAGTCACCATAGGGTAGATATTCCATGCACTGAATCACACCAATGATTGTCTACCTTAATGAAATGCAATGCAATACTGATCACGTGATGCAATACTGATCACGTGATGCAATACTGATCATGTGATGCAATACTGATCATGTGATGCAATACTGATCATGTGATGCAATAGTGGGCATGTAACGCAATACTGGGCATGTAACGCAATACTGGGCATGTAACGCAATACTGGGCATGTAATGTATTACCGAGTATGCAGAGCAAAGGCAACATATTTCTTTTAATCGACGGTGATAATTTGCACACTCACTTCTAATTTTATTTAATCCAATTCAAACTAAAATTTTAAAAAATGGAAGCTTGGGGATAAGGTCAAAAAATTAATATAAGACAAATGACATCCTTGACCCTTGCCTCTCTCGTTTTATAATGAAACCTTGAAGATCTACTGTACTTGAGTACTATGTAGTAACACATCAATATTTGCCTATATAAGGAAATGCCCCACTACCTCCTCCCTTCATTGAATAATAGGGAGGTCAAGTTAGCTCGTTTTGAAGAATGTGTATGTAAAACGTGTAGAGTTATTGTCCCCTATGGACTATTTTCACCTCACTAGCATTTATTTGCCTCCCGAGTATGAGGGTGTGAGGGAAGTAGTTGAAATAAGGTCCCAAATTGAAAGGTGAACAACAATTCCTGTGGATCATAATATTACAAGTTTACATTCAAGTTCTTTCCAATATGTGTATTTTGACCTCTAGGGCCCTAGAGAAACATTCTGAATACTGAAATCTCATAAATTTGAGCGAATTAACTTCATATCCATTTACAAAAGACAAGATACTAGTTGTTGATTGTATTGTAACTGATTGGACATCACCCTGAGGCTGAAGATTGTTTCACAAATTATTATCTTGGCAGATATGGTTTGAGCAACAGCAACAGGGGTCATCGCCCTTCATACATGTACATTGCATATGCTCCTCAGATGCAGACAGCATTTTAGCAGGTTTATTATGGTTGTACATCTTCCATTTTATATCAATGATCAATATCAATCTGATGAATAACATAATTAATTTTTGATATATTTGTTTATCCCTAATATGGAATTGTTACCATGTACGTTAATCTTAAATAGAATTGAAAAACAAGGGTTATTGATATTTTTACCTACCCCCTAAGAACAACATTCAAGCATGCATTAATTATGCTCTCTTTTACAAAAAAGCATGTATCCATTCAATCAATTAAAATTATAACAAATCACAAATGCATATATTTGAAACATGTGTCTATACAAAATCACCAATATTATAGCAATTACACTCTCTTTGGAGATACATCATATGATTGATACAAAATAAATATGGTGATTATACTGCAATTATAAATAATAAGTTATAGACTATTAAGTACATGTACCAAAAAGCATTGGCAATTAATCTAAATGACGTTATACTAAAGTACAATAATTTTGAATTATCGATATTATTGTACATGCTTTTAAATCAATGTACTATTTTGTTATTCCAAATAGTTTTAAGTATTACAAATAATCACATACATAAGTTCAATTATTATTTCAGTAATATAACTACTGCAGGTGGACTTTTTACAAGAGATTTGCAAATAAATGTAGTTCCGTGAACATATAATCAATAAGTACTGTCAAGTCATCTTTTTGGAGGTCACTTCCATTTTTGTTATAAGATTATTCTGTACAGAGCAACATGAAAATTGAAGCCAACATGTCAGTTTTGGGTGTTCTGTTTGATTGCACATTTAAACATCATCAGGCTTTTTTCGAACAGTTCTTTGGCTTTTGTGTCCAGTATATGGAGTCCTTGTATATTCTCAGTGTGATAGGAACAAAGACTTGCATCAAGGTTCGACAAAATGTTATGATCACTAGCAAGTGTTACAATATCCTCAACATTGTCTGCTTCAATTGCTTGTTGAATTTTCGAGCGGAGCTTATGCATTGAATCACGGTTTCGTTTAACAAATTTTATTTTATTATCAACGGTAGACTTCTTGTTTTCGTATAATTCATCGATTTCCTCTTTAAGAGAGTCTTTCCTGTTTTTCATCTGCTGAATACACTGGTCAAATTTTGTATCAACTTGGTAGTGGCAGCTATCACGTGTTGTGTCCAATGATGCAATACATAACTCAAGACGCTCAATAAGCACTGACTGCAAGTCAAAGGCAACATTAGTCTTTGATAGAATGTTTTTCAAATCCATCAAATTCTCATCTTTCACTTCTGATATTTCTTTCACAACATGCCCCTGCCCCATATTGTGTCCCAAAACTGTGCAATCCCGGCAGATGACAGCTGTGCATGACACACAGAAAAACGACAGTGGTTGGTTGTGATGCTTTGTGCAGCCCTTCACCTCCTTTGGTTTAACCTCCTTCTCAATGATATCCTCCAAAGAGCAATCACGACGTAACAACTCTTTCATATTCGTGACATAAAAATTTGTCTGGAGAGCATCTACGCCATCTGCAATTCTGTGAGTTTTGCGACAAGAAGGACACACAATAATGCTGTTGTTCAGCAGTGTATCAAGGCAACTGCGGCAGAATGAGTGATGACAGGGTAGAAGTTTAGGCATGTGGTCTTCCTCATTATACAGACTAAGGCACACTGTACAAGACACCAGGGGGTTCTCTATGGAAGAATCACTGTCAGGTATTCCTCCAACTGCCTCTGCAGCCTGAAAACATCATTAGTGTGCAGTAAAATATGTTGTATAGTTCAGTAAAATGCTTTGTACTGAGTAAATTAAAATACTTTGTAATTTTTTACTTAAAGTGTTATATACAAATAAGAGATAAGAGGAGTTTCTATTAGCTTTTTCATGAGATTTTAAGAGAATGTGAACATTTAATCTCGATGACTTACCTTTCCTTCTTGTAAATAGTATATTTGAATTTAGTTTAAAGTTTTCTTCAATAATAACTTTGTTTTACACAGTTAATATCATTTAAATCACTTTCCAAGACTTTTTCAACTTTTTTTCTTTAAAACCTTGGTTCATTTGCTTGGCAACCAAAATTGTCAATGCTACTCATAGAAACAGTTTTTCTGTTGCTATGTTGTTGATGTTTATCAACTAGTGGCAATTTCTTGCTTTGGAGTAAAGATGGCTGTATCTTATAGTCATATGAGAAATTGCCATCTTTCATCCTAAAAAGTCACCCATGCAAGATCTGGACATTAAATTTACCTTGTCTTTATCATCCTTAATTTCATTATGATTGTAGTAGTTAAGCAGGTGCACCTTCTCTCCTCTACTGTGTAGACCAACAGTTGGATGCAAACCACCCCCTCTGTATGTAAACTTACACTCATGGACCTACAAGCAAAAATACATTATAAGATGGGTGCAGGTTATGAATTAATCAGTGATAAGTTTTTACCTTAACCTTAACATGTTACTTTGCAGCTGAGACATTTTGTTTAGATTCTGAATAGATCGTTAGGTCAACTACATGTCTTTTCACAATTCAATTTATTTCAAGTAGTTCCACTTTTTCATCTTTTTAACATTTAGCATCTTTTTGTTGAATGAATGGTAATTCGGGGTGTATTTTGCACTACCAGAAATATGAATTTTATTGGCGAGAACTCAAAATCTATAACAACTGAGCAAATATACAATTCAGTGTCAGACTGAACTATATGGTTAAGAGAAGATGTCAATATGTCTACTTTAATTCTTCTTAATTTGGCAGCTGTTTTAATTTGGTGGATCCACCAAATTGTTAATGTCCACCAAAATAAGTATCCTCTATAATTTCAGGACCATGTAAATTAGTATTACTAGTGCTAAATTAATTAGAAGTACAGTACAGTATGTAATTCTAAATCAATTTTGAAAATTAACAGTTATTGGTATTTCTCAAGACTTTTTTTACCTACTTTACAAAAAATAGAATTAACAGGTATCCAATGTTCCATTTCTCTGTTAAAGTGATTCATCCTTTCAAGTTATTCAACAACTTTTTTATGCAAGTTTTCATTCCACAATCCTTTATCAACCATATCCCTTTTGAACAATTGTATGAAATAATCTTTTAGTCAACTCATTTAATATTTTCTTTTAACATGCAACATGATCCACATTTTTGAATAAAGTCAAGTAAAACAAAAACTAAACCCAAAATTATATGAGTTTTAAAGATTTTCTAATTGGATAGTTTAAGTCACATGGTCACAAAAGCCACTTGGACAGTTTACATGCTTTGGTGTTTGTTTAAACAGGAAACAGGAAACAACTTTATAGATTTACTCTGGCAACCACATCATAAAATCATAAACCACAATTTAAAAGGAGGATATATTTCTGAACGGTTTTGGGCAAAACAAGATCTATAAGTCTAGCCACGACGACCACAACAATATTTCAATTTTACAATCTCAATTTTAATATGGGATGACCAACATTACAACTATATCTTTAAGACAGAATAAATAGTTATCTAGAAATTGAATAATAAAAAGGTCTTTCATATTTCTCAAGGTAATAACTACCGTTCATCAGTGTATAGGGATTGGTGGGGGATATGCTCAAACATCTAAGCACACTACATTTTGTACATTAGTAACCTCATTAGCCTCAGCTATTTCTACCCAACCCACTAAAAAGAAATAAAGGTTATAACAAGATGGCCGCCAAAAAGTTAATCAGTTCTAGAACTTCTTATAATGTAACATGTGTAAAAATTTGAAGCAAATCTGTGGTTTTTCCTGGAATCGCGATGACAAGATTTATCTAAAAACTTCCAAGATGGCCACCAAAATGCAAGATGGCTGCTGAAAAGTTAATCCAAAATGCAAGATGGCTGCTGAAAAATTAATCAGCTCTAGAACTTCTTACCATCTAACATGTGAGAAAATTTGAAGTAAATCTGTTTAGTGGTTTTCCTGGAATAGCGATGACAAGATTTATCTAAAAACTTCCAAGATGGCCGTCAGAATGCAAGATGGCCTAAAAACTTCCAAGATGGTCACCAGAATGAAAGATGGCCACCCAAAAGTTAATCAGCTCTAGAACTTCTTACCATGTAACATGTGTGAAAATTTGAAGTTAATCCGTCCAGTGTTTTTCCTGGAGTGGTGATGACAAGAAAGTGAGACACCGCCCGCCTGCCCATCAAGCTAACGACAATATCTTACCTTTTTTTATAGGTACAATAAAAAATAAGCACAATACCCAAGCCTAATTCCCCGACTAAAAGTGACATTACCCACATTCCACTTCACAAAGTACAGTCAGCAAGTGTACTGTTTTCTAAATGATACCTAATAATGGCATGAGTTTTCAAGAGAAAGCCCATGCTAATGGCTAATATAATGACAAAATCTAATATAACCTTTTTAAGCTTAAGTCGTCTACTAAAACCATTTCCACATGTTTTCATTATCCCATATACACCATTACTCATTTATGTGTAATATTTAGCATTTATAGCATTAACATAGAGGGTGACGGTAATGCAGGTAATATTGGTTAGCTACAAAATTGGGCATTTACCAGAAGTAGAAATTATTAACTGTTAACTGGCTACCGAAGATTTTTTATTTATCAAAACCTTACAAACCTTGCAAGCATTCTTGGTAAAGTAGACTATAATGTTCTGATTGCACAATGGTATCCCGTCACTATCATATTGCACTCCAGTTGTCACATATCCACATCCCATGACATCCCCTTTCTGACATGGTATTGGGGGCCCTGAACCAGTCAGTAGTTCACGGAATATTCTGTAAGTAATTGTACATGTAATTATAGCAAACACATTTTTGTTGCTATTCTATAATCCTATTTTATAACCATGAAGACAATTTAAATGTTTATATATATAATGTAACAATGTTGCATGTGTGTATTCAAAACACAACTTTTAATAATATAGCATATAGTGGCACCAGAGGAACAAGAAGCTGCTAACTTGAGATATCACAAATCTGTATGTTTTTTTGAGTGATTGACAACCTGGAAAGACAGGTAACTTATATGGATTTTGGGGTCCAGGAAACTGGGCATGTAAGACATGGCTGCAATCCTATATATACAATGTTGATGTGAAAAAGCCAGTCGTCCTGTAGCTCAGTGGTAGAGCCCTTGCCCGGAAAGCGAGGGGTCGTGGGTTCGATCACCACTGGGGTGGACTGACTTTTTCCCATCAGCCCTTTGCACAGGATTTCATTCTGTGTTTTCATTAACTATTTTATAACCATGAAGACAATTGAAAAGACAAACCAAAGCAACAAGAAGCTGCTAACAGGGGATATATTCAGTTGAGATACCACAAATCTGTATGGTTCTTAACCTACTTTGAACATTTTTAGTCAGCATTGGTCAAATCAACATTTAATTTGTTGAGAAGAAATCCTAAGTAAGGGAGAAATAGTGTGTTACCTGCCATCATCTGCATGATAGGCCACAGATCCAACATCCCAACCAGGGTGTCTTTCAAACTGGTACTCACTGTGTACCAGGCCTATACTGATTGTCCTTGATGCCCCTCCTTCAAGAATCTTCAACTCAAAGTTAGAGTGCTCCTTATTCAGAGAGTGTTTTCCAATGAATGTGCCAACTGGACTCTTGGGAACAGTTGCAGAGTAGCTAAAAAAATAAATTGAGTCTCAAATGAATACTGGTATATAAAAAAAGTGGACTCCAAGTCAAAATGTGGTTATGGATATGGTAAAGGTTTAGAAGGTTTGACTGACTGACTGACTGATGGATGAATGGAGGGCTTCACTATATCCTCACCGCACTTCACTCGTTGGGATAATAAATTGCCATAAACATGTACAGTATTTGTTGAAACAAGTTTTAATAAAAATACCTGTTCGAGTTACAAATTGCTAAATATAAGAAATGAAAACACACACTAGACATAAAGCAATGGATTAAGTATTTAGTAAATAAAGTATGATGTTGTTTTATATTATATATAAACCACTGACGATGAAGTTTGACAAATTATTTATTTCAATTATTCAGTTCATTATACCTTAGTATTCCATCTGGTTGTATCTCCACTAAGTTGCTCCTGCCTTTAATTATGAACTGGTTCACATCTCCTGGGATAGGATTCTGAAAATCATGCATGGTAAAATGTCATGATGTCATCTTAAAGGTGCAATAATTAGTGCAGAGGGGTCATTCAACGATCATGGACCAGTGTCAAAATATATTTAAGTTTGGATATTTCATTAAGACTAACATCTATTTTTATTATCTACAAAAAACCACCTAGATAAACATTATTTAAGCTGATATTCCTCTTGAAACATGGTGGATCTTAAAAATATAAAAGTGGAAGTCCCCTTTTTGAAGCTTTGAACTGAATTTACACTTCTTAATGCTGAAATTGATAATTTATCCATACATTTTAAGAAAATAGGTATGTCAAAGAAGATGTTAAACCAAATGTTGCCTTGATAGCTCAGAAAAATGAAAAAAACTTTCCTATTTTCTCTATAGTCCTTATTGCCCCTTTAAATAGAAAAATAGAGATGAACTAAGGAACTTAAGTGGAACTTAAGGAATGAAGTCACTAGGTATGAAATAAACACTAAATTATATTGAGATGAAAAAACACAGATGCTTCATTAATAATCCAAGGTAGTTTCTCATAGTACCATGGGCTTTCAACAGATCAATCCCATGATAGTACTTACAGTGAGAGTGGTCAATGTCTACCAAATAGGCCAAATATCAACTAGATAACGGCAACTCCGCGGAGTAGCAAATCCCAACGAACAAAATATCAATTACCGAATTCCAATCAATTATACTCATTACTTTGGTTGAAAATGAAAAAATTAGATTTTAGAATTGTGAATTCCTGCAAAGCAGCCATTTTGAATTTCTGAGGTACAAATCTGAAAAATAATACCATAATTGTGATCTACTCCAAAATTCCTTCAATTTGAGTATAATATAGCCATACTTTGAAGGTATCGAAAAATTATTGCGAAATCGTACATTAGACGGCCATTTTGAATTTTACGAGGCTCGAATCAGAAAAAAGATACAATATTTGCAATCTACTCTTAATTGCCTTTCATTTGAGTATAATAAAGCTATACTTCAGAAAGATCTAAAAATAAGCGAAAATTTCTGTTTTCCTGTCCCCCCATACATGGCCCCTGGGGGTCAGGATGAAAAACACGGAATATATGTGAAATAGATAAATGTTGTGAATACACTACCAAAATTTCAAACAATAATATTAATTACTTTGGTTTAGAATGAAAAATTTATGATTTTTGCGAAAAAGTCCCGTCATTTTTAAAGCGGCGGCCATCTTGAAAAAATTGTTTTTTGCGTAAAACTATTCACCAATATACATCTTTCCACTAAATATGAAGAAAATCTGTCAACTAGTATTTGAGTTATCTTCCGGACAGACAGACGGACGGACTGACTGACTGACTGACGGACAGACGGACGGACGGAGGGCTTCACTATATCCCTAACGAACTTCGTTCGTTGGGATAATGACCCCTGTTACACAGGATGGTTGAAATGCCTTGTTACGAAGCATTTTGACAAAAAGCTTCGTAACGAAGCAATTTTGGGCCAGTGTAACACCTCCGCCTAAGTTAGAAAAGCTTAGTTGGTAACAAAGCAATTGAGTAGAAAATTCAACAAAGATTAGATCCCAACGAAGCTTTTTTTGCCAATGTAACAGGTAGCTTCATTAGAAAATGCTTAGTTGGCAGTTTGCGCATGCACATAATAAAGAGCACATTCATCATTTTGTATTAAATCAGAGAAATCGCCAGAAAAAAAAACGTTAAAGTATTATTATAATGTTGCGTAATTATTTCCCGTCTTTAATAGCATTCATTCTGATTCCCTACCTTTCCTCACATGAATATGCCACAAAGTATCAAATCTAAAAACCGCAGGTTTTACCGTATACGTATACAGTAGTTTTGAAACGTTTATTCAATCCATTAGCGAATATTAGACCTAGAAAACTCAGTCTCATGTGTGGAAGCATAAACTTTTGGAATTACGTAATCTATGCTTACTAAATAGAATGATGTGCATACATGTTTGATATTTAGATTTTTTGCTCCTCGTATAATCATACCTTGAATATAATTAGATGTTAATACCATGATACTATCTCTTCCCAGTGAATCACATCAGGGATTTAGCTGATTTAATTTATACGAAAATGCCTCTACTCAGCATTCATTATTGTTGCCTTTGAATTATTGATTTGTCCTAAGATGTTGCTTACAACTGATATTCAAGTTTCTTCCTATTTGTGTCACTTTCAATTAACGGCTGATGGATTAACATACTATTTTTATGGCCAGCTCATTCAAATATAAATGGCGGGTCATATTCATATTAAAATAAATTGGTCATGAAATAGTAAATTAAACCAACAGCCGAATCCAAGATATTTAATAATGGCTACACTATTTGAATCACGCAATATGGTATAACTGAGAAGCCCATTCGGGAATCGATTTTATACGATATATAAAATGAGAAGAATACGTATTGACTGAAATATATTAAAATCGTAGTAATCGGAGAAATGTATGGACATGTGTTCATAATATTTTCCCGAGAATTTCAAACTAGTCATTTTCTGTGCAGAATTGTAAAATACAGTTTAAAAGTTAAATGTTCATCGATTTATATTAAAATAATAAGAATATTAATAAATAAGTGGACTGGGCAGATGAGTAATGCGCATGCACAACGAAGCATTTAAAGTGCAGTGTAACACCAAATAATTGCTTCATTAGGGTTGGATAAAGCCAATGTAGACTCAATTTTTTGGCTAACCTTTGTTACAAAAATGCTTCGTTAGACTCAACCCAGCAGTGTAACAGGTACCAATGTGGTATTTTCATTAATGTGTCTGTCTTCCGAATAGGCCAAATATCAATGTGCCATTTTTATGCAAAAGTAATTTTGATAAAGGGAGGAGTAAAAAAGTAAAGGTGACATTAAAAACAAGAAACAGGAAAAAATGCCATTTCAATAGGGATAACACACTTGTACAAATAAAGTACTTGTACTTATGTCTATCAACTGTTATAGCAAGATACACAGTATTGTACTTTGAAGGTGATGACCTAAGTGGCCAAAATTCAAGTTGAATGGATGAGCAGTTTTCCTGAAATTTTAATGACAAAATTTATGTGGTGTCTCAACCCAGATGCATGCATGCATGTCCATCAGCACACTTAGTGGGGAATGTTATCTTTAATTATTACTTAGCACCAATATTCACCCAGTATCTTTACTAATGAATGAACCAAGCAAAAGAAAGATTATCTGCACCTACCTTCCTATCCTTATGAGCCAGAAAGTTGAGAAGATGGACCTGTTCTCCAGCATTGTGCATTCCTATAGCAGGGAGAATTTTCCTACTCTTACACTGCCACTTGTATTTGTAGGCCTGGAAAAGAAATAGAATGAACTGATGAGTAACAGATGCAGCCCAAACAAACTCATGGTAGTTTATACCTGATCATTGCAGACTTAACTACTATTTTACAAGTACATGCAGACATGAAACAACACATTAAACAACTTTGATGGTTTGATTTTAAAACATACCAGTTCATAGTTCTTGTAGAATTCCACACTGAAGTTATTGTCTGCAGCTTTAGTAACCTTCAGGCCCATGACGTCTCCTTTCTTACACCTATACTTGCCTTGTTGTCCTTCACCTCTTCCGTTCCTGTACACCCTGAAATCACAAATCAGTACTGGCTGTATGTCTGATATCACATGCAATGCTAATACGGTGCAAAACTCACACATGTCTCTGACTTCCAATGGCAATCAATTTTGTGGCAATCATATTTTCAACTAAAGGTATTTGGTATTTCATTTCTTATTCATTATCAACTTTATTATTACTTTTTATACGACATCACATTATGAGGCTGGTGTGTTTGTGTTCAGAATATTTACATTTTATAGTGATTTACTTTCATGTTTGTATCTCTTTGTTTAAAAAATATTTGTTAATACAGATGAGTGAAAAAATGAAATATTCCATCTTACTTTTTTGTATTCTTAGTGAATCAGCTGATTATTGTGCATTAATATAATTTAAAACTTTCCTCTTATCTTCATAAAGATAAATAAAATATTGAATAAAATATAAATAACTGAAAATAAGCAGTTCCCTAAATTTACCAACCTAAATGACAGAATTCGCCTTGTTAGTAAGCATGTCCAAGATATCCCCAACATTATATATATACATGAGATAAGCATAAAGTAAGGTTATTGTTTGAAGCCATACATAAATTGAGTAAAGAGAATCAGAGTTTGGAGTAGTTGAAATTAAACAAGAGAGCAAACAATTTTGTCAATGATCAATGATAGCTAATTCTGTGTGATGAATTGAATAGTGAAACCACAGAAGAAATGGAAATACCTAGGCAAGAGTTTAAGATTCCCAAAAATTAAGAATAATAGAAACTAAATAAAATCTGAGTAATACAGGTTATATATTACATTCTTTCTGGCAAGAATTGACAAAACCTAAATCTCAAAGTATAAATTGTGAATACACTATACAATGTAGATTTAGAGCCATTAATAAATGATGAAGGGTTCAGTCTGATCATTGCAAATGTGCTATCAGTCAATACTTGCAAAGATGAAACTCTCTTTTAAGAAATAAGCTCAACTGAATACAAAAGGTAATCAGTAAAAGATATATACAACAAGCTCAACCGAATACAAAAGGTAATCAGTCAAAGATGTATACAACAAGCTCAACCGAATACAAAAGGTAATCAGTCAAAGATGTATACAACAAGCTCAACCGAATACAAAAGGTAATCAGTAAAAGATGTATACAACAAGCTCAACCGAATACAAAAGGTAATCAGTGAAAGATGTATACAACAAGCTCAACCGAATACAAAAGGTAATCAGTAAAAGATATATACAACACGCTCAACCGAATACAAAAGGTAATCAGTCAAAGATATATACAACAAGCTCAACCGAATACAAAAGGTAATCAGTAAAAGATATATACTACAAGCCCAAGTGAATACAAAAGGTAATCAGTAAAAGATCAGTAAAAGATACATACAGTCCATCATCAGCATGGAAGCCTATAGAAGGGTCCTTCCAGCCTGGTTGCCTTCCAACAGAGTATCCTTCTGGTATAAGCCCTATGGAGGCACAGCATTGTGATTTCCCTGTTTGTAGTATCTTGATCTCAAAGAATGTGGAGGGACATTCTTTTATTGAACTCTCACCAACTAGGAGTGCCACAGGAGGATTGTGATCTAATGAAGGTATATACCTGCATATAACAAACAAGAATTAACGTATAAATTACCATTCACACTTTGGACATACTGTATATTACTTTTACATTTTCATACAACTGACAAAATTGTTAATGGTTTACTATTTAGTTGATGTTTTTTCTGCATAATATGAAACCATAGTCATATATTTAAAGGACCAACGGATGGACGGACGCCTGATTGATCACATAGGCTCACTGTGTGAGCCAAAAAGGACACAATGTCCCCACCAATGGGTGATCCTAAATGTATTTTTCATCCTGAATACCCAACACTAATCAGTTGAAGAGACAAGATTTTAAGACAAAATGTAATTGCTTGCAATTTTGTCATCCCATATAGATTTGATTCAGCCTTTAGTTTAAGAAGTTTTATAAGTAATTGTAAAGCTTCTAAGAGTTTGAAGATAAGCTTCTGATTCAAAATGGAAGTAGGTATCGAGTCAAGACTTTCGCTACTTCATTTATATATGTACTCGAAAGTTATCCCTGAAAATTTGAAGGTGATATCTGTAGCGGTTTTGTAGAAACTGCCAAACGAATGGATGGACAGGCGAGCAGAGCACTGAACACACTCAGCTAGAGGCTTTGAGTTTGAGTTTTATCCCTGTTCTGTATACCTATATTACATACCTCAATACATTCTTGAACTCTAAATGATTTTCAGTGGATCAAACCCATTATCGTCTTGGTGGCAAGGTTTTTAAGTCCCATTTTAAAAGTTGTCATGGTTACAAGATTCCAAAAATACATTGGGTTTGTGCTTGGACGTGATATCACCTCTTTCATAGTCAACATATATGCTTAATGACGTCATGTCAATTCATTCCTCACAAATGAGTTAAGTGGACACCATTTCTTTTAAGGGGAGGCATCAAAAGTTCAATGTCTGATAGGAAACTAAATAAATCTAGTTTTGAGTTGGACCCCCCCCTCCCCCTCAAAACTAAATACAATGAAAGTTGATCGCGGACTTTTCACATGTTTTAGCGACTCAATTTGGACTTTCATGGGGCCAGTACTATAACTTATTTATGATTCTTAAAACATGTGCCAACAACAATAGGCATAATATTCCATGTTGCATGCATCTTGGTGAAGAAGGCATCTGGTAAAGTCTTTATTTTGAAACCATTCCAAGGCATTCTCGAGTCGAAATTGCGAAAAATTTAAATGTTGAAATTTGTCGGATAGCAAACTGAAATAGCTTTGACCCCCTCCCCCCCAAACTAGATTTATTTAGTTTTCTATCAGACATTGATCTTTTGATGCCTCCCCTAAGACTTCATACACAAAGATAAGTCATTGACTGTTAACTCTGCATATAACATTAGGTGAGAGGGTATTAAGGCAATGGTGAGCTTAATGGATTTTAAGAAAAAATTGAGAATTTTGCAACTCTGAAATGTTCAAACTTTTCTTGAAAAGTTGTTATTTTTATTTCATAGGTGCTTGTGCACTGTAATCATTACAAATACACTAAAGAATAACAAAAACTTTAGTATGAGAAAAAGCGTCCTATAAAGAATTTGAGAAGATTTTTCAAGGATCAGCCCTTGAAGAACCACTAATCCAAAATATCTGAAATAAAAGTGTAGAACAGCTAAGGTCACTGAACATTTATTAAAATTCCTCTGAAACATCCCTTTAATCAGTTAAATATAGCCCAGAATCGAAGGAGCTTTAATATTTTGAAATCTCTCATAAATATTGAAAAAGACTCATTTGAGAAGTGTATTTTTGTCTATTTTCTGTCACATTTTCAGTTGAGTAAAATTCATATTCCATCATGTTTAGTATTTCTATTTGCATGAGCTCAGTGACCCTGGTTATATAGATGAAAATGATAAGTGGACCTAAAAATTGTGAGAAAATCACGTGCTTCCTGGTTTCAGCTATCTTGGAACTATAATGTCACCTAAGGTCAAAACCAGCTGAATATTCTTTTTCAATTTTGTCTATATTTCCTCAGATAATGTCTTCTTAATTCAAAATTGACAAGCCATTCTGCACAGAAATTAAGGACCACTTGTCTAGAAGTAAAATTGAGCTTTTCAATAGTACTGTTAAATGTCATCCCTTCCTTTGAAATTTTAAAAGATGGCAGCCTACTGAAAATGACCCTTATATTTTTAAATGATCAATATTGACCAAAGAAAACTATTTTATAAGTTTACCAAGCACATCAGGTGAGAAACAGTCTGGCAAGGAATATACTTTTAATAACCCTCCTATGATAAACATGTTGTTATCTTACGTTAAGACTCCAGTGTCATCTACAATGACTCTTGATGCAACTCCTTTTGTGATGAATTTGCCAGTTTTGATAGGAAGAGCAGGTGGGGGGGAAATGTTCCCTTCAGATGCCTCTGCCATCTTGACACTTATGGTTCTGCCCTCTGTATCATCTCATTGACTAGACTCATTACCTGTAAATTTGAAATTGTGAAACAACATGTACATGTACGTCTACAAAAATATTAATACAGTTTAGAACAAAATAAATGACAGGTGGATTTTCTATCACCATATCCAAACCATGGTGTTTTGAAAGCCCTAAAGTCTCAAATATTGCACATGCTATCTATTGCAAGACTTATGCCTGTCACAACCGTCACCATGTTATTAAGTGTTTTTAAGTTTCGCAAGGATCCTGCCATGACCCTGGTATTGTTATCGTGAAAGCCTGGTATAACCGTGACATTGCTATATTATATTGCAAAATTAAGGCCTGCTATGACTGTGGTAATGTTAAAGCCTGATATGACCGTGACAATGCTATGTTATTTTGCAAGGCCTGTCATGACCGTGGTAATGTTAAAGCCTTGGCTATGACAATGTTCACGTTCTTGAATGAGATTAGAATTATAGTTTGTGGAAATGAATTATGAGTTAAAGTACTAGTCTAGATTTACATATTTAAGGTAAACCAGCTGTAGTGGCTTAAGCCTTTATAGCTCAGTCAGTAGAGCATCAGACTTCGAATCTTTAGGGTCCTGGGTTTGATTCCCATGCAGGGCATTGAATTTTGCAGACTTGCTTTCAATTTCATTATCTGGCTTGTTACACTATGCTCGTTAGTTAGGCCTTCCCCTGGGGCATCCTCGGGTCATTACAATAGCATTGTCACTTTCATGATAACAATACCACGGTCATGGCAGGATCCTTGCTAAACTTAAAAACACTTAATAACATGGTGACGGTTGTGCCAGGCATAAGTCTTGCAAAAGATAGGGTCGCAAATATTGTCTAGAGTCCATTTCACTGCTTCATTTCGTCAGTAGAGCGGCAAAAATAAGAAATTGGGAGACCATTGTGCAATAATATATGGAAAAGTATATTCATAATGTACATGAATGACATTTGTATATTTCAGATTTTTTAGTTTTTTGTGCAATAAACCTGTGCCGTCTTGTAATTTGAAGAATTTCAGCCATGTTAATCTTATTGAAAATAACATGGCAGAGAAACATCCAAATATAAGAAGCCACACACTTTATAAGCCAAACTAGAAGCAATCCAAGATATACAAATGTCATTCATGTACATTATGAATATACTTTTCCATATATTATTGCACAATGGTCTCCCAATTTCTTATTTTTGCCGTTCTACTGACGAAATGAAGCAGTGAAATGGACTCTAGATACATATCCCTAATATTTGTATGTTTTACATTTTATATACTATCATCGACTGGATGTATGACCTCTTGAAAATTCTCTTATTTTTAACCACAGATGTTGGCCAGATTGTTTTGTAGTAGGATCATAGGCTCAAAGAATAATTCACAAGATACGACACTCAATTGGAAAATTTCAAAAAAAAATTGACCACCTTTCAAAATGTTCCTTATACAAAACGGTACCTGCTTCCCTGTGACAGATTTTGCACTTATTTTATAGCTGAGATCTTCATCTTTCTATTTCTACTTGTTTGGTTCGAGTAAATAACCTATGGATACAGTTATTTGACTTTTAATATGGCGAATATTTTTCACGAGATCCGGACTCTTGTGTGTCCAAATATCATTGTACTGATGAGTGATGACGTCACATTTCTGGAACCACGGGAGCAACATTCAGATTTGGACAGACAAGAGTCCGGCGATAAAATATCACTGTTTTGGCCTCTTATCAACGCAGTATTGCTTGAATAATGGTCATTGGTGATAAAAAAAGTTAAAGAATAACAAGACGCTTCGAATGAGGTATGATTTGTCACATATTTTTCAGAAATGGCTCCACAATCGTCATTTTAAAATTTGAAATTTTCCGAGGTGTCTCATCTTGAGGAATATTTATTGAGCTACTGATTTTACTACAAAATAATCTTGCCGGGATCTATGTTTTTAACATGGGAAATCCTCACTTCAACAAATCCATGTGTCATTATGTATTTTTGTTCCAACGAAAAGCTGTAAAAATAAAATAATTTTGAACGTACACTGGACTGTTACTAGGAACATGTTCAGGACAGAGAGATGAAGCCATGTAATAGTTGTATCCTCGTTACCATTGGTCATAAAACATTCGATAGAATGTATCCATGAAGTCTATGAAGGATAGAAATATTAGCAATATCACGAATAGATTAGATCGATAAAAATAATGGAAATATTTCTTACTTCCGGTTATCCAGTAAAAACACGAACGCTTTAGACATTCCAAACTGGCTGGTGATGAGATTATCAATCATCGTCGGAGATAGACCCTGGGCTTGGATAGACCCATGGTCTAATAATTCACGATAATTAAAGTTTGAAGCACTGAAGTCTATGCGGCTTTTTAAATCTGTCACGGGGAGTAACTTATGTCACACCCTTCTTAATATTCGCTATTGATTTAAAAGCTGGCGACACTTCTATAAAATGAATGTATCACTGATGTAATACAAACAGCTTTGCCATCTTTCAATTTACATTGATAAAAACTTGATAGTAAAGCTTGACAGATCGAAAATATTTTTTGATAATTTATTGTAAGCTTTGAGATGTGGTCGATAGTGTTGTTAGTGTCAAATGATAGATAAGGTTCTTATAAATACATTGGACATACTATTAAATTTAAATGTAAGTCTTTATTTTGCTCAAATGTTGAAAATTCCTAAAGTGGGCCTTTAAGGTTATTCTTTCCAAACAACATTTTTGAAAAATATCCTATACCTGCACATGTTATTTTCTGGTCCAAAATAAAGTATGAAAGTATGTATGTATTCCCATGCTTATTTCAGGAAAGTATCTTTGCAATGTCTTCTTTTAGTAAACCTGGTAACAGGTCAATGGTAACTCCAAGAAATGCTGATATTTCAAGAAAAATCATTCAAAATGGCCGCCTTTTCAATTTTCCAAATTTCTTCTCAAAGTTTCTCGATCAATAACACTGGATTCCCATTGACCACTTACTAGGTTTACTTAGAGAAGACAATGTAATGATACTCTCCTGAAAAAGCAAGGAAATACACACATGCCTTCATACTTTATTTTGTACCAGAAAATAACATGGGCAGGTATAGCATTTTTTCAAAAATGTTGTTTGGAAAGAATAACCTTAAACCTCAAATATAGGCTACAGATTATAAGAGGGTGACTTACTCCCCATGTAAAATATATCACTTTAGTCAGGCTTCCTAGACTTCCAACAACGCGAACATCAGTACTGATACCGCGAACTACGTTCCTTGCACTCGAACCACGATTCTTACACCGCGAACGTGAAATCTTTAACTGCGCACCACCATTTCCTTGTTTCCGAACATATTTCTCGACCCGCGCACAGAGAGGGTTTACGAAAACACCGACCGCTGACCACCGACTAGTCACTCTCCACAGTTGGGTCAGGTGGTTGTTGGTCGGCTGTCGGTCTTTTACATAAAGATGACTAAGATGCAAACCCCCGGTCAGAATTCCTGAAAAGGAGGGGGAGTTGTTTGTAGAATGAATCGAGGGAGTTTTTTCAAGCATTCCCCTTGTTTTTTATCCAAAAACATTAATACACGTTGACACATTTTATTGACTGTAAGATTGCACCATATAATCCCCAAAAATATTTTTCATTTACAAGGGTTATCTATATGGATTAACACCCAGGTATTTTCATTTTTCTAACTTCAGAGGACTGGGAATCATTGATCCTATTCGCTTTTGAAAAATATAAGTGATGTTTTAAATAGTTTCATGTATACCATTAATTTCTCAAATTGTGGAAATGATGCCAATTCCTTAATCCCTAGAATTTTCTCTTTGAGGAATTTCCCATAGAAATCCAATGGTACAGTTCCAAGCAGATTTTGAGATAACAGTAAAGTAAATCGTTAATACACACCTTTTTGGGTTGCGATATAAACCAAAACATTTCTTTCCAGATTATTTACCTTGCGGGAAACCATGGGCTTTCAATTAGATGAAAGCCAATGGGGAAACGGAAATAACAATTTTGTTGATAATCCATTGAGGCAAGATCTTGTTCTCTAGTAGCATTGTCTCATCATGAGTAAGCTTTGAATTGCGAATCATAATTATACTTATAAAAATTGCCATATTTTTTATCAACAATAAACATCAATTTTCTCAAATATCAATTTTGTATAAAGACTCCAATTAACATGATAAATGTTATAAGTTAAACCGAGTGATCACATTGCAACACAGCTGGTTCATTGGATAATATTGTGTAAAGTCGCAAAGATTCACCGTTTATTTGATTGAAATGGAATACAAAAAGGTCAAATTACTATGTGACAAGATTTGAACTAAAATATTTAAGCGATCAGGTGTGACCAGAGCCATTGTTCGTAAAAGCTCATGGATTACGTTTATTGCCAACATAGGGTTTGTATCGAGGGACGGTTATTAAAGTGATTTAGATTCGTGCCAATTGCTAACTCCATGATGACTCGATCATTATATCGCCAAACATTAGGCCTACGAGATGTCCATTGAAGTGATCATTTGTCTGTGTTTTTTATCAGACTCCAGGGCTGTATTTTCGTATACACGCGGGTGCAATACACCCGCACAGCAGTTACACCCCAGTCACATTTGTCGTAAGGAGGCCAGGCGTCGACCGCAGATCAAATCAATGAATTACTGCGGCGAGCGTGAAAAAACTACACTCGCCTTGCGGTCTCCTTACGGCGTATCCAGTTTTTTACAGGCCGCAGGGTCGCCGTAGAAATTATAACTCGGAGTTATAATATTTGTTCATTTCTGAGGTCCCCGTAGAAATCAACTAGTACTGGCTCAACAAGATTGAATCATTATTTGTCAATGTTTCACGATCACCTTTCATTTGATATTATATCCTAGCACTATGAATAACATTTATAAATTGTCCTGATGTAAATAAAATGAAAAAAAAGTATTATTTATCAACAGAAATTTAAAATTCACCGTGCGGCTGCCTTGGGAAATGTGACTGCAAAGGTATGTGAGCGCAGAAATTCTACGGCGAGCGTAGAAAAGCTACTGGCCGCAGAAATGATAGACCGCACGGCAGCCGTGGGAAATGTGACTGGGGTGTTAATGAGCCTTACCATGAAAACGATCAATGGACTTCACGGTGTGAATTGCTTGGTCGCATGTTTTTTACAAAAAACGATTCAAGCGCACACAGGGTGTCAATGGCACCCTGTGGTACTCCAGCGATTGACCGGAACGAGTGTAACTGACAACGTTGGCACAGGGGTATTAAAATGTTTAAGTGCGCTTGAATGAGCTGTTATTGTTGAAAACATCACTGCTACCCACCTAGTTACACAGACGTATCGTCAGTGTATCATGGCGGAACTACTTCCGGGATTTGAATTCGGTAAGATATTTTTATTTCTCGATTTACATCTACTTATAAATCACGATGTGGATTATAATTTGGCTCGAAGTTATGGGAGATAGTCTAGTTTGAGAATGTGTCGATGGTTTTAGGTTTGGTATGTTAACGAAGACGCATTTCACATATTTAGTCCCTCGCTTTTGTTACACTGACGATCGGCATTAATATTCCCAATATTACACTGATATTGGTCGTTCGTCAGTGTAACAAAAGCGAGGGACTAAAAACGTGAATTGTGTCTTCGTTAATATATATAAAACCTTAAACCATCGACACATTCTCAAACTAGACTATCTTCCTTAACTTCGAGCCAAATTATGATCCACAACGTGACTTATAAGTAGGTGTAAATCGGGAAATAAAAAAATCTTACCGAAACCTAGTCCCGGAAGTAGTTCCACCATGATACACTGACGATACGTCTGTGTAACAAGGTGGGTAGCAGTGAACATGTGAGCATGTAATTTGCATCGCAGAGCTTTTTGTTCTTTTTCTGATACCAGCTGACAAGGCTCATTAGTGCTGTGCGGGTGGATTGCGCACGCTGGCATACGAAAATGCAACCTTGATCTTGTCATCGGGTTATTGCTAAAGATTACCATCTTTTTAATTTAATACTTCCAATATAGGCCAGTCAAACTAATGAAAAAATAAGCTTAACCCAAAACAAATTGCAATCGTTTTCAAATTAGGTTAGTTAATTAACCTTGAAATACATACCAAAAATCTACCAAAATCGAAGTAGTGGAACAATGTAAAAATTAAATCAAACATACCCCCTACCCCACCCCCTTTAATTCATGAGTGTATAACTAAAAACTTATTTCTTAAAGTTGAGGTCTTATTTTTATAAAATGTAGCTTGACCACTATTGGATATTGTTTTTCCTAGATAATAAAATTGTTTTAACAAAGAAAACCTTTTTAACCCTTACAAACCCAGAAAAAACAGAAAAATCTCTCACATTTCACATATACTAATTGGAATGTGTTTTTTTATATTATTGGAACCTTCTAGAAAATGTCCTATAATTTATAAAGATTGACCAAGATTCACTTATCATTCCTACGTAATATTGAAATGATAGGTTTATTGAATTTTGAGAAATAATTGTTTTAACACCGTATGGTTAGGCTACAAGAATGAAGGTCGGAAGATGAGATTTATACAAACGAGAGGAAAAGGCACAAATAAGGTACCGTTGTAAAGCTTACTACTCAACCTTTAAAAATACACTTGAATCCGAGTGTCAATTGTGTTACAAATAGTGTCAAATGCCAGTTTCCATAGCAATCATTTGAATATCGTTAAATGAATAAACGCAAAGAGCACACGCGTCTCGAACTCGCAACCTCGTGGTTACGGCCCCCATCGCTTAGCCTGACTAGGCTGCTGATTAGGCTGCAGATGTTAACGCTCAGACACACCAGAGGAAGCACCCTACCCTTTTTCCCTTTGACACAAGTGCTTACATATTTCTAAATAATAGATTTAATACATTATTAGGCATATTCCACTCATTATCCGTCGACTCAAATTGATATTTGTATCATAATGAAGCTATAAATATGCAATTAGCTCATATGCAAATTAACTCATTTGCCTTTATTATGACGTCATATGATGTGTATTTTTATCGTACCTAAAAAAGGTACAATATTGTCCTCAGCTTGGCGGGTGGGTGGTCTCTCATTTTTCTTGTCAGCACAATACCAGGAAAACCACTTCATGGATTTACTTCAAATTTTCACACATGTTACATGGTAAGAAGTTCTAGATGTGATTAACTTTTCGGTGGCCATCTTGCATTCTGACGGCCATCTTGAAAGTTTTTTTTATTAATCTTGTCATCACGATTTCGGGAAACCACACAACGGATTTATTTCAAATTTTTACACATGTTACATGAAAAGAAGTTCTAGAGCTAATAAACTTTTCGGTGGCCATCTTGCATTCTGGCGGCCATTTTGGAAGTTTTTAGATAAAATTTGCCATCGCGATTCCAAGAAAACCACTTTTTACAGATTTACATATTTTTACACATGCTACATTGCAAGGCCATTTTGGAAGTTGTTAGATAAATCTTGTCATTGCGATACCACTTAATTGATTTGCTTGAAATTTTACATATTTTACATGGTAAGACAGCTGATTAACATTTTGGGGGCCATCTTGCTTTCTGTGTCAAGCCCGCACTGCTCTTGTTCTCCCTGTACATTCTTCTATATAGTACTCCTATAGTTAGACACAATTTGAATGCCAATATTTTTTAACTCTTTGTCATTTTTTGCATGCAGTCATTGTAGATACATACTTAAACAATCATGTCAGCAATTTAATATGCATGCATGTGTCACGACCCTCGTGTGGTAGCGTGGTTTGGGGGTCGTAAACAGAATACAGTCTAAGAGTCAATAGTTTGATTTGATGTTTTCATTAACTTAGTTTCGGGACAAGTTCAAGTAAAAGTTGAAATGTATATCCCTATTTATTTGAACAACATCCGTGTTCACAGTATCATAACAAAATGGAATCAAATTGGGATAAATGTTGCGATGAAAATTTAGGGATAAATTAGGGATAAATTTAGGGATAACAATTTAGGGATAAATTCTGGGATAAAAATTTAGGGATAAATTCTGGGATAAAAATAATTGGGATGAAGTGGGACAATTTCGGGATAACAATTACGGGATAACAAAATCTGAATATAGACTAAGTAAGATTTGTCAGTTTTCAATGTAAGTTGTATGTCTCATAAAGGCAAATGGCAACAGACTCTAGATTCTGAATGTGCCCAGTGTTCAGTTGTATCAAATAAGTATAATGTTAGGGTGTGAGTATAACCAGGTGGAAGTCCTAGCCACTAGAGGGCTACGATGGACTTCAAGCTGTATATTAAGCTCGCTGGTCACAATAAAAGTGGGAAAGTTTGTAAGAATTAAAGTTGGGCTATTTCAAATCAGGAGTCTGTCAAACTCATCAGGGGATAATATTACTTGTACACCATTTAAACAAGCAAGTAATAAAACATTGGAAGTAAATGATGTTTGGGGTAACGACTTGGAACCAGGGTGAATGAAATTCTCACTAATATTATCAATAAGAGAAGGGTTAAATAAGAAAGTAAGATCCTGGATTGTACTTTAGCTCTGCACTATTGCATAGTTTCCGGGAAAATATATGTATGACTTATTGTGAGTGATTGTTATTCAAAGAAGCCCTTAGCAAATATGAGCTAAGATAAAGCTTGTTGCTTGAATGTTAGTATCACTAAAGTCACCTGGAATTTAGTCGGAATCTATTTTGAATCCAGAATCTACTTTAGATAAAATGAGAGGGAATTTTCTAACATATATATAAAAAATTGAACACAAGAAGTGATATTCTGTGGATTTTCATACAATGTATAAAAACGACTCTATTTCTATTTATTTATCTACACAAACATTACACAATTCAGTACTGTCGAGATGGTATATCGAGTAAATAATCTCTCAAACTAAACATGCATAAAACAGCACAGCTAATGGAAGTTCAGTTAAACAATTTGCAATAAAGCCTAAAATGTGTCTTTTTCCAAAAATGTTACTCAACAGGGCAATTTTATATAATCCCTGGTGGTTGAAATCAGCTCTCTATACTACTCACATGAAAAGTGGAACATCATTTTGCCACTATCAGACACAATTGGCAAACAAACAGGAAACAGTATTTTAAAAGTATTCTAGTATCTATAATGAATTAGAACGTGGTTAACATAGAATTAGACCAGACATGGAAAACTAGAAGGGGGGGGGGGGGTGTTGTCTTAAGTCCGAAAATGGGCTTCGAATGACCATGACCCTTAAAAGTACTTCGATGATCAGTTGTTTGATAATGGTCCCAAAAGCCCAGGATTTCACCTTTAAATTACCCAGAATTTAACATACAAATATACAAAGGAGTATTTCTAGTGTATCAATAAAATTTACCCTGTGAACAAACTAAATACAGTCCCAAACTGGATGGGGGGGGGTGTCGTATAGAGGTGTCTATGAACACCAGGAATTTGCAGTTGACTCTGGTTTAGAGCAAGTTACATAAGGCTCGTAAAGACTGTAACTTTTCGTACACCTTGTCAAATATTCCTAAACGATTCCCTGTGGGGATGTTGTATAGAAGGTTTCATAAGAAACCCCGGGAACTTGCTTTCGACGCTGGTTAATAAGTTACATAGGTTCTTTAAGACAAAAACTCTGCGTGTAACTTTGCGTTAACCTTGTCAAATGTTCCTTAACAATCCCTGGGACAATCTAAACATGGGATGTTCACAAGGCAAATAAATAAAATTAAGGAAAAAATCAAGTGCACAGATACTTCTTTTCAAAGACTAGAACTCTGCAAAAATACAACTTAAATCAAGTCAATTACCTTTACCAACTCGTACACCTAAGTTGGTTTATCTGCGGCAATTGAAATATCCAATTTTAGTGACGATTTAATGTTTAAAATTCCACAAAATGTTTTCCATGTCTGGCCGGCTTGAATTCGAATAGTAAAAGCACAGAAAAAGACAATTTACTTAAAACGTGCTTATTTACTTAAATCAAGCTTAATAAGCCTCACTTTGGATTTTGAAACAAACCCAGACAACTGCCCTTTCTAAAAAGTTTGTAACATAACATTAAACATGAACCTTGGCCTAAAACCTTCACATTAAAATCTTACTATGAACAAAATATATATGTTGACATTAATCCTGTAAATAATATTACAAGAAAAACACAAGAGAAGGTTGTTAACCTAAATATAAATATAGAGTAAAATGATTAAACTCTAACAATACTTTAAGAGTACAGCCAAAGTAGTAATACAGACTACCCTTTTACAGAATTTAAATTATTTTATAACTCTTGAAATATTAAGTAAAGAGTGAAGAGCAAGAAATTTAACAAAGTGACAATCCTTCAAGGCAATTCCATTACCATGCTCAAAGTAATCTGAAGGATCGTCACACTGCTCCCCTTTAAAAATAGTTCGTCCTCGAACTATGAAATTATAAAGCTGCAAAATCATATATAAACACATTACCTAAAGTAAGCATTTCAAACATCATTTACAACATAGTACTTAGTAAAGGAATTGATAAAAATATATACACAATAAGGTTTTAATGTATAATCAGTTTACTACTTAATAAACATAAGTCTAAATCAAATACAATGTTAGTTTACACTTTTCTCGATTTCTCAACTGAAATACATAACATAAAAAGGCTAGCATAATCTTATGAACAATCACGTTTAATTACAAGAAATGTCTCTAGCAGCATCAGTGTCTTTCATCTTTCTCTTGTAGGTCATGGTTCTTGTGACGGGTTGAAGTAATATCCATAATCTCTGCACTATGTTTATCATGCGTTCTTACCATCACATTCATTGATGATATAGTCATTGTCACTGGGTTCCAACTATAACAGGGGAATGTGTTTAGTATTTGGCATGGTCTTTAGTACAACATAAAATTGAGATTGTCAGCCATTCTTTGTGTCCTTCCTCAAAATGCAGAGTCATCACAAAGCTGCAGAATCAATTCTTATAAGTATAGGGTACATGTCTCTGTTCATAAGCTTTAATTCTCAATGTCAATATTAAGAGTGGCTCCCAATATCGTTGCTTCATTGGGTACACCAAATAAGTCACTTTAATCGAACAGCAATCATGATAGTGTTCATCAGTTCAGATTACTTTTATATAGCATAGTGTACAATGTTCATTAGGTTGAAGGTCATCACTTGGTTCATGCTGGGCTGGAATAAAAGTGTTACAGTCCTGGAAATAAGACTGGTTAATCACATAGTACAATTATAAATTTTGAATATCACACATGTGATATGAATTGGCCAAAAAGTAAAGGGTTGTCAAATGAATTTGAATCAATCAAACGTATCTTCAAGATATATCCTTTCACAAACAGTTTCCAAATGGAAGGATTCAGATAATATCTCATAACATTTGTACTGGAAATGATTCAAATTCAGTCACCATTGCCCTTTTAGTACAAAAGGCAGTTAGTGAGTTGAGGTTGGATTCAAACTTGATGGGCACATCCATTGCAGTGGATGGGGTCACAAGCTGGAACAGTTGCTTGAAAGTGGAACTGGGGGTATGCGGGGAACCTACAGTCAGTAGTAGGGAAACACTTCGATGAAACAAATGGACAGAGCTCTTGTCCATCGTGGCACTCACCCCCCAGGGGGTCACAAGTTGATCCACCTCATTTAAACAGAAGCAGGGACAAAACTATAATATTGAAATGTCCTTTGGATTCCAATAGACCTGTTCCTCAAAGCGTAAACAGGCTTCATGTCTGTAAGCATTGGTTGATCAGGCCAATGTTCACAGTGAACCCCATTGCTTGAGTAAAGCAGGTCACTGGTAATCCAGAACATATCGACAATCAAATAATGCCCTGTCTGTGGTCATGTCATCACTACCACTGAGCATTGTAGTTTAAGCTTATCAGGAATCAAAGCTTCAACAGCTCAGGACATCTGGTAGACATAAGATGAGAAACATCAGGAATGGGACAGGAATGCTTCAGTAAAGAAAAATAAAATTAGTTTTTTTTCTCTTACATTCACATCAAACACATATCGTTTCACCAGCCACTCTTTTTATGATGTACCTGTGGTGGCTTGGATTTACTATACAGATACATTCATGCAAGTTAGCTTGCAAGCTAACTCAACCTACCCTTAAGGGAGGGGCAGGCATTTACACAGTGGGTGTCCTGGCCACAATAGAAGCATACTGTGGCTCCAGGAACTTTGGAGTTTGGATGTCTTTTGGTACAATCAAATACTGAATGACTTCCAGAGTCACATATTTTACAGTATTTTCTTTTCAGTTTGGAATCAGGTTTCTCCTTTGTTATAGTTTGAGTCAGATTTCTGGCTAAAGCCTCTATCTTTTGCTCAACTATTTCCATCACATCATTCTCAGAAAGAGATAATGAGGTAGATGAGTTAACCTGAACAGGAGTTGGAGTAGCACATATACCAGGGTCTTGGAAACTTTCAAGTCTCTTCTTTCTTCCCTTGAAGAAAGCCTCATATTGTAAAGCCATGGCAAGAGCTTCATTGAGGGTTTTAGGGTTAGAAAAAGAAAGCTTGGATTCCAGTTCTTCATTATTCAAAGCATCAATGAAGGCCTGTGTAGCTAGGTCATCAATTGTCTTCTTTGACATGCTTGACTTCCCAAAAGCTTGCCTTGACAATTTTCTTATATCATGGGCTAACTTTTCGAGAGGCTCATTATTGCCCCTGAACTTATGTTTAAGCTCGGCACGGGCATGGTTACTTTGTTCAGGGGGTTCATAGTTAATTTTCAGGACATTTATGATATTAGATAAGGTTGGCAGGTCTTCATCATCCAAATCATCTAAAACATTGACAGCCTCTCCTTCAAGACTCCTCACCATATAGATGGCAGATTCTTCATCTGTCCAACCATTTATGTTAGAGACAAGTCTAAATTGGATAAGAAAAGCTGAGAGACTGCACTTTCCATTGAAAAGTGGTGCTTTCATTTCCTTTCTAGAAAACGAAGTACCTCTTCTTTGCTTTTCAACTCCAGTATAGGATTCCTGATCAGATGCATTAGGACTGGATATAAACAGATCATTGGGTTTTTCAATCTGTCTGTAGAGACCAGGGAAACTTGGATTCTCTTTTGATCTACTCATAACTGTAGATCTAAGGGTTGGAAAACTATTTTCCATAGCAGATTCATACTCATCAGTATTATTCCTATAGTAAAATGGCCTTTGGCTAGTTTTTGTATGGTAAGATGGGAATTTCATACTATATCCGACATAATCTGGGTCAGAAAAGTCAACAGCGGTTTCATATTCTGGAGAGGGGAATAGTGATTCAGCTTCAGAGGATCTAGTATAAACCTCATTTACCCTCTGTTTGAAGGAGAATTGTTGACAAGGTGTGTACCCATTACTAGCATCCTGGGCTGATATCTCATAGGAGGGCAAGGCACTTCTGTTATGGCCAGGTATTTGACCATCAAGCCATGAACGTGTCTCTAAATGTGAATCATATGTTTGATCAACACTTTTGGGTAGACAATATGGCTGTCTGCAATTGGCAGAAAACTCAGTGCTTTGAGATGATTTGTCTGATAAACTGAACATATCAGATTTATCAACAACTTGGATTTTGCAAGGAGGGAATTTACTAGATTCACATAAATCTCTATCATTAGGCCTCTTTAAATCTTGTCTACAAAGGGTACTTTCGGGTTGATGCATACATTCATAACTTTTAGACTTAATGTCCGAGTATGAAACATTCTGGTCAGTTAGAAATTCAGCATGTTTCAACTGGTTAGGTTCACTTAATTGAGTAATCTCTTTTGTTACTTTAGGGGCATTTGGAAGCTGGAAATCCCTGTGGAGATCATTTGACTCATCAGCTGATAGTGCCTCTTTAGGCAAACCTCTTGTGTATTTAAGGTCATTACACATTGAGAGTGGTATTCTATCAGATGGGATCAGTAAAGAGCTTTGCAAAGTCTGTTTTAACAGTTCACTCCCATATGCTTCCTGGAGCATGTCACTCTCATGAGGTACTGGTAGCACCGGAGGAAGGGATGGAACCTGGTAGTTGACTTGCACATCCTTTACTACTCCCATTTTGCTAGAATGACCTAACAAATCATAGTTTGGCTTTGTATAGTTATCTTTTCTCTCTTGTTTGACATTAATTGGGGACTTCAGTGTCAAATTTCGGGGATGAGAGAAATCTGGGGTCTTTGGTCTAAATCTGGGAATGTCAGTTATCTTAATTGGGGGAAGTAAGGGTCTAAATGGAGAGGACTGAAATTTGTTTGGCCAGCCCTGTGGTTCATTTTTCCGATTCGCAGTTGGTAATAGAGGAGAAGTATGCATTGAATGTTTGCTTGAGTTTGAATCAGAAAAACTGCCATGACTTGCAGATGTTCCATGAGTAGAAACCTTTGTGGATGTCATTAAACCCTGTCCAGACTTTCTACCAGCTGTATGAGTAGATGTACTGGACGGCTTACCAGGGTAAGCATGAGGGGGTGTTTGAACATCTAAGGGTTTTCTAGATTGGAATGTTCCCCTTGTTGACAGTTTTTCCAATGGCTTTCGCAATTCAGAGGACTTAGCAATTTGAGAATCACTTTTCCTTTCATACTTAGGGTGTAAAACTCTTTCATCATTAGTCCCTAAATCCGTTTTCAGATAGGGGGCTAAACTGAGGGGTGAAAAAGCTTGTTTAGCAGTAGCTCTTGTTCCATAGGCTGGAAGAGGCTTTAAAGGAGGTGTTTTAGATGGCATTCCCCCATAAGCACCCATCAAGGTTTTCCTTTCAAGGGACCCAGGTGCACCAGCTATGGGGGGTTCATATGCCCCACCTCTACTACTCACACTTTTTTCACCATTTTTTGAAGATACAAAATTCATGTCACTTTTTGGGTCTTTAGTCTCCTGCTTTACCATTTTAAGCAGGGGATTAAACAACCTACCCTTGGGAAGTTGTCTAGGCATATCTAACCGAAATTTAGGAATGTGCGTCAATTTGACAGGCGGAGAAACCTTAAAAGATGGTCTCTTTATTGGGGGTGGTGTAGTTGCTGATGATTCAAGTGGAAGTGTATCGTCTTGAGCCAATTTCAACTCTTGTTCATTAAGGTGTTGATGGCCCAATACAACTTCAGAATCATCAAACCACCCGGGGATAATAGTGTCAAAAGCTTCCGCCTGCGATTTTTGGCTAGATAAGGGTCTTTCAGTGGATTCGGACACGGCTAATGGGGTGCGCTTTGCCAGATTAAAGATGTCCGACTTTTCCGGCATTGTTGATTACAGTTAATGATCTAGCTTTGAATATTAATGAGTGAAAATTAGCATAAACGTAAGTAATGGCGTTAAATTGGGCTTGGGTCAATACGTCAAGTATTACATCACACCACAATGGCCACCATTTCTGTCACGACCCTCGTGTGGTAGCGTGGTTTGGGGGTCGTAAACAGAATACAGTCTAAGAGTCAATAGTTTGATTTGATGTTTTCATTAACTTAGTTTCGGGACAAGTTCAAGTAAAAGTTGAAATGTATATCCCTATTTATTTGAACAACATCCGTGTTCACAGTATCATAACAAAATGGAATCAAATTGGGATAAATGTTGCGATGAAAATTTAGGGATAAATTAGGGATAAATTTAGGGATAACAATTTAGGGATAAATTCTGGGATAAAAATTTAGGGATAAATTCTGGGATAAAAATAATTGGGATGAAGTGGGACAATTTCGGGATAACAATTACGGGATAACAAAATCTGAATATAGACTAAGTAAGATTTGTCAGTTTTCAATGTAAGTTGTATGTCTCATAAAGGCAAATGGCAACAGACTCTAGATTCTGAATGTGCCCAGTGTTCAGTTGTATCAAATAAGTATAATGTTAGGGTGTGAGTATAACCAGGTGGAAGTCCTAGCCACTAGAGGGCTACGATGGACTTCAAGCTGTATATTAAGCTCGCTGGTCACAATAAAAGTGGGAAAGTTTGTAAGAATTAAAGTTGGGCTATTTCAAATCAGGAGTCTGTCAAACTCATCAGGGGATAATATTACTTGTACACCATTTAAACAAGCAAGTAATAAAACATTGGAAGTAAATGATGTTTGGGGTAACGACTTGGAACCAGGGTGAATGAAATTCTCACTAATATTATCAATAAGAGAAGGGTTAAATAAGAAAGTAAGATCCTGGATTGTACTTTAGCTCTGCACTATTGCATAGTTTCCGGGAAAATATATGTATGACTTATTGTGAGTGATTGTTATTCAAAGAAGCCCTTAGCAAATATGAGCTAAGATAAAGCTTGTTGCTTGAATGTTAGTATCACTAAAGTCACCTGGAATTTAGTCGGAATCTATTTTGAATCCAGAATCTACTTTAGATAAAATGAGAGGGAATTTTCTAACATATATATAAAAAATTGAACACAAGAAGTGATATTCTGTGGATTTTCATACAATGTATAAAAACGACTCTATTTCTATTTATTTATCTACACAAACATTACACAATTCAGTACTGTCGAGATGGTATATCGAGTAAATAATCTCTCAAACTAAACATGCATAAAACAGCACAGCTAATGGAAGTTCAGTTAAACAATTTGCAATAAAGCCTAAAATGTGTCTTTTTCCAAAAATGTTACTCAACAGGGCAATTTTATATAATCCCTGGTGGTTGAAATCAGCTCTCTATACTACTCACATGAAAAGTGGAACATCATTTTGCCACTATCAGACACAATTGGCAAACAAACAGGAAACAGTATTTTAAAAGTATTCTAGTATCTATAATGAATTAGAACGTGGTTAACATAGAATTAGACCAGACATGGAAAACTAGAAGGGGGGGGGGGTGTTGTCTTAAGTCCGAAAATGGGCTTCGAATGACCATGACCCTTAAAAGTACTTCGATGATCAGTTGTTTGATAATGGTCCCAAAAGCCCAGGATTTCACCTTTAAATTACCCAGAATTTAACATACAAATATACAAAGGAGTATTTCTAGTGTATCAATAAAATTTACCCTGTGAACAAACTAAATACAGTCCCAAACTGGATGGGGGGGGGGGGTGTCGTATAGAGGTGTCTATGAACACCAGGAATTTGCAGTTGACTCTGGTTTAGAGCAAGTTACATAAGGCTCGTAAAGACTGTAACTTTTCGTACACCTTGTCAAATATTCCTAAACGATTCCCTGTGGGGATGTTGTATAGAAGGTTTCATAAGAAACCCCGGGAACTTGCTTTCGACGCTGGTTAATAAGTTACATAGGTTCTTTAAGACAAAAACTCTGCGTGTAACTTTGCGTTAACCTTGTCAAATGTTCCTTAACAATCCCTGGGACAATCTAAACATGGGATGTTCACAAGGCAAATAAATAAAATTAAGGAAAAAATCAAGTGCACAGATACTTCTTTTCAAAGACTAGAACTCTGCAAAAATACAACTTAAATCAAGTCAATTACCTTTACCAACTCGTACACCTAAGTTGGTTTATCTGCGGCAATTGAAATATCCAATTTTAGTGACGATTTAATGTTTAAAATTCCACAAAATGTTTTCCATGTCTGGCCGGCTTGAATTCGAATAGTAAAAGCACAGAAAAAGACAATTTACTTAAAACGTGCTTATTTACTTAAATCAAGCTTAATAAGCCTCACTTTGGATTTTGAAACAAACCCAGACAACTGCCCTTTCTAAAAAGTTTGTAACATAACATTAAACATGAACCTTGGCCTAAAACCTTCACATTAAAATCTTACTATGAACAAAATATATATGTTGACATTAATCCTGTAAATAATATTACAAGAAAAACACAAGAGAAGGTTGTTAACCTAAATATAAATATAGAGTAAAATGATTAAACTCTAACAATACTTTAAGAGTACAGCCAAAGTAGTAATACAGACTACCCTTTTACAGAATTTAAATTATTTTATAACTCTTGAAATATTAAGTAAAGAGTGAAGAGCAAGAAATTTAACAAAGTGACAATCCTTCAAGGCAATTCCATTACCATGCTCAAAGTAATCTGAAGGATCGTCACACATGTAACTGCAACATTTTCACTTATAGGCCAGTTAAAGGGACAAAGTGCGTAAATTAAGTCTCACTTTTGATCTTCATAGTATTTCCAATGGATTAATAAGACCTGATTTTTCATTTGACACCAGAAACTGTTCAAACAGACCACATCAGAGTTGACACTAGATCATTAAAAAATATTTTTGATCTACCAATTTATATATGTCATGTTTTTAGCAATGCCATAGAAAGGTGACACTGTTGTTTGCATTAATTATCCATTCATTTTTATAGGATTTTCAACCATGCGCCATCTTTTAATCCAAGAGTTATTTGAAAACATACACTTTGTGAAAAATTTAAATACCGTTCCGGGTAGCAAGGACCCGGTATAAATTTTTTTTAGAAAAGTAGCTAAATTATATTATTTTCTGTTGAAACTTATACGCAAAGTTGTTAAGATGTTGATCTTTATTATCTGAAAGTTTCATGTAATTGTATTAGAAAATAGCAAAGTTAGAGCGGGGCGTCCAAGACTTTTGGATCATCCCTCGTATCTATTGTTTCCTATGTTTATATATTTTGGTGACATAATTTCATGAATAATTTCATACAGTTGGGGACATAAATAAATGACAGGTGGATTTGCTGAAGTGAGGATTTCCCATGTTAAAAATAAGAGAATTTACAAGAGGCCATACATCAGTGGATGAGATTATACAAAATGTAAAATATACAAATTTTAAGGGATATGTATCTAGACAATATTGGAAATTATGGGCTTTCAGACCACCATAATTAGGAAATGGTGATCGAAAATCGACCTGTCATTTATTTTTGTCCCCAACTGTAGATGTTAGTGTGTTCATTGGGATTTGCTACTCCGTGGAGTTGTCAATCAAAATATTTCTGTGCTCAACCCCATATTACAAAAAACTAGATGTAGACATCCTGTCGGTATGAAAAATTCTGATTAAAAAATTATACATTTCGCCTGCATTGGATGGGAACCCTCGGTTCCTAAAGTTATATTCGAGGGTTGTCCCATACTTCTTAAAATTTTTATTCTAATTCATAAAATAATTGAGCTACACTGAATGATGAGAATTTCACATTTTGTAACTTAGATATATTTCTACTATCTCTGTAAGTTCCATAGCATAATAAGATCATTTGGCAATATTACAGATGATTTAAAATGGAATGTTGGGGGGGGGGGGGGTACCCGGGGCAGAAAACAGGATAAAAATACAAATATGACGTAAAAATTAAGGATTTGGGAACCCCTGGCTCAGCTCAACACGTTGCTTTTTTGCTCCTCTGTCAGAATATGTGGAATGAATCTAGGGGTTACCTTTGACATCCCAAGGTCTTTCTTCATCACTCTGTGAGCAGTGCTCTTACTTATATCAAAGTCTAGGGCGATATTCCTACACTGAGTAGTTCTCCTTTCAGCCCTTATACTCTCTGCAATATGTGATATGTGATCGTCACTGGATTTTGGCCTTCCACTTCTAGGAGCATCCTCCAGGCTGGTATATCCAGTTTTTAACTTCTGCCACCTCCATATTGTAGGTGCACTCGGAGTTTACTGTTTATATACTTTTCCATAGCTGTTCTTGTTTGTGTATGTGTATGCCCTTAGGAAGCGTGGTATTGCACAACTGCACGCAAAAATTTAACATCTGGTGTCAAAATCCCTGCCATTTTGATTTTCAAAATGCTGTGGCTCTGTACCAAAATTGACCAATTGTGCTTGTTTATTATGACATCATAGAGGTATTTCATAAGATTTTACCAAGAATACAGTGTTTTTGTCAATCTTGACAGGTGATTCACATTGAAGATGCATACCATCCTTTAAAATCCTTACTCCCATGGCTCCATCTTACATTTTTACTATATTTCATTACTACCCCACCCCGACTCCCCCGGTAATCATAGCAACCATAATAGTTACTCAAGTTCAAAATTTTGTTATGAAACTATCACATGTTGAAGATAATTGATTGATCTTGATACATACCAATTTTCAGCCAAATTCATTAAAAACTTTTGAATAAGAATAAACATTTCAAGACTTATGGGACAACCCTCGTAGACTACATTACTTGGACAACCCTCGTATTATCGCGTCATTTATTTTTCGCACTTTGAGGCTCTGATTTGCACAACCAATAAGTAACTAGCACAGCATATGAGATCTCAGCTAACAAATGCAGCTATGACCTTTTACGAAGTATCTAGTAAACTGTGATTCTACTTTTACACTGACCGTCTAACTCTCAGTGTGAATCTTCAATATTGAAATGGACTGATTATGTTGTATGGCTTATAATTATCACAAATACAGATAGACTGTTCGTATTTTGTATTTGCTCACACCATACATAATATTATATTACAAAGGTCTAGAACATTTCTGATAAAGCCTTCGAGTGGTTGGAGCTCGATAAAATACAAGAGATAACGCAGTTTAGTAGCTGTAAGCTCAAGGGGTGGTAAAACACTTTCAACAACAATGCTTTCCAAAAAAGGATTACGAGTTCTCAGTCAAAGGTGAGCATTTATTTTATTACAACAACAATTTACTAGAAACACTAAGTGTTGCAGACATGTACAATTATTAAATAAAGGTTCACATACACAGGTTTTACTGCATTTTAGGTCTACAAGGGCATCTTGTAAATTGTATTGTTTTGTAGTGTAGTGTAGTGTAGTGTAGTATAGTGTAATGTTTTACATTGCATTGTACTGTAATGTACAAAAATATAAAAATGTACAAAAATATAAATGCACTATATTGTCATGTGCAGGTTGTTTCATATGTATGCACCCCCCCCCCCATTAACTCATACATGTAGTTCCCCATCATGTTATATGCGAGTCATATTGTTCCTTATGGAAAGGAAACATAAAGTTCATGAAAATGTCATTGAAGCGACAGTTATATCCGCCATTTGTGACAACGGTATCTGACTTTACCGTTGTCAGGCTATTCCGGTGTGTAGCGGTTGTCATTATGGCAGAGTTCAGTTCACACGTGTGTGACTGTTATGCACAAAGCTAAAGATGTATAGTAGGATTCTTGCAGTGTTATAGGGAGGCACCCTATCAGAAGACTAAGTCCCCAAAATTACCAGAAATTGCCCTCTTAATGACCTCTCACCCGCATACTTTGATAGACACCCTTGGATTCTGAAACTTTGCAATCTTATGTAACTTTCTATAGAGAACAAAATGTCTGTATATATAACATGATAGGGTAGCAATGCCACATGTACGACTGAGTTTATGGGGGGTGCATATACATATGAAACACCCTGTAGTATTTTGTATTGTAACGCCTGTAGTGTATTGTATTGTATTGCATTTCAGTGTATTGTAATGTAAATGTATTGCATTGTATTATCATGAAGTGTATTGCAGTGTATTGTATTGTATTTTATTGTATGATAATGTATTTTATTGTATAATATTGTCGTAGTGCATTGTGTTGTTGTTTTTTTTTATTTCATTGTAGGGCCAAACATATTCTAGAGTCATCGTGCCCAGCTAAATGTATGTCAACGGCGCCAGAAGAGGAGAGTACGTATATATTTTACACTAAGTTGCTGTCTATTCAGTCTGGCTTCAGTATATCAGTGCCAAGTTTTTGTTTATTAGTAAAAACAGTGTCCAATGTGGATATAGATAACGCGTTCCAGCCACGCGTAGCTGTTCAAATGGCGGACATAACCGTCGCTTCAACTCTTTAATCACTTAATCCTCGTTTCATGAGATTCTATCGTCGCTAATTCTGTGCTTGTGATGATGTTTCATATGAAATCCCAATTTCGATCAAATTGAGTCGTGAATCGCCACAATCAATACAATGGCATATATGATATGGTAAAATGTGACAACGGATGTATTGCATTGGAACATAGGAAAATGACAACGGTAAATAGACACTTTACCGTTCTCTACATATACCGTTGTCAAATATTACCGTTGTCACCTCGATTTTACATCAACACCTACCGTTGTCATTTATACAGTATCCGTGAACATGAACCACGTTATTTTAAACACTTACTGTACAAAAATTAGAAACAAATAAAAATGATACAACATTAACAAACTACAAAAACAGTCTTGGCTTACTCACTTCGATAGCCATGTTAGATTTTGAAACTTATGGCTCTCAAACGAAGAAGTGAACAGCTGATCAATAGTGACCTTTGAAATTGAATTAAGTCGATCCGCGGCTTACTTTTGGTCTCTAACTGTGTCTTACATCAGTATCATCAATCCGTGTAAGTATTGGAGCGCTGGAGTACTTCTTTTTCGATCAAGACTTGTAAATTGTTCATCGAGTTAAAGATTTACAGACCTATTTCCAATATGGCGGTTTGCTAGGTGCGAGATACGCAACGAACGAAATGAATTTTGAGAATTAGTTAGGTTCGGACAACCTCCGGAGATTTACGAAAATGTCCGAGCAGAAACCGCCATATTGGAATTTGGCAGTAAAACGATTCACTCGACTAACAATTACAAGTCTTGATCGAAAAAGAAGTACTCCAGCGCTCCAATACTTACACGGATTGATGATACTGATGTAAGACACAGTTAGAGACCAAAAGTAAGCCGCGGATCGACTTAATTCGATTTCAAAGGTCACGATCATTGAGCTGTCCAAATGCTCCGTGGGAAAGCTATTATCACACTACTATACCTTGCATTAGGTGTTCATGAGCAACCCATTTGGCTTATTAGTAATGATTATGTATTTGTTTTTATTTGTCTGTTCCTTATGAATGGTTTATCGGTTGAAAATTAGATGCTAGTAAGGCACTTTCAAAAATATATTAAACAATTCAATTAGACAAACAAAGTATCTTATGCATTTCTAGGTGTTAGGTATAGTAGTGTGATTATATCAAAATCCAAATAGCTTTCGCAGGAAGTAAGTCTTGGCTAGGTTTTCAATTTGAGGTCAACAGTTGAAAATATCCATTTGCAATTTAACACATCAATGATAGTGTTATAGTTTTAGTATCACCCACCTGACCTTTGGTTATAAATTATACTGATAACATTTAATGTCAAAATTCTTAAACTTAAACTCAATGAATGCGTCGCTTTGTCAGTATCATTGTGATTTGCATATTGAGAACAAGAAACAGAATCCTTGAAGTACTATTATCTACAGTTTGCTGTTTATTTCAAAGATGCGCATGTTATGTTTTTGTCTCTGTGCACTTCACAGTACTTTTGTTTGCGCAACTGCACGCGTTCAGGTATTTTCACATCGTGAGATATCACAGCCTTCTCTCAGTTTCCTTATTGTTGTTTTGATTCTGATTAAGTTGCTGCATCAACTATATCCCACTTGCCCGGTTTACACTACACGCAACATTCCAAGACGTCTTGGCTAAAACGTTTTTCAGTCAGGGATGCGATTTTGGAATAAACAAGCCAAAAAATAAGATTTATTTTGAATTTTGCAAAAATTGATGCAACTTCCTTAAAAATCGAGCTAGATGCTTCAAATAAAAAGCATTTTAAAGCTCTCTTCTTCTAACTCATGGTTCTATTTTTATTGTTTCCGGGGGGGGTTGCGATCACCTATGGTATACATGTAAAATGAAAAAAAGTAGTTCAGTACTTGTTAAAGGACGCAGGCGCAGGTCCGATCCACCAATCCCGCAATTTGCGTATTTGTCACGTATTTGCTGAAGAATTTGAAGTCATGCCAGCTTTTTTGTGTGACAGAATACGTCACGTAAATTTGCATTTTACCTGATAATTTTCAAGCAAAAATATTTCTGTATATAAGAACTTGAAAAAATGAACGCCGATACATAAAATAACGAACGCCTAAGAAAAACGAACGCATTTCGTTCGGAATTCCGTATTTGAGGACGTTCGACTAAGCTATTCCGTTCAAGGTTGTTCCGCAATGCATCGCAAAACTATATGTCCCAAAGAGAGCATTGTTAAAAGCATGAAAGAGAGCAGGAAGTTTTGTTCATATATTAGAATTATGGAAGAGCGCCAACGTTTTACCCAAGACGTTTTTACCAAGATGATTATGTTAAAACAGCGTTGACACTTGTTTTAAGTTTTGACAATGACCCTTGAAGTTATAAACATTCCACCAAAAAACTCTTACTAACCCTCTATTTATCTCAATTTTTGTCACATCTAACTTCATCAGTATTTCGTTGCTCTGTTTTCTTTGATCGTTTGTGTCTCGCTTCACTGATCGACTAAAATCGTTTGGAAAATTAAAAAAATCGAAGGATATATTGTCGTACTTTGGTGCTACATTGTTCCATTATCCTCCAAGCCCTAACAAACTCTAGATGTTGGGATGTTGTTGATATACTGACCAATTTTCAATATAATATCTTCAGTCATCTGTGCAAAAGGTTAAAATGATAACATAGCCTCAAAAAACTCACGTTTCGGTGACCCTTGTTCACTTATCAGGAGTCGGGGTAGAGCGCGAGCTACGTGTGACACGCGTTAATCAAGTAATTTTTTGTCTGGAAAAATTGTCTAGCTGAGTAGCTCTCACAAAGAATTTCTTCTGCCAGATGGGCACAAGTAATTCTCTGTGGCGAACGAGGAATTTATCTCAATATGTTTCAATGAAAATGGTTGGGAGGGGTAAAAATTGCGAAAAAGGTCCAGGGAAAAACTGGATAAATGTTCTCTAAAAATGTGATCAGATGGTTGAAAAGGACAAGTTTCTCAATGGGTTTGTGTAAAAAACCGGGTGACCGGGTAGCCGGGTGGCCGGGTAACTGGATACTTAACGTTCCTTGCAGGGTTACCAACTTTAAAAGTTGCACATTTGTAGACTACCCTTCAATGTTTTTACGTTATCATTTTACCAAGAACCCGCAAGAGACTTAATTTCGGATGTCCTAGGTAGTTATTTACACAGTTTACACGTACAATGACGTTAGTTGCTTGATTTATTGTCTGAGTGATTGACAGGATATCGATGCTTGTTTTCTATGATGGCGATTTCTTCTAGATAATAAACAAATCTGGAAGATTTACATAAAGGACAAGGTGCAATTATTGGCAAATATCCCTATGGTCAAAATGAATCATTCGTAGGTGTAACATGAAGACTAATATGTCATATAATACTTTGGAAAATATTAAAGTGCTCGGACACACATAAGCTGAGATAGGGATCATTTTGTTCAGTAAGGTTGTATTGACTTACATGGGGATGTGCACCATTGACTTAACATGAGGATATCAGCAGATCCCAATGGAGGCCATTGGTTTCCATTGATTATCACAGAAATACCAAAAATACACTATGACCTGAATCGATTGCAAACTTAATAATTTCACAATAGTTTATCTCATCAAATGTGCAAATATGAAGTTTGCAATCGATTCAGGTCATACTTAAAATTAAAAGATTGTACATTTTTTTCATCATTTTTTTCCCTACAAAATGGCTATAGAAAAATGCTCCAAAAACAACTTTTACACTTATCAAATATCATACAAGTTTGTAAAACCAAAGATTATACTATTATATTTCATTATGTAGTAACATATTTGGATAAGATGCAGGGATGCGTAGGATGTAAATGGATTTTGACAGACACAAAAATACTTCCTGGTTTGGAATCTATGCCTCTACACTTCATGATTGAACTATGACCCTAATAAGTGGCCTATACATCAATACAGTGCTGAATATAGGTCAACAAGATATTAGAGTACATATAAATGTAATAATTGAAGCAGAATACTCATTTTGAAAAATCAGATGAATTATTTTTTCCCATGGGGAGATCCCAATGGAGAGGTCCTTTGAAACGTTATTTGCCGTTTTTATCTGTTCATTAGTGTACGATGTACAATACAACTTTAGTTGCTTGATTCATTGCCTCACTAATTGACATTATATTAATTTTGTTTGTCGTTTTGCCGGTTGATTTATTGGTAAATAAATGTTGTTGCTTGTTTGGTTGTTTGCTTGATTGGTTGTGTCACAGGTACGTTGATTGGGATGTCAGTTCGGCGTTTTGAGGCATAAAATGAAAAAATCAAATTCCTTACCCTGGTTGGAAGGTAGGATACCCGGTCACCCGGTTTTTTACACAAACCCGTTCTCAATCTGTAAAAAGGAAGTCGGGGAGCGTTTGCTTTCAGAGAACTGGGATTAGGTACAAGCAAGTACGGACTTTAAGAAGGGATGAAAAGGTTTGAAAGAATAGACATGTTGCAGAAAAGTTGACGATAAGTTTTTCACAGAGAAGAATGGGCGTTTTTGACTCACACTTTTGATTTTGGACCCGTGAACAGAAACTGATATTTGGTCTGAAAGGGGAAGCCCCCCCGTCCCCCTGGCTAGAAATTCTTTCAAAATCATGCAGTTTTCACCGTTTTGAGCAATTTTCGCACTTTTTTAACCAAAACTGTCAACCCCCCATGGACAGAAGCTCCCTCTTGGTAAAAGCTGGCCATGGGCAAGATATAAAGGATATGATAACTTTTCAATGTGTAAAATAGAAGCGAACGTAAGAGATAAAGAGTGGCGAAATGAGAAATGACCATTCGATATATTGTCATGCTAAGATTTTCAACTGTTTATAGAATATAAAGTGAGAGGACGCAATGTCTTGGATGTGATGAAAGAACGTCCTCTGGTAGGAGATGGTGGGATGGTAATTGCTTTGGAAAAACGAGGCTACGTCACAGCAGGAAACTGGACGCCAGAGGCTGTGTTGGAATACCCTGAAGCGGGTAAGTTGTAACAATATTTATCTAAATGTTCAGTTTGCAGACTTTTTTAAATCTACATAAAAGATTAATTAAAAACAAATAAATGGATTAGAAATAAATGAAATGTTTCCAGGATTTTGTACCCATTTACTTTCAGTGCGACAGCTTCACAGAGAGTTTCTAAGGGCAGGATCAGATGTTCTCCAATCATTCACTTTCTATGCAGCTGAGGGTAAACTCAAGTCCAGCAGCACGGGCAAGAACTATACTGTGAGTACTCAGGTGTTTATGTCCCCACCAGAAGTGATGACATATTGTTAGTCTCAAGCTTTTTTGTGTACAATGTCGGGGTTCAGCGTCTTTAACAGAATCTTATAACTTCCAGTAACTGGTGGTGACATGTTGTATTGTGTAAATGTTCTGATATTGGTGATGAAAAGAACACTTTTTGCCTTAGGATTGAATACAACATTGAAAAATTGGAAAATGACAGTAATATGACTGTCCAAAGGTGGATAATTTTAAATGTAATTGAGCAGTTCTTAACCTCAAATTGTTGAAATAAAACATTGAGATCAAATCGATTTTTGAAAACAAATTTGTGACCTCATACAACTTTCAAACAAAGTTTCTGTACTTTCACTAGGTGGCAGAGATCAATCAGGCGGGATGTGATTTAGTGAAGGAGGTGGCAGCAGAGGGCGATGCTCTTACGTGTGGAGGTCTTTCACCAACTCCCTCATATGGCCAGGGTAAAGGAAAACAAGCTGTACAAGATGAGTTCAGAAAACAAGTTGAAATTTACATGGAGCATGATCTCGACTTTATGCTTGCTGAGGTGAGAAAATTGGTATTTTTACATTTTTCTTAACGATCTAATTACCAAAATTTCTTTGGAGGTTAGAACTATCAAAACATTGTCTCTTAAAAACAGATTCATAATCATTTATATTTGGTAAACCCGAGGAATATAATCATAAATCAGAAAATTGAAGCTTCTTTAATTCCAATTTTAATCGAATTTTGTCAATATCCAACAGAAATTCAAAAGGAAATTGATAAGCTGCATAGCAATACCGGAGCATCTCGCGCATAGACCCACTGGGCATTTATTTTGCACAGAACTTTTATTTGAAAGAACTTTTAATGAACGTCCATGGATCTTTATTGAAAGGCAAAAAAACATTTTTATCTTTCCAAATAGGCCAATGGGCATTTATTTCGAGGGACACTAAAATCAAAGGATGAAATGGCGAAAATTCTTACGAATTGGAGAACATCCATTCTAATACAAGAACAGGCTGTGTCTTCGTTTCCAGTTGATCCACAGCAGTGATTGTGATTGTTCTGAACTGACGAAGAATGTATTTTTCTGTTACGATTTGATAAGAGACAGTGATCGCATTGAGCATTTTTATGCTGGTCTTGTACTTGCGCTCAAGCAATATTATAGTAAACTGAAGTTCTATTGATACGATATGAAATATAATCTATAATTTAACAATTAAATGGTGTCAAATTTTTCATTAAAAACATTAACACTGTTTTAAACAATTTCACTGGGCGTTTATTAAGAAGCCCTTGAAATGAACGCTCGCGGGCCTTTAAAAAGCTAAGAGGGAACAAAACGTTTCCATACACCTCTCTTTCAAATAAACGCCCGTGGGCCTATTCGAGAGAAACTCCGGTACAGCTACTTTGGAAAAGAATACAAACGTTTCTTCGTTGAAGATAATACTCCAGGTAAAAGGATTTATACATTGGTAAAGCACACATACGTCGTATGATAATGTTATCTCACTTATTACAGTTCTTTGCTACGATAGAGGAGACGGAGTGGGCCATAGAGGTTATGAAGGCTTCAGGCAAGCCATGTGGCGCCACCATGAGGATAGGACCAACATCAGATAAATCAGATGTAGATTCTGGGGAATGTGCTGTTAGAATGGCCGCAGCAGGTATAACCCTGACTTGTACATATAAGGGTCTTAACATATATTTTTAATATGAAAAACCTGAGACTAACATATTATGATGGTAGACCTGACAGTGTATCTAACAATGAAACCTTTTGTACGACTTTGACTGTGCATGTATTGATCACACATACACACACGAACCTTGATATGTGATATTTTGGGTATTTTCAGGCGACATATATATTTTCAGGGGCTGACCTAGTGGGCGTCAACTGCTCATTTGGGCCAGTTACCAGTTTAAAGACAATTGAAAAAATGAAAACAAGCCTTGATGCTGCTGGCTTAGAACCTTTCTTAGTTATGCAGCCTGTTGCATTCCACACTGGTGACTGTGAACACAATAAGGATGGATACCATGAAGTTCCCGAATTTCCACTAGGTGAAATAAATATAATTTCAATTGCACTAGGTAGTTTTAGATTGGCTTTATGAGCATAGCCAAGTTTGTATTGTAATGCATGTAATGCCTATTGTTTTGAGACCGATAATACAATCGTATAACACTGAAGTAATTTACGGTAAAACTTTTACTATATGTAGTATATCTGGTTATTTTGCGAACTGAAAGCTTCTATTTCTAGCCCTTGAATCCAGATCCATAACAAGGTGGGATGCAAGGAAATATGCAAGAGCAGCTTATGATCTTGGAGTACGATATATCGGAGGGTGTTGCGGCTTTGAACCTTATCATATCAGAGAAATCGCAGAAGAGGTTCATACATTATTGTATTTCCTGAGGAATTTTATAATTGTGCATTATTGCTGTGTATTTTACAACACTGCATAAATGGTAGTTCTGAATTTTTATTTCGTTGCAAATAAACCATCATCCTAGATATCATGTCAAATAGATTCACTTATCACTGTTTAGCAATGTAAATGCTGAATGTTCATCACCATAAGTTTGACGATGCCACGTTCAACAATAGTCCACCCGTTAAGCTCAGTAGTAGAGCGTATACCAGTCATAACGCATAGGTCACGGATTCGATCATGGTCCTAGGGTTAGCGTTAAGGTTAGGGTTAAATTTATTTTTTTGACACATAAGTTTATTGTATTTATGAAATTCTTTTTTTTGACACACAAATTTGTGTCTATGGAATTTTTTTGACACACATTCATGGTCTTAGGGTTAGGGTTAAATTCATTTTTTGATATTTTTGATTATTTTGATATTTCTGACTTTACCCAAGTTCTGGATTTACACGACTTCAGTTTGTTTGACTGAGTGATCCACTTGTCTGCCTATGTATGAGTGCACATTAAAGAACACAGGACTCCTTCAAGTAGGAGTTTCTTGGTCAATCTTTCGGGATTTTTTGCGTAAATTTCGACAGTACTTTAATACATTTCATAGCGCATCAATGAGTTAGGTTTGGTGTTACAATTTTTAAATCATCAACGTGTCTAACTTTTCAGCTTGCCCCTGAGAGAGGCAGTCGGCCACCTGGTGCAGATAAGAACGAACATTTTGGTGAAGCAATAAAATATTCCCTGTTGGAGTATATGAGAAACAGGTACATAGAATTAAATTTTATCGCATTATGCAACAATAGATGATTTACTAAATGTAAACTAATGTTAAGCTGTTATCAGCTACTGATAGTATCTTTGAACAAACAATACTCTGAAGCAGAATTGATATTTCATAAACGACAATATTTATGATCAATTCGACAGAAAGAATTGCGGTAGGCTTAAAGGCTGTTAGTGGTCTGCCTATGAAAGTAACCTAAAATAAGAATATGCGTATAAGATATAAAAAGGTAGATTGAAATACATTCGCATTCCTTTGCAAATAATGATTTGATTTTAAACTTTCCAGGGTTGGTAAAGACTACTGGTATGGAATAAATGCAAAGAGACCAAGTCCTTAAAGATTAACAATCAAATTTCCATTTTACTGAACATTTTCTGAAAATAGGAATGAAATAAACACAAAACTGAAAGGAACAACCTGCAATGTATGAGCCCAGGATATTTTGCTGAAAGAGGGTGCTTTCTGAACATAATGGCTTACTGCTAAAAGTCGGAACTTTAATATAAAGTTTCAAATCTGTGAAATAAAGTTTTTGAGAGCTTTGAAATAAAACTGTCTTCGTTTTGCAATAAATATTCTACAATATCGTTTTTCATTTATTTTTTCAATGACTCCAGGTATATTGACATTAATAGTTATATCATTATTCTAATGATGAGATGACACAGATATACAATTGAAGATACATTATACCTCACTGTACCTTTTGCATTCGTTCGACTTCACTTCTTAAAAGAGAGCATGGTCTCTCAAGTTCAAGTTTATAACTAGACTCTGCAGCGCAGGGTAGATTATGAGGTTATATAATGATTCATTCTGTATATCGTGTTTATACTCGAATGAGTATATAATATATTCACAAGTGAGCGTAGCGAACGAGTGAATATATTATATTCTCACGAGAGTATAAAATGCACGATATACAGAATGAACCATTATATAATCTTATTATGCCACTCTAAGTTCAATTACAGTTGATTCAAACACAATCATAACATTATAAAAATCATAAAAATATCCCATAGCCAACTCAGTAATGCCGATTTTGATCACGATCCATTTATGACGTCACTTGATTCTAGCAAATCATGCGGGAACCATTTATGACGTCACTTGATTCTAGGAAATCATATGTAACAAAACATTCACCTCGTTCTTCGGTCAATATTCACTGGTTCCCAGAATGCACTTCTACAGTGGTATACGCTGGAGTGTATACGGAGGAGTTGTATACGATGACGATATACCACTCTCCACTGTATATCGTTGTTATAGACCCATGTTATACAACTGTAATCGGACTTAGAGTGGTATGAACATTATTACATCCATGATATTCCGGATATTTTTGATATTTTTTTCAAAATGACCGCCTACTATTAGACAGTGTCATTAGACAGTGTGGCATGCCTATAGTATTCAAATGTCAAATATGAACAAGGCATTAACATGACAAAATGTCACCACCTAAAACAATTTGGTCAATTTAAAGCAAGTTGAAAAAATACCTCTTTGACTTTTTTTTGACATTGAGAAGGTCATTGAAGGTCAAATGTCAAATGTAAAGTCAGATTTGAACTTCTGAGAACATGTAGATGATTTGGAAAAAAAATTAAGTAAATTTGAAGCAAGTTGAAAAAAGACCTTTTTGACCTTGAAAAGGTCATTGAAGGTCAAATGTCAAATCTAAAGTCAGATTTGAACTTCTGAGAACATGTAGATGATTTTGAAAAAAAAATTAGTCAATTTGAAGCAAGTTGAAAAAAGACCTTTTTGACCTTGAGAAGGTCATTGAAGGTCAAAGGTCAAATCTAAAGTCAGATTTGAACTTCTGAGAACTTGTAAAGTCAAATTTGAACTTCTGAAAAGATGTAGATGATTTTGAAAAAAAAATTGGTCAATTTGAAGCAAGTTGAAAACAGACCTTTTTGACCTTTTTTGACCTTGAGAAGGTCATTAAAGGTCAAATGTCAAATCTAAAGTCAGATTTGAATTTCTGAGAACATGTAGATGATTTTGAAAAAAAAAATTAGTCAATTTGAAGCAAGTTGAAAAAAGACTTTTTGACCTTTTTTGACCTTGAGAAGGTCATTGAAGGTCAAATGTCAAATCTAAAGTCAAATTTTAAGTCATATTTGAATTTCTGAGAACATGTAGATGATTTTGAAAAAAAATTTTAGTCAATTTGAAGCAAGATGAAAAAATACCTTTTTGACCTTTTTTGACATTGAGAAGGTCATTGAAGGTCAAATGTCAAATCTAAAGTCAGATTTGAATTTCTGAGAACATGTAGATGATTTTGAAAAAAAATTTAGTCAATTTGAAGCAAGTTGAAAAAAGACCTTTTTGACCTTTTTTGACTTTGAGAAGGTCATTGAAGGTCAAATGTCAAATCTTATGTCAAATCTAAAGTCAGATTTGAATTTCTGAGAACACGTAGATGATTTTGAAAATTTTTTTTAGTCAATTTGAAGCAAGTTGAAAACAGACCTTTTTGACCTTTTTTTGACCTTGAGAAGGTCATTGAAGGTCAAATGTCAAATCTTAAGTCAAATCTTAAGTCAGATTTGAATTTCTGAGAACACGTAGATGATTTTGAAAAAAAAATTTAGTCAATTTGAAGCAAGTTGAAAACAGACCTTTTTGACCTTTTTTGACCTTGAGAAGGTCATTGAAGGTCAAATGTCCAATCTAAAGTTAGATTTGAAGGTCAAATGTCAAATCTAAAGTCAGATTTGAATTTCTGAGAACATGTAGATGATTTTGAAAAAAATTTAGTCAATGTGAAGCAAGTTGAAAAAAGACCTTTTTGACCTTGAGAAGGTCATTGAAGGTCAAATGTCAAATCTAAAGTCAGATTTGAATTTCTGAGAACATGTAGATGATTTTGAAAAAAAAATTTAGTCAATTTGAAGCAAGTTGAAAAAAGACCTTTTTGACCTTGAGAAGGTCATTGAAGGTCAAATGTCAAATCTAAAGTCAGATTTGAACTTCTGAGAACATGTAGGTGATTTAGAAAAAAATTGAAGTCAATCTAAACAGTATTTGTTAAGTTATAGGAAGTTGTAAGAAATTGTTACAGACGCCGGACGCCAACCTCCAACCACCAACCGCCAACCACCAACCGCCAATCACCAACCGCCGTCACAAAAAAACGGAGACCATAACAATATGTCACCACTTTTGGTGGTGACATAACAAGATCGCTCTACTACTTTTCGAGTTATAGTAAAAAATGTAGAAATGGCGGTCACTTTTCAAAATGGCCGCCTACTACCCAAAGTTTCATGAGACAGTGTGACATGCTTATAGTATTCACATACCAAATATGAACAAAATCGCTCCACTACTTTTCGAGTTACAGCAAATATCGCAAAATAGCGTGGAAAGGTCGCCATTTTTCAAAATGGCTTCCATGTGCTTCTTTAACATCTATATTTCTACATTTCCGAACTTCGTTCGATGGGATAAATATCAATATACCGGTGTAAAAGGGTAGGAAGTCCTATCAAATTATGGTCCTACTCTCCATTGATTTATATGGTGACCTCAATACAACTCTTTCCCTCATTATTTTATACACACTCAGGGCCAGTAAGGGCCTTTAAGAAAGGGGACCATAATCCCTGGGGGACCATTATTTCTTTCACACCGGTATTTGTTTTGTTGATCATGTCTTACGTTCATCAATAGCTCCGTTGCCGTGAACAACAGTGAATAGTTGGTTGAGATATCCAACAATAAGCACCAGTGTGCTACAAACGTGTACTAAATGCTAACTTGATTTTGTAATACACATATAACTCGTGGAAATCACATTGTAGCTTCAATTTCTTCATTTTGTTTATTGCCTTTGCTGGGTAGTTCCAGCTCCTCGTTGCAAGACGCCTGTTTTAAAGCAAAAGATTCATTTTTCTCAGTTGTGTTCATTAACATTTTCTCAACATTACGGAGTTCAAGTTTGTGTCTGTTGTTATCGTTATATTTCGGTACAGTGATGCCAGAGCTTATCTGTGAACAGATAAAATGCGACCCATCTAGTTCTAAAACCTTTTGTGAAAGTTCTTTTCGCAAGTTAATGATTTCAACTGGATGTCCATATTTCTTTTGTACTTGTAGGTGGTGAATGGTTTTATTTTCCTTATCCATTTCAACTTCAAGCTTTTCAGTGTGAGTTTTGTTACTCTTTAATGATTCTTGGGTTACTTTTTCGATTGTTGCTAGTTGAGCTTTGTAGTGCCTTTCAACAATCTCCATGTCTACCTTCATGGCTGCCTCGACTTTCCCAATTGCGACCTGACCGCTATTAATGATTATGTCCTCAATGCGTTTTGCTTTTGATATTTCGGCCTCGGTCATTTTCTTTCTCCGACCAGATATTTCAATAATTTTGTCAATATTATTCATATCTTGGTTAATGGATTTCTCTAGGTTATCATAGTTATGTCCTTTATGAGTCTCGATACAGCATGTTCGACATATAGGTTTATTGCAACCATGACTTGAACAGAAGTACCTTAGTGCCTCGTTGGTATGTACTCCGCAATATTTTATTGATTTTGGTAACATCTCTAAAGCCTGTTCGGTATCAGCTTTGGCATCTCCAGTCAGTGGAATTAGTGTGTGATCGTTCAACGTCTTTATGAACTGGTGTGTTTTTGTACATTTACCGCAGATAAAGTCGTTACAATTAATACATCTGGAGACGGCAACCGTTTTCTCATCATTATTTAGACAGATTCCACAGTTCTGGACGGAAGGCTTCTGGGATTTAAATAAATATAATATATCCTCCAAAGTCGTATTTGTCTTGAGGGATTTAACACCTTCTTTGGGTATCATGAACTGGACCTTACATACTGGGCACCTCAAGACATCGGGCTTGTCTTTTTGCTCAATTTCCTTCTCTAAGCACTCAAGACAGAAGATGTGCATACAAGGCGTCATCTTGGGTTGACTCGGTATTTTGTGACACAGCGGGCATGTGAATGCTTCTTTGTTTGGGATCTCATTACCATCTTTACTTGATTCGGTGCCCATTTTCTGTTGGAACAAAATGAAATGTTTTAAAAACTAATTTGTTAAAAGTGGTCAAATATTTGCCGGGACTAAAACTGAGAGGTAAGTTAAGTTAGAAAAGATGTTACTATTTTACTTAAGACATTTTACCTATATTTTAAACCCCCAAAAAGTAATAAATATGACGCTATGCTATAAAAAATGAGATAGAGAAAATATTGTGGCACAGAAATAAAGAAAAAAAGATATGCCATGGCCTGGATTTTTCTACGCTCGCCGCAGAAATTCACTGATTTAATTGATCTGCGGTCGTATTGACTACATATGACAACAGTTAATATTTTATACATACATGTATGCAAGCAGATAACATACAGATGAATTGATATTAAATAGTATTCTACACAATTAAAAATGTAACATGTACAGTTTACTCACTTTTATATTGGAGTTACACCCGTGACCCACTTATCTTTTTTGCCACAGTGTTATGAATTTGGCAGCAGTCTGTTTAAAACTACATAGAGAGATAGGAGGCGTCGTGTTCATACTTCATATATCATGATATATGTAGAGTATATTTTAAAAGATATCAGGGCAAAGTCCTCGGTGTAACTACTTTGATGAGCTCTGATGTCATTTAAGCATGGGATTTTATCTAAATAATTAAATATTGTATCAAAACCTAATGGCAAGTTAGGTTATACAGTTATTAGCGCAGTCAGATGTCCAGAAATAAGCCCTTTATAGTTCGACTTTTTCAGGAAAGCAACAAACTTGGCACAGTTGTAGAAACACTTGATCTGAGTGGAAAATGATTTCGGGGCAAGTGATCCGGAGTGGTCTTCATGGATTTTTTAGTCTCTGACCCCAACCCCTATCAGGCGGGGAGGGGGTACATTATAAAAAATAAATAAAAATGGTTTTGAAGTAAATTTTTTTAAATGACTTCATTTGGTGATTGCTCTGAGCCTTGAAATTGAGACAAACCGATTGTAGAAGTGGTGTTTAGTGAGGAAAATACATTTTGACCCAATTATCTAGCGTGAATTCATATTTTAAAGGGTCAAATATGGGACATCAAGTACTGTATTCCAAGAATGTGATGTCTGATCATCTTGGAAAAAATCATACTAATAGGGGTATAGGTGTTCATCACAAATATAGAATATGGCTTGGGTAGCTCATGTATTTTTTGAGATAAAAATTATCGAAAATTGAATTTTTAAGCCCTTGCGACCTTATTCTACCTTAATAATTTTTAAGATATGCAATGTATGGGTCTCATATGAGCTCAAAATGGTGCATTGAGTCTTGTTTTGTCATAATATTCCTAATTGGATTGAAAAATGATTGGAACTTTTCAAAAAAAAAAAAAAAATTCATTATCGCTTCTAAAGGGCCAGGGGTAACCATATTTTACCTTGATAACTTTCAAGGTTTGTAATATATGTACTGTATCTCAAATTAGCTCAAGATGGTGCATATAGTTCTGTTTAATCATAATACCTCCAATAAGATGTAGAAAATGATTGGACATTTCTTAAAATTTAAAATTTTCATTTTAGCTTATGATGGTCGGGGGGGGGGGCTTATTTAATCTTGAACTTTTCTTAATTATGAGACGTATGCATCTCAAATGAGCTTAAAATTGTGTCATATACTCTTGTTTTGTCATATTATTCCTTAGGAGATGTAAAAAATAATGGAAATTTGAAAAATGACATCTTTAGCTTTTGACAGGTCAGAGGTGATTTTATCATATATTACCATAATATAGAAGCAAAGGATGGAGTGAGTTTAGCAGCCCCGTCCCCATGACCAATGCCATTGGCAGCTTGGGTCTTAAAGCATTTATGACCCAAGCTGCAATAAACCATGCTGACCTATTCTCAACCAATCACCGAGCTTGAAGGAACAAGTGCTAAATGTGGGTACATTAATGATGCGATTTCGTCAGAGAAAATGACCATATAGAAAGCCGTCCTTATTTCGACAACAAACTCTGATTAGCGCAGTGAGTTCAGAGATTTATTGAAAACTGATAGAGTGAAGACGAAGCTCTCTTTTGAGAAGGAAAGTCGAATGAATGCAAAGGGTAGTGAGTCCAGTCACCTTAGCCTGATGGGGGGGGGGGGGTTAAGGTGAGCTGCTTCTGTCAAGGATTCTGTCAGTGAATAATGACAGTCAATGATTGGGTACAAGAAATGTTATTAATGTTATTAATTTAATGTTATTAATTTTCAAGATAAAATGATCTCAAAATGGGGAAAATAGTCTGTTTTTCACTTTATTCCTACTGAGATAATGATTAACAACAATTAGAAAACTCAGTGACACATTTAAATCTCAATCCATTTATTCCATTTTAGCACTACCAATAGCAGTAGAATACAGATGTAACATCACATCCAATGATTGTATGAAAAATGGGGAGGGTTAAACTTTGGCCATGGGCAGGTAGATATTGATAGGATTTCTCCCTTACCATATGCTATCCAAATTGACGTTTTTAACATCACATTTATGCCAGGATAACCACATCAGAATTAAATGTAAGGAGTATTATTCTTTCTCTTGAAGGCCATGATTGAAGCAGTCTTACTGAAAATATTGAGAAATATCCTTGAATCTGCTTCTTCTTAAGAGCAAGGGCAGAACCTCACTGTTGGGCTAAAACATTGCATTGCCTCCTTAATTTATGTGGTCACTATCTTCTTTCCATCCATTTCAAGGGTTTCAGTTTCCTCCTTAGACTATCCTTGTTCCAGTTCCACAAGTCTCTCTAGTGCTGTTTTAAAGGTGCAACAATTAGTGCAAAGGGGCCATTCAACGATCATGGACCAGTGTCAAAATATATTTTATTTTTTTCCAAAGAAACCCCCTGGATGAACATTATTTCAGCTGATTCCTCTTGAAATGTTTTGGATCTTAAAAATCTATAAGTGGGCCTCCCTTTAAAGAAGCTTTGAACTGAATTTACACTTCTTAATGCTAAAATTGATAGTTTATCCATACATTTTAAGAAAATAGGTATGTCAAAGAAGATGTTTAGCCAAATATTACCCTGATAGCTCAGAAAAAGTAAAAAAATTGAATCTTCTACAGACCTTGTTGCCCCTTTAAGCTAGTGTCCTGGTAAACATTCCAGCTGACATCAAGGCAATGAACTATTTGCAGACTTTTACGTGGGTAATATCATATTTGCATAATCACCAAATTTTCTTTATATATCACTGTTAGCATGTTTAACTATTCATGCCCTGTCTATTATTTTGGCATCTGAAAATGTCAATTTGGATTGCATATGGCCTATGGTAAGGGGAAATTCCTCCAGAATGTACGACCTGTCTTAGATATTTCAAGGTCACTTGGCCATGAACGAAGTTTAGCCCTTACCATTTTTCATACAATCTCTAGATGCATTCTGCTACTACTCTTAGACAACTGTTTTGCAGGAATAGAAGGTGTACCCAGAGGTTACGCAAGTATTCTAAAGCTTAAAATCTTTTTTGATACCCTAAAATTAGAAGACTAGAGTCCTTATTCATTCTGATGCATTCTTAGCCACAGTTTCTATCACCACATGAATGTGGCTGGCCTACTCCCACTGCTGATACTGAGGCCACAACATAAAATGTAGGTCATGGGGTAGATACCTGTGTCAAGAGAACAGATGCAAATGTTTGAAAGCAGATCTGATTTGCTCTGAGCTATGTAGCTGTAGGAGAGACTGTCAGAATCCATAAATTGTGACTCCTTTGATTAGGTTTTATAGATTTGGATTTATACTCAAATGATAATAAACAGAATCTTAACAATGCTACTACTCGTGCTAGTATGAACTGGACTTATCAAACATTTTCACATCTTAGAAAATGTTCTATAAAACTAGATAGTTTTGCCATTGGTACTAGAAAGGAATAAATGGCTGTTGAGGTTCATTTTTTATAACTGTTAATCATTATTGTATATCTCAGTAGGAATAATATGACAAAACTAGTTACATTCACTATTTTGAGCTCATTTGAGTAGACAATATGATATATCTTTGTTTAAATTTTTAAGGTAAAATTAGGTCATTCCTGACCTATCATAAACTACACTACCAATCTCAAACTGCATCAAACAGCATGGTTTCATAAACAGTGCTGTAAAAACAGTACTGTACACAGCTGTTTTCTAAAACAGTACTGAGCTGTAAAAACAGTACTGTACTTCGCTGTCCAAAACAGATGGTGTTAGAATAGCATTGTACCTTGCTATATAGTGCAGTACTCTGACTGCACTGTTCAGTACTGTTTACAGCGCTGCAAGAAGATGTTGCGGATTGGGGGTGTAATATGAAAATGTAATTTTCTTATAATTTCCAATCATTTTTTCACTCCTTGGGAATGATATGATAAAACAGGACTAAATATACCATCTTAAGCTCATTTGAGGTGACTATGTCTCATATTTAGAAAATTATTAAGGTAAAATAAGGTTACCCCAGGGCCATCAAGAATTTAAGTGAAAATTTTGATTTTTTAGATATATCCGATCATTTTCTACATCTTATTGGAAGAAGTATGATAAAACAGAACTATATGCAACATCTTGAGCTAATTTGAGATGCATATATTACATATCTTGGAAATTATTAGGGTAAAATATGGTTACCCCTGGCCCTTTAGAACCGAAAATGAAAATTTGATTTTTTTTTTATTTCAATAATTTTTTTACATCTAATTAGGAATAATATGACAAAACAATACTTAATGCAACATTTAGAATTCATATGAGGCCCAAACATTGCGTATCTTAAAAATTATTAAGGTAACATAAGGTCACCCCTAGGCCGCAAGGGCTTAAATATCCAAATTTCGATAATTTATTTCTCAAAAAATACATGAGCTACACAAGCCATATATCATATGAGAAATAAACACCAATATCTCTATTAGTATGAATTTTTTCAGGATGATCAGACATCACATTCTTGAAATACAGTACTTGATGTCCTATATTTGACCCTTTGAAAGATGAATTCACGCTAGATAATTGGGTTAAAATGTATTTTCCTTCCTAAACACCACTTCTAAAATAGGTTTTTCTCAATTTCAAGGCTCAAAGCAATGACCAAATGAAGTCATTTAAAGAAATATACTTTACAACTATTTTTATTTATTTTATTATAATGTACCCCCTCCCCTCCTGATAGGGGTGGGGGTCAGAGGCTTAAAATCCATGAAGACCACCCCGAATCAATTGCCCCGAAATCATTTTTCATTCAGATCATATGTTTCTACAACTGTGCCAAGTTTGTTGCTTTCCTGAAAAAGTCGAACTACCAAAGGGACATCTGACTGCGCTATATATTGTGATTTTTATTGTAAGTTTACTAATTTGTTCAATTCATGATGCATGACCAAAAACTGTAAAAAACTGGCAAGAAATGCAAACTCTAAGTTTAAAGTGTAAACCTGTCACGATACGATGTGGGATAGACGAAAGTCTCGAAGTCCATAGGGTCAACATCTATTCGCAAAGCTGTCGCCATAATCCATAAAACTGAATAATTTACAATGGTCACCAGGAGAAAACTATGACTGGTTTCGATCCTTATTCCTTCTCAATCAGAACTCCTGTATCCCTAGGTATCAGCATATAAAATTTGAACTAAATCCGTGAACTGGTACTTGAGTTATCAAACATTGCATGTTTTACGATAAATGGCCGCCATTTTGTAAAGCAGCGGCCATCTTGAAAATCTCTTCTTCAGCAAACCCGCTTTGTCTTTAGGCACCACCATATAAAATCTGAACCAAATCCGTTTTTACGAAAAATGGCGGCCATTTTGAATTGAGCGGCCATATTCTCGAGCAAATTTCTTACACCCATCCCATAAGTCCATAAAAGGACCTTATACACCCTCCATTGGGATCTCCCCATGGGAAAAATAATTCATCGGATTTTTCAAAATGAGTATTCTGCTTCAATTGTTACATTTATATGCACACTAGTATCTTGTTGACCTATATTCAGCACTGTATTGATGTATAGGCCACTTATTAGGGTCATAATTCAATCATGAAGTGTAGAGGCATAGATTCCAAACCAGGAAGTATTTTTGTATCTGTCAAAATCCATTTACATCCTACGCATCCCTGCATCTTATTCAAATATGTTACTACATAATGAAATATAATAGTATAATCTTTGGTTTTACAAACTTGTATGATATTTGATAAGTGTAAAAGTTGTTTTTGGAGCATTTTCTGTAGCCATTTTGTAGGGAAAAAATGATGAAAAAATGTACAATCTTTTAATTTTAAGTATGACCTGAATCGATTGCAAACTTCATATTTGCACATTTGATGAGATAAACCATTTGTGTCGTATTGTGAAATCATTAAGTTTGCAATCGATTCAGGTCATAGTGTATTTTTGGTATTTCTGTGATAATCAATGGAAACCAATGGCCTCTATTGGGATCTGCTGATATCCTCATGTTAAGTCAGCTTATGTGTGTCCGAGCACTTTAATATTTTCCAAAGTATTATATGACATTTTATTCTTCATGTTACACCTACGAATGATTCATTTTGACCATAGGGATATCTGCCAATAATTGCACCTTGTCCTTTGAACAAAATCCGTCAACCGGTATTTGAGTTATTACCTGGACACACGACGAACGGACGGACAGACGGAGGGCTTTCCTATATCCCCCTCGAACTTCGTTTGGTGGGATAATAAGGATACACATAGGTGAGAGTAGTTATAAATGAACGAACATCTTATGTGAGTTTGCATAAATAAGAATAACACTGGTAAGAATAGGGACAGATGAGAATAAACATTATTGATGTTAGTTTTGATAAACTAGAAATCGGCAACTCCACGGAGTAGTAAATCCAAACGAACAAAATATTCATGAATCTGTAAGTCATAATGTTATATTTACCATCTTCCCTATTCATCATTTCCCGATAATAACAGACATCGGAGATTTATCCAAATTTCCACCAATTTAAGCATTTGGGTGATCACTTAGGTACGTGTTTCATTAGTCCACCCGTGTAACTCAACAGCAGTGTGTGTACCAATTATGCAATAGGTCCCAGATTTGATCCCTGGTTCAGGCAATACTTGTTTCGTTCTTCAGGGTGTTCTACTGAGTGGTCCACACCTCGTACAAAAGGCTGTGGTGTGTACTTGTACGTCTATGATTGAGTGCAACTTAAAGAACACAGGGAAGGCTGTATGGGTCTGTCTTCCAGGATTATTACGTAATAAATTACGACCATACATATACAGGATACACTCAAGAGGTATTGCTCACCTTCATTGGTGGTAAACAAAACAAACGCACACATTGCCACCTTTTTTAAAGCAGCCAGGCCCGTAGCCAGAATAATCCAAGGGGGGGGGGGGTTCGTTTTTCTAAAAAATTCTAGGGCGGGTTCACTTTGGCAAATATGGCCAAAAATCACTCAAAAATTAGTCAGAATGGTGAAAAACTGCATGATTTTGAAAGAAATTTTGGCCAGGGGGGGGGGTTCGCCCGAACCCCCCCTGGCTACGGGCCTGGCAGCGGTCATTTGACGAAGGGCTTTACTATATCCCTACCGAACAAACATGACAAAGTTTGTTGGGATAATAAGGATCCACACTGGTGAGAGTAGGAAGAACAGTTTAAAATACACATACTTATTATTCACCAAACTCTAATTTATTAATCCTTAGCACCATATCCATTCTATGTCATTACACCATGTGTTTGGTACAACTCATTCAATAAGGTCAGCAATTTTGAACCAAAATTAGCTTCATTCAATTTTAAAATTCTTCATAGATTTTTGGCCACCAACACATATTTGAAAATGTGTGGATTAGCAGAATCGGATCTGTGTACCTTTGTAAAGTAGAACCAGAGTCAATCTGTCATCTCCTCTATGACTGTAGTGATAATGGAACTGATAGTAGTCATTAAAAGCTGGTTGCCAGAGGTAAGAATTTAATTTGAAAATAGTATATCTACTTTTCTATATATGGTTTAAGAAAACACATCGGACATTTCTTTTGTTCTTGGTACCATATATATTTTTATATTCGGAATGAAATGAAACATCTATCTAAACCTCGTTGGAACAAAATGATATGTACAATACCTTTTACGGTCTCTCAATATTGTAATAGTACCAGTACAAAGGAAAGTTTGGTTCATGTATGTTGTTAATGAAATAAAAGGTATACTTTAATTCTTATCTACTTTTTTTTATTTTTGGATACATTCTTTAAGATGAACCAAACTTTCCATTCTATAACTATGATACTGAGAGATCTTAAAAAATGTTGTATATGCCATTTTGATCCAACAAGGTTTGGATAGATATTTTATTTCATTCTCAAGAATTGGTGGAAAAAACAAAAAAAAATGATGTATATTTTCCTGATACTCAACAGGTAAGATATTAGTTGTACTTTTTCATTTCTTTTCACAACACATGGAATCAATACTTGTCAATTCAAGAGTGTAATTTGATGCATCATGCTCAGAGATTAATAATATAAGGCCATTGAATGCTGAACATTCTCTTGAGGGGCCAGATCTTGGGAGGGTTGGAGTTCGAAAATACAAACAACTTTTAACAAGGGATTAACATGACAAAATGTGACCACCTAAAAATTAGTCCATTTGAAGCAAGTTGAAAAATACCTTTTTGACCGTTTGTGACCTTGAGAAGGTCATTGATGGTCAAATTTCATATCTAAAGTCAGATTTGAGAACTTGTAGATGATTTCAAAAAATGGTCAATTTGAAGCAAGTTAAAAATACCTTTTTTGACCTTTTTCTACATTGAGAAGGTCATTGGAGGTCAAATCTAAATTCAGATTTTAATTTCTGACAACTTGTAGATGATTTTGAAAAATATTGGTCAACCTTTTGATCTTTTTTTGAGACCATAACAATATGTCACCACGTTTGATGGTGACATAACAAGACTGAAGCAAAATATATGAACAGTAGTTTTCAATAATTTTTACTGTAATATAATCTTAGATTACAATTTATAATCTAATATTAGGATTTTTAAGTTTCAAATATCATTTAGATTTATTACATATACATATATAAGTACATATATGGGTTCTAAAAAAGTTGTTTGCTTTCTGAAAATTTTCTCAATCTTAGGATGGAGGCAGTTAAACAGATATTAGAATTTGAATGGCCTTACTGACTGGATGTATTTGGAGAAAGTCTTTCGGACACCTACACTACTTTTAGACACCTACACTTAGTACACTACATGTACTTGTACTTCTAGACATGTAATTCAGTCCAGCATGTCTAAAATATATCTCTTAGATATTGTATTTCCTCTGTCTCATTATGAATTTTATCAAAATCCTTTACTTATTAAAAAGTCGCTAACTTCTTTAAGGTAAATCCCTTTTATTCTCAGAAATCTAGTTATTTCATGGACTTGTGTTGTTACTTTTCTACTTGTTAGTTCTTCAAGATGCTTTCGAATATCAGCTTCAAATGCCTGAAATCAGAAGATGTATAATGTAATAAAACTTAAATATGATGCTTTTAAGATATGTGAAGGAAAAACCATAATGCTCACTTGTTGTATACAAAGGAAAACTAGTAGTCTATAGATACAGCAATGCCAAGGTGTAGCAAATCCCATTTAACAGCCATAAAAATGACTGATTTTTGGAAATGGTCACCTTGTGCAAATATACAATATTGGGCCAACTGCCCAACACAATTTGCCTGGACAGACAAATGTATGGACAGACAGACATATGGACAAATGGATGTATGGACAGGCAGACATATGGACAAACGGATGTATGGACAGACATATGGACAAACAGATGTATGGAAAGACAGACATATGGACAAACGGATGTATGGACAGACAGACATATGGACAAATGGATGTATGGACAGACAGACACATGGACAAATGGATGTATGGACAGACAGACATATGGACAAATGGATGTATGGACAGACAGACACATGGACAAACGGATGTATGGACAGACAGACATATGGACAAATGGATGTATGGATAGACGAGCAGAGCCATTAATTCTCTATATCCCCAAACTTCACAATAAAAGTCACAGTTTGATCATATGTGATATTTCATCCACCTGGACATTAGGTGTTGAAAATATAATGTGTGTAATAGTTATGTGTCACTGTCGGATTGAAAAACTGCACTCTGCAAAAATGTTGAAATATTAATGAGATATCTTCTTGACCAAAACAGATAATATAAAGAATAACACGCCATTTGTTCGAGATCACTGTTATTAGCATGATTACATTTGAAAAAGGCAAAGTTGTAGAGTCTGTTAATGTAATTAATAGAACTATCAATTACTAATTGCACTAACAATGGAATCTACTCACCCATATATCTCCTTCAACTTTTTTAACTATTGTTATTTTCCTAGTGCCTCCAGATTTCTCCTCTAGATAGACTGGTAGCATGTGAAACCTGCTACGTCTCACACTGTAAGGTAAGCCTATGTTCTCATCTGAAGAACAATAAATACATGAACTTCATCTTACAAATTAAGGTAAGCCTATGTTCTCATCTGAAGAACAATAAATACGGTATATGTACTTCATCTTACAGATTAAGGTAAGCCTATGTTCTCATCTGAAGAACAATAAATACATGTACTTCATCTTACAAATTAAGGTAAGCCTACGTTCTCATTCGAAGAACAATAAATACATGTACTTCATCTTACAAATTAAGGTTAGCCTATGTTCTCATCTGAAGAACAATAAATACATGTACTTCATCTTACAAATTAAGGTAAGCCTAGTTCTCATCTGAAGAACAATAAATACATGTACTTCATCTTACAAATTAAGGTAAGCCTACATTCTCATCTGAAGAACAATAAATACATGTACTTCATCTTACAAATTAAGGTAAGCCTACGTTCTCATCTGAAGAACAATAAATACATGTACTTCATCTTACAAATTAAGGTAAGCCTATGTTCTCAACTGAGGAATAATAAATACATGTACTTCATCTTACAAATTAAGGTAAGCCTATGTTCTCATCTGAAGAACAATAAATACATGTACTTCATCTTACAATTTAAGGTAAGCCTATGTTCTCATCTGAAGAACAATAAATATATGTACTTCATCTTACAAATTAAGGTAAGCCTATGTTCTCATCTGAAGAACAATAAATACATGTACTTCATCTTACAAATTAAGGTAAGCCTATGTTCTCATCTGAAGAACAATAAATATATCTACTTCATCTTACAAATTAAGGTAAGCCTATGTTCTCATCTGAAGAACAATAAATACATGTACTTCATCTTACAAATTAAGGTAAGCCTATGTTCTCATCTGAAGAACAATAAATAAATGTACTTCATCGCACAAATTAAGGCATGCCTATGTTCTCATCTGAAGAACAATAAATACATGTACTTCATCTTACAAATTAAGGTTAGCCTATGTTCTCATCTGAAGAACAATAAATACATGTACTCTATCTTACAAATTAAGGTAAGCCTATGTTCTCATCTGAAGAACAATCAATACATGTACTTTATCTTACAAATTAAGGTAAGCCTATGTTCTCATCTGAAGAACAATTAATACATGTACTTCATCTTACAAATTAAGGTAAGCCTACGTTCTCATCTGAACAACAATAAATACATGTACTTCATCTTACAAATTAAGGTAAGCCTACATTCTCATCTGAAGAACAATAAATACATGTACTTCATCTTACAAATTAAGGTAAGCCTATGTTCTCATCTGAAGAACAATAAATACATGTACTTCATCTTACAAATTAAGGTAAGCCTATGTTCTCATCTGAAGAACAATAAATACATGTACTTCATCTTACAAATTAAGGTAAGCCTATGTTCTCATCTGAAGAACAATAAATACATGTACTTCATCTTACAAATTAAGGTAAGCCTATGTTCTCATCTGAAGAACAATAAATATATGTACTTCATCTTACAAATTAAGGTAAGCCTATGTTCTCATCTGAAGAACAATAAATACATGTACTTCATCTTACAAATTAAGGTGAGCCTACGAGGGTTGATCATAAAGTTCTCATAATATCTCTCTAATTTCTTTATTTTTCAATATATTCTAATGAAATTTTTACAGAATGTGCAGCATAAAATATCTTATTAATTCAGCAAAAAATATTTAGTTTTACAGAATTATTAAATAAGAAATGGTTGCCATAGTAACGGGAAATCAAGGCACCTGGGGCAAATAAAAATAATTGACAGAATGAGCTTAATTAACCATGTTTACATACATAATAAACTCTCATGAATTACCAAACACGTTAAAATGTTATCTTGAATATGTTGTAAAGTGCTTTAAAAATTAAATAAATCGATCGTGTAAATTGTGTGATGTCATAGGGGATGCTTTCATGCTTCATTAGATGTGATACCAGAGTCTGACACTCAAAGCTAATGATCAGAAATGACTGCGTAAGAGAATGCAATAGATGCAGAGATCTTTAGAAAAATAAAATTCATACTGATAAAATGTTATGTTAAGTTTGTAAGATTCTTTGGTCAGACTAAACATGATCTAAAACAAATATATTGCTAAGATATTAACAAAATTACACCCTGTGTGTGGTCTGTACTTGTTAAAAATGAACTAAAGGGGCAATCAATTTTCCTGGGGATATTTGAAAAAACAGTCATGGGGTGTAACAGTCACTTCTAATGAAGCATAACAATCATCCATTATGAGATCACACAATTCACATGACCATTATAATAGTTCACAACAGTCAATAGCCCATATTATTTGACAATTTAATGTGTTTGATAGCTTATTTGACAACTTATTATGTATTTAAACATGGTAAATGGGGGCTATTCTAGCTAGTTTTTTATTTGCCCCGGGTGCCTTGATTTCAAGTTACTATGGCAACCATTTATTATTTAATATTTCTGTTATTCTAAATATTGTTTGCTGGATTAATAAAACATTCCATGCTGCACATTCTGTGAAAATTTCATAGGAAAATATTGAAGAATAAAGAAATTAGAGAGATATTATGAGAACTTTATGATCAACCCTCGTATGTTCTCATCTGAAGAACAATAAATATATGTACTTCATCTTACAAATTAAGGTAAGCCTATGTTCTTAACTGAGGAATAATAAATACAGCCTATGTTCTCATCTGAAGAACAATAAATACATGTACTTCATCTTACAAATTAAGGTAAGCCTATGTTCTCAACTGAGGAATAATAAATACATGTACTTCATCTTACAAATTAAGGTAAGCCTATGTTCTCAACTGAGGAATAATAAATACATGTACTTCATCTTACAAATTAAGGTAAGCCTATGTTATCATCTGAAGAACAATAAATGCATGTACTTCATCTTACAAATTAAGGTAAGCCTATGTTCTCATCTGAAGAACAATAAATACATGTACTTCATATTACAAATTAGATATCAGCTTTACATACAGAGGTAATTATCATTTCTGACAAAAGGTAAAACAATTTAAAATGGCAGACAAAATTATTGGGAATAATAAAACTACACGTTTTTAAGCAATATTCATCAGCCTCTATGCATTCTCAAGATAATCATCAAATAAAGTTTGTGCATGTCAAGCAAGTGTAGAAATTCTTTACCAAACCATATGTAGCAGATTTGCTGTCAAGAAAGTAGATGATCAACTAAAATCTATTTCAAAAAATCAAAATAGGAATGACAGCATATTCAAATATTCTGGGACACTAGATTTTCAGCTTAGATTATTTAAAATAAAATTGTTTTGAATGAGGCAAGTCTCTGATTTCAGAAACAATTGTATCAACCCGAAATAAAGCTGAGTTTTGAGTAAAAAAATTCCAGGCATTTCTTTTATGAATGTAAGATTGACTGTTCACAAGTTACATGATTATGATTTTATTATAATAATAGGCAGCAAGTAGACAGTAACAGCTCAACTAAATGAAGGAATTGAGATTTATCAATGTAGAAATCATTCATCATTGAGCATCTCATTGAAATCATATGTAAGGGGGAGGGGGAGTATTAACAGGAATGAATTTCAGCAAAGCCACATATCAATTTTTTCAAGAGATGAACAATAATTTCTTTTTACCCTTTTGAGGAATCCATCCTGATGGGGTTGGGTAGCTGCTATATTTAGGAGGTTCTGGAAGGGTCTTCAAAGGTAAGAGTCTATCAACATACTTCCACTCCTCTTTTGACACCTCATAATCGGTAGTCTCCTCTGGATTGACACTTTCAACTGGCTTCTTGTTATCTGGGTCATAGTACTGTATACACCTTACCTTAAAATAAAGAGTTATCCTAGGTGATTATCCAATATAATTATGCAGATCCTTTACATGAAAGGTAGTTTCAAGACTTTTAGCATACTGATATATGTTGAGCTGGTAAATCCAATTACACGGCTGTAAATCAGACAAAACTAGAAAACAGCAACTCCACGGAGTAGCAAATTATAACAAGCACTATAACCACTGGCGGATTAGGGGGGGGGGCCTGGGGGCCCGGGCCCCCCCCCCCTTGGGTGGGCCCAGAAAAAAAAATTGGGCCAAAAAAGGCCTTAAGCCCCCAAAAAGTCGGCCTTTTTGGTCATTACTGGGCCTTTTAAGGCCTTATTTTTTAAATTCAGGCCATATTTTGAAGAAAATGGGCCTCAAAATTTTAAAATTTGGGCCCTCTTTTGCGTTTTAGGGGCCCAAAATTTTTTTTCTCTCACCTGAAATTTGGGCCCCCCCCCTTGTTGGTTACCAGATCCGCCCCTGATAACATATATGAATCTGTATTTAAAAATATAAACATCGGAAACATTAGAGATATATCAGAATTTCTACCAATTTTAAAAGCATTTGGGTGACCATTTAATGGCATAAATAATAAAACAAATTTGAATTTTCTGAGGCAAAAATCAGGAAAACAATACCAAAATAGTGATCTGCCCTAAATTCCCTTCAATTTGAGAATAGTATAGCCATACTTTGAAGAGAGCAGAAAATTATTGCTATTGGTTAGAAATATATGGCTTTGGAACAGTTATTCAAAATGGCCAATGTAGTTAATTAATTTGTGTATTTGTTGCTTACTACCTAACTGAAGTGTTATAATGTTTATTCTTTTGAAGTAATGCTTCCACAAATTGATAATTTTGTGCATAGAATTTCACTTCAACTTCCACAGTATATAAGTTGATTAGACGATCGCAGGTGCACAACTTCAACTGACACATCTTTTTATCATGGCGATTTCAACAATATACAATGGTTGGGGAGTTACTACAAAACCCTTTACTCGGAAACAAAACTCCTATGTCCTCACAAAAAGAGAAATCAAACTTTATACAATGCGCTGGCATATTTTTATCTTATGCAAGTTTCATGCAATGCTTTTGGAGCAATTGTGGCAGGAATGGGCAATTTTAGATCTATATTGTGATTCCAATAAAGTTCAAAACACATTACATGTTAGCACTTTAGTTGATTTTGACATCTGTTTTCATTTATTGGAATACTTTGAGACACTTGAATGGTAAGTATGACATGCACTTTAAGAAAGTACAAAGGTGATATACATTCAGGTTCTTGTCTTCTTCAATCTCCCTCACAGCATAATTGAATCAAAGTTCAAAAATTGAGAAATTAAGTATATTTGCATGTTAAAGAATAAATATTTTCACATACTAACAATATTGCGTACAGTTTTTTGTTTCGATATGAAATTATTAGCCGCAAAATCCAGCTGCGGGCCGTTTTGGAAGACAACGGGCGTTTTGGTCAATTTTGAATATTGCGTACAGTTTTTTGTTTCGATATGAAATTATTAGCCGCAAAATCCAGCTGCGGGCCGTTTTGGAAGACAACAGGACGTAGGACTTTTTTAAATTGCTGCGTTTTATTTATAGCTTTGCTAAACTCGATATTCCCAGCCCATGTTAAAGGTCTTTTACAGAAATGTTAGAAATCGTGGGAACACTTACACTCCTTCAATCGATGTATAACATCATAAAGTATCATTGTAATAATCGTAGAACGCTAACTGGAGTCGGGAGACAGTGTAATTGACGAAAAATGTATTTGGAACTTGTTATTTTCCATGTCATCTGACCAGGAAGTCTTGCCAATGCGTATGCGTGTAACCGAAAGTGGAAATCTCATGGCATGGAAGCGCAAGCGCATTACCCAACTTCCTGAGAAGCCATCTTGAAAATTATCATCTCTGCAACATTTTTCGTCAATTACACTGTCTCCCGACTCCAGTTAGCATTTTACAATTATTACAACGATACTTTATGATGTTATACATTGATTGAAGTAGTTTTAGTGTTCCCACGATTTCTAACATTTCTGTAAAAGACCTTTAACATGGGCTGGGAATATTGAGTTTTGCATAGCCATCTATCTAAAGATGGCTATGTACAAATATAGTAAACTGTAACAAGGAGTATCAATTAAATTCCAATCGAAGTGTAGTATTTGATGACAAGCCAATGAAAATTCGAACGAACGAGGGTCGTAAGCAAGAGACGTAATTATGTCTGCCATCTTTAAACTCTGGGGGCTTTCCCTTCTCTTTTTTCTACCTACCTTCACAGAATTAAAATTTGATGGGCGATAATATGTGAAAATAAAGTTTAGACATGTATTACACGATTTTCCCTTCTCCAAAACATAAAAACAAGATTCCAATGCAAGGAATATATGACAAGATATATATCTTCAACTTACTTGTGACAATTGATTTTTCCTGACTACATTATCAAGCAGTTTTCGACAGGCGATTCTGAGTGACATTTTGGCTCTCGTTCGAAAACTCGTAAGTTCTCGAAGTTCATTTCCGGGATCCTGATTATTTTATTTTATCCTTTCTCTCGATTTAATGCTATATAAACAAATGAAATGGTCGTAACCCTTTATCATTTGGTAGTCTAATTATCGATACTGCAATAAAACACGATGTCATGTTATGCATGCGCCGAAAAACACAGCTTTTTCAAAAAAGAGGTAAGTTTCTAAATACTGTCATATCTCATCATCTGTCATTTGTCAATCATCTGCAAAAGGCTAATAATAGCACAGATCTGGAGCCAGATCCAGCCCCTATTGGCTGTAGGCTCAGAGGATAAATGGGAAGATAAGACAGAAGCCAAAAATGCTACATAAAAAATGACCACCCAAAAATACTACCCTCTCACTCACAGACACACTGTATTGGCCAGATCGTTTTGTAGTAGGATCTCATAGGCTCAAAGAATAATACAGGAATATTTATTGAGCTACTGATCCTACTTCAAAAGGTTCGAGGTCTCCTCTACCGAAGGCAGACCTCGAACCATTGATCACGTTTGCTCCTGTAATTATTCACTTTCTCACCTCTTTAAACTGTAATTTAAATCAGTTAATCAAATTTTCGGACTTTGACCTCAAATTCAAACATTAATATTTTTTCTAAAAAGTACTGACTCATTATTATATTTTTATAAATCTTTCAAATAAAGTGAAATGAAGCCACAATCAGCTAAAATTATGCAACGTCATAAAATGACGTGACTTGAATATGATGCCATCCCCCGTGACGTCAGACACAAGTCAAACAGAGTACAATGTTTTTCTCAATGCGGGCAGTTTCAGCTAGATCTGTCCTGGATGTGCCCTACCTAATTTTTCCAACAGCTTTCCACTCTTTCTCATTCCTCTGTAACAATCTCCGTCAGCGCTCTCTCAGATCTTGACAATTCATCATCATCATCATGTAATTCTACTGAATCAGAACCACCGAGGCCGAGTGCATGAAAGGGGCAAACCAGGTTTGCCTCATGTCTGTCATCTTCATCAATGTGCTGGCGGAGTCCTTATCGCAGTCAAAAGTGACTTCATGTCAGTCGAATACCGACAGCTGATTGCGAAATCATATGGTCCAAAACATCTCTATTAAATGGGGACATACTGTTTGGATCCTTCTATTGTCAACCAAACAACGATACTGGTGCTTTGGAGTCACTCCAAACATCTCTTGATAAACTATATGCTTATGGTAATACATATACGAAGAACATTTTCCTATGTGGAGACTTCAACTTACCAGACATCGATTGGAAGAATGGAATTATAAGGCCTAATTCTCAATATCCTAATGATCTTAATGAGAAGATGATTACAATAACTGATGGTCATGGCCTAACCCAACTAGTCAAGGAACCAACTAGACAAAAAAACATCCATGCCCAAACCTCGCAGAAAGAATTTGTTGGTTCTGGGCATGAGTGATCATGAGGCAGTCCTACATGTATGTGATATAAACCTTAAAATGAAAATTCAGAAAAAGAAGCCTCATAAGGTCCACATATACAAGCGGGCAGAATGGACTGGACTTTAAGAGACTGTACGATCAAAGTTCAGCGAATTCAAATCTACATTGATATTGTCAATAAATGAGCAAATTCCAAGTAAAACTCTTAGTGGAAAATTCAAAGTATCCTGGATTACCACCAGGATACTGAGAATGATCCGATAGAGACGAAGACGATATACAGTAATGCTGCCAAACGTTCAAATGAACTTCATCATTGGCATAAGTACAAATCACTATGGAAATTAATCCACAATGAAATTCGTAAAGAACATCAACGCTACATCAACGATCTGCTCGACATTGATGAAAGTGAAATCATAAATGAGAATGTTCAGCACAAAGGCATTACCAAACGCTTCTTGAGCTACATAAAGTCTAAACGCAAAGATGCATCAGGTATCAGTGTGCTTTGTGACAAAGATGATGACGAAATGACAGACCCCGCCCAGAAAGTAAACATCCTCAAAGACCAATACAATTCTGTATTCACAGATGAGGATGCTACTCTACCAACAATGGTGCCTAGTCAAATTCCTGAAATGCCAAATATCAAAATTTCAACAAAAAGAATTCAAAAATTGCTAACTGGCCTAAATCCATCAAAAGCCACTGGACCCGATCTTATTCCAACTAGGGTCCTGAAGGAATGCAGTGACAACATATCACCATTCCTTCAAATAATTTTTGAACAGTCTATCGATCGATGGAGAGATGATTCTATGAATTACAGGCCAGCATCTCTGACGTCAGTTGCATGTAAAATAATGGAAAATATTATATTCCATCATGATATGGCCTACTTTGACCTCTATGAAATTCTAGTAAACTTCCAACTTGGATTCAGGTCAAAGCACTCACTGCTTGGCATTTTCAGCGGACTGAAAAAGTTATTTCATCATGTTTAGGGTCATTCTGGCCATGGACATTGTGATCCTACAATACAATACTTGTTGAACATACACTATGGGAAACTAGTTTATATATCGGTCCCATGAGATCGGGGTGCCTTGCCCTTGGATGGTCGGCCACCTCCTACCCTTTTCTAAGGTTTACTTTCACCCTCCCCCTCCCATTCTTTGAAAGTTTGCTCTGGAATTGATTTTTAACTTGACAAGTCCAAATCGTTAGACATTACACTTTACTATTGTATTGTATTGCATTGTATAGAACAGTGTAGCATTACATTGTATGCACTGCAAATTGCATTGTATTCTATTCTCATGAAAAAATAACTTGAAATGAAAATCTATCCCTCGAAAAAATATTCTGGGGTTAACCCCTTGGCAAATCTTTTCTACGGGCCCGATCATACTGTACTACTTTGAAAACTAACTTCCAAGTTTGTCAAAGCCAACTAGACAAGGTTCAATCCAAAGAATTAGTTTTTAGGTAAAGTGTGTCAGTCTCAACCATGTAGCTAAACCAAATCACAACAATCTGTCAAGTTAAAGAAGAAAGGTCAAAAATAACTCATGATCAGCTTCTCCTTGGTAGAATGAAAAAAAATTGAGTTTGATATATATTGATGGTTTGCATGTTTCTTAACTTTATTTCTGTTTGTATTGCAGAATTCTATTTATAAATAATGATATATTTTAGAATAAGAATTCTACTTTTAACCAAATACATGTATGGATAGTTTTTTTCTTAAAAATAGCCCGAAGCTCTTAGCTTTCATAAGTTGGTTCTTTATCATATATTTCAGAAAGGATGTAAGAATTGCGGCTATTCATTCTGTGTAAAATGTCTGACCAGAAAGACTGCTGTACCAAAACTACAGGGTGAGGTCCATCATGTATGTAACAAGTGCTTTGATATCCTGACAGGGTGAGTTTATAAAATATCAAATTATTAAAGGACAACTTAAACAGCTTTTCTCAGCTTGCAGCTACAAAAATGCAGTTTTCTCCATTGTACAGGTACATTGTAAGCCCAACGTAGAGTTCTTGCGATAGCCATTATATAATAAATGTTAGATAACTGCTAACAGTCATAGATAACGAAATGAAACTAAATGATCAATCAAATTGGCCCCCACTTGATTAGTAACGTCATATTCAAAATATAGCTTTGGTTTATTGGTTCCTTAGTAATCACAACGTCACGGCAACCACAGGATTGTTGTGTAAACAAATAACAAAACATTTTGGCATTATGACGTCATGATCTAATGGACCTAAAACAGGCCACGTGGGGACCAGTGAGAGAACACGTGGGGGCCAGTAACATCACAAAAAATTCGGAGATTGCTTATTAAGCAGCCATAACGATCGTTAGAGTGAAATAATCTTCACACTCCTGATGAGAAAACATGTCCAAATACATTTATCAAAAAAATATATTGATTCCTATAGGTTAAAAATACCATTTCATATCTGCTTTAAAGTATTGAAGTACTATATTCACTCATCTGAGATTTCCTTTTTCGCAGAGCGTCAGACGAGGAATTGAAGAATCGTAGATTTTGATAATTTTACATTTTTTGTAAAATATGCGTTTTTAACAATTAAGGTAATAGTAAAGTTAAGGTGCCGTGGTACTTAACGGGAAATGACAAAACAGGAAGTGACAAAACCATGCTGGATTTCCAACATTTTTTGAACCATGATAACAAAGTTCTATTTTGACCTTCAGTCAGTTTAATTAGTTCCGCATGTCATTTACATGACCAGAATCACAATATACATGGTCAAAATGACCCTAAACATGATGAAATAACTTTTTCAGCCCTCTGAAAATGTGACTGAAAAATAGCTAAAAGTAGGCATTTGGAAAGAACAGAAAGTTTTGAATTTTTCAGAAAATGTGCCCAATATATTGCTCTAAATGATACAATCTTTTAAAAATTGATATCTTTCATAGAAAAAGAAAAAAATGAAAAAAAATGAATTGAAAAGTGATCTATTTTCCTTTTTATGACCGCCATTTTTGTTTCAGACAATTTTCTAACATTTTAAAGATTGTTTCATTTAGAGCAATTTATTGGGCACATTTTCTGAAAAATGCATTTCCTTCAAGTGCATTTCTTGCATTGTTAGAGAATAAGAAACCTGTAACCATAGTTTCTTATTCATGTCTATTTTGTTTGCCGTAACTACTTCTAGGCTTCCTGATTAATCCTCATACAAGTTTTGTGACTTCACCAAGTGGCATTGATTATCACTAGTATATTTTATCTATTACAGTATAATTATCATGATAGATACATAATTGAGGCTTTATAAATGATAAACGATAGATACATGAATAAAAGATTACTCTGGACTTAATAATAGTCCCAGCAAACAAAATGGTAGACATGAAACATTTAGAATTCACAATGGTTTGAGAGTTATTATACTCTAACAATACAAGAAGTACATTACCATTACCAACATTTTTTCTATTTGATTGCATATTTGAATTCTATGTGAAATTTTCTATCAAAACAATTTTGGTTTGTAGTTATTTTTCATGTTTTCGGAAAAAAATTTGGGCTAAATCCCCATTGACACAATGTTAAAAAACTTTTAAAAGATCATTTATTCTTATAAGGATCACGATTTTAATGTTAAATCATATCCCCCTCTCAATAAGTTCATATAGTTACATTTCAATGGTGTTTAACATTGATCCAAATGGAATTACTTGTTAAATCAACAAATTAATTGACTCTTGCCATATGTTTCCATGTATTCTGGCCCTACCAACACCTATGCTGCCATCTGTTTTTCCATTTATATAGAAAATTTTCAATTACAAAAAGCCTAATGAGGTCTGAAAAGGTGAAATTCAAGGTCGAAGGTCAATCTTATTAAACTAGGTCACAAACGATGTTATCCTAAGTTTCTCAAAGTTAGAGACTACAAATCAATTCTTCATCAAAATTTCATCAAACTTTTTTGATAATCAAAATTTATTTGGAGAGTAATAACTCAGATGTGAGTGGGTAGTTACCAGATTCACCACCAGGTGGTTAATTCAGGCAAAATAACTTAGCAGGGTATTACAAAGTTCCATTAAACTCGAATATTCATCAGTTTTAGTGGTTCACTTTTCATATTACACTTATGTATCTGATAGTTATGTGTACATGTATGTCTTATAAACCTAGCACAGTCATAAATAAGAACAATTGCAAAATTGTTTATCTTTGCAAATTTATCCTTCATCAAAATTTTGCAATTGAAATACAGCACTATGAGTGCATTAATACGTCTCAGTTAGCATAAACTAAGATTGAATAAACTTTGAAAACCCTTCAAAGACTGTATCACGACCAATATACGTGGATACATGGGTATGAGGTACATTATGAGGTTTTTTACACAAAGCCTCTACTAAGTAATATTTCCAAATGATACAGTGAACAATATTTTTCTTTAGGAGAATGGAAGCTCTAGAGCAAAGAGATCAGGGACTACCACAAGATGGGTCACATGGTTCCAACAGGCCACCTAGTGGAGGAACAAAGACTGGGTCCAAAGACATGTCATCTAAGTACTTTGGATTGAGACCAGAGGACAGGGAGTTGGTAGACAGGCTAGAGGCTTTGAAGGAAACTGGAAAACCAGGTAAATGTTAACAGTTAAGGTTAGAACTTGGAATACATTACTTTTGTGTTAAAACATTTTGTTACACCACTTATTTTTACATTGATTCTTCATTTGTTTCTTCATTTTTAAAAAAATTTATTTTCAGTTTTAAAGGGGAATGGGATTCATTTAATTAATTTTGACACAACCCCTTCAATGATAATATGAAAATCATATCTTTATGTGTTTTATTACATTGAGATTATGGGCATGTTGAACCTTATTCAGTCCCTAAACTACATATGCATGCACATAAAGACCAACTACTCAACTGATCATCAACAGGTTATGGGCAAGAAATTATATACAAATATATATACCATAATTTATACTCATTTCATAAAACATAAGTCTAACATTGCTTTTTTCAGCACATATTCCCAGTGAACAGGAGATGGCAGTAAGACTCGCAGCCTTAAAGGGGGAAGATCCAACTAGTTTTCAAACAGAATCAGCAAAACATAAGCCAGTATTTATATTTTATAATATTATGTACTTGCATCTTGTACTGTGTGCTGTAATTTGCCTTATTTCCCATCAGATTTGCTAGTGCTGAAAAGGGAAAATAAATTGGGATAAATTACTGACATAGTTCAAAAGAAAGCTTTGATGTGGAAGACATTTTAAAAGATGGGGTCTGAAGCAATGTTTTTTGGTTTGTCTATGCATGGACGGATGGTTCTTCAAATGTTTCTAGAAATGATAAGTTTTGGGGTATTCTGGGTAAATTGTAAGGTGGCTATTTTTGATTTTCCGTCCTAAAATCTTGTGTGCTTGTCGGTAAAGTGTCTATATGTTTCAGGCCAAACTGTTTGATGGATTAGGTCCATAGCCAGCTTTTGCCAAGGAGGGGGGGGGGGTAAAAAACCAAGGGGATTTATATTTGACAATTTTGGTTCAACATCACTTGAAAAGTGCTCAAATCTGTTTGTCTGTCCATCCATCAATCTGTTTCAATTTTCAGACAAATCTGCTATTCCTCTGATTAATGTTAATGATATACTCTATTTTATATGGATTCATATTACTAAGGATCTAGTGCACTCTCCATTATGATTTCCCCATGAACAAAAATTAATTCATCTGATTTTTAAAATGAATATACTGCTTTTATTATTACATGTTCAGGTCATAGTGTATTTTAGGTATTTTTGTGAAAATCAATAGAACCCGATGGCCTCCATTGGAATCTGACGGTATCCACATGTTAAGTCAATGGAGCACATCCAATGTCAAGTCAATACACCCTTGATGAACTAAATGACCTCAAACGCAGCCCATGTAAATGCTTAAATATTTTCCAAAGTATTATTAATGCATTCTTCATGTTACACCTAAAAATGATTCATTTTGTTCATGGGGAAATTATAATGGAGAGTGCACTAGATCCTTTACACTATTAGTTCATTGGGACCTATTTTCGCCTATTTTTGTCATCAAAATATCATAAAATGAGTAGGTCAGTTACTATATTAGTCTATATTTTTGAAATGAGAGGGTGTCAATCTGCAATGAAAATAACAACATTTAGGGTAAACATTGAACTGTTGACCTAATTTTTATTATATTGTGCTTCCAGTTCTATGTACCTCCTAATAGAAAGACTGAAACAGAAGAGATGGATGATCTTTTAGATGAGATATATGACGAGGTAGAACTGGACTCAAAGTACCCCAAACCAGAAGAAGATGTTGCTAACAGATTGGCTGCCCTTAGAGGTGAACCTTCAAACAAATGTAGGTCTTCATTCATGCCCTGAGAGGCATTCCTGAAGTTCTTAGTCTCATTGTCTTAACTCACATCAAAATTATGCACTAATTATCCAAACGAACAAAGTTCAGTAGGGATATAGTGAAGCCCTCAGTCCGTCTGTCCGTCCGTCAGTCAGTCAGTCAGTCTGTCAGTCAGTCAGTCAGTCAGTCAGTCAGTCAGTCAGTCAGTCAGTCAGTCAGTCAGTCAGTCGTCTGTAAGGAAGATAAGTTGTATACTAGTTGACAGATTTTCTTTATATTTAAGGAAGGATGAATATTGGTGAATAGTTTTACGCAAAAATTTTTTCAAGATGGCCACCAGTTTAAAAATGGGGGTAATTTTTGCAAAAATCGTATGTTTTCATTTTAAATAAAAATAATAAATATTATTATTTGAAATTTTGATAGCATATTCACAACATCTATCCATTTCTCATATAACCCGTGATTTTCACCCTGAGCCCCAGGGGCCAGGGGCCGTGAATGGGGGGTTGGGAAAACAGGAGTTTGTGTTAATTTTGAGATGTTTTTGAAGTATAGCTTTATTATACTCAAATGAAAGGCTATTTTAAGTAGATTGCAAATATTGTATTGTTTTTCTGATCTGGACCTTGTAAAATTCAAAATGGTCGCCTAATGCAGGATTACGCAATTATTTTCTGATCTCTTAAAAGTATGGCTATATTATACTCAAATTGAAGGAATTTCAGAGTCAATCATAATTATCCCATCGAACGAAGTTCGGAGGGATATAGGGAACGCCTCCGTCCGTCCGTCCGTCCGTCCGTCCGTCCGTCCGTACGTACGTCCGTCCGTCCGTCCGTACGTACATCCTTCCGTACGTACGTCCGTCCGTCCGTCCGGGCAATAACTCAAATACCGTTGGCCCGATTTTATTCATATTTTGTACACATATACCCTATGGGGTAGAAGTTCTGCTCGAAAGCCAATTTTTAAATGAGCGGCCATTTTAGTGCCGATTTTACAGTAATTTAGGTGCAATATGTAAAACTGTAATAGCAATATGTTTTAAATGTAAAAAAAATTATATAGGACATTAATAAAGCTAGAAATGTAGATATTAAAAAAGCACATGGCAGCCATCTTGAAAAATGGCCGCCTTTACTCGTTATTTTACGATTTTTGCTGTAACTCGAAAAGTAGTGGAGTGATTTTGTTCATATTTGGTATGTGAATACTATAAGCATGGCACACTGTCTAATGACACTTTTGGTAGAAGGCGGCCATTTTGAAAAATGGCGGACATTTTGAAAAATGGCCGCCATTTTAACTTATTTTACTAAAACTCGAAAAGTAGTGGAGCGATTTTGTTCATATTTGGTATGTGAATACGTATAAGCATGGCACACTGTCTAATGACACTTTTGGTAGAGGGCGGTCATTTTTCAAAATGGCCGCCATTTTAACGTATTTTACTATAACTCGAAAAGTAGTGGAGCGATTTTGTTCATATTCGGTATGTGAATACTGTAAGCATGGCACACTGTCTAATGACACTTTTGGTAGAAGGCGGCCATTTTGAAAAATGGCGGACATTTTAACGTATTTTACTATAACTCGAAAAGTAGTAGAGCGATTTTGTTCATATTTGGTATGTGAATATTATAAGCATGGCACACTGTCTAATGACACTTTTGGTAGAAGGTGCCCCTTTTGAAAAATGTTCGATGGGATTCGCTACGCTTTGGCGTTGCCGTTGTTCTGGTTTTATATATCATTCGTTGGGATTTGCTACTCCGTGGAGTTCAGTTCCTTACTATGGTTGTGATGTAGTAGTAATAGCCTAATTGTTGTAGAACATGGTAAATACATGAATGAACCTTTCAAAAACTCTTTCAAAAGTCAATATTCAGTTCATTTGACTAAAGTCATACATACAAACTGAAGTTGTCGTGCATTGGTGCATGTAAATTCTGAATACAGTTATACCAATGATGTCCAATGGTATATGCCAGGAAAGAATCTTGCAAAACCCTTATGTTATAATTATTTTGACTTGAATTTCTGACATGTACTACATGTATTTGCTGTCTCTATTAAGCTTAGCATATTAACAGTCATCATGAATCTTGTGAGAAACTGAAAAATCAATTGTTTTGAAGAATTTTTTAAAAATGTTTTAAAAAGTAAAAACATCAAAGGTTTATACTTCTGTTACCATTTGTAAAATTCAGCATTTATGAATCAGTTCCCTCCACTAATTTATTATTGAATATTAATATATTCAATAATATTTATAATATTAATTTATTATTGAAATTCAACCTAGCTCAGTGCATTGATCCATTAACGATATTTATTTTTACCTTCTTTAGTCTCCCAATGTATTATCTGACTTTCTGGCATTGTATATTTATTGATCAAATGCATTGCTCCCATCTCTTTTAGCTGACCAAAATATGGAGAACAATCTAGATAAACCTACAATTCATCAAAAAATGTTGGACAAAAATATATCAACTGACAAAGGGTCAACAACTGAATCTGGTGTGAGTCTCGACGAGATGAAACGGCTCATTGAACAATCTGCCAATGAGCTAGAGGTTGATGCTCAAAGAGCTTTGATTAATCTCCAAAGGGATAAAGATCTCCAAGCCAAACTATCAGAGCTGAAAAAAGATTGGAATAAAAAGACAAGTATGTATATATGTTCAATTTAGAGCATGGAAACAAAATTGCTGCTCACAAATTACATGTATAAGAGTGATCCACATATTTTTTTTATCAAAACTAAAGAGATGAGCAATTTTAACATTGTAGTTGATATTTCAAATATACAATAGTGAATTTGTCAACTTCATGTCATATTTTTGAATAAATAACAGACAGACAGACAGACAGACAGACAGACAGATGGACGGAGAGCTTCACTATAACCCTAGTGAATTTCATTCATTAGGCTAATAATAGCTAGTAGCAAGAAAGAAATGTCACATTATTCTGCAAGCAACCAATATCTGGAAATCCATTGAAACTGAAAACCCACAACCTGCATCATCAGGTGGTATGGTACCGATAGCAAAGTTTTTCATGCCAAATAATCCCACCAGTGCTGTCATCAGACAGTGGGCAGATTGCACAGCAGGATTGAGATTTTATCAACAAGCCCTAAAGTTGTTCACCAATCATTCATTATAAAGGAATATATGATAGTCTAAAAGAAAATGAGAAATGAGGGGATATCTGAGAGTTAACTATTGAAATATATTTAGTTCTTCGACATTAGTCTTTTGCATTGGTCCCTTACAATGTGGCATATGCTACATGCGATCTTATCTTTCCTATTAATTGATATTTCTCAAGAATAACATTTCCTTGCAGGTGAAGATAGTAATGTGGATGATGCTGCTGTTGTAGCAAGTAGTGGTGCTAATGATGAGAACAGTGATAGTGAGAATGAGGAGGAAGCAGCTAAAGCTATTATAAAAAGAGTAAGTAAAAGACACTGTGATATTATAACATCCATCTTGAGATAGACTATTAATAATTTTCTGTGTAATTCTAAAAAACTTGAAGACCCCTTTCTATGGTAGATTATTGAAATTGCTATTAGTTTGGCCTAAGTAAGACATGTTAATGTATTTTAAAAATAGAGCATGCCAAACCCTCTCTCATGTTTGTTTATGTGTGTAATTGTAAACTGATAAACTGTTTGTGTAATTGTAGGCTATTGAAGAGAGCAGACTAGATACAGCATATGAGGCTAGTAGGGGTGCTATAGGGGGAGATCTTGATAAACTGTTTGTGTAATTGTAGGCTATTGAAGAGAGCAGACTAGATGCAGAATATGAGGCTAGTGGAGGTGCTATAGGTGGGGATCTTGATGATGACCTCTCATTGCCAGAACCTCCTACAGATCTTAGTGAGCCAACCAACTCAAAGGTTAGTGCTTGCTATCAAAGTTCATGGGATATAGAGAATGCTTATTGACCCGCACTACCATTAATATTCATATGCATATACCCTATGTGAGTGCAAGATCTGCTTGAAAGGCAATTTTGAAAATGGCTACCCATTTCAAAATGGTTTCAGCAGAGGAGGAGATTTCATCAAGTTCAAAGTTGCCATTTGGGTCACATGGTAGACATGGTAGGTCACATGACGTGACATGTGATTGGGCTTTGTAGAATCAACAAGTTAGTTTTTCTTTAAATTTTTCTTACCGTAATCACCATGATAAGCGCCCTACCCTAATAAGCACCCACCCCGCTTCACAGAGATCAAGAAATATTGAGGAATGACCAAGTATTAACGAATATATCAGAAAAAAAAATCAAATTTCCGAAGAAATATAGTGGGCGATAATAGAGTACTTACACTAAAATGCAGAAAACATGAAGATTTTTGTAATTCGATGCATCCTCCCATTAAATATCTATCAGTGGGTGCCTACCACATCATACTTAGCTAATATTATCTCAAAATAGTCCATAATGAATGAAGGAAATGATCACGCAGGCCCGTAGCCAGGATTTGCCAAGGGGGGTTCAGTTTTCAAAAATTTCCAGGGGGGGTTCACATTTGACAATTTTGGCGCAAATATGGCTAAAATCACAAGAGAAGTGCTCAAAATGGTGAAAAACTGCATGATTTTGAAAGAATTTTTGGCCAGGGGGGGGTTCGCCCGAACCCTGTGAACCCCCCCTGGCTACGGGCCTGTCACGTTTCAGAGTTTTGTTTCGATATTTTACTAACTAGCGATTGTCAAGGTCAGGTCAAGGTCGTAATTTTTCTTGTTTTTTTTAAGATTTCTCGACTTTTACATGACTTTTACAAGAAAAATGATGATCTGTCATCAAATTAAAAAAATAAGGTATAACTTTAGATTGATATCTAACAGTCTATTAGCGGAAATATTGAAGATAATTGCGGAAAACAATTCCTTCACCTCGAGGGGCTCTGCTGGTGAGTTCTTCAATCACTCACTGTCAATAAAGTTAAATAAGCTGTCACTTTCGTTGCAAATAAAGCGTTTTGGCAGGAAAAATTCCCATACATGAAATTCCCGGGGACTTTTGACTTCTCTCATATATGGGCGCTCTTCGTAATGGGTTACAATGGGAATTTCAATTTCAAAAATGCCATGGGCGCTTTTTACGGCGAATACGGTATATGACATTTCTTGATAGTAGAAATCACTAGTACTTGTGCAAATTAGAGCCTCTAAGTGTGCTCCTTAGTGATTTTTAAATTACCCCTTCTGCATTAAGGTTCCAATACATCATTGGAAAGAGTGTCAGCTTTGAGAATCTAACCTCCATTCAAATTTTTACTGAATGCAAAATTAGATTTTAAACCTTTCATCACCAAGGGGTAAAATTAAGAAAAAAATATTTTGATAATCGGTTTCTATTTGCAATCTAGATGTCCATAACAACAAAGTTAATGGTTTAAGCAACACAACAGTATATAATCATGATGTTTCAACTTCGTGCATCTAGCGCAGTGAAGACCGGAGCGTGCGAAGATGACTTCGTGGTTATGTTTACATTTTCTCTTTGAAATTAACAAACAAATATCCATGAATACAATGCCAAGTTTTTTACATCATGTTTTTTCATCAATTTTTATATAAAAAACAAAAGAGTGTACTTCAATTGCATACAGAATATATTTGTGTTACTCTCTATGATCAATTGTGCGACTTTGTTTCTCTCCTCAATTTCTCTGAGGGTTGGGGATGGTTGTATGTGAAAATGTTTGGTTTCAGAATGCCTACATGGACTGTCATAATGTCTAAAAGATACACAATGTTAAATGATGCATATTCTCATGTTAAGTCAATACACACTTGCTGCAATCTTAGTATTCTCAGGAGAAAATTCGTAATTTGTACTCTACATCCCTAAATACCCAAATGTACACACTATTTTGAAATATCAAATCTCATTTCTACCGAAAACAAAAATTCTGATGTATTTTGTAGCATAATGGGGTCAATGCACTGAATGAGCCCTACCCCAGCCTATCTGGGTTCAAACTCTTAAATATTCTCCAAAGTATAACTTGACATTGAATTAGTTATTGTAAATATAAAGATAATCAATTCTTTGGCACATTTTTACAACTTGGTTAAGAGGTGGTTATTTGGAAAATGGTGGCCATTTTCAATGCATCATTCTACATGTCTGTTGATTTTTATATGTACATATGTAAAATACTTGCAAGAATTACACATTATCTTGTGGCGGTACATCTATGGTTGCCCTTTTGAGACAAAATTTCTAGTTGTGTTGTCTGATTAGATGTTCACTAAGATTTGCAACGCTATAAGATGTAACAAACTGTTAAAACTGCGCTAAAATTCTACATTCGTAGGGCAGGCCTGTTATTGTTTATCAGCAGTCAGTAGATGAGTTACCATGGTGCTGTATATGTAACGAAGATGCCACAATACGTTGCCATGACTGTGATGATGACTTGTACTGCAACAGGTGCTTCAAGTAAGTTTGAAAGAATAGCATGAATCAACTAAATTAATAATACTATCGATTGTATCAATATGGCAACTTGAGAGGAATGAATTAACCAAATTAATGGTATTGATTGGATCACTATGGCAACTTGAGAGGAATGAATTAACCAAATTAATGGTATTGATTGGATCACTATGGCAACTTGAGAGGAATGAATTAACCAAATTAATGGTATTGATTTTTGGCTCACACAGTGAGCCTATGGGATCGACCAGGCGTCCGTTGGTCCATCCGTCCGTCAACATTGGCAGCACAAATTACAACTGCTTTTCCAATTGAGATATCCATATTCATTTTATGCATATCTATAATGCCTATTTGACCTATCATCGCCATTTCCCAAGTTCGCCCGGTTTCCAAGAAATTGCTGATTTTGACGTCAAAATGTCAAATTTTCTGTAAATACTAGACACTTTGTTGAAGTAGAACTTTCAAATAACTTGCAGTAGTTGCTGTATATGCAACTTATGTCCTCTGAAGATTTCAAAGCTCTTGGAATTACAGTTTTTGGTGTTTACTCAATAAAATTTGACAAAAAGTAGGACTCATTCTCAGGAAACTTTCTCATGTATAAAGTCAATGGCAGGTTTTGTGATTGACAAGTTTCTCAAAGTTTGCTTTATACTTGAAATTGATCATTTCTTGCAATGAATTACATCATTAATAGATTTAAGGATTCCCTACATATTGCTCAATATATGTCAGCATCAAATTTTTACCGTTTTTGAGATATTTGACATAAAAAAACAGTAAAAATAAGTTATTTTAAGCAATTTGACCCAAAATTTTTTGAAAATCATCTACAAGTTGCCAGGAGTTCAAATCTGACATTAGTTTTAGCATTTGACCTTTAATTGACCTTCAGCGACCTTCGAAAGGTCAAAAAAGTTGATTTTTCAAATTGATTTTTGGATATTAAGTTTGGTCAGCTTAATCACAAAAGACCTTACTGAGCTCTGAATAAGTAAAATTTTCAAGGTCAAAGGTCATCAAACTAGGTATCACAACTGTGCTTTCTAAGTTTCTCAAAGTTCAAGACTACAAATCCAAATCAATATTTTTGTTTGAAAGTCAGGATATCCATTCCTCTGAAGGTTCCAAACTGTTTGAGCACAGGACCGTGGGTCCTTTTTATCACTATCAATGGCAACTTGAAAGGAATGGTACAGGCTGTGGATCCAACAATGCATTTCAAAGTTATTTCAATATGGCCCTCATAAATCACATATCTTATATAGTCTCAAATGGATTGCAACCATTTTGAAAGAAATGACAATGGATGTGCATAACCAGATATGGGGGGGATATAGCAACCTCTGCATATGTAAGTCTGTGGCGAAGTTGAGTCTCTCTATCTTTTACAAAACATGAAAACAAATATAGTTTAAAACATTAATTTATTCAAGAAAAGTTAAAGTCCAAAAATATCATTTCAATCGGCTACTTACAGTTTTTAGTTTGTCCCGAGTTCACGCAACAAGGTTCCGAGGATTTCAGACAAAATTGCCCCTTTTATACCCAATTTTTTTTATGTGGGCCCCGCCAAAATAAGGGGTCTTATCCAATGAAATCCCCTAAAAACCCATTAACAAAAATTGGCCGGAAAGAAGTGTGAAAAATTATATGAAGATTAATTATCAACATGCCAGATTTCTGCCCACATTATTTTCTAAAAAGTTGAAAAGTTCCCATTTATTTCAGTTTTTGTTGAAACTTTTGAGACAGGTATGATTAATAACTGAATCCCAGAACCTCGGTTCAGACAATTCTCATGAACTTTTTGCCTTACTCATTTAAACCATTAAGTCATTATATCTTCAAAATACATGTTTTATAATATTTTAAACAATAAAAGTTAGCAAATTCCTTATACAATTACATTACAATGTTTTTCATATATCAAAATGTATATTTCACCTACAAAATACTGTTTTTTGGTCAATTTGTACATCATCACCCATCAATTTATCATATCCTATTGTTTTACAAAAATGACATCATATACCAATATGTTTATGAATCTATGGAAGCTAGACAAAACATCATTAATTGAATATGATAGCTTCTTGGCTCCATTCAAAGTTATACTGTCACTCAATAGACTAGACTCCCCCCCCTTTCTTGGAACCACTTCTTGCCATTGGCTATGTGATTTACCTGTCAAATCTACCACCAGTCCTTACTATAAAACATGTTCAATTGAATGCAAGATATCTTTATCTAAGTTTAACTTTGGCACTCTGCAACATCCATAGAAGTTTGAGATTGTGTCATTGAGTTCAAGGTAATATTGATAAATTACTAAATTAATAACATTTTCCATCTTAGAAGCCTCAGTTAATTTTACAAAAATTAAATGGAAGTGAACAATTTCTTCTTGTTTTACATTATGATGTCTTATTCGAAAGTTGTTTATATCCACATGCCAAGAAATGATGCATCTTCAATGTCTACAGTAAACAAAGTTACCAGTTCCCAAAACATTCTGCTGTTATGATGATATCAGCACAACGGAAGTATTTATCCTAAGATTTCTGTATTTGTAAGCAACATGTAGAGTATTCGAGATTATCATGACCTAAGTTTCAAAAATCTATGAACGAAAAATCAAACTTTGTCACAAGTCTTCAACAAAAGTTCTCTATTTCCAGGGAAGGTCATAGAAGATTTGAGATGGATGATCATGAATATTCCAAATATAAAGAAAAATAATCTACAGCTGATATGTTATGGATATACACTTTATACACATGTATAATCCTATGTTATGATATGTGAGATACAGAATATGCAACATTATCAAGAGACTGGACAGGATTTTGTGCAACATTATCAGTGGAATCCTGTACAAACTTGATCTTACAAATATGTATTCTTTTTGGGTGCACTTATATATGAGTTGCCTTCAAAGATGGAACCATCATTGCAATGTACTTAACAAGTACAGAGAGGAGTTTAATGTTTAAAAAAAAGTTATGACAAATTCTTTTTAGTGCAATAATGCTGTTTGAAAAAATAGATCATATGGATTGCAATTATATTTTTGTTTGAATAGGCCCATAATTCAGTGAACGTAAATTTGGCTCTTGAACTGTTCTTTGTGTTCTATGTGTTGTAGCGCTCAGTGTTTAGTGTATGATGTCAATGGGCACAGAATCTGTAACAAATGGTTACACAATTTTGTAATTGCAGCCATGTGGAGATATTTCATCTTTTCCTTGTTGACTGTAGAGGTACATACTGCAGACATATATAGGGTCATCCAAAAAAGTGAACCCTTGCAACAAGCTATATCTCGGTTATTACCAACACTAATGGGCTAATATTCTCACATGTTTTAGTGAAAGGTCTAAAGCTTTTGTGGGTACCATTAATGTCACTTAGTCTTAAATCTAGCAGAAGTTACATGGCATCAACTGCCATGCCTGATTTATGGATGATGTGCTTAATCCATGCTCCATGATTCTGGACGACAGCTGCAATGCGAATGTTGAAGTTGTTTACTACTCCATCCAGCATATCTTGGGACATTTTTTTTTAATTTCTAATGCATTTTCTGCATAAGAAAAGGTTGTTTCTTAAATGTTTTGACAGTAAACAACTTTAACATTTGCATTGTAGCAGTTATTCAGAACGGTGGAGCAAATGTTGAGGTTATTCACTGCTCAACAAAATGTATATATAGGGGTTATGCACTGGGAGGTTTTGGATACAGGGAATATCCCGAGGGATATACCATGTATCCAAACCGACCGTGCATAACTGGTGTATCTCATACTTGAGTGGGTTTAAGGTAGATATAACCTTTTCCACCTTTTTCAAATGACAAGATATTTACATTTAACATTTTCGTAATATTCTTTTTGTTCAATACAATGAAATTGTAACATTTAAACTTAAAAAAATTAAATTTTAAAATTAAAAAATTAAAACTTTTGATATTTAAACTTTTTTAAACGTTTGAAAAATTCCCGGGAGCGGGATGGATATATTATATCTGCCCGCATTTGGCCTGGAGCGGGACATATAGAATATATCCTGCCCGCTCCTCAGATACGATATATATTCCCGGGTGATATCTACCCCAAACCCACTCAAGTATGAGATACACAACTATCTGTTCCTGAAAATATTAAACACCCCTAGATATGCCGGATGGAGTGAACAACTTCAGCATTCGGGTTGCAGCAGAACCGTGGAATGAATGTTGAAGGTACTTCTCAAAAAAATTAGATAGAGCAGTAAACAACTTCAAAATTTGCGTTGCAGCAGTCATTCAGAACCATGGAGCATGGATTGAGCACATCATCCATAAATCAGGCATGTCTGTTGATGCCATGTTACTTCTGCTAGATTTGAGACTAAGTGACATTTATGGTACCCACAAAAGCTTTAGACCTTTCACTAAAACATGTGAGAATATTAGCCCATTAGTGTTGGTAATGACTGAGATATAGCTTGTTGCAAGAGTTTATTTTTTGACCACTCTGTAGGTCTGTATAGAAATGGTCAAAATGTGATAATTATTATTATTACACTATTGTAAAGTACAGTATGAAGAGGTGCAAAAACATGTGATAGATTTTCAATAAATCCATGCAAACATGTGACATTTATGAGTTTGTATAAAACATCAATTTGTAGTGTACTGTAATAATAGACACACATACTCCAATAAATGCACACCCTTCTTTTCCATGAGACTTTGGCAATTTGAGTAATAAAAATCAAGAAAAAATTATTGGGCAATGATAACATGATGACCTTATAGTGATAACCTTATTGTGATAACCTTATTGTGATAATGAACATTAATTACGAGCGCAACAATATCCCAGTTGCCATAACACACACGGTAGATCACGGGTGTTCCTGATACAGAAATATTTTTCCACCTTTCCCACGCAAACAAACATTCATTCCTTTGTAAAGGTGTATTAGTATTATATGGATATAAAAACTTATTCAGCTGATCGTAAATGCATGAGGAAAACATTCAGGTATGACATTCTGTTATCTAGTTGGAGTGTGTCCAGATTTAATTAAAGAGGAAAATCATGAAATATCCTTACTTTTCAAAAATCACGGGACTTTGTAATTTGAGACCTCTCCTTCAGGAGAATTTGGGAGCCGCACTGTGTGTTTAATAGAGAGAATATGGTATATACTGTACTCACACTAATATTTGACGCTATTATATTTCACGTTTTTGGCATTTTGAAATTTTGTGGCTATTATATTTCGCTAATTTTCAGTTTTTTGAAATTTCGTGGCTATTAATCGTGGATTTTTCATACAGGATCACTCTTTCGACTTTGATATCACCTTCACCCAATGATTTTGGCTTCTTATTAAGCCTTTTCGTTTGAATATTCATTTTAATACAGTAATAACGATCTCTCTTCTAATTTTTCTTTTTCAGGACTGTCACATTTTTTACCTATTATCGCCCAGCACTGGACAAAAATATTGTCAACATTAAAATCCCCGAGAATTTCCTTGGAATCTTGCAACTATCAAATTTCGCGAATTAAAACTGGAGGAATTTCGCAGCTATTATATTTCGCGAATTTTCCAAAACTCCCGAAAAGCGCGAAATATAGTAGAGCGCGAAAATTACCAGAAGTACAGTATATTATTTTTTACTTTTTTAAAATAACATGTATTTGATTTTGCCTGTACAGTATAAAAAATAAAAATTGGTAACAATACAATATGATGTCCTTCAATTTTTTAATATTACTGCATCAAAATTATTTATCAACATTGTATCACTCAGAGTCGAGGGAAACCAACTATAATTTAGCTTTATGTGCAGGTCATCTAACAATATCATTTGTGTTGTACAAGTTGAGATAAGGGATAGAAATATCAGATTATCTGTTACCCCCAAAATTGTTTTTTCTCATATGACTAACAAAGACATATAGCCATCTTTACCCCATGCAAGATATTGCCATCTTTCATCCTAAAATGTCACACGTGCAAGATGAGATTGACTTGTGACATCACTGGTTTATAAACATCAACAACATAGCGTATCCATGCTCATTATACACAACTAAGCTGTGATATAACAATGTAGCTTTGTAATGCCACACTTATCAATGTATTTTCTACAATATTGTTATGACGTTGTAACAATTGAAAAACTAGAAAAATAGCAACTCCACGGAGTAGCAAATCCCACCAACAAAACATGTTAAAGCGGCCATATAATAAAATTTGAGCCATATCCATCCACTGGTATTTGAACTATCAAAGATTATGTTTTTATGAAAAATGGTTGCCATTTTGAAATTCAGCTGTTATCTTTAGATTTGTTATATAGCAGAGCTCCTATGTCCCAAGGTATCAGCATACACAATTTAATCCAAATCTGTCAACTTGTACTTGAGTTATCAAGGATTATATGTTTAATGAAAAATGGCGGAGATTTTGATACATAGCAGCCACCTTGAAAATTTCTTCTCAAGCAGAGCTCCTTTATCTCTAGGCATCAGTATATAAAATTTGAAGTAAATCCATCCAATGGTATTTGAGTTATCAAAGATTACCTTTTTTAAGAAAAATGGCAGCCATTTTGAAATTCGGTGGCCATCTTGAAAATGTCTTCTTGCACAGAACTTCTTTGTCTCTCGGCATCAGCATATAGAATTTGAACCAAATCCATCAACTGGTATTTGAGTTATCAAAGGTTACATTCTTTTATGAAAAATGGTGGCCATTTTGAAATTTAGCTCCCATCTTGAAAATCCCTTCTCAAGCAGAGCTCATATGTCCATAGGCATCAGCATGTAAAATTTGAATCAAATCCATTCAATGGTATTTGAGTTATCAAAGATAATGTTTTTTTACGAAAAATGGCCGGGATTTTGAAATATGACGGCCATCTTGAAAATGTCTTCTTGAGCAAGGCTCCTTTGTACCCAGGCAACAGCATATAAAATTTGAACCAAATCCATCCACTAGTAATTGAGTTCTCAAAGATTATATTTTTTTCCGAAAAATGGCCACCATTTTGAATTTAGCGGCTATATTGAAAATTCCTACTCGAGCGGAAGTCCTACAACCATAAGGCATAAGCCTATAAAATTTGAATGAAATCTGTCAACCGGTATTTGAGTAGTTGCCTGGACACAGGAACGGACAGACGAACGGACAGACGAACGGATGGACGGACAAACAGCTTTTCTATATAATAATGAAGTTCCATTAATTTCAAGCTATTTTCACTCAGTTTTATCATAAAAAGGTGAAAATATGGCATAATACAGTCATATGAGAAAAACTTTCTTATACTTGTACCTGTGCAATATCGTCCATTCTTGACTCGATATTGTTACTTTATCTCTTCTGTGTCTCGATAAAGAAGAATTATCAAAGCTCATCAAGAATGGACGATTTTGCACTATCGTCCATTCTTGACTCGATATTGTTACTTTATCTCTTCTGTGTCTCGATAAAGAAGAATTATCAAAGCTCATCAAGAATGGACGATTTTGCACAGGTACTCATATAAGAACCTTTATTTCTTAATAAAGTAACCATTATTTCTTAATAAAGAAATTTTAATTGCACAAGACACATTTCTGCTTTTTCACTTTTAGGCCATGATTTATTTAAAACTTTACACGACTATTCATGAATTCAATGCAAAGGAATACTGTTCTTAAACTGCCTTGCTACCTTTTTGTGATCTTACTTCATTGCATCTCACGTATCTGCTGTGATCCACTTTTTGCTATTATTAGACATTCACAATGTTGTAAGAAACTTCCAGTGTTAACACTTCGCAGATTCTACAATACTTCATACAAATGCATCCTCATATTCATCACATATTCTTTGCCTTTCTGGCCACTTAAATCAAGGGCATGCATGTAATATGTTGCCTTTAGTAAGGATGCTTCAGAGAATGATAATACATAGACATCATTATGTTCCTATCTGCTATAACAGACACAAACATTTTTTGTTGCAGATTTTCTACTTTCTAAATAGTAAGGTGCCAGTAGTTAGTTACCAGTTTCACCAGCAGGTGGCTAAATTCAGGTCAAACAACATTGCAGATATAGGAGAAAGTTCCTCTAAACTTCAATAAGATTTATTGAAACAATTTTCAAATTACTTTTTTCAATTTGATAATTATGCAATTGAAAGTATGACCAGTAAAAGAAAATATTATTTGTCCAATACAAATATATTACTTATATATCACTTTGCCTTAATTTTGAATAATTTATGAGATTTGATATTTAATAATCTAAAAATAATAAAAAGTAAAAAGTATTACTGTCCTATTGTGCATGTAGTTCCACAAATTTATTTCAATATTACATCAACATGCATACACATATTTTACAATACAGTATATTCTCCTTTGTATTAGATGGATTTCATGAAGACAAAATGTGGGCAACTGTAGTATTGGCATAGGATTCTTGACAGATCCAAATAAACAAATCTCGCACTCGAGACACTACATGTGCTCAAATCTATGAGGAATCACATATGGAATGTGAATTTAAAGTTCATTAGTCATCTTGGAATTTAAGAACCAGCACAATGTACAATGCAATCTTATGGTTGAGACTCATCAAAATCCTTATATGGTTCATCATTGTCAATTTCAATTGCAGCATCATATACGTGTATAAAATGTCAGCCAAGTTCAGGTCATCTAGGATAATAATGATACATGATCCACACAAATGCACTCAAGATCCATAAAAATGTACTCAATATCCGCACAAATGCACTCAAGATCCATAAAAATGCACTCGAGATCCGCACAAATGCACTCAAGATCCATAAAAATGTACTTTGTAATGGTGTTTTCACAAAATAACTGCTAAGATCTTGTTATAAATGCCTTCTGTATTTTGACATCTTCATATGGCTTATCATTATTGTCTGTATCGACCATTCCCATACGCTTCACCACCTAGAAATACAAAGTCTATGAATAAATAAACTGGACACCAATTATATTTTTTTATTTCATTAATTATTGTTTAAATGGCTGTGTTTGTATAATTTAGGCTCTTTTTGATGTTATCCTCATTATCAAGTAAAATTGTTTTTCATAAGGAAAATAAGACTTTTCAGTGTTAAATGGATACATTTTTAAAACTTTAGTCTCAAAGAGTTAGAATGGGATTTTCCCAAAAAATTAGCACTTCTCAACACTGTCATTTCTATAACAATGGCACAATAAAGAGATTATAAACATATTGTTAGAACACCATATAATTGATATTGTTCGTCACAAGAGTGGCCAATAGTTTTGACACATGCTTTGCCTGTTGACAGCAGGCCTGTAGCTTTTGCCAAAGAGGGTTCACTTTTCAAGGAACTCCAGGGGGGAGGTTACAACTTTGACAACTTTGACCCAAAATCACAAATTTTTGGCAGGGTATGCTTGAAATCAATCATCACAGAAATAGCCAGGAAAGTGTAGAGTAGTATCCTCCTTGGTTCATATATACAAAAGTCACAATATCAAGGGTTTCGAAGAATGAAAAAATTCACCCCTTAAAGGAGTGCTATAGATGGGGCTATACTAATGGACACCATGGGACAAGTGATGACAAAGTTTACACCAATATTCTTAATGACATGAATGAGGACACCATATTAATGAAAAAAGAAATTAATTTTCATTGTCGCAATTCTTTTTCATGTGGGTACAACCTTATTTGAAAAATCTCAAGTGGCTAATTAAAGCACCTACTTGCTTCAGTGCTGGAAAGACCACTGTCTACATTGTTAATACATCAGGTGCTACCACCTACCTGCATTCCACTAAAGACACGTCCAAATATTGCATGCTTTCCATCCAACCACTGAGTGGGAGCTAGACTGATAAAGAACTGGCTCCCATTGGAGTTTGGGCCACTGTTAGCCATGGACAGAATTCCTGCTCCTGGAAATAGAACTCTAGAATGATGGGAATAATCAAAGGCAGCTTTGATATTAACACAAAACAAAACAATTTTGGTCATTTTTAACAATATTTTACTTTTTATACTTCTAACAATCGGCTTCTGATGGCAAAAATAACAGGTACTGTATTCTCTCTAATACACATGCAAATTACTTTTTACAATGCAGGACACCTGAAATTATTTATAAAGCTACCAAATGGTCCAAAAGTGAATTTCGCGAGACAAAAATGGTGGGCATTTTGAAAATAGGCAAGCTTTTGAACCAAGAGTCATAGGGGGGTTTTCTGTATTGATGTTGAACAAAAATAACTAAAAACAGGAATCCTATCGACACAGCTTTTGAAGCAAATGGTCCAAAAGTGGATTTCATGAGATAGCTGGACAAATCAATGTTAATTTAAATGGCTGAAAATAAAAAAAAATGATACAATTTTTTGCCGATTTTTTTTGTAACAAAATTATTAAACACAACTACTCTTTACAGTGACATGTCTTTTTACAATGCAGGACACCTGAAATTATTTATAGAGCTAACAAATGGTGCAAAAGTGAATTTCATGAGAAAAAAATGGCAGCCATTTTAAAAATAGGCGAGCTTTTGAACCAGGAGTCATAGGGGGGTTTTCTGTATTGATGTTGAACAAAAATAACTTAAAACAGGAATCCTATCGACACAGCTTTTGAAGCAAATGGTCCAAAAGTATATTTTTCGAGATAAAATTGGTAGCCATTTTGAAAAGAGACGAGCTTTTGAACAAGGAGTCATAATGGGGTTTTCTATATTGATGTTGAACAAAAATAACTTAAAACGGGAATCCTATTGACAGCATTTTTAAAACGGGCCAATCGTTGACAGACAGACAGACAGACGGATAGGCAGACGGACAGACAGATGGACAAGTGAGTGATTGCAATAGCTCATAAAGAGCAAGAGCTGATAAAAACCTCACTGGTTGTAGCAAGGGTTTACCTGAGTGTTTCAATTCCTCTGAGATTTCATCATCAAATTCCTTGCCATATATAGATGCACCCCCTCTTCCTAAAATCATGCAAAGATGGATTAGCAATCATGCAAAATAAAAATAAATGAGAAACCATTGCAATACAAAGATGCTATCTATATAATTTAATACTTATATGAGAGACCGTTTTTAAAAAAAGGACTCATCAGTCCATTACATGTATTTATAGGTCTGTAGGTGATACAAATGCAACAAAATATCTTAAAACAACACACCTGTCCCTGTTGGGTCCCCACCCTGTATCATGAAGTCTGGAATAATTCTATGAAACTTCACTCCATTGTAATAACCACGTCTAGCCAACTCTGCAAAGTTTGTGCATGTTTTTGGAGCATGTTTCCAATAGAGTTCAACTACAATCTCACCCATTCTGAAAGTACAAGTGCAAAAAAATATATTACTGTAAATTGCTTTAATTCGGTGCTATTTAATTTGGTGGATTGGGCAAAAGAAACTTTGGCTGCTATTTAATGTGGATTGACCATCATCAATCATATTACTCACTTCACAGCTCGCCACCAATAATGAAATTTTATCTCTCCTGGTATTGTTTTATCTAAACCAGCGGGACTCTGCAGATCTTCAGAAATAGTTGAAAATTTCAAGATTTTCACCAAAGTTTATCGTGCAAGGTAACACATGCAAAGGGCACCGGAAAAAAGACCCTGGAAATTTCATTTTAAAATAAATAGTACCTTGGGTATTGAGCTCACATGGTGTTGCTCAAAAGTGAATGATGGCTAAAATGGCAGTAAATAAAAAAACGGATATAATTTTTGCCAATTTTTTGTAACAAAATTATTTCATACAACTACTCTTTACTGTGACATGGCTATTTACAATGCAGGACACCTGAAATTATTTGTAAAGCTAGGAAATGGGCCAAAAGTGAATTTCACAAGACAAAAATGGTGACCATTTTGAAAATAGGTGAGCTTTTGAACCAGGAGTCATAGGGGAGTTTTCTGTATTGACGTTGAACAGAAATAACTTAAAATGGGAATCCTATCGACAGAGCTTTTAAGGCAAATAATCCAAAAGTAAATTTCGTGAGACAGATGGACAAATCAATGTTAACTAAAATGGCTGAAAGTAAAAAAAATGGATATAATTTTTTGCCGATTTTTTGTAACCAATTTCATACAACTACACTTTACAGTGACATGGCTTTTTACAATAAAAGAAACCTGAAATTATTTGTAAAGCTAGGAAATGGGCCAAAAGTGAATTTCCCGAGACAAAAATGGCGACCATTTTGAAAATAGGCGAGCTTTTGAACCAGGAGTCATATGGGAGTTTCCTGTATTGATGTTGAACAAAAATAACTTAAAATGGGAATGCTATCAACAGAGGTTTTAAGCCAAATGGTCCAAAAGTGGATTTCGCGAGACAGATGGACAAATCAATGTTAACTAAAATGGCTGAAAATAAAAAAAACGGCTATAATTTTTTGCCGATTTTTTGTAACAAAATTATTTTATACAACTACTCTTTACAGTGACATGGCTTTTTACATCGCAGATCATACTACTTGAGAAAGATAAACCCTCAGCATATTTAGTACAAAATAAGTTGATTGACTTGGTCTATCTGGTAGCAAAAACCTCTTGAAAACTCTTCAATGAGGAGTAAAAAAATGGACTTCTTTCAATGAAATGAAAAATGCCGTTTTGCGGCGTTTTGAGGGCTAAAAGCTGTGTAAAGGTTCGATTTCTTGTTCTGGAACCTAACTGAAATGTTGAGTAATTGTTCCGTGTTCCAACCCGAGAGCCTAGTTCCGCAGAATGGAACAAAATCGGGTATCCATGACACCTCTATTGTCTAGACACATATCACCAAAAATTTGTATATTTTACATTTTGTATAATTAAATCTCATCCACTGATGTACAGATGTATGGCCTCTTGAAAAAAAATTTTTTTAACATGGAAAATCCTCACTTTAGCAAATCCACCTGTCATTTATTTATGTTCCATACTGTAGGAGTGTTGCAGTTCACCATAATCCCAAGGAGGATTGGCTCCCAGAGTGCAACATCGATATTCTGTCCCATATATGGGGATGTCGTGGTTCATTGTTGGAAAATATCTACTTCAATTCTGGGAGCCAATCCTCCTTGCCATAGGCCTAGATGGACCATTGTATGATTCAATTGCTTTCAAAAATTTCAGTAGATCTAAATCTATCATGATCATGAATTATTAGCCCGATTATTATAACTATTCCAATTTCTTTTCTAAGATTTTTCTAAGATTCTAACATGGGCATTCAATAGAAAGGTATGCAACTCTGTGTTATTACATGAGAACTTCAAAATGAGCGGTGCCATGCTTCCCTTTTTTGGTAATACATGTATTTCAAAAAGATTTAGATTAAAAGTAAATGTCTTTAGCAATTATCTTGAAGAAAAATCAATTTTGAATATGATTAAAACATGAAACATGATTACAGTGGGAGACATTAATAAACCTCAACCATCAAAAGTTGTTACAATGAGCTAGTGTTGTCGCGATTAATCGATACATCGCGATAAACATCGCCAAAGCTGATTCTGGCGATGCATCGATGTCTGAAATAAAACATCGATGTTTTTAAAAATCAATTTAATTTGCTAAAAAGCACACTTTCTTATCTTATTTTGTCGCAAATCGCTTACCTTTCTCATGTCTTATTTCATTTTCCAATGTTTTCTGATATTCTTTCGCTTTAAAACTGTTTTATCTAGTCGAAATGAACCATTAATCTTAAAAATTTTTTCTTTACTTTCATTTCACTGTTACTAGAAGTTCCCAGATGTACCAGCGTACTCTTATTAATTTGTTCTGTTCGGTATTTTAGTGCATTGGCGTTCGGTATTTCAGTGCACTTTTCTCTGACTTTTTCTCGATGTACATCGCGATGTGTATCGATGTTTATGACTGAAAATTGCCGATACATCGATGTACAATTATGGCACATCGCGACAACACTACAATGAGCTAAATTCTAAGTTTCATGTCTCAAACTCTCCCAAGCTGTAGAAAAATAATTTCAGTTCACTTTAAGTAGCACAATAAATGAATCCAAAGCTTCATACCTGCAAATGATTGATAAATTCCTACCTAATCGAACAAATGTTTTTATGGAACGCCATGTTTGTGATCCAAGGTGGATTGACTCCCAGATTGCAACATCAGTTAGCCTTATTTACTCGTGACAGGTTTCAAAATGGCGGAACAGCATTTTGAAAGCTGGCACATGTCATGTTGCATTCTGGGAGCCAATCCTCCTTGCGGCATAATCGGGCTCCAAAATCACCTCAACATTTGAAGAGTCGGCATTAACATGTGAATATCATGATCAGTTCAATTTTTTAAGTTCCTATTTGTTATTATGGACACAAATTCCACTATATTTGTACATTCCGGGACGGAGAAAATAGAGCACTCAATTCACTGAGGTAAGTTATGACATATGTGACAGAATGTCTTTTTCATATTGTATTGTATTTTGTTTACCACCAATGAAGGTGAGCAATACCTCTTTGGTATGTCCCGTATATATACGGTCGTAATTTACGTAATTAACTAAAAGATAGACCGAGAAACCCCTCCTTGAAGGAGCCCTGTGTTCTTTTATGTGAACTTATACATAGACATACAAGTACACACCACAGCCTTTTGTACGAGTTGCGGACCACTCAGTCAAACACCCTGAAGTACTTCACGCAAACAAGCAAATTTAGTCTTGCCTGAACGGGGGATCGAATCCGGGACCTATTGCGTAAGAGGTACCTGCGCTACCGCTGAGCTACACAGTGTTAGTAATTATTTATGTTCACGACTGTAATCTCATTTAAAAGTAAACAAAAAAGAAAAGATATACAAATAAGGAAAAGAGGTATCAAAATGTTCTCTTCGAGTGTTGCATTGTGGGTTATTATTCAAGAACACATTCCAATAATAATATGGGGGGATGTTTAGTTTCATTAGTGCCATAATTATGATGAATTCCATTTTCTATCAAATTATCAACATGTATGCAGATAATCATGTTTTTATTTTTGGGTTATTTCTTAAAATCATACATGAAAAGTACAAAACAAGATTTTTCTTGGAAGCATTCTTCTCCAATTTTGAAAACCCAAGACAATGCTTACGTATAAAATATGGGAAGTTGCCTACCCTTCTCAGTTTGTTTTTTTTATTTTTTTTTATAAAATTATTTATTCAAAAACATAAACGCAAAGTACATAAATACAAACAATACTTGAATCAATAAAACTATGCAAAACGGAAATATACATTATATCCTGGATTCTATTTATATACAATAGACTAAGATTTTCGACTTTTTTGTGATTTTGAATTACAGAAAGCATTCTGAAGTTTCAAATTGGCGCCATGTTTAATTTTTGGCATCCGCCTCAGAGGGGGAGAAACACCAGGGTTCAAAGATGACATACGCTTATAATGTAAATCTGTATTGAGATGACACGGTCGCTGATTGGTCAAAAGTCGACAAACAAATGACGTCATCAATGGCGGTTTCAAAATTTTCGAAATACGCTTCGAATAATATTATGTTCATTTCTGGCGTGTTAACCAATATCATAGCTTCTCATTTCACATCAAGATAAAGAAAGGTGTACGGAATATGCCTATATCAATTATAACATCCCATCGAAGTGTAGTATTTGATAACTAGCCGATGAAAATTCGAACGAACGAAGGTGGTTAGCAAGAGAGGTAATTATGTCTGTCATCTTGAAACTCTGGGGCTTTCCCTCCTCTTCATCCGCCTAATGTATATCACTTACCTTTTATTGATTCTTTCATAAGTTTCGTCAAAAACTCAGTTTGACCAGAGTAATCTGTCTCACCGCTCGAATTTTCTTGAAAAATGTCTATTTTCTAATCACCCGGATGTACGGTATACTTGGATTCGCCCAAAACGAGGGGTGTCAAACGCAAGATGGTAAAGATGAAGACATGTCAAAACTCTCAGAGAATCTATTCCATAATTTCAACATTGCTACGCGGTTTTAGGAGCGAAAAAGATAAGGGCAGGTTGTATATAAGACTGGACAAGATGAAAATAAATATTCTAAATAGATGACAACCCTTTCGAAATAAGATGAACTGAACCTATCACGTCACCGATTTCTTAGAAGAAATTACGTCAGAAAAACAAAAGCTCCGTAGAGAATTTTCGCTTGAAGTGTTGAAAAGCAAGCCCTATGGGAATATACCGTAATTAATAGTTACATGTACAGTATTACCGAGTTCAAAGGTGCATAAGTTAGGCGGTGGATCATTTTGTAAGTACGACAATGTGAATTCATGCGACTGTTACTTTTTGGAAGTTTTTTTGCAAAAAAGTCGAGTGACTTTTTAGATGTCGAAAATCTTAGTAAAATAGGATTTACACAGCATTATATACTTTATCAACATTTTGATCATTATACAATAGTAAAAGTCCAGAAAATCCATTCAATCTTAGTAAGCAGCAAAGGCATTTATAATTTTCTTAAAATCATGAGCAATATTTACTTTTCCTTGCAGTTTAAAAATGTGTTCATAGATATTTAATACCCTTCTCAGTTGAAAGCCCATGATTCCAATCACTAATGCATATTTCAAAGTAATGGATGGTAAGAAATGTATAACTTACGTTGTATTCAGCGTCACGTAAGCCGGTTGCCAAGATTTTGGAGGGATTCCAGCCATGTTCGCTGTTGTTTTCTTTTTGGAACGGCTAACTTTTTGCTAGACCAATTCAACTCGCTACAGCGAAATACACATTCTTTTCTGACTGTTTTTAGAAAATCAAGATTTCATTGGTGTCAAAGAACATATTGATATTATTTACCGGTACAATTTTTATTTTTTCTATTTTGCATAATATTTGCTGCTTTGATGCGGTGGATAATCAGAAAACACCCTGAGAACACTAAGTAAATTATGAGAAGGTGTTCCAAGGTCAAAGTTTCGCAATCTTCTGAGAGAAATATAACATTTCACTAGTCTAAGTGTTGTAACGTGTTTTCTTAGCGTAGGTATGATTATATATTTATATTCGATATTCAAATATGTTTTTGCACGTGTCTTTTTGATCAGCAATAAATGGAGAACATACTAAATATAACATGAGGGTAGATTAGACAATTCTTTTCTTCAGAAAACATTTTCAATAATTTTTTTCTAGGCCTATAACTGCCCTAGTTCAACGTCGTTAAACTAAATAACAGCTTTCTTTACTATTAGAAATTATCTTGGCCATTATTGAGTTTAACCTCGTTACTATACTTTCCTTAGTCGTAAGTTCTGGATCTATCGAAACCACTTTCCCTATCTGTTGCAAGACTTATGCCTGGTACAACCGTCACCATGTTATTAAGTGTTTCAAAGTTGCGCAAGGTTATCCCGTTCCCGGACTATGGTTATAGTCCGGGAACGGGATAAGCGCAAGGATCCTGCCATGACAGTGGTAATCGTGAAAGCCTGATATAATCGTGACTTAATGAACACAGCTGGCTCAAAAGCCAGCTGACGGACCGTACAAATACAGTATACCGTCATGTGAAGTGGTTTTCTCCAACTTCCAAAGTCCTAAAGTGGAGAAATTCCAGACCTGATGCGCACCATTTTTTAACTTTTTGCGCATGTGTGCACATGTGCATTGTACTTTACATGCGCATGGGCATTGCCGCTGAAAGATCATGTAACTATTCATATTTAGCTGGCGCGAGTTATTTGAATTACTTTCGAAAGTCACGAGATCTCGCGAGACCTAAAATGGCTGCAGTCTAAATTCAAAAGTTTGTTGTCTAATAGAACATTGATTTACTACAACAACAGACTGTTGAAAGAACAAAATAAGGTAACAACAAACAAATCATATATTGATTTAAATATATAGTGTATTATAAACGCTACTCAGCACAGAGTTTAGTCAAAATGGGCTCGATTTTTTCTCTTCAAGCATTTTCAATCCAGCTTCCCAGAGCTGACGGTAGAGTAAACTGTGACAGTGCTATATTATATTGCAAGGCCTGTCATAACCGTGGTAATGTTAAAGCCTGCACATGTTATTTTCTGGTACACTATAAAGTATGAAGGCATGTGTTAATTTCCTTTCCTTTTTCAAGAAAGTATCATTACATTGTCTTCTTTTAGTATATCTGGTAAGAGGTCAATGGGAACTCCAGGAAATTCTGATATTTCACAATTTCCTGAAACTTTCCTGAAAAAAGCAAGGAAATATACACATGCCTTCATACTTAATTTTGTACCTGAAAATAACATGTGCAGGTATAGCAATTTTTTACCAAAATGTTACTTTCCAGCTGAACCTTAAAACTATGTTTAAAAATAGTCAAAGTCATTATGTGCAGGGCAGCCCTGCCTTACTAAATATAGAGTGTAAATCAGACAAGAATCTACAGTCTTCCACTGGGGTTCCACCTGATTTTTCTGACTACTTTGATCGACCTAACAGCACATAGCTTTTCTTGCATCAACCATTGAGCATAAGCACAATAACCAAGAGATAAAAATGAAATGTAAAATAGACTTACTTCTTCATTAATGATAAGGCTTGGTGCTGATTAAGGTGCTAAGCACTTAAATAAATAAATAAATAATAAAAAATGTTAATATTTAGCATGTTCTCCATTTTATTGCTCACCAAAGACACATGGAAATGAATTCAATTAGGTAGTAAGGGAGCATCTCAAAAGTTCAATGTAGGATTACTGACTGTATTTGAACAGTTAATCTGTGACCCCCTCCCCTCATAACTGTGTTCAAGAAGATAAGTCACACTATATCTAACATAATATGTAAAACAGTATCAGCATAAAATTATCTCTTGTATTGTATCCCACTGTAGAATCCAAAAAGATTTGCACTAATGAAACTCCTGGGAACTTTGTTGGAAAGCTAACTTTTAAGGCTAATGACCTCCCCCCCTTACTGTTCAAATACAGTTAATTTTCCGACATTGATCTTTTGAAAGGTTGTCCCAATACCATCTCAGGTTCTGGTCTTGGGTGCATACAATAGAACCATGTGTTTTATTTCAAAAATAAATTATTGGGACTACGGACTAGCTAAGCACATATTTCGTTTTCCTATCTCAATTGATTCTAAACACCAGTCTCAATGTTCTCTCAAAACCAAAAAAGTTACGGCTGTCTCAAATTGCAGAGGTACACTCCACTTTTTAAATCGGCTAGTATTCCAAAATGTCCACCATTAAATTTATCTGATTTTCAAAGGATTTCCAGTAAGGCTCACACTGTACTTGGAAATCATTTGAAAATCAGATGATGTAGTTATATTTGTTTCCAGGTATACAGTTACAGTATATCAGTGGCACATAGATACAACCAATTGAGAACTTATGTGATGCTAACATGGGGCTACTTACATTTCTGAAGCGAAACAAAATATTAGCAGTTACAGCTCCCATGGTGATTGCCATTCATTACGTCTGGTATGGAAACTCTCATTGAATAATTATAATGTAACCTTTTATATATCGGGAGTCCCAAAAAAAGTGAGACACTTGACAAGTATTTTCACAGTAATTGGTCAACCAAAGGGCCATGTGCAGTAGGGCTGTGCCGGAACCGGTTCGGACGGTTCGGAATCGGAACCGGAACTTGGTCTCACGGAATCGGAACTTTCGGAACCCCTTTTGGTTCACAAATGAAAATAATTATGTATGAGTGAGTTCGACGGCGATCATGACGATATCGTCGTCCAAGTTTGTCAGGTTAACACTTACCTTTCCTGTCAAGCAAGTTTGAATGTTTTTACGAAAGAAATAGACTCTAAAATCTGTAAAAAGAGAGAAAATTCGATCTTTTTTCTACTTGTTTTCACTTCCGGCTGCTCTGACCATAATGCGCATGCGTAATTGAAAAAGTTTTGAAACGAAATCAACGAAATTGAAAAACTGTGAAACCCAAGGAGGATTGGGTCCCAGAATGCAACATCGATGCTCTCTCGATGTTCTTGATGTCTTGATTTTTGTTTATGCGAGTAATACACATGCAAATTGGATGTAGTTTGAAGGAAAACATCACTGGAGGAACAATGGTCACGGATATTAACGATTCAAAGCAAGTACTAAGGTAAGGGTCCGATATTGTTCCGAAACCCTTCGGAACATGATATTAAAATTCCGAATTCCGGTATTTTAACAAAAGTCCGCGGTTCGGACCGATTCCGGTCGAATGGCACGGCCCTAATGTGCAGTATTGTAAATGATTTTAGACTCATGTCTTTCATCATGAGTATTTTCTGGCTGTAAACACAATGGTTTTCATTAAATCAATGTTTTCTCTCAAGTGAAGTCCCACGATGCTTAAACATCAGTTGAACAATTCAAGTATTAGACCTATTTCCTCAAAAGAAGATCTTCTTTTTGTGATTTTTATTGCATGAAAAGATTAATTCAACAGGGGACCTAAAACTTCTTCAAACGTAGAATGGTTTTAAAGTCTAATTTTGAAGATATCAATTTTTAATGACCAAAATTATGCTGAAAACAATTGATAGCATGATTCTTTCTTATTGGATACAGTATGTGGTTTTTAACTTTAGCGCATTTCAAACGCCATTCCCTTTTCAGAAATTGTTAATGTAGTGTAGAAGAATCGTTTGATGTGTTTAAATTGAGAAAAACAAGATCCTCTTTTTTAGAAAATAAGCCTAACATTTTTTGTAAAAGTGCGAAGGTGGGGTCCTAATCCATAATTTTTCAGAGAGTTGGATTGATACTTTTCATTCATGGGGACTTCACTTAAAAGAAAACATATTGTTTTCATGAAAACAACTGTATTTAGGGCCAGATAGTACTCATGGTGAAAGGTATGACAGCCTAAAACCACTTACAATACTGCACATGGCCCTTTACTGGAAATATGTACATAAACTTCATTAAGTAGCCTAAGAGTATCATTAACACATTGCAAAGATATAAAAAAGATCAAATATATGGAATGCAAGACTTGCTAGTACTGAGCAATTCAAAATAGCATGTCAAAAAATCCCATACTGGAGCTCTGCAATGACACCTTCATAGTGTTTGTCCCAGCTATCAGGTGAAAGGATTTGTCAATCAGTCAGAATAGCTTGTCTGTGTGTCATGCCTAATTAATTTGTTTCATTGTTCCCAAATATCCAAAATCCATTCTTTTTCAAAATTCAAGATCTCATTATTTCAATAAAAAATCCAATCTGTAATTTTCAGGTTTCTGTACATTGACGCTTGACATTAGCGAATATGTATTCATAGGTCAGTGTTTCTTGACAGTGAGCAGTGATTGTGCATAGATAAATTATAGAATTGACATATGAACTGCAGTGATATTGTTAGGATATATACGCAAATGTATTTTTCTTGGAAATGGATTAATCATCCTCCTAAGCAGGTGTCCAGAATCCGTACTTCCTTCTTCCCCCCTGCTATAAGCAGTTAGCATTTCCCCGATTAAGAACTCGCAATTTGATTCGCTGTCACAAGACTGCGACAGCAATCATGTATACGTCATTGGCGCATAATTGGATCACATGATTCGGTTTAATCGGGCGCTTCCAACTTGGTTATAGCAGGGGGTAAAAAGAAAGAAGACATTCTGAATTTTGAAGCCCTGTGATCGGAGGATGTGGATTAATAAGTGACTTTTATATTGATATTTGTTATTTTGACATACTGTCTTTAATTCAACATGACTCACATAATATGTAACCAATTTCTTACATATTCATAGCACTTGATGAGGATCCTAATGACTTATCTGATGCTGAGAAATTACTTGTCAACTTGCTTCCCATTTTTTGGTACAAACGCTATGAAGTTCTCATGATGTTGCTACAGTATGGGATCTTTTAAATTCCTTAGTTCTCACAAAATGTTTACTTGATATCTTTTATATTTTTGTAACTTGCTAATGATACCCCTGGGCTATTTTTACAAATTTTCAGTGAATTTGGTTTGTCAATTGCTGAGAAAATACTTGTCAAAAAGTGTCCCACATTTTGGGACACCCAATATCATATACTCTGTATATATATATACTCTGGCAGTTTTTTCAGGAGATTTTTTTGATTCTTCATTAAAATTGATTATTTTTTCACTACTGTCACATTTGCTTATGCAAGCTATCTTTCATGAAATCATGATTGACCTAAGCTCATTGTCTTGAGGTAGTCCTTCAATGACATATTTTGTTATACATCAGTATATCTTTTACCATAATTTTTCTAAGAAAATCTGAATTGTAGAAAAAAAGCTGATACACTGTGAAGTACTACCTTAAGGAGTATATGGCTAATAGCTAGCTGTAATTCTCATCCTTGGATATTTTAAATTCAGAATGATATATAACTTACACAATCAACATACTTGGACATAAACCATTTCTTCTGAAAATATCAAAGCTTGAAAAATCCCTTGCCTAGCAAGCAGTGTGAGAAATCCCAAATTGAAAAATCTTCCTGCAACTTTTCAATTTAAAAAGGCAATTAATTTGCTTTGTGGCAGCGTGGAGGGCAGATGGATTCACAAGACGAGTACATGGCACTAGAAATGAGCCAACAGGGCAGGGCACCATTCAGTTAGATACTGGGGAGATCACTGATGTAGTTTAATGTTTGGGGAAAATATGATGCCAGTATGACTTTATGTTGGAAAATATCAGGAATGTAATTTTCTTAAAGAAGAACAAACCTTTGCCAGATGTATTTGAGATTCTTCTTGTAAAACTTTATAACATATTATTCCAGGTACAATTTACAGTACGATTCTACATTTGTTTCTGAGGACGCAAGGAGGATTACCTTATTTGGACTTCACTTGGATAAGGAACGCTTTGGAGAGATAGAAAAGAAAGAAGATTAATAAATAATACATTGCTATTTGCCAGTATAAAATTTAATTCAAGGTTTGTGTCATATTTTATTGAATCAGATATGCATCTTCAAATTAAAATCACTCTCTGATATAAAATGTGTACATATACTGTATATTATATATATACAGTAAAATCTTTGAACAGTGAACCCCTATTCAGCCACAAAAATGTGTTCACTGTAGGTAGATGCTCACTACAATGAATTTTTAATTGTTAATGTCCTATATGAAATTATGATTCTATGATCTTGGATAAGTTTTGTTACTGTGCAGCTGGATAATGACTGACTTATCAGCAAATTTTGTACTAAAATAAATTCAATATCTGACCCCTGAGCACTATTGTCCATTTCTGTCTATTGTCTAAACTTAACATCATGAGAATAAGCGACATGATTGTGTATTGATTGACATATACTCTATGATGTACTGTAACTTGATGTTTAATCTGTTCTTTTGCAGATCAAACATGGGGGTATTTAAGAATATGTGGATGCAGGCTTCTATGTTTACAGTACGTCACAAGTTTATTTCATTGGTTGTCATTGTTGGGGCTTGTTACATTAGCACAATTCAGTTGACAGAAGCAAAGGTACCAAGCATCTCTGAGAGAATCAAGGAAGAAATGGACATTAATCAAAAGGTATGAGACATTAACCGTTCAATGACTATGTTTAGTTAGATCTGATAAATTTTTTCAAAGCATTTTTTAGTCATTTGAAGTTTGAAAACTGATTCAACTTAGCTTCCTTTTGAATTCACCATATAAGTAATGTTCACTTGGGGTCAAATTGGGAGATTATGGGGCATGCTCAAGTAGTTGTTCCAGTCCATCCATTGTACTGGTTGTCAAGATGGTCTTGTAATTGACTAGAATTGTGTGTGTGAAATCATAAATTATACTACATTGATATATTATCCATGGTTACATGAAACTTAAGAAAAGAATAGAACAATTATTGATATTCATTTAGGAAGAGTATTAATTCTCTTGCAAAATCATGTTTGCCAGGGTGAGGTTACATCTCAGGTTACCATAGTTACCATAAAGTGAACCAGTCAGATAGTAGAAGTGATTTTCTCAAGACAAGAAATTAACTCTTCAATGTTTGGGGAACATCTCTACCAAGTTTCAAGAAGTGTAGTCCAGTAGTATTAAAATGGCAACATCTTTGACATTACTTTCTGGATCACCATGTATATTTAAAACTTTGAAATGTTGAATTCCAATTTTAATGAGATATGAAATATGCTGTTACTATGTTCTAATGTTGCTAATCAAAAAAATTGTCATACATGAAATTCCCAGGGATTTTTGACTTCTTTCATATACAAGTGCTCATTAAAATTGGCTGAAGGAGGTATTTTGATTTTTTTAAGTGCCCCAGGTGCTAATTACAGAGGATATGGTATTACCTTTAAGGACTTAAGTTTTGTTCTATATGACAGAGTCATAGTAAATATTTGATGCATGTACCGGATTTTCTCGCATATACGCCCCCCTAAATTTAGGCCCATGGGCTAAAAATCGAATGTAGTACGCTTATACGCCCATGGGCCTATAAAAAAGGACTATTTATTGATTTTTCAATAAATTCAAGAGTATTTTGTCACTGGCAGATCGTTCTGTCGTTACTTTGTTTCAACATTAAGTTCAACGCTGTGCCGTAAGTGGCAGTGGTGGATCGTTCTGTTGTTACTTTGTTTCAACATTAAGTCCAAGGTTGTAGGTGACATTTCCTTTATAATTCTTACAAAACATGCGGTTGGACTACAAAAGTAGGTACGGTAGTCTTTGAGGAAGATGGCTGATGCCCACCATCTTCTCACCTTTACGCCCACTGGGCCAAAAATCGAAAGTAGTACACTTATACGCCCGTGGGCGAAAAATAAGAGGTAAAATAACAGACGAAATTACCCCTTCTTTCAGTTATACGCCCAGGGCTTATATGCGAGAAAATCTGGTACAAATAAAATATTTTTTCAGTATCTAGTTAGTTATAGTATTATAGTTCCGTTAGTATTCATGCCTAACCAAAACTATAAATGCCATCAACTTATTCCTCTGTGTAGCAAGTCCTCAATTGAGGATCATGTTTTGATTTCAGTAAACCACCCTTCAAAATATGATCACCAAGTTTTTCCAATCTCAGAGGATAAAATCCAACATGGAATTTACTGAAACTTCTTAGTCAAGCCTAGAATAAATTGTTTGGCCCATTTTCAAAAAATATGCTTTCAAAACAATATCATGATTCGTGCATTGTGATTTTATAATATTTAGTATATTTTGACACTTCCAGACATCTGAAGAGTTAACGAAATGAAGTATACTGATGTTAAGAAATGGGTGCGGTCGCACAAGCTTGCGGCAGTCCTTATAGGCATAGGTAGCATCCATGCAACTCTTTACACAATGCAAAAGCTAATCAAAATAAACACTCATCAGAAAAAGACTGATATTAGAAACTTAAAATAGAATATTGTATTTTTACGAGTGCACATAGAACTGAAAAACTGTAAAAATTGAACTATTGTAATGCCAGGACAGTGAATTCATCAACAAAATATTTATCATAATTGCACTCCAAAATGTCTTCTCGAGTGAAGAAAGATAAAAAACAAACTTCATCCATAGATTTTCTACCATTACACAATAAAGGAACTCTGGAGGCAGTTAGGATCCTAAGGGATATAGCCAGAGAATCTTATGGACCATTTGGAAAATTAAATATGGTTCAGAATACAATCGGAGGACATGTAACTGTGACATCATCATCGAATCGACTTTTTCAAGCAATATCTGTGTCTGATGTAATTGTGAAGTTAATTACAACTTCATTGCAAGGTCACGTTGCCACACATGGAGATGCGGGATTGTGGGGTACAATAATGGCAATTAACCTCATAGAGAAGTCTCCAATTGAGAATACACATCCTCATCTCCTTGTAGATATCTATGAAATGCTACTACAGTATTCAATGGACTTCTTGAAGTCTCCAGAATGCCCTGCTGTGTTAGACATTGACATAAGTGATATGAACACAATGAGAGATGTGATTCGTTGTGTAGTGAACTCTAAACCAGCATGTGGATTACTGGAGTATGAACAGGATAACATATGTAGCATAATCCTGGAGGCATTTCTGAAATCAATACCAAGCAGCTGTGATAACAGTTTGAAGTTCTTCTCAGTGAATTTCGTAAGCATGGAAGGTTTAGGAGCAAACAATATGAAACTTTATGATGGAGTCTTACTTGAAGCACCATCTATACCAACATACTTGAAAAACCCACTTAGTTACCTTAACCTGCCTGTTTCTGAGATCCCTGTTGCCATAGTAACCACGTCGATGGGTGGAGACTCTGAGGATTTCTTGGATATTAAATATGAATCAGGGGAGCAAACTGATGGACATGCTTTAGTATTAGACACCATTTTGAAAGGACTCGCTAACATGGTCCAGAGTTCAGTCAGGGTCTTGATTTGTCAGAAGGTGGCCCACCCTAGAGTTAAAGCCTACTGTACAGAGCAAGGTGTGATGCTACTAGACCGTCTAGGCATTTCTCATATGGAAAGTCTGTGTCAACTTACAGGTGTGTAAATCTTAATGTCCCTAAAATTGTACTATTTGTTATCCCTCTAGTTCATGTTTAGTTGAAAATATGAATAACTTTAAGCTGATACCTTGACTTCTGAGTAGATGTGTTCATGTTAGACTTCTCGTAAAGAGGAAACATAGAAATGACCACACAATTCAAAATACAGCAGAGCCCTCTTACTGCCAGGCATTTCAAAGTAATTCACAAATATTATTATGTTATCTTTTAGATATACAGGGTGATTACAAAAGTGGTCTAATTTATGTAAACATTTATTAATCTCGCTCATTTTCTCAGGGAATGTTGATCTAGATTTGACCTTCAATGACATTCTCAAGGTCAAAAAAGATTTGACAGTCAATGACCTTCTCAAGGTCAAACAGGTCTTTTTTCAACTTGCTTCAAATTGACCATTTTTTTCAAAATCATCTACAAGTTCTCAGAAGTTTAAATCTGACTTAAGATCTGAGATTTCACCTTCAATGGCTTCTCAGGGTCAAAAAGTGTATTTTTTCAACTTGCTTCAAATTGACCAATTCTTTTCGAAATCATCTTAAGATTGAACTAATAATATTGTGAGCCTTGGTGGTGACATCTTGTCATGTTAATGCCTTATATTTGCCATTATATTCAACATATGTAAGTGACATTTAATCCAGTCCGTGAACTAGTGGTGTCAATTAACTGCTTGAGTATTAACCGGTTAACCAGATGTTTTTACCGGTTAAAGTCGGTTAACCGGCGGGAAATTTGAACTGATAATTTTAAATGAAATCTTCATCTTCGATCTTGAAAGTTGAAAAAATTGGAAAAATGATATATCAGCGTTTATTTTTTACGTTCGTCAAGCTTTACTCTGTTCTATTCATACACTACCTGACTACCGGTACCTCTAAATTACCACACTGGTTTACCCTTGGAATCTCCACGAACGCACCATTAACAACGAGAATTGCAGCTGATTAGTGTTTATTTTGATTTTAATTTTCTCACTACCAAAGCGAGGCTTTGACCTTTGACATTTTGGCGACGTTGATAGACAACAATAATAACAAAACTGAAGAATTAAAAAATGCATATAATTTATTTATGAAATAGTTTTGCAATATATGTTGATTACACATGGCTGACACTTGAAAAACAAACAGATTAACATGCAAAGTAAGCGCGGGAAAGCAATGTGGCAGGGATTAAAGGTGCTGATTGGATGTTTGTAAGGAGTTATCGGACTTATGACATGTATGAGTAGCTTACGTGAAACTGACACTTTAAAACCAAACAGATGAGCATGCAATATTAGCGCGGGAAATAACAGAATTATACACGGTCAACTAACCACCCATAAAAACACAGACCGGTCAAGGCATTGTCGGCGGTTAACCGGTTAACCGGTTAATACTTGACACCTCTACCGTGAACACATGTTTGAAGCCACCTTCCCTCATCATGCACACTCTGTCGAGTACCCGACCTTTTTCAGATCTTCTTCTGTCTTGAGAAATTCTCCCCAGAATTCAGATTTTAAGTCCCTATAGAAATAAAAGTCTTATGGAGCCATGTCTGGTGTTTTTTTGCCCATTCCCAATTTGGTTTATAGCTGTCTGATCCCCATGCTGTCCTATTGCTTCTGTGTTATTAAATTTGCAATGCTATATGGCAAGGTGCATTATCCTAATGCAGGATGATGTGATTTACCAACTATGGTCTTTTCTTGCGAATGGCATTCAGACATGTGTTCATTGGATTAACACCACCAAAATATATGAATATAAGAGTAATTAAATAAAACACCTAAAACAAACATCTGAGAAAATAAGAATGCTTTGAAAAAACAAAATATGGTGGTATTTCCAAAGTATAAAATTAAGAACGAAAACATCATAATATTTCCTTTCTTTTTTTTTGACTACTCTGGGTAACCTCAACATGGGTTGCCATGGTTATACCATAGAACGTGGAATTTTAAATGTAACATGTTGAAATTTATTTTGTGGATGTATACTTATTAGATCAACATTCTGTGAGAATATGAGCCAGATTCACTTATGTTTACAAAAGTAGAGCAATTTTGATCTTACCTAATGATCACACTGTATGCTATTTATGACATCAAAGTCAAGATGGCTGTATCGAAATGCACCATTTTTTTCTCTTGGACATTCAACATTTATTATTCCAATGGACGAAGTTCATTAGCCAGGGATATAGTGAAGCCATCAGTCTATCTGTCAGTCAATCCATCCATCCAAACAAAGATGTACAATGTTAGCCTATTTATACTCAAATTGAATGCATTTTTAGAGTATGTAATTTAGAGATCTCTTCAAAGTATGGTTACATTATACTACATAAGATCTCAAATATTGTATTGTCTTTATGATTTGTCTTCTGAAACTCTTCTGGTCACCCAATTGCTTAGATGTTTGGATTGATAATTGAATTGTTTATTTGAAACATTCAACAGCATTTGCAATATTTTCAGGAGCTAGAAAAATCAGTAGCTTCAGTTCATACATAGATGAGGGATTATATGGGAGCATTGATAGTGCGAATCACCTTGTGATGGCTGGGAAGTCCTACGTGCACCTAACTAGAACTCAGTCTGGTGTCACCACTGTCCTCCTGGCAGGGCGGAGGGAAGAAGCACTTAACGAATTGAAGGTAAATTGTTAACATGTTAATGATTTTAGAGACAGTATCACTAAAACTTCTCTAAATGTTGTACTTTCTATAAACTTAAAGGACAACTGAAATAGCTTTTCTCAACTTGCAGCTACAAAAATGCGGTTTTCTCCATTGTAAGCCCACCGTAGAGTTCTTGCGATAGCCATTATAAAATAAATGTTAGATAACTGCTAACGGTCATAGATAACGAAAAAATAAAACTAACTGATAAATCAAATTGGCCCCCACGTGATTAGTAACGTCATATACAAAATATAGCTTTGGTTTTTTGGTTCCATAGTAATCACAACGTCACGGCAACCATAAGATTGTTGTGTAAACAAATAACAAAACATTTTGGCATTATGACGTTATGATCTAATGGACCAAAACGGGCCACGTGGGGACCATTGAGAGATCACGTGGGAGCCAATAACGTCACAACCAGTTCTAATATTGCTTAATAAGCAGCTATAACGATCCTTAGAGTGAAATAGTTTTCACACTACTGATGAGAAAACATGTCCAAATACATCTATCAAAAAATTGTATTGATTCCTTTAGGTTAAAAATACCATTTCATATCTGCTTTAAGGTAGAACTTCAGTGTTGACCGACTTTTTTCAGGTTTTCTTAAAAAAAATCTAGGTGAAAGATATACTGATGTATGATCAACTATGTGAAAATTCAAAAGATTGACTGGTCATTTCTATAAAAATGTCTCAGTTTGATATTGCTTTCAATGGCAAAATTCTTTTTTTATATTTAAAAAATTGCACAATTCAGCTTCTGCCGGGTTTCAATCCCACTCTCTTGGTCAATTAAAGGTTATTTTTCAAATCAACAAATAGTTATGCCTTATTCAGTTTTCATTTTTGGCATTTAATTAGAGATGCGAGAATTGACTACGCAATGGACACTGAAGTTCTACCTTAATTCTAAATTCATTTTCTATTGATTTAGGCTTGAGAAGAAGGAGCACCATTTTTCATAAAAAATGGACTCTTTCATAACTTCAATACCAGTTGACTGATTTGGGTCTAATTATCCCAAGGAAAGAAGTTGGTAGGGATATAGAGATAAGCTGTCCATTTGTTTGCTAATCCATTAATTTGTAACAATTTGCAATAATAAGAAGTTGTGTTCACATGGAAAATTTTACTTTTACATTACATGTTAGACTTTTTATTACTTATTTTTGACAGTTTCAGTTACCATCTAATGCATATATGTTACCATGGAAATAGATTATTTGTCTAAAAAAAGTGGCCTTGTAACATTTTGTAACCATTTTTAACCATTTGTATTAACTTACAAGGTGGTGGACTTTTGTTTGCAATAATTTAAGAAGTGTTCACATGAATCTGAAATTTTATTGTCAACACATACAAACATGTTATGACTTTAATATATTTTGGCAGTTTCGGTTACCATGGCAATGAATATATGTTACCATGGAAGCAGATTATTTTTATGACTGTTTGAGGTGCCCAACCCTTTGTTCTGTAACTATTGTTACACTTTTGTAACCGGCTTGGTGGTGACATTTTGTCATATTAATACATTGTTCCATTTAGTTGTGTTTTTATCAGTCAATATTCCTTTTATCCGGTTTGAATACCTTTACATATATCGATATACATAAAGACACTGTTGTATGTGCAATTTTTTTCATAACACTTTTTCCTGGTGTTTAAGTCAACATGAATCTTATTTTTGACTTCTTTTTACTTTCTTCGCTTGTGATTCTTGACTCTGTAAATCATCTTTTTGATCTTCTGTGACATCTTCCTGCATGTCATCTTGGCCTTCTGTGACATCTTTTTGCGTGTCATCTTGACCTTCTGTGACATCTTCCTGTATGTCATCCTGACCTTCTGTGACATCTTCCTGCATGTCATCTTGACCTTCTGTGACATCTTCCTGCATGTTATCTTGACCTTTTGTGACATCTTCATGCATGTCATCTTGACTTTCTGTGACATCTTCACGCATGTCATCTTGACCTTGTTTGATGTCTTCATTGGTCCAACCTGAAACTGGTTGCAAGTAAACCCAACGGAAACTGTCTTTTTTTATTCTGCCATTAAGGTCACCATTTATCAACTGACAGATCTCATCTTCTTGGTTGTAATTTGCTGCATCACACCTTCCATCATTGAGGCAGAACACGGCACACTGTGAGGATAGTTGAATATGCTGTATTGTCCTTAATGTAATTCCTTGGCCTGGAATGATTCTTCTATTTTGGTGCACATTGTACATTCTTTCCATGTTGTATGTGTGAGTCAGTATCACAAACAGACTTAAGCTCATTGAAGCAGTGAAATAATACATAGTTCAGCTCCAGTATTTGAATACAGTTTTGAATCAGTTTTTGTAGTTTTTTCTTATTTCATTCAACTGTAATTTCTTGTCGTCACTATTTGATATTGAAACTAAAACTACAACTGCACTGCGGCTACGTCCATTCAGCGTATATTATCCAGCCTACGCAGAATTTTTCTATTAATTTTGTTCTATTAATTTTGTTTTCTGTCCAGATTTTGAATAGTAAGTTATCAATTTTTAATAAATATTTGATTAGTGTCCTCTGTGCAATACTGTTACTTCAATCAACACAAGAATGTTGTGATGAAAATAATTAACCATTCCTTTTTGAAATATTAGGTCTAATTACCAAAGAATTTATGTGAATATTTTATGTGATCATTTGTGTTACTACCAATCCAATTGCTAGCAATCCAGGGACAGATCATAAAGGACAGAAGGGAGCAACATAATGTTTTTTGAGACACTAGCAGATTGGGTGGGGTATAATTTTGTAAAATGTGCTTAAATTTCCATAAACTTGATTAAAATGTATACAATACTCGAGCTATTTTTGTGAAAAATATGACATTGGGTAGGTGCAATAACTGTGCATATGGTAACTTAGCTTACAGAGTTTAGGATTCAGAGAATAATGAAATTTTAAACTTGTGAGATCCACAAAATTTATTAGCCGCAAAATTGTGATTTCTAAAAACTCGCGAAATAAACCGGAAGTATGGTATTTTATTATGAATTTTTACAATTACTATTTAGGCCAACCTTAATTGGCCAGTTGTATGAGATAATTTTTTTATTCTATAAAGCTTGTCATTTGTCATTGCTTTGTTTGAACTCTGTTTGGATAAATTGGTCCATCCCTTGGTATAGAGTATGGTTAATAAATCTAACCTTAAATGGTATTCCACTGTTTTCTGAATTCCTTGTACTTTTAAGTATTCAGATGTACCAGGTGTAAATTAGATGTTATAGTTATAACATCTAATTATAGCCGCTATACAGCAGACTTGTGCCAACTTCTGATTGGATTGTGGGCAGGCCCGTAGCCAGGAGGGGGGTTTGATGGGTTCGAGCGAACCACCCCCCCCCCCTGGCCAAAAAATCTTTCAAAATCATGAAGTTTTTCACCATTCTGAGCACTTTTTAAGTGATTTTGGCCATTTTTGGACCAATATTCAAAATTGTCACAAGTGAACCCCCCCTGGAATTTTTCAAAAAGTGAACCCCCCCTTGGCAAATCCTGGCTACGGGCCTGGTGGGTATGCTTGGTAATTTACAAGGTGGCCATTTAGCTCTTCTTATATGATATTTATCCCTATGTGTCTCTTTTACGCTCTACTCATTGTATGCTCAGATATTCCATGTACTATCTATTCAAAATTGCCCATAATGCACCGTACCTTCCACTCTGCCTCATCAGGTCCATGGAAATGAATAGTTTTAACATCTTCACTTATGAGATAATAAATGTATAACCCACCATTTCAGGTAAGAACAAAGTACAAACTATGTACACCTACACTGTATTAAATATTTCAAAGATCAACTCTTGATTCCGTCATTTTGCAACTTTTTGCTTGATAGCTCCAATTAAAGCCAGATGAAGCTGCTTTAAAGAAGCAGATTCAAACTTAGAAATAGAGATCATTTATTTCTATGTAAAGGAATTACTTTGTGTATTTCTAGGTTGTTTGTGACACTGCTTTGAGGTCACTTCGCCAGTTGCTATGGCAACCCAAGATGCTATATGGAGGTGGTTGCTGGGAAACTATTCTGTCTGCTCATATCAACTATTTGGTAGGTGTAAAATACATTAAGTCTAAAATTTGTCTTTAGTTGAGTGTTTTAAGTCTTATAATCAATCATGTATGTCACCATGAAGATGGTGATATTGTTATGGCCATCATTTGCAGATCTCTAGAGTAGCAAATCCCACCAGTCTCAACAGTCTGAAGATTATATAATAAAATCAGGCAGGAGTATTGTCTCCTTTTGGCTGAATCTACACTTTTATATTTTGGCCATAATGGCAGCCATGTCTGTTTGATGGGATTTGCTATGCCTTGGAATTGCTGTTGTCTAGTCAGGTCGCACCTACCCTGTGATAGAAATTTTATCTCCTATTTTTTCTTTTTCATTCACTTAATTCATAAGATACAACATTTTTAGAGTAGAACCCTAACTAGTTAAGAATAGATGCCACCGACTCATATTTTAGCGAGAATTTTAAAAATAATCACAAAATCTAGCTCAGATCACATTTGTTTGGTGGGTAACTTAATAATAACTTGTCAGGTGATGACATTTTGTTGTGTTAGCATCCTGTTTATGATATAAACTACTATATCTAGCATTCTCATTTAAGTCTGACATCAGTCCAAAATATGTGTCCTATCAAAATACTATTTGGGGTCCCCATACCCTTCCACTACATATGACAGACATGTGATTTATAATTCCAGATATCTAGTAAAATGTCTGAACTGACAGAGCAGCTAGGCTGTTCAAGGCACCAGCTTAGGCAGGCAGCTGAGGCATTTACACACTCTTTACATGATATTGCAATGGCAACAAGTGACACGAAACTGAACCATAAACTGGACATGAAGTATGGACACCATTGGATAGCAGAGAATGGAAACGATGATTATGCATCATGTATGTGTGGCGCAATTACTAGGGACAATGCCTTGGTTTTTAAAATGTTGGGAAATCTTGGAATCATGGATATCAATTCAGATACAGCACCAGAAAAGGCCATTGACATTGAGGATGGTAGAAGAATGTTGCTAGACAATTTGCCTGCACATTTGGGTGCACTTTTGATGGCAGTTAATACAGCATCTGCCATCCTGAAGATACACTGTATTGTAAAGGATAGAAACTGACAAACTTATTATCAAAAAGATTTACCATGGTTATCATGCTATTCCATGCTTCGTCTTGGAATTAAATTATTTTTTTTCATTTGCATAACATTTTTTCAAATATGGCTATGATGCATTTTAAGTTGACTTTGTTGATAATTTCACATGTTCCTCAAAAACATTTGTATGTAGATAAAACTATCAGAATTAAAAAATATGATTTAACAATAAATACCATGTTTAAGAATTAAGAAATATGATAAATAAATATTATGTTAATGAATTCACATAAATGTGTTGAGTTTATCATTTTAGTCCATCTAATAATGAACATATTGGAATACAAGAAAGTAATTTGTTTAAATATTAAAAGATGGCATCTAAGTCTTAAAAGATGTCTAACCCCATCAGACATAAAACCGATTAAGCATTTGAATTGAAATGGAGAATATCAAACTACATGTATAGTATATACATGTATGTATATAATAAAAAGTAGGATGTAGGGGGAATCAATGCATAATTGCATTTGGACTAAAACAAAAGTAATTCGAAGATCTACAGATCCACTGCTGGTTCAGACAAAAAATCTGATACCAGGCGAGACCAGATACTTTCGGTGGCGAGTTATGAGGTGAGAAGTATTGGAGCAAGTATGTTGTTATGGAGATTTGATTTTTGTAAAACTAGAGCATTATTTACATCTTTGTATGAACTCTCAAATGTTCACATTTTACGGATGGGTAAGACTGATCATTCATGCTTTCAGAAAATATCTCAATTACGTGGGAACTCATCAAAATTCTAGATTCTGAAATTCTGCATCTGAAAGCCAATTCTTCCCACCCCACGTGTATATGGAATCCTTGGAGCAGTGATCTGAAGTGTAATCAAATGTTATGTCACTTTGACTAAATTTTGAACACTTTTAGAAAATACTGACATCCCCTCTGTTAACATGAATCCCTTTGGTGGAAAGGGTGCCCATAATCGAATCATACTGCCATATTTCTAACTTCAATTTGAATAAGACAAAATTACTTCCAATTTAGGAATAAAGATTGAATGTTTTATATATTTCAAATTAAATTGTTTACAAAAGTATAAATTCATGCAATATATGATATCTGTATTTGTAGACATTTCTCAGAATTGTTATGATACTAAACAGTACTTAGAATAACAAGATCATATCTGTGTACATGTCCCCACCAAGTATAGGTGATCCTATAGATAGATAATCCCATAATTCCAGGGGAAAATTAATCAATCTTCTGTGCAGAGGAATTTTTTTACTTATTTATTTATACTGTTACATAATTCGAGAATTTGTCAAAGAATGAGTATCTTCAAGTGCTTATCCTGTAGAGGACATAAGCAATGAACAAATCTGATGAAGCTCAAATTATATAATTCAAAATTATTGCAATTACATTAAAATGTTACTTATGGCACGCTATAATTGGGAGAGTGTTGTCATAGTTGATGCTATAAAATGCTAGATAAATATATTATATGTACAGGCAGTACAATACTGTAAAAAAACAGTTTTCATGAACATGATAATTGTAAATGAACACTTGCACTTGTAGAAGTCTATAATATATTGTACCTTACTTTCTAGTTTTAAATCACTCACTGCAATATCCCATTAGAATACACTCAACCAAAAGTCCCTACTTTTGCACTTTTATTTTTTGCACAAGAACATGTATATGTTAAGTAAATCAAAGAATAAAATCATTACACTGAAACTTAGTTTGCACTCAGACTATTGCATTTGCTATAAAAGTATAATTTACCCCTTTTATTAAACAACAACTCATCAAAATGGTGCATGTAATCCCAGTAGCAAAGTTTGGTTCAAAGTTGCAAAATCCTAAAATGTATATACACAAATGAATCAGATGGACATTGAAAAAGCAAAATTAGATTTTATATTCAAATGTCAACCCTTACATAAAAAATAGGGTACTGTAGAGGCAACTAAAAAAATTTATTATCCAGAGATTCTCCTACTTCAACATTCAAAGCATGAGACTGGTGGACACTGTTAATGAATGAAGTGTTTGACATTATTACATATCTATACCATTTGCAGTACAGATTCGTCTTTTGTAAAATTAATCGGCCACATCACTGATTGCTTCTTAGATTGCATCCCAAGTTCTAGTGTTCACTGAACATAACACCTTCAGTTGACATAGCATCCTCAATCTATCCATCAAGTTATTTCATATGATTGAAAAAATACAATGGTATAGCAGCAGGGACCGATCTGGGAACCAACGAGGGAGGGCCCAAATTTCAAGTCTGATAAAAAAAATTATGGGCCCCTAAAACCAAAAAGTGGCCCCAAATTTTGATAATTTAGGCCCATTAACTTCAAAATTTTGCCAAAAATTAATAAAAAACAAAGGCCAAATAATGCCCAAAAAGGCCCACTTATTGGGACCTTAATTTTTGGTCCAAAATTTCTTTGGGCCCAATTTTTTTTCTGGGCCCACCCAAGGGGGGCACCAGATCCGCCAGTGAGCAGTATGGGAATAACCTTGGTCTCAACCTTCCATTGACACGCGGTCCTAACTTCGACCATTAATTTGAATTTTTGACCTACCGGATGTTTGAAAATCAAGGATTACGAGTCTCATACTGCACCGTTTTTCTTCAAACTTGTTCCATTCAAAGCATAACACAAATCCCTTCCTGATGATACATTATTCTCTTCAACAGAGTCCCTACTTCCAGCGGCATTTTGGTCCCCAGCTGTAAGAAGGCCTTCTAACAGCTGGAACCAAAACGCTGCTAGAACGAGGGACTTTTTAAATAAAGTAATGCACCGACAGAAAGGCAATTTTGTTCTGCTTTTAATGGTATAAGTTTGAAGAAAAAACAGTGCAGTATGAGACTCGCAATCCTTGATTTTCAAGCACCTGGTAGGTCAAAAATTCAAATTAACGGTCGAAGTTAGGACTGCATGATTAAAACCAATGTTAGAGAATATTGAGAAGAGAGATGACAAGAGAGAAATAGGTTAACTTGCTACAAAGATGAAATGAATGTTTGCTTTTCTCAACATCATTATTGCATTTGAAAACATGGCAGTACTCAGTTATATTAATATCTAGTATTCCATCCACTTAATTTCTCCTCAAAACATGGTATGGGGAATTAAAGAGAATTGGGGTAGGGTTAGGGAAGGGAGGAAATTCAGTAACACCTCCTGGTAGAATTAGGATATTTAGTTTTCAGTTGCTCTTTGAACTGTCTGAAGAGGATCCTATTGCGCTGTTGTTCTTGTTCTTTAGTCTTATGGAAGTTGGAAGGCAGTTTGTAACCTTTGTGTAGTAGGAATGCATTGTTGAGCACAGCAAAGGTATAACCAGCAAAGTGGACCTCACAAACCTGCAAGTACAAACAACATACTCTTCATCAAAAGTGTCTGCATCTCACCCGACTCGATGGATATTGGGGAGAGAAGGGGTCCAAACAGTTTGAAGTTTAGACTCCTATTTAACAACTTTCATATTTCATTGTCATTATTGTACAAATTATATATGCATATTACAAAAAACGTTATAATGTTCTAACATAAATCATGTCCATGTATATTATCAATTTCAACTAGCCTTACACTACAGATACCTATACCACATGGACAGACACACACTACGCAAACTGACTGAGGGACTCCTTGGGATTCCAGTCTCCCTAACTATCAGTGTATTGTATTATCCCTATTGGATAAGTATTCCAACTTGGAAATTGCTTGCTTGATAAAATCAGAAGGACTGGATCAATTTAATTTCCAGAGACAGGCATTTAGGCATACAGGATGACATGGCCCATAATCCCTATCCATGTCATATGAGGTTTTTGAACACAGGACGACACTTAGTACCATAAATTGACTTTTCATTTCACAGGGTTGGATCTATTTTAAGTAATAATTTCCCAAAAGTGACATTTAACCTAGAATTCAGCAATAATCGTAATTGTAATTTCCAGATCGAAAAAGAATTTCTGAATCATTACTGAAATACTGAGCACCTAATGTTATAAGCTCTTGAGTGTATCTTCCAATAATACTTTCTATAAAAGGTTAGAGCAGGTAGTGGGAGGGTCCCCAGAGATTTGATGCAAAATTCAAAAAGTAATGTGGCTACATATGTACATGTATGCTTCCATGGAAACATGAATACATATGTCATGCTTAAATAAGTGAATCAATAGTGAATATTAAAGAGTACCCATGGCATCTGAGCTCATGTTTCAAACAAGGACCTCATCAGTGAGAACATGGTTATTCTATTATTCTAAACTCCATGACCTGAATTGATTTTGTGTGGGCTATGATAAACGACGAATAAAGTGTTTACCATCTATCTATTACAAAGGTTTTCAACATTTGTTGCAGATTCAAACTGAGCCTCTGGTTGGTGGAGGGGCAATTATATTTCCTTTGGTCAAGTGCCTCTAGCAATATCCCAGATGCGAGTAGAAATAATCTTGATTTACGTCATTAAAAATTCAGTCAAATAATTCAGTCAAACTAATGTCATATTTGGAATCTACATGTAAAATTACTTTTAGAAATGTGGTTTTGAAAAGAGTTTATCAACTTTGAAAATTTAATTTTATTTGAAAATGTGACTTCTAGGTCGGGGAGATTCACCATAGACCCCATGTTGTAAAACCACAAAAAGTGAAATATCTTTTCTTGTGTTGGGCAGATAATATTTTCTTTTACTGGGCATATTTTAATCTGTATAACTATCAGATACATAAGGGTAATATGAAAAGTGAACCACTAAAACTGATGCATATTCAAGTTTAAGGGAATTTTGTAATACCCTGCCATGTTAATTCCCCCGAATCAGCCACCTGGTGGCAAAACTGGTAACTACCTACTCGCATCTGAGTAATTGGACCGTTTCAAGCATTTTTTTTCAAAATTGGCTTCATTTTATGGTATGGTAACCTCTCTGGATTTCCAAAGCTGCCCCTGATGATAAGTGTGTTTTGTTTTACATAATTTTTTAGGAATAATTTTAGGATGAAAAAATCCTTCTCCAAAACAGATTATTGTGAATCATAGCATTTAAATTCCTGTAGCCAATCACAAACAATTCAAGTAAAAGAGCAAGACTATCAATAGGCAAAACATGTCAAAGATGTAACCTTAATGAGTCCTTTTATTAACAAAGAGCATTGATGTAAAAGTATGATTTCCCGCTGGGCCTTTCAACAAAAGATAATCAGAGTATATTCATACTACACATGACAACGCTTCAGTTAACAAAGCTATTTCATCTATGATTTATGATTGAATACGTTTTCCAATATTCCTTATATAAAGATTAAACACATTCTTTGCCCATCTCTAGATCTGTGTGTTATCACAAAATATATTATAAATTTGAAATGACCTGCAAGGCAACTCCTTTCAACTACATGTTCATCATTAAATGTTCCTGTTCATTAAATGACATCTACAAGAAAAGTACCTGAGATAATCAAATCATACTTGACATAGATTTTGTAATGAGACAAGCATGCCACATATAAATCTGCAAGGGATAGATGTGATGAATATTGATCAAATTATTGGTTAATCTATACTGTCTGCCTCGGGAGATATATTTCCATTAGGCCATTAGTGTTCTTGTCAATAAGAATCAATTACATCTTCAAATATGTCAAAGGATTTACTAAATTCCTTGGTCAGTGTGCCAAAGATAACTGGGTATTGCCAACTAACATAAAAAGAAACTAGGAAAGATATTACCTATATAGAGAACTTGCACACATCTATTTAGCTAGATGAATATATGCCTGTTGGGCAAAATGAACACAATTGGAACTCACAAATTGAATGATTCAAGATGAACATATCTATTTAGCAAAGGAGTGGTATCGATATGGAGAACTTTTTGAACACGTGTTTCTCTTAAACCAGTCATGAAAGAAATCGAAAAATTGAACACATCTACAATTTAATGGTCATCTTTTGAATGGTAATAATATAATTTGAAATATATATACAGTATATATACTTTCATCTATATTGTTTTAGAAAACACATCAAACGCTTGTTTTGTTCTTGGTGTCATGTTTCCAGAGTGAAATGAAACATCTTTCCAAACCTCATTGGAACAAAACGACATAAACACAACATGTTTAAGTCTCTCAATATTGTGATTGTACAAAGAAAATTTTGGATGATTTTAAAAAAAAGTATCTAATGTTGATGAAATAAAAGGTTTAACTTGATTTTTATCTATTTTGGGGGGATTTTGTTTTAACTTTTTGAATACTTTTTTAAAATCAATCAAAAATTCCTTTGTATAACTATTATATTGAGAGGTCTAAAAACATGTTGTATATGCTATTTTGTTCCAACAAGGTTCGGAAAGACATTTTATTTCATTCTCAAGAATTGGTAGAAAGGGGAAAAAACAATTGCACTACAAAAAAAGTTAAGCAATGTTAATCTGTTTAGCAGGATGAACAAATCTGTTTAGCAGGATGAACAAATCTGTTTAGCAGGATGAACAAATCTGTTCAGCAAGATGAACAAATCTATTGATCAAGATGAACAAATCTTTTTAGCAGGATCAACAAATCTGTTTAAGCAAGATGAACAAATCTGTTTAGCAAGATGAACAAATCTATTGATCAAGATGAACAAATCTGTTTAGCAAGATGAACAAATCTATTGATCAAGATGAACAAATCTTTTTAGCAGGATGAACAAATCTGTTTAGCAGGATGAAAAATCTGTTTAGCAAGATGAACAAATCTGTTTAGAAAGATGAACAAATCTGTTCAGCAAGATGAACAAATCTGTTTAGCAAGATGAACAAATCTGTTTAGCAGGATGAAAAATCTGTTTAGCAAGATGAACAAATCTGTTTAGAAAGATGAACAAATCTTTTTAGCAAGATGAACAAATCTGTTTAGCAAGATGAACAAATCTGTTTAGCAGGATGAACAAATCTGTTTACCAAGGTGAACAAATCTGTTTAGCAAGATGAACAAATCTGTTTAGCAAGATGAACAAACCTGTTTAGCAAGATGAAAAAATCTGTTAAGCAAGATGAACAAATCTGTTTAGCAGGATGAACAAATCTGTTTAGCAAGGTGAACAAATCTGTTTAGTAAGATGAACAAATCTTTTAAGCAAGATGAACAAATCTGTTAAGCAAGATGAACAAATCTGTTTAGCAGGATGAACAAATCTGTTTCTTAGCAAGATGAACAAATCTATTAAGCAAGATGAACAAATCTGTTTAGCAGGATGAACAAATCTGTTTCTTAGCAAGATGAACAAATCTGTTTCTTAGCAAGATGAACAAATTTGTTTAGCAGAATGAACTAATCTGTTAAGCAGGATGAACAAATCTGTTTAGCAGGGTGAACAAATCTGTTAAGCAGGATGAACAAATCTGTTTAGCAGGATGAACAAATCTGTTAAGCAAGATGAACAAATCTGTTAAGCAGGATCAATAAATCTGTTTAGCAGGATGAACAAATCTGTTTAGCAAGATGAACAAATCTGTTTAGCAAGATGAACAAATCTGTTTAGCAAGATGAACAAATCTGTTTAAAGATGCATTATGCCATAGGTTTCTCCCCCAGACAATCAATGATGTCCTATTGACATTGCTCATATAATATCTCACATACCATGGATATATCTTGAGAATTACTTTTGGGTATATTATTGCCGAAATATCAGAAATAATCAACAGAACAACCAAACTCCAGAATTAAACACAATCGATTCCTTGGCTATCGAGGGGAATCCCCATTGAGTCACACAAGCACCCACAAGCGCCTTGAACCAGGGAGCCAATCAGGTTTATGATAAACAAATTCAACGGCCAATCAGATAACAGGAGGACTTTCCCGGAATATTCAAACTTCAGATTGAATTAATTTCTTCGAAAATAATAAGATCGGCCAGCACAATCGCAAAATAAACGCTGAAAGAGGGGGATTTGGGACTTCTTCTTTGGTAAGTAGATGGGTATATATGTTGTGAAACTCAATATGCAAAAAAGTCCAGAGGGGTCTTGATTATGCTATCCTATGTCATAGAGCCTCTTTAACAGGATGAACAAATCTGTTAAGCAGGTGAACATATCTGTTTAGCAGGATGAACAAATCTGTTTAGCAAGATGAACAAATCTATTGATCAAGATGAACAAATCTTTTTAGCAAGATGAACAAATCTGTTAAGCAGGATGAACAAATCTGTTTAGCAGGATGAACATCTGTTTAGCGGGGTGAACATATCTGTTTAGCAGGATGAACAAATCTGTTTAGCAGGATGAACAAATCTGTTAAGCAGGATGAACAAATCTGTTAAGCAAGATGAACAAATCTGTTTAGCAAGATGAACAAATCCGTTTAGCAGGATGAACAAATCCGTTTAGCAGGATTAACAAATCTGTTAAGCAAGATGAACAAATCTTCAAAGGCTTCAAAGTTTTCAAAAATAAAATTTCAAGAAAACTATACTCTGCTACTTTTCCAGCTAAGCAACAACATAAAATAACACATGGCCACTCACTAGCCAAATTGTCATTAGAAAGTGTAACATGCTTCTATTAATCTAATATGCAAAGATACATTTGAGTAACATCTCCCCTATTGTATATCCTTGTCCCCCAACATTCAGGAATCAGCATACCAATCAACAAAAAGCTCAAGACCACGAGGAATAATGTTTCAATAATACTGAAGGAATTACAACATGTACCTACCTGACTTATTCTGTTGAAGCCATACTGCTTAAATCTCTCATCATAAACTGGGATGGTTTTTCTTGTGATATAAAATGGTTCCCAGGGATCCTTCCATTCAATTTCATAAGCTACTGTCACACTTTTCGTTGAGTTTGCCAATCCCCATGCTTCATAGTCTAATTGTTTTTGACACTTCCAACAAAGTTCATAATAAAAAGGTCGGATTTCTGATTTTTTCCACTGCAATAATAGCTCATCTTTGTTGCTTGGAATTGAGATTTTGTTACGTGTTTCAAATGCTGGAACAACGTAAACTGTTTTTTCATATACAGATCTGTTGATGTCAAATATCCCATTGGTTTGAGCAAAATTGAGAAAGTTACTATGGAGATTTTTGGAAGGTATAAAATCTATGTCAATGAGAAAGATATGGTCAGTATGAGCATTACGTAGTGCTATATTACGTAGTAGGTTATTGGGGTAGGGAACACCCTGCAAGTCATAATTGAGAGTAGTATTATACCGCTTCTGGAGCTCATCCTTTAAATTATGGCATACATCATGGGGCATATCAATGTCCGTTTCTGTAATGGCCTCAATATTTGAGGCAAAGGGAAACACTAAATGTATTGAAACATACTCTCGAATTGCAGGCACACAGAACTGCAGATATAGCAATGTTCTTACTACATTTTTAATATCTTTTGAAATTGTAAATACGGCAATTGATATTGGTGCACTCCATTGGTTTGCAAGATCTATAAGGTAATGTAATCTATTGGCTGAACACTGAGTTAACAATGTCAAACCATTAACATTATTCTGCGATTCCTCCTGTTGTGTTTTACTCTTCAATAAAAAATGTATAATTCTGTACTGGCCGCTAGAATCCAGTATACTGCTACCATGCAGTGCATTTTGTATCTCCTGAAACTGCTTCAAGGCCACCTTCTTAAAAATGAATCGTGACTTTTTGATTTCAAATTGATTGTTCCGTATTTCTAACTGACTAAGCATTGACATGTGTAAAAGTTGTAAGCAAGCTAGTGCAATTACTAGTATAACAATAAGACGTAACCAAGTCATTCTGAAACACAGGATTTTCATATCTAGTAGGTTATTCAGCTATTTCAATAATCTGCAAGTTTTCCCAGCAAGTGTAGATCTTCTGTTCCTTTATCTTTCTGTGTTTCCTGCATAATTGTAATTCATGTAATTTGTATTGATGGCTGATATATCTGCATTTATGCTGCTCAGTATGGTCTGCCACTGAAGCATTCATTGAATCAAGTCTCATCATTATTGGCCATTATTACAGTCCTTTGTCCTTAAATATCTTAATCCTATGATATTGCACAGGCTTAATCATCTATAGGCTCAACTGCATCTATGGATTGTAAGAGTGAAGGTATTTCAGGATAATATTGTTGATATCTGCAACCTGAAATCAATAAGAAATCATCATATTTAAATCATTAATATGAATAAGATACATGTACATGATGATGATTTAAGGTGACCTAGCGCGATGAATCGATCAGCTAGTTACTCCTTCTTTTTGATTTACCTTAAATTCCCACCTTTAAATGAAAAAACTAATTTTTGTGAACAAAAACATGTAATCTGAGCACTGAATCATTATGAGTGTAATATAAAACAGATCAACAGCTGCCATGCTCAATCACTTGAATTATTCTGTTGAGGTCATCCATCTCAAATAACCACAGATACACAAGCAGAAAGTATTTTTGAAACACTGATTATGTTAATTTGGCACCACACTTATCAATGAAATTTAGGTAATAATAACAGAATTCAACAGTGTTATACTTTCAATCACATTACAAATTTTTTGTGGGAATTAACTTCAGACAATATCCACCCAACGGGTGGGAGATAAAATAGCATTATTACATGATGGAGAGTGTGATATATCCAAAGATCACCTCCAGGAATAAAATATCAATCGAGGCAGAGCAGAGTATGATATTTTTTCCCAGTATTTAGGTATGGACGTAATCCGGCAGAGAAGTTATAAAAACGAAAGAAAATTCAAGTCTAGATCATATTTATCGTGCATTTGGGAAGTTTTAGGGTCATATACAGGAGAAATAGTATATCCTGAACATGGACCAAAACCATGATACAGGGTGACCCAAAAAAATGCAACCCTCCATTTATTCAATATTTTTCTTAAATGGAGGTTAATTGCTCTGAAATTTGGCACACAAAGACTTCATGCAATGTGAGATCCTCTGGCAAAGTTTCAATAATCACAGTCTTATATTGATAGAGCTATGATCGTTCCAAAATATGCTCTAAATGTCGTCCATTTCCAATGTTAGGTTTTCTGATGAATCACATTCCCTTCTTTCTGAACATGATAACTCAAGAAATAATGTGTTCTGAGATCACAAATTCCAGATGAAGTGCTTCAAAGGCCCCTACATTCTGTTAAATGCACAGCTTGGGCTGCCAATTTCCAAACATGAAATCATCAGCCCCTTTTGATTTGAGGTTGATAATAGCAACACTGTTACTGTTAACACACAGCGCAATATTAGCGTTCCCAGGCAGTTCTAGAGTGACATAGAGGCTTCAATGGACAAGAACAGTGATTCTAGAAGAATGGAGGCACTCCTAACACTTCTAATGAAAGCATAGCCTGGCTCACTAGTCATTTCTATGAGAAGACTATCTCTCCTAGGACGGAGAACCCATGGTCATCCCAGTCTTGATCTCAATGCCCCTGACTTCTATATATGGGTTTATTTAAAGGATAATTGTGTATGAAAATAACCCCACCGCAATTGCAGAACTCCAACAAGCAATGGCTGCAAAAATTTGAGCCATACCCATGAGGAAGAGTGCATCCGTGTTATGAACAGTCTTCCTTGAACATTGCAAGTTTGTTTTCAGCGAAATTGACGACATCTGGAGCATATTTTGAAACAACCATAACTCTATCAATATAAGACTAAGATTATTGAAACTTTGCCAAAGGATTCCACATTGAATGAAGTTCCTGTGTGCCAAATCTCAGAGCAATTTACCTACATTTAAGAAAAATATTGAAGAAATGGAGGGTTGCATTTTTTGGGGTCACCCTGTACATGTGTGACATCACAAATGATTGCATCATATTTCGCGAATTCATAAACATATTCAATAAACATTTTCCCATGGTTCAAAGATTGAAGATTGTCTTAGCCAAAACATTTTGGCTCAAATTTGGACCCTGACAAGATTGAAAGTTTCCATGTTTATAATTCCTCTCAGACTTGCAAAAGTCCATTTTATTCCTCTCAACTTCATAGATGTCAGTGTCGAATTCCTCTGGAGTTTGCTGAGACTATATTTCCCAAAATATTGTTAAATTGACTAAAAATCCACTTTTCTGGTGATTTGTCCCAGGTGTCAGGATGATATAGTCCCATTTTAGCTCTAGCTCTTTGACAATCTTTCCTCTCAGATCTGCCAATTTCCATGGTTAATGCCTAAAGCCATGAACTTGACAAGTTGGGATTTGTCCGTTTTACACATAGGCCCAGGATCATGTATAATCAGGGCATTAACACCACCTATTATAATACTATTAGTTCAACCTAAAGTCAGATTTGAACTTCTGAGAACTTGTGGATGATTTTGAAAAAAAATGGTCAATTTAAAGCAAGTTGAAAAAAGACCTTGAGAAGGTCATTGAAGGTCAAATGTTTTTTTGACCTTCAGAATGTCATTGAAGGTCAAATCTATAATCAGATTTGAAGTTTTGAGAACTTGTCTGATTTTGAAAAAAATTGGTCAATTTGAAGCAAGTTGAAGAAAGACCTTTTTGACCTTTTGAAAAGGTCAATAAACTCAAATCTTAAAAATAAAGATAAAGTCACATTTGAACTTCTGAAAACTTGTAGATGATTTTGAAAAAAAACTTAAGTCAGTGTAAACAGTATTTGTAAGTTATTGAAAGTTTTAAGAATTTGTTACAGATACCAATCGCCGATCACCGACCGCCGTCACAATAAACGGAGACCATTATTAACAATATGTCACCACTTTTTGGTGGTGACATCAGAATTGAGTTTGAGTCCCCTGAGAAAAATCTTTTCTACCAGGACTCAGAGACTCCGATTTGACAAACTTCAATTTTACATTAATTATGGCCATAATAGCAAGATTGAGGTATGAATTATTTTTTCCTTTATCATTTAAGTTGTTATCTCGGGCTTGTATGACTTCATGATAAAGATGTAGGCCTATTATGACAATTCAAAATTATCAATATTCTTTCTGAAATTTCATAAATCACGACATTTTGATCCTTGGTTATTTGAGGACACATCAAAGGTCTGAATCCCAATGGTCCGAATCCAAATGATCCGAATCCCAATGATCCAAATCCCAATGGTCCGAATCCCAAATGGTACAAATCCAAATGGTCTGAATCCCAATGATCCGAATCCCAATGGTCGGAATCCTAATGATACGAATCCCAATGGTCCGAATCCCAATGATCCGAATCCCAATGATCCAAATCCCAATGGTCCAAATCCCAATGATCAGAATCCCAATGATCCAAATCCCAATGGTACGAATCCCAATGGATCGAATCCCAATTATCCGAATCCCAATGATCCAAATCCCAATGGTCCAAATCCCAATGATCCAAATCCCAATGATCCGAATCCCCATGATCCGAATCCCGATGGTACAAACTACGAATCCCAATGGTACAAACCCCAATGGTACGAATCTCAATGATACGAATCCCAATGATACAAATCCTAATGGTCCGAATCCCAATGGTACGAATCCCATTCTGCTAAGATCAATGTCAATATGTTGTTGCCTTCATTGTCGTGTTTGGCTGCGTTCCACAATGTAACCTAGTCCGATGGATGACATAGAACCAACTGGTAAGTAGACACATAGTAACATCATATCATTTCGTTATTTAACCACGGACCTCTGCCAGATAAGCTCCTCTGTGTCTAGGCTCAATAAATATACTCATTTATCCTTTGAGCCTACTACCAACAGGGGCTGGATCTGGCTCCGGATCTGTGATTTTAACCATACAAACTGGTCACCAGAGTAAGTGATTTGATTGATGATTGAGTAGGAGTTCAAGTTCCTATAGACTAGGCCTAAGGATTTCTCCATCTAAAATGTCACTCGACTTTTTGGCAATTAAAAGTCCCTGCCTGCATTTAGCAGTCATATATTGTCATGTGCATAATTTTGAAACCATATCCTAATTATTTCACAAACCCTTTGTTGATTCTGCCATAGTTTCCAATTTGTAAACAGCATTTAGCCTTTTTAATTGGGAACATTTTTGAAATTTCCAAAATGGCTGCCATGTGATTCCAGAATTAACATGAGTGTGACGTGACATCACAGTTGCTCGTTCCTAGGTAACAACAAGATCACAATTGCTTGTTTCTAGATAGCAACAAGATTTTTGATAAAATGGCACAGAATTACCCTGATTAACACCCTTAAAATCCGATTTTCAAAGAATATATTTGGAGAAACAATAAAAGGTAAGTGGAATAAATTAGAAGATGGTTTCAACTTACCACAGAAGTCAATTTGAAACTCAAGAATGCTTTCTTTGACTCATAATCACAAAAAAGTCGAGTGACATTTTAGATGGAGAAAAGCTTAGATCTATCCTGTGGACGATAGGGATTTGGAGGAATTTCGGACCTTTGGAATTCGGAGCAATGGTGTGTCCTCGACAATTTAAGATCACAATCAATATTATTGAAAAACAGAACTTACCCTATGAAAAGTAGATAAAAGAGCGGCTATTACTATTATCCTATATTCAGGCCTGATCTTTCCTTTATTTTCTGTGCTGTTCGAGCTAATGTCAGAGTTCAGCGCGCATGTGTATTCAGCTTCCTGTTACGTCAGAAAATGGCTGCCAATATTTTCTAAAACAAACTTTGAAACTATTTTCATTTATTTTACACGTTATATTAGCTATTCACGCCTATGGAATATTTCCAAATAATAGAAATTATTTCCAGGTTCATAATGACTATAAGTTCTATGGATTTAAGAGAGGAATTTTGTGTGATTTTCAGGAAATGGTACGGTGAAAATAAATAATATCAGGAAAACAAGTTCAAACAATTGAACCTCAGTCAAAACAAATTCATATAGATCTAAATAACAAAATTTTAAATATTCAGATCGGTATTTATCTGCTCGCTTGAGGCATTCTGGAACACTTGAGGTGAAAACAGATATGTTTTAGAACCGATCTCAATGACAATTAATAATACTCGACTGTCAGTGTGAGTATTGGGATAATTACAAATATGTGGCTGACTGTCATCTTCATATACAGCATACTGAATGCACAAATAGATCCGGTAAGAACAGAACAAGGAACTACTGTTGGAGTACCAGATACAGGTAAAATTTAATGATCCTGAAATGTACAGTCTGTTACATACATGTAGTCCAATTAGGTTAGACCAAGTCTGGGGTTACTCGAATCTCTAGCCAATTCTTGGCTAGAAGTAATTCCATCTGGAACAACGTTAACTATTGTTAACTATTGTAAAATCTTTAGCCGCCGTTCAATAAAATTCTGTTAATATTTCAAGAATTGAAATGGTAACGGCTTGTCTTGTTGATGAGATATTGAACGTTTTCATTTAAAATAGACATTGTCCCGTTCTCCATTTTGAAAGCATGTCTTATTTCCGCTATATTTCAACTCAGTGGCCATAGAATATGGTAAGTCTGGGGCCTCGTTTCTTATCTGACATGTCTTATGGCCCTGACTAGGTCTAACCTCCATCGTCATTTTATCATAAGCTTGTATAGTTAATAGTTCCGCCTGTCCTGACAAGCGGAAATAATAAAACTCTTATAAGATGATATTATGACAGAAATAATGTGATCAAAGCAAGCATACAAATGCCCAATATCCCCCTGTGTCGTTGATGATGGAAACTTTCATATTACATGTACATGCATTTTTCATTTACCTTGTAAATACTTTCTTTTCAGGTGTAACATGTTCAGACCCAGGGGAGATTAAAGGTGGATGGAGACGAGTGACAGTCTCTATCAAAACACCATTTTTACCTGGAACACAAATTCATTATTCCTGTTATAAGGACATGGCTCTATTAGGCTCAAGCAAAATGGTATGCAATCATCTTGGATTCTGGGACCCTCCTGAAAAGCCTACCTGTACTTATGGTAATGATTATCAACTATCAAGTCTCATAAAATCAAATTCACTGAATCAAAAATAGGCACACACTCTGTTCACACCAGAACACCCGGACAACAATAAAGTCAGATACTGTTGTCCGGAATGGCGGACGTAACCATCGCTTCAAATTTTTAATCAGTTGGTTCTCATTTCATAGGAACTTGTTGTCGCGAATTCTGTGCATGCATTAAGCTCTTGTGATTTTGTATTACAATGTATATTAAATTCCAATGTCAGTCAAATGTGGATTGCCACAATACACCATCTTCCATATTGTTAATGACAACGGAATCTGAATTTGAAATAATTAACAGGGACACAGCACATGGTAAGATGTGACAACAAAATATATAGGATGTATTGCATTGGAACATAGAAAAACTAGACACTTTACCATTGTTTTTTTTATTTTATAAATAGCATTGTCAAATACTACCATTGTCATCCCAATTTTACAGCACATTTGACCCACATTTACCATTGTCATTTATATGGCATCCATTGTCCTGTGCCATATTTTGACTGGTAAAATTAAAGCCTTTATTTCAATAATAGAACATATTTTTTAACTACAATGAACAGAAAGTCACTTTGATTGATTGTTGTACCAAAGGAATTTAATATTTAATTCCAAGAATATTCCACCACACCATTCCATTGGGCATTTTCTGCCACTTTTGATCCTCACCAATTCTTATCTCTCTTATTCTTCGCATGCACACAAACTCTATCAGGGAATGGGGACTGTGAGATGGGGCCAAAACAGCTTCATGATAGCTTAAATTACAAGAGCAAAACCATTTTAACTTCATAGTTCTCAGGAATTTTCTTTCCATATATTTGTCATCTTCAATTGCTACACTTGTCAGTGTCTCGCTCCCTTCATCAGTTATGTATTTTTGTCTGATATGTATAGATGATAAATTGAATAGGTGCTCTATTTAACATGCAGGTAATGAAAATCGAATTGAATATGAACCTTTGGCCACTATTTGTGACAATGGTGTCTGACTTTAATGTTGTCAGGGTGTTCCGGTGTGCTGTTGTAAAATTAAGGATAACCTATTATTTGAAATTTATTGTGACACTTTAGATTTATATTTGGTCACACTTCCCAAAATGATCTTCATGAAATATTTGTGTGATGACCTTACGCAAGAAGCTCAAAATATCAGGGGAATAAAATGTGCTAGGGCTGAAAATTGAAAAGAAATAGCCGGTTTATAAAGTTTCAGTTACACATGTGAATTTTTACTATTCGGGACGATTTGAAGCAAAAAATGTTGAATATTTAATCAGAAGAATCTACAATATTTCTTCAGCCATCTAGTCTATGAGTTAATTTTGATACAGGATATAACTAATACCCATATATTATTATTTTATCTTATACTATAGTAGAAAGCTGTCCCCACCCAGTCAACTACCCAAACAGTGAGTTTGAATTCATTAATGCACCAGAAAGAGAAAAGCAGAAAGTTCTCTACACATGTAAAGCAGGCTACCATAGAAAGGGAAGAGTTAATGATGAAAAATATACTCTGATGGAATGCCAGAATGGAGAATGGGTGGGTGGCCCACCAAACTGTGGTAATTACGATTTTTTCATTAAATGAAATTCAGTATGCTTATAGTCATCTTACTATCCTTTCTAATATTTATGTCATTATTTAACAATTTTCCATGTTATCGAAACTACATGTAGTTATGTAACTCAGTAACTTTGACAGGTTATACTAGCTTTTAGGCCCCATATAAAGTTTAAACCACTTTTGCTTATATTATAGGCCTACCCAATTATTATATAGGCTTACCCAATGAACTTTTGTATTTAAAATGTTGGAAGTGCAAATATTTGAAAGATGAACAACTCATTTTTCAAGTGTCTCAATAGTTTTACAAGTTATGAAAAGTAATATTTGAATGATTAAACTACTATATATTTTTAAACTTTGCACGGGGCCTTTAATACAATTGTTAATTTCTTGCTTTTGTATTCACCTTTCCATCTTTTCAGTGCCTGTGATGTGTGTCCCACCTGGTGATAAGGTGCCACCACATGGTAACTGGTACATGGCAGATGATGGTTATTACAAACCAGGTTCAAAGGTACATTTTTATTATCCCACTGAACGAAGCTTGAGAGGGATTTAGAGAAGCCATCTGTCCGTTTGTTTGTCCATCCATCCATCCATCTGTCCGGGCCATAACTCAAATACCAGTTCACGGATTTGATTCAAATTTTATAGGCTTATGGGTGTAGGACTTCTGCTTGAGAAGGAATTTTCAATATGTCTGCTCAATTTAAGATGGCCACCATTTTTCATAAAAAATGTACTCTTTGATAACTCAATAATAATACTAATTAACGGAAAGATGGTGCCATTCTCTTGATCCCCCGAAGTTCATCCAGTGGAATAAGTAGATTTTAACCATACATATAACTTTGTATACATGAAACATCGTAACATCCATTATTGTTAATGACACAAGCTAATATTGCAATTAAATCATGTATTCTGAATGATTATCTGTACCCTATTTCTAATTTTTCAGATTGAGTTTGAATGTATGCAGGGCTTTACCATGGTGGGCTCCAGGATAGTGGAGTGTCTCAACTCAGGCTCATGGTCAGATATTCCTCCTAGATGTATACCTGATGACCGTGAGTTCATTTTTCAGAAGGAAATAATAATTTGATATTAACTCAAAGGACAACTGAAATAGGTTTTCTCAACTTGCAGCTACAAAAATGCCTTTTTGCATTGTAAGCCCAACATTGGATTCTCAACATAACCATAATAAGAGAAATGACAAATAACTATTCACAGTCTTATAATGAACATTATAAAATTAACTGGTCAGTCAGATTGGCCCCACATGATCAGCGACATCATACTTATTTATAGTTCTGGTTTATTGATATCTTGGTAATTGTGTGGTCGTATAAACCACAGAATTGTTTTGTAAAAACAAATAACAAAACATATTGGAATCATGACATCATGATTCATTGGACCAAAACGGGCCAGTAAAAAGTCATGTGGGGACCAAAATATGTCACGAAACATTTAAATAATCATTAAGTTAAAATTTTAAAATTACTATTTAATCAGTTGTGCATCAAGAATTGGATATATGTAGTTTCCATGCAATTACAGAATAATAATGATCCCTGTAGAATTCTTAATTTTGGGTCAAATTGCAATTTGCTACTTTCAAACCTTTCTTTCAAACACTAGGAATTTATTCTGTGAATGGAGTGTGTTTTCGGATGAATCAGTTTTTGGAAATCATGTCTGTTGTTAATTGGCTAAGGAAAACACAACATGTATACTCATCACATGAAAGGATGGTGAACAAGAAAGGATCATATTGCTGAGGGGGTGGCTCATTAGTATTGTACTTATGAACCTGCTTACATACCCGCCTTATTAGTCATACACATTCAGGGCCATATACCAGTGCAGTAGATGCCAATCTTAACAGGGAAAATAGTAACTGTGTATTATTTAGTCATTGTTTATTTGCAGGTATCTTGTGTTACAACCCTGGTGTGCCAGACAATGGTTACCATTTATGTAAATCTGATGAATGCAGTCCATCTGTCCGCAGCAACATGTACTATGTGGGTGCCCAGTTGGCCTTCTACTGCAATGAGAATTTTGAGCCTGTAGGAGGCAAAGCCATTATAACATGTGGGAAGACTGGAAAATGGGATGGTATATATCCACAGTGTAGACAAGGTACAGTATTTAGATGAAATTAATATATGTAATTCACTTTTTCAAGCTGTTTTTCAGAAATGAAGCTTTTTATCAAAGTCTGTGTTGATCTTGACTGCAGATTATTACAAAAATGAATAAAACATTGGGGACAGACCTATTTTAAGTTTGAAAAGTGGAATCTGTGTACATTTATTACATGTGATATTGAAATTCTCTATAACTTGCTTTCAGTTGCCAGTACTAGTCCTGTCCCTGTTGTGACTGTTGACCACTCCCCTAGCACAATGACAATAGTGATAGCAATATCATGTAGTATCCTCGGAATTCTCCTACTCATCACGATTCTAGTCGCATTCCAGCGCAAGAAGATCCCCTTTCGATGTTACAATCAAACCACACGGCCACCTGGTGGTCCACCACCATACTCTCCCACCTCTAACAATCAAGAAGTTCAAAACATCCACAGAGACTCCATTGAAGAGCATGATCAAGTAGCACTTATAGCGTGCACTGATGGTGGGGTACACATGCATGTAGTTTTGCCCTCCTATGAAGAAGCTGTACGACGTACCAATTCAGGTGCCCGAAGCCCAAGGGGAGGAAACCTAAGGCATTTAGACTACCGCCCATTACCTAGTTTACCTCCAAACATGCGGGGTAGAGACACAAGGAGTTTACACGAGCGTGATAGTCGTAGAACATCCACAATTACAACGACAAGCACCAATAGGGATGCTCTGTCTGAAAATATCAACTTTGGTTCAATAGACACTATGAATGTTAGTGACACTGGAACTGTGCACACTATGAACACAGTCAGTGATGCATCTACATCTGTTACTGTGGACACCATGGACTCTAATTTATCTAACCCATCTATAGCCACCTCCAGGCGGGCAACAGCTGGCAGTATGTCGTCCAATGATAGCTTAGCTAATGAAGGTAGGATTGATATCTTAAAGTGTCTTCACAGGCAGTTTTTAACCTATTCCAACAAAGAAATGATTATAAGGAGTCAAAATATCCATTTTGAACACTATAAAGTCCCATCTGGGTCAAATGTATTTTATACAAGATGCATGTACAGTGTAACATAATTCTCAAATCCTCACATAGTTGCTTCTATGCTTAAGGAATAAAGATGGAGATTCTATGATTTATGGAGCAAAATATGACCCATAATTTTTATCTATCTATTTTTATTTGCCATGAATCATAGAATCAAGGTCTTCGTATTATTTTAATATAATAAACAAACCAGAAAACAACTTTTTGCATTTCTGAAATTTAGTGGTCATAATATACGTACCTCGTACCTCATCATAGATCAGTATTACAATCAATTGTTTTAGCTATTGTAGCAGGTTTTAAGCGGGGTAGCATGTAATTTTCAGATAATTAAAGAATGCATCACCTAATTGCTCTAATAATTGATAAATCAGTAGACAATATTTAATCTTATATTAAACTATTAAACTTTGTTTCAGATGCTCCCCTTTTATCAGACACAGGCAGGGAAACTAGGAGTGGAGACCAGCAATCTCATACAGCAGATGAACAAGATATAAAACTTGACTAAATGCTACTGTCTTAGAATGTCATCAAGTTTGGTCTGTCTGTATTGTCTTTAGATACACTTATGTATAGACCCAGAGACACTGTAGCTTCTACTGATAACATTCACCAGTAACCATGAATGAACTACCAAAAACTAGCACCTTTCAAATAAAACCTTTATTTAGTTTTGACATGACTACTTAAAATGGTGCAAAGGGATTTGGGTTACAAAGTAGCTGTACATAGAATTCATTACTGGCTCTTTGTCTAATCAACTTGATGTATGTGAGAGTCAACATAATTATCCCACCACTAATTGCTTCATGTAAAACTGTTATGAAGCCATATTATATATATGATGCTTAAGACCAACTTTGACCTTTGGGATGTGAAAGAAGACAATGACAGATGCAAAATTGAATTGAATAACCTCTTGTGGAGTAAGTTGTAGATAGATATACATAAAACGGCCAAATAAGTAACAGTATCAGATGAACTCATAACGACATATTGTCTTCTTATTATTACATATAGGAGTCTATACTTTACAATTATTTGCAAATCCAACATTTCTTTGTAGTATTTTCACAAGACTGTTTAGGATTGGTAGAATAAACATTTTTATCTGATTCCAATTTTGGACTGATACATGTGGTATCATCTGACCTCATTTTCATACTTAAATAGGTAGCTGATCGTTTACAGTTACATATTTATGATTCACATGTTTGGAGTGATTCCACTTGTATGCATAAAAGAACATGTACATGTAATGTCATTCATAGAGTAATATAACAATATACAGTTAAACATGTTAACATAATGTACAGGCAGTGTCAAGATTTAACAATGAAAATGAAATATCATGGGATATCACCAAATTATTATTTAACTTGAAATGATTTTTATGTCACCACCATATTGTTATACAAACTCCCGTGTAGCCTCTCAGAATAACCAAAATTTGGTGAAAAAAGTCCCTTCTTTTCATCATGAATTTATTGAATTTTAAAATATGTATTCTGTCAAAATATTCCAAAAATCATTGAATATAACAAGAAATATGCAGAGTTAAGTTTTGTTCACTACATGTGTGTATATTTATGGAATAAAGACCAAGATTTTATGATTTATGGTGTGATATATGACCAAAAATTTTCTTCTATTCATTGTTAAAAGACTGAAATTGCGTAGCGATTGAGGTCTTTGGCACTGGCCAGAATAAAATTTGAGGTCATATACAGGGTGTTTCAAAAAATGTGCAACTCACATACTTTACAATGCATATCTTTTCAACCAATGAAGGTTGAACAATCTCTTTTGGCAGAAGTAAAGGTAGTTCAATGTCCTTTAAGTTGAGCAAGTTTCATCAATGTAGCGTATGTATGACCCATTTGCTGACCATATAAAGAATGTGCTCCAAATGGCTACCACCTCTCTTCAAACAGACTGGTTAATGTCCTTATCTTTCGTATTATCTATAGTTTTAGCTCTGCAATGGTTCTAGGATTGTTGACATGCACACTATCTTTCAGGATAAGAAACATAAGTTCCAATAAAAACATGTGTGTTTTCAAGAACATCACACAAAGTGACACAAAGTGTGCAAGTCTGTCTTCAGAAAAGTGGTAGAAACATATCCTCCAAAACATTACTAAATTTCTTGGTATAGACATTGAATGGTATTTCTGGATAAGTGAATTGGTGTTTATCTGGGTAATCAAGGGATTATAATCACTCAAAGTTACCGAGCATCCAGTTTTGACACTTCAATTGTGTTGGTGAAATTATACATATTTCAGTCAAATTCATGCTGAGCACAACATTTTGGTTTCAATTTTATAATCTCTATACATGACCCTGGTGATGAAGAGTCAGAATCAGTCAAAAAACCCAAACTGGAAAACTGTGCTCATTGTGAAAACTAAAAATGAAGCAACTTTTTTCTGATATATCTTACACCAAATGGCAGCCATCTTGCTTTTCCCACTTAAATTAAACTGGCGGGAAATTCAAAAAATTGAATCCTAAAATATATTTAAATACAAAATATGATTTTCTTAAAATTCTTCATGGGTCTTTTAAGTTATTTCTATTTCACATGTCATACATGTTGCAATTGGTGTTTTTTTCTATGATAATGATTACTTGTTTTTTTCTATGATAATGATTACTTGTTTTCTGTTGGGATACTTATTTTGACTCTCAGCAGGGGGTTAATTATGCATCAAAACTCATGAAAAAGTAAATATACTTAACAAATATAAATAGGACAGTTATAAAAATCATATTTCACATGTACTTAACTGAGGGACCAAAAGGGCATATATCCAGACTCATCATTTTGCTTGTGATAAGAATGGAATGATGAACAGGACTAAACCATGATCAACTCAGAACCTTAAAAAACAAATACATTGTACATGAGATAGTTTTGCATACCAAGATTATTTCAGTATTTTTTATTTTCATATTTGATATGAAAAATAATGACAAACAATAATAAATATTCATCCTTTGTATCATGTCTATACAACTGTCCTTTATGGATTCAAATTTAAGTTTCATATCATGATATGGCAATAGTTTGATGAAAACCGGTCATTGATACATTATTGTCCATAAATATTGAGATGAATGTTTTCTGTAACCATGGTAATTAAACTCAGTCACTCTCCTCATCACTTTCCTCTTCAGCCTCCTGCAGCCATTGGATGAATGGCCCAATCTGAAACATGCAATAAATGAAAATGTTGCATGTATATATAAAAAATACACTACTTGAATATAGACATGTAAATAATATATGCAAAAATAAAAGTATTCTTATTAACAAAGGGATATTTAGATTTTCTTCAAAAATTCTCGAGGCAACCCATGCTATTTTTCAGAAACCTAAGATATTTTCTTTTATTACTGTACTCCCAGTATTTTTCATGTACGATTTAGCTTCGTGCTTTTCGTGATTGTGGTAAAATCGTGAAAATTCAAATTGTCAACTAAATCTCTGACGATTTGCGAATTTTTCATTACCTAGGCCTGCATTGCATTTCGTGTTTTGTGGAATGTTTGGCCAGTGTTATCAGGCGATAAATGGGATACTAAGTAACAGTGTCTGTTACAGTGGCTTACAGGCTTATTAGTTCAAATAAATCAAAAAAATGACACGTAATAGAGGTTAAGATAGAGTGTGGCATTGACAAAGATGACATTAGGTAGGTGTACTTATTGTACATGATGTTACTTTTTTACAGAGCATGAGGATTCCGAGGATAATGAGATTTTAACTTGTGAAATTTAATAGCAGCGACAGGGTGTTTTCTCAAAATTTGTGAAATTAAAACTTGAGAAATTAACCAGGAGTACAGTATTTAGAAGAATCATGGATTGATTTGAGATATTGATTGAACAATAGAGAAGGGAGCAGACAATATGAACAGTTCACATATTCTAAACAAGGCATTAAAATGTAAATGTCACCACCATTTGTTACAGATGCCAACCACCGATTGCCAACCGCCGTCACAAAAATGGAAACCATAACAATATGTCACCACTTTTTGGTGGTGACATAATAAAGGCAGATTCATAAAATATAATTGCAACCAACATACATGTAAAACTGATCTACTAATGTATTCTTTACCACTGGTACATATCATATCTCTATTGATCTAATGGTCAAATGGTAAAGTTATTAATTTGGAGCAAAATTGCAAAATGTGTAAATCCTCCCAAATATGATAAATAATAATGCTGATATCCACATTTTAGTAAAAACCTTTAGTTTTCCTAGATCCTGAACGAAAGCATGAACTTGGAAATTTAAAAAAACATATGGGACAACAATAGTAGTCCTAAATAAGTGAAAAGTTTTAGGTTGTTGGCAAGATCTGACCTTCAATAGCTAAGACATTTACTGACCTGGGACTTGAGAGATTTTATTGTGAGAGCCTCATGCCAAGATAAGATAACATCTTCATCTAGAATATCTTCATTATATAGTATTGAAAGAACACTTGGCAGAACTTTACTAGTGGCAGTGTGCTCTGTATAATATTCCTGAAACAAAATGCATGTTCCATCATTGTTGGTTTAATATCTTTATAAATCTCAGCTTATGTAGTTTAGTGTATTTGTTTTCTTTAATGTCACCTTTTATAGTTTTGATTAAAACTGTATAGTGAATATAGGCCTAGTTGAATTCTAAAATTGCAAGTTGTGAGGAATTAGATGCTATGCCATATAAATATCAATACTTCAGATATGGAATAAATATCAATCAAATATGATGACAAATGTGTTTATTCTGTTTTGTTTGGATTATATGTACTGTAGATACACTTAATTTGACTACCGTTTTAATTTGACGGATTGGTGGATCGAAAAAATTTGCCAATTTTCAGGTAATTTGTAATTTGCAATTATTTCACGTGTGTAAGTATTCCTATTTGGATGTCAGTGTTATACAAAGACTTACTGTAAGTAGAAAACATAAAACTAAAATGCTTCTTTCCAGATAATGATAAAACTTTCGCTAAGTCCTGACTCCGCCAAATTAAATAGCCACCATTATTTGAAATTAAGTAAATCTGCAAAATTAAGTAGCATCTTAAGTGTATCTAAAGTATTAAAATGTATTACCATACCTCTAAAGCTTGCAAGCAGTCCCTCTTGGATTCTTGACTCCGAATATACTTTTGGAATATTGGAAGGAATTTTGAGACATTCTGGAAGAAAATAAAAATGCATATAATCATTGAAAAGTAAATCTACTTTTACACTGCTATAGAGTAAGTATGAATATTTCCAAAAATACAAATGTATTTTACAATATACACCGTTTATGACCTATATTGGTACAATAACTAAATCGGCAACTCCGCAGAGTAGCAAATCCAACGAACAAAATATTCGTGAATCTGTAAATGAACAATGTAATATTTACCATCCACTCTACCCATTACTTTGGTTTAAAATGAAAAACTTAAGATTTTTTTGGTGGTCATGTTGAAACTTTTTTTAAATAAAACTTCACCAATATTCATCTTTCAACTTAATATGAAGAAAATCTGTCCACTAGTGTTCGAGTTATCATCTGGATGGACGGACAGACTAACGGACTGACTGATGGACGTACTGGCTTCACTATATCCTTATCGAACTTAGGATAATGTTAGGATAATGATTGTTTGTTTGTCTTTACAAAAACCTAAATGTGTATTTACATTCTGATATATAAGTCAGCTTGAATTATTTTATAAGTTCAGAAAAAATCCTGAAGGCTTCATGAATTTAAATGACCACATTAATAGTTAATATTAAGAGTTAACAGTTTTAAATTATATTTACATTTTTTATTTTTGGTAAAAGAATAGTTGGTTCTATTTCATCATCATTGCGTTGAGGTAGGTCTACTATAGACTTCACCACCATATTGTTAACATCACGGATCTGTATGTTGTAAGCATGCCTAAAAGTATCAGAAAGATCATGTAATTGCATGTACATCAATTTCACAATTCTTATTGCTAATTGTTAAAGGCCCCAAAATGTTTAAACCTTTTATATTTTAGCTAAGTCTTACCCAATGTTATTAAAATTTGAAATGTGATTTTAAAGAACTTTTTGCTATAAAAATTGTGATCATATGTGGAACTATTATAGGTTTATTCATCTCTTAGATGGCGGAACTTGTGTTGCCTCAGTATAAAAAATTATTTTTCAAAGCTGTTTTTTGACTATGAGTAAAAGAAGGCCCCACAGGAAAATCACTGGATAATACCAGTCTCATCCTGGAAGGCAAATACATTATGCATTATGTATTTTGTTAACCTTTTGGTGTAGATAAATCTATTATCAGAGTCAAAACGCAATTTTATTGAATCACCCATTTTTTCAATAAGCTCTTTCACCATTCACATTAACTTCACGAACAAGATTACCCTGTTTGCTTCATTATTTTACAATCTATGCTCAGATGAACCATGGGCATTCAATAGAAGGGTATGCAACTCTGTGTTATTACATGAGAACTTCAAAATGAGCAGTGCCATGCTTCCCTTTTTTGGTAATTTTTATTTCAAAAATATTTTGATTAAAGTATATGTTTAGAGCATTATCTCGAAGAAAAATCAATTTTGAATTTGATTAAAACACGAAACATGATTAATCTCATTTAAAAGTAAACAAAGAAGACCAATAAGGAAAAGAGGTATCAAAATGTTCTCTTTGAGTTTTGCATTGTGGGTAATTATTCAAGAACACATTCCAATAAAAATATAATTTGTGGGGGAATGTTCACTTTCATTATTGCCATAACCATGATGAATTCCATTTTCTATTAAATTATCAACATGTATGCAGATAATCATGTTTTTATTCTTGGGTTATTTCTTAAAGTCATACATGAAAAGTGGAATCATTTTTCACTTGCATTTTGCAAGCAATTTTCATATTTTAGAATAGAAATAGAATGTACTCAAGACCTCAGTAAATATGAGTGATATTTGTTCATGGGATGACAGAAGCACCCATATAATTCCTCATTTTTTCCTCATTAAGATCTGCACTTTTAACTCATTTTGTTTACGTAAAATTGTAATGTATAAAATCGATGATTCTGTTGTCTTCTGAACCATTTTCTTTGCATTATGATAGCCTTATGTTACTGACAGAGGTTTTTGATAAAAATGTTGTGGGAATTCTGCCTCCAACTCATGAAGAACGAAAGAAAGGAAAATTTGTAACTTCGAGGTTCAGACATGTTATCGAAGCAGATCCGTTTTGGTAATTAGTTTGAAGAGTGCAGTGCCAGTGGTTATGTATTTACTTACTTAAGGGAATTGATTTCTACTATCATGTTTTCCACTGTAATATTTTCTTGATGTCCTCTCTCCAATGTATCTATGACTTCATTATAGAACACTGAAATATTGTACGACATATCTAAATAAATAATAAGAGAGAAAGAAAAGAGGAAATTGACATACAATATAAATTTATAAGTTGACAATTTATCTAAAAACGACAATTCAATTTTTAAATAAAGCTTACATTTTGCATCATCAGGGGGCGGAGTCATTTCCTCTGGTTCGCTGTCACTTTCTTCAGAACTACAATAGCTGTCAGTCTCCCAGTCTCCTATATCACTCCCCTCATCTTTCTCATAGACATACGCTTGACCTCCAATCCCAACCAGTGATGTATCACACACTGTAATGATGTTATGTTGTAACAAACAAAAGCCTATTGTTCTAATACAATATGACATCATACTGTGTACCGCGTGAAACAAAAAATGACACCCACCCACATAATGTTTCATACCTTTTTTGTTTGGATAAATCCTGACTTGTTTTTTGCACAATAAAACTACAATCCATTTCGCAACTCCACAAGAAGTTTCAGATGACCACCTAGATCCACATTCATGAGCGTTACAAAATGTGTCATCTATTCCTTTGCTGGCACAAGTGGATCTTACACAAAAAATGACACCCATCTTTTGTAACCTAATCTTGGAAATAAGTTATAACGATTTTATCAATGACAACTACAGTATTTTGTGTTTAATTCAATGGACTTCATTTCCCTAAAAGTACAAGCCAAAATCATTAGTATTTACAAAGTAATGTTACAAAAGCTGGGTGGCATTTTTGTGTAGAATCCATGAGTGTCTGCAAACGAATGGAATGGATGACATTTAGAGCAAATGTTATAACGCTCATAAAACTTGACCCACTTGAGCTACACATCTGAGGGGCTTCCACATTATGTCTACTTTGAATGTGTCAAAGGAAAAATCTGTATGTTAATAGACAAACAAGTTATGCAACGTAAGGTGGGTATCATCTTTTTGTGTCACCCTGTAGTTAATATATTACTTTTCTCTTTCATTATAATCATTGGCACTATTTCTATCATGTTCTTACCCGCTAATGCTGCATTATGTTCTCCATCACTGAAGTCCTCATCATCTCTTATTGGAGCTGCTACCAATATTGTCTCCTCTTTAATAGTAACATCTGGGCCTACTATCACCTAGGAGACATTTAACACAAAACACAATGTCAATATCATTTAATACAATGCACATTGCTCAACTTTAACTATTTTCCTAGTTCAGGGCTCAAAAATTGCATTACCAAAGTACATGTACTTATTTGCTACCAGATTTCAAATAATGAATACCATTTCTACCAGTAATGAATTGTGCTTCCTTGGAATAAACACATCTAATGCAGGAAAGGTATTAAAGCCCAAAAATGACAGGAAAGACATTTTGAATACGTTGCAGATTTTGGCAAACAATGATTCAGTTGTGAAAGCTACCAACCTAACTGAACATTTGATTGGATTCTATAAAACTTTTGCAAGTTACCTCATTTGTATATGTATTACATAATGTGGACCATGGACTACATATTACATAGATTCACAAGATTTTGAAGTGCCAATGGAAAACTGGGTTCAATGTATGTAATTTCACATTAATATCAGCAAAATATGTTTCACCTCTATTCCATGGATTTAATCATGGGCTTTCAATGATATATGTTTTAACCTCGAAAGTATGGTATCCCAATGCCCAACGTCTTTTTTCCCAAAACCATAACAGTATGTAGATTTTAAAACTGATCAATGGAAGCAAATACCTTTCTGAAAATTGGCAAGTTAGCATTCTGGCATCACATAACATATTAGTTTCAAGGCCTAAAGGTTATTCTGATCATTTGAATGTCTGATTGATAATAAATAATAAATCATAGCCTTTTAATAGCCATTATGAAAGCAGCTCACAAAGAGCTAAACAAACTACATAACCCTCACAAATAAAGTAAAACAGGATGTGTCTTTACATTTACATGCATACACTTTGCATTAATGGATACATGCTTTATTATTACATAGAATTTATTAATATGTTACAGCAAGAGGAATGTCAAATAAAGCACCAAAAAGAATCACCGACATTCAATTACTGAAGATTACAGAACATCGTAAAATTTTAGATTTATTAGAGCTATTAGACCAGAGGCAGGATTGCTGATTGGAGTTTAACATAACCTTAAACATAAAAAGAAATCAGTAATCCTATAAAATGCTTCGGTTAAACTTTTTTCACATGTTATGCAATACAAGATATATTTTAACAATATGCATCATGCATCCAAGGAAGTTATCAAAGTTGATTTTTATTCTCACATTTATACTATTTATCCATTTTTTCATCAAAGTTCAGTATTCAAAAGGACAACAAGGTCCAATTTCTTCTAACAGTTATGAGTTGACTTCAGAGAAAGTGAACAATCTGGGTTACACCACCTTACAAACAGGACAGAAGCAAAATAAGTTAAACATTTTGAATACATTTTTAAAAGAAACTGAATATATAAAAAAGGAGCGTGATACGAATATTAAGATGCCACATAGTGGTGGTTTCATAACTTTACCCATTAATCTCATATCTATGGATGTTATGGACAATGGCCAGGTTGGATTGCAACTGGGTTGGTGGATACTTCAACCAGAATCATGGTCTCTGCAAATCGACTGTAACAGTGACACAACTTGTCACAAGTCCATAGACTTGAATGCCACACCAGGAGTCTTATATACAGTATTTCAGTTCATTGCTTTCCATCAAACTGCACCAATTAAAGGAATTTATTTCTCCGTTAAAACATCAAGTGATGCCAAGACATGGGATGAACATGCTGTAAATCATCATGAAGCATCAGCAATGATAAGATTTACAGATGCATCGAGCCAAGTGCTTCATCTGAATTTTCAGCTGATAACCAGTCAGTTAGTTCAATCAAATGTGTCATATATATTTCCAATAGGTGGTGCTACAGTTTCAAGTGTAACTGTAATGCTAGGTGTCAAAGGGTTAGTCGGGAAGGTCAGATTCAGGGATATTGAAATCAAACCAATAATACAGCTACAACAAGAACATAATCATGATCTGACGCAGTTTCATTTCATAACAACATGTCCAGATGTTCTATCACCGCTAAGGAATGCTTCCACATTCATCAAGAATCATTTTGTACTCAATGACAATGGTTTTGAAACAATGGAATCAGTTACTATGGTAACACAATTGTCACTTGACAGGTGGAAAAGTTGGACAACAAGGATTCTACCTGAATGGAAGGGTCCGGTTTCAGTTGCTCTCTATGTACCAAATGAGGAAAAGAACCAAGACATAAAGCCAGCAAATATAGCTGAAACATTAAAGAATTTTAAATATTGTTGTGCTGTGACAGTGGTTTATGGAGCTTATCAACATGAGAAATACCCAATTAATCATCTTAGAAATCTTGCAATGGAGCAGGTTAGAACGGAATACATGTTATTGGTTGATGCCGACTTTTATATTTCCCCTAACTTTATTGAGAGCTTCCAACTGAGCATCATTAATGAAAGTAGTCCCATAAATGCATATGTCATTCCGGCATTTGAATACAGTCATGGACAAAATATGGAACCTTTGGCAAAATCAAAAAAGGAACTTGTGACATTGTTGCACCAACCACGAGCAAGTATACAACCATTTAGAAGACATGAATCTGAAAAAAGTCACAAGTCAACAGATTACCAAAGATGGTACACAAGCAGCACTCTCTATCCCATAAGAGATTACCAAATGGCCTATGAACCATATTTGGTTCTTAAGACTTCTACCAAGAAAGAACTGAAGTATGACGAACGTTTTGATGGGTATGGAATGAATAAAATCAGTTTTATAATGGAGCTTATTGCGGCAGGGTATAACTTCAAAGTTCTGCCATACTGTTGGGCAACCCATCTCCCACATCATTCAAGCAGTCATAGCTTGACATTTTTGACAGACTTGTCAGAGAATCTAAGAAACAGAGTTAAACGATTTGAGTTCATTTCAGATCTGACAAAAAGGTATAAACTGGGTGGATGTGAAACATCTTAAACAATATGAGTTAACTCTAACAATTATCAGCAACATATATATGTACATGTACTATTTACTTCTTGGTGGTGGCATAATGATATCATAACTTAAGAATTAATCATTGTTCTCAAGAATAACCTGTATCTCTTAATTTGGTAAATGTAGGTTACTTACATTTTGGGCCAGGACACATCCAGCTTGTATCTTAACATTACTTTTCAGTTGCACATTGTCACAAAGCATTGAACTTTGTACACAACTATCTGCCTCAATGGTAACATTGTCCCAGATGTAACAGTTGTCAAGGTGAACATTTTCTCCTATAAAATATCAAAACATAACTCAATGGCTAGCTCAAAACAAACTCTGAATACAAAAGTGACAGCTACTCAATGAGTGACACTGAGGATATTTAGGAACTAACGAAGGTGGGTGTTATATCGCCCTCAAATCCACATTGATTAAGACAGGGGGTATCTAGAAACTTACCTATGTGGCAGTTAGACCCTACTACACATTGATTTAAACTTGAGTTACTGCCTACAGAACTATGGGCACCTATCACAACATTCTCCTTCAGCTTACACCCCCTGGAAACACACAAGTTTCATAAATATCATATAATGACAAAACAATACTGTCTGAGTAGATATAGTGTAGAATAGAATAGTGTGAACACAAACATTTCTGTTATGCTTGTAGATGATTAACATTCACATGTTTGTTATAATATTATCATATGGTTTGTTGAATGCTTCATATTGAAAACTGGTGCTTTAGTTAAGATAATTTATTCATCTAATTTGTTTTGTGCTCCATTTTTACTCTATGTGCTTTCCTTAGTGGTCAGATTTAACTCTCATAAGACATGGTAGGACTTACCAGGCTAGGGAAACATTTTTGTGGAGGTAGATACCATGCCTTGTGTGAGCATAACAATTCTCCCCAGTCACGGCATTGTCTGGCACATATGGGTGGCTCCATCTATTCATTACATCTTTACTGCAAAAGTATAAAGTTTGATTTTATCATTTTAAGATATAACACCCTTCAACAATAAATGTTTAGTTGCAAGGTAAATATTCATTTGATGTAGATTGCAGAACTGAAAACCACCAAAATAGCTAATTGGTCTAAAAACACTCTTGAAAAGTTTTAATTAAATTCAACATATTTGCATTAAACATACACACATACATGTATGTCAATATATGTCAATCACATACATGTAAGTCAATCAAAACGTATAGACACCTATATACTGATTGTGGCACATCACATTGATCTTCCATTATGTATAAAAGATATGATACATTCTAGGGTTACATCTATATGCTACCCATGTATAGCATGTACATAGCCCCCCCCCCCCCCCCCCTCTGAAACTGATAAGATTCCTCGGTGAAACTTCAAAGATACTATTCTTTATCAGAAAACAACTATTTATGATGCTTAAAAACGCCCAGATTGCACCAAATAACGTCTTCACTGACAAAAATGTTCACGGGGAGTATGTCGCCGGACATAATATAATCTCAAATATGATGCAGTTCTGTTCTTTGTAGGCCTAGTCTCTATGTAAGTTTTGGGTTTCAGATATCACGGTTTTAGATATCATGCAAAAACATAGACTTTTGGATGTTGGTGGTGTTGTGCCTTTATAATAGATCTCACACTTAGTCGTGTATCCGTTAAGAAAAATACCAGGTTTCACCAAACCGTGCACCACATTTAGAGATTTATTTGTAAACTTTCTCTAAAAATCAATACTGCAGTTTTGTTGAATTTTCTCCCCACTCCATTCATTTTTCCCAATCACAGGGAGTGGATATATTTAAATAAATTGTACTAGATAGATACATTAAGATTAGTTTTTCATTATTTTTTGAAAGGATTGAAGTTTTTATAGCACTTGAAGTGTTTAATTTTCAATGTCCGTCATTCATTTTTACATCCATAGAGCGATAATGTTTTAATTATTTCGTGAATATACCTTACGAATGTGAGATAATTCCTCAAGTTCAAGATGTAAATATTCCACTCCATTGAAGTTTAAAACTGGCTGCACATCATTTTACATCATTTTACAATAAACGATAAAATAATCAGTTCACGTTAATATTCTTTTTTGCAATTCTTGTTAGCGAGTATTTTTGTTCGAAAATAGGGAGGTGTTATTTAATTTGGTAGTATTTCTTTAACTGGCAATATGCTTATCACGTGAAGCCTTTCATCCAATTTTTCCAGAAATCATTTGAAAGAAATATGTTCCTAGAAATCAACGTACTGTATATGCCTACTTTTTAAATTGTAATGTATTTTTACAAAAGAACGTGTTAGCAGTATGCCTTATTTGCAACGAAAGTGACAGCATATTTTTACAATAATGATATGTATCGTTATTGGAGAGAATACGGTAAAGATCGTTAAAACAAGAATCTAACTATACTGACAGTGACTGAAGAACTCCCCAGCAGGTGAAGGAATTGTTTTCTGCGATTATCTTCAATATTTCCACTAAAGACTGTTAGAAATCCATCTCAAATTATACCTTGTTTTTTTAATTTGATGACAGATCATTTTTTGTGTAAAAGTCATGTAAAAGTCGAGAAATCTTAAAAATAAACAAGAAAATTCACGACCTTGACATGACCTTGATCTGAAACGTGATCATTTCCTTCATTCATTATGGACTATTTTGAGATAATATTAGCTTAGTATGATCTGGGAAGCACCCACTGATAGATATTCATCGGGAGGATGCATCGATTTACAAAATGCATCATGTTTTCTGCATTTTAGTGTAAGTACTCTATTATCGCCCACTATATTTCTTTGGAAATTTGATTTTTACTGATATTTTCGTTTATACTTGGTCATTCCTCTATATTTCTTGAACTCTGTGAAGGGGGGTGGGCACTTATTAGGGGTGGGCCCTTAATACGGCGATTACGGTATTTATAGTCCTTAAAATGCTCAGATTGCACCAAATAACATCTTCTGAAAAATTTCCAGACCCCCAAGATGTGCGGCCTTTGGCCACGCACGTACTCCCTGCGCGACCTTTACTTTCTGGAAAACGCACACCCCTTTTCAAATATGATCCGACGCCCCTGATGTATTTATACCTGACAGCATCATACATATGTAGACTGGACACCCTTGCAGCATAATCTTTCTCCACCATATAGCAGTGCATTGTGTGACCTAGGATCTAGAAATAAAGAAACAAACATATTTCAAGACTTGATTCAATATAAATTGGATAAAGGTTTCTTGTATGTAAAATTATCAAGTTAAAATAACAGAATAAAGTTAATAAAATATTAATTACAGAAACCATATCTTTGAGAATCATAAGTATAAACTTGTGATAGAAGGATATCATACCTCCTCATTTTCAAGAATGCCTTTGATGAAATCATCCCTAGTGAGATAATCAAAGTTATCTGTGAATAGTTGAGGAACATATGTGGAGCAAATGCTGATCTGAGGGTCCAGAAGGTCATTACGTAGATCCAATTCAGCCTCCTTTTGTAGGACCTCCTGGATATTTAAATGTCAACAATATTGTTAAATACAGTTCATAATAACAAGACTTTCCATACTTGCACCTTATAGACACATATTCCAGTCATGATTTGCCATTCTATTGTAAATCTTTTCTTAATAATTCATTTTATCGAAAATGCCAATTTTTAAATGAAGTCATTTTTAGGCTTGAAGACAAACATATGTTTTTTCTTACCAATGGCAGATCTATGACATTTTCGGATCCAGGTCTGCAGTAACTCAGAAGCATCCCATCATTTGCTCTCATTGCTATGACAACATCTTCACCTTTACCCTTTGACCTCTGGCCTGGGGATGACTTTTTGAAAACAAGGGTCATGATGGATGATTTGTCTGTTTTCTTCCTTTCCCTGGAAAATGAAGGAGGTATTAAAAGGAGCGACTTCATCTATTTAGGGACAGCATCGAAATCTATATGTCGGATTGAAAACTGAACTAGAAAACAGCAAGTAGCAAGCCCTGGTCCTGGTATTTCTAAGAGTATCCATTATAAGTTAAATTCTTTAACAATTCATATTACTCTTTTGAATTGTCACTGATATATGATACTGAGTGTTCCTATTACATCACCACAATAGGTTAATAGCATGTTGTCACTGCATTTACTGCAGGAGTCCCTAAATTTCTACTTGCATCTAGTCTATTGCAGTTGACAGCATGAAAACCTCAAATTGGACAATACCCAAAACTCCAATTGATTCTAAGCCTTAACAAGGCATTAACATGACAAAATGTCACCACCTAGTTGCTCACAATATTATGAGTTCAAACTTAAGTCAGATTTGAATTTCTGATAACTTGTAAAGTCAAATTTGAACTTCTGAAAAGATGAAGATGATTTTGAAAAAAAAATTTGGTCAATTTGAAGCAAGTTGAAAAAAGACCTTTTTGACCTTTTTTGACCTTGAGATGGTCATTAAAGGTCAAATGTCAAATCTAAAGTCAGATTTGAATTTCTGAGAACATGTAGATGATTTTGAAAAAAAAAATTAGTCAATTTGAAGCAAGTTGAAAAAAGACCTTTTTGACCTTTTTTTGACCTTGAGAAGGTCATTGAAGGTCAAATGTCAAATCTAAAGTCATATTTGAATTTCTGAGAACATGTAGATGATTTTGAAAAAAAATTTAGTCAATTTGAAGCAAGATGAAAAAATACCTTTTTGACCTTTTTTGACATTGAGAAGGTCATTGAAGGTCAAATGTCAAATCTAAAGTCAGATTTGAATTTCTGAGAACATGTAGATGATTTTGAAAAAAAAATTTAGTCAATTTGAAGCAAGTTGAAAAAAGACCTTTTTGACCTTTTTTGACTTTGAGAAGGTCATTGAAGGTCAAATGTCAAATCTTAAGTCAAATCTAAAGTCAGATTTGAATTTCTGAGAACACGTAGATGATTTTGAAAATTTTTTTTAGTCAATTTGAAGCAAGTTGAAAACAGACCTTTTTGACCTTTTTTGACCTTGAGAAGGTCATTGAAGGTCAAATGTCAAATCTTAAGTCAAATCTTAAGTCAGATTTGAATTTCTGGGAACACGTAGATGATTTTGAAAAAAAATTTTAGTCAATTTGAAGCAAGTTGAAAACAGACCTTTTTGACCTTTTTTGACCTTGAGAAGGTCATTGAAGGTCAAATGTCAAATCTAAAGTCAGATTTGAATTTCTGAGAACACGGAGATGATTTTGAAAAAAAAATTTAGTCAATTTGAAGCAAGTTGAAAACAGACCTTTTTGACCTTTTTTGACCTTGAGAAGGTCATTGAAGGTCAAATGTCAAATCTTAAGTCAGATTTGAATTTCTGAGAACACGTAGATGATTTTGAAAAAAAAATTTAGTCAATTTGAAGCAAGTTGAAAACAGACCTTTTTGACCTTTTTTGACCTTGAGAAGGTCATTGAAGGTCAAATGTCAAATCTTAAGTCAGATTTGAAGGTCAAATGTCAAATCTAAAGTCAGATTTGAATTTCTGAGAACATGTAGATGATTTTGAAAAAAAATTTAGTCAATGTGAAGCAAGTTGAGAAAAGACCTTTTTGACCTTGAGAAGGTCATTGAAGGTCAAATGTCAAATCTAAAGTCAGATTTGAACTTCTGAGAACATGTAGATGATTTAGAAAAAAATTGAAGTCAGTCTAAACAGTATTTGTTAAGTTATAGGAAGTTGTAAGAAATTGTTACAGACGCCGGACGCCAACCGCCGGACGCCAACCGCCGGACGCCAACCACCAACCGCCGGACGCCGTTGCAAAAAAACGGAGACCATAACAATATGTCACCACTTTTGGTGGTGACATAAAAAAAAACGGAGACCATAACAATATGTCACCACTTTTGGTGGTGACATAACAACAAAATCTTCAAAAAATTCACATATACATTTGTAGTACCATTTGAAAGCTCTTCATCTCCTAAGTGGTGTGCTTAGTGATATTTACAGTCTTAACATTTGGACATTCTTTTTGCCTAGCATGTTGACATAGAATATTTATGCCAGGTATGCAAAAATAATAATGTTGAGCAGAAATTTTGATGTGGGCATATTCGTTACAAATGTTACTATCAAATACCATATTAGCTGTGATTGGCCCCTGGGCACTTAAAAGTTAGTCTAAAACAGTTCAAAATGATGTCCTTATTAGCGCCCATATGAGTCCGACTGAGAAAAACTGCCAGAGTTTCACTTTCAGTTTAGAAAAACAAATTGAGAACTCAAAGCCTCGTTTTGGATTGCATATCGGGACTGACTATTTTCAACAAATACTGAAAGGAGGTAGCAAGATTACAGGAAAAATCACTGATAGATGTCAAAATAATACCATTTGCATTTGTTTGACTTTGCTTCGTAAAAGAGAGCTTTGTCTTCACTCTTTCAATTTACAATAAATCTCTGACCTCACTAAGCCATTCAGAGTTCGTCGTTGAAATATTATATCCCTTTAACTAATTTTTGAATATTTAATAATCGAAAGTAAATCAAGATTATTTCTACTCGCATCTAGTATATTGTGTGAATGTACTCACTTGTGGGCCTTTAGAATTGCTGTTAGGTCAACATTTGCTATAATGTCGGCAGTAAGGAGAATAAAGTCATTCTTGATTAGCGACATGGCATCCACCTCTCTTAAAACATCCCCCATTGAGAGCACATCACTACCAACTATTTTTACTTCAACGGAACATGCTAGTGAATCATGGCTCCATTTAGATTTTCTGAAATGTAATATCAATCATTCATTTGTTACATTTTCAAAATTATTACTTCTCACACCATTTTCTTCAACTCAGAATCTTTTAAGAACATTTGAATTGTATCAACTAAAATATTACTGATAAAAACACTTCTCCAGGGAACATGAAAGGAAAAGATCAAAAGTAAGACAAGGCATTAACGTGAAAAAATGTCACCACCTCATTGCTCACACTATAATGAGTTCAATCTAAAGTCAGATTTGAACTTCTGAGAACTTGAAGATGATTTTGAAAAATGGTCAATTTGAGGCAAGATGAAAAAATACCTTTCTAACCTTTTTTACCTTGAGAAGGTCATTGAAGGTCAAGTCTTAAGTCCAAAAAGCAGATTTGAATTTCTGAGAACTTGCAGATGATTTTGAAAAAACAATTGAAAGTTGAAAGATGAAAACAACCTTTTTACCATGAAAAGGTCACTGAAGGTCAAATCTCAAGTCAGATTTGAAATTCTGAGAACTTGCAGATGATTTTTAAAAAAAATTGTCAATTTGAAGCATAAAAGTCAGATTTGAACTTCTGAGAACTTGAAGATGATTTTGGAAAAAATTGAAGTCAGTCTAAACAGTAATGTCTATGTACCATTCTCAAAATTTGCTTGATATCCCTCCACGCAGGCATGGATGGGGAATTTGACAAAAAAATCTGGCCTGTCTAATTCAAGTCAAATATTCTCGACCCCGGGCCCTTCCCACAAATCTACTCTTTTTTAACATCAGAATTCCTTGTCAATCAGTAGGCTATTGAATGTTGAAAGATACACATGCAGCACTTTGTAATTATTCGCGTAAAGCATACATGTGCTACAATTAATTCATGAATGCAAATGTTAACCCAAAAGAGAATTTTTAAATGATGAAATTACCCATACCGGCGTAATTAAAAGGGAATGAGAATACAGCTCATTCAAATGATGTTTTCAATATGATGTCTTTTAATAGAATGTCAGAGAAAAAGGTTCACATCGTTTTGGCATAATTTGAGCTTGGTTTATATATGCATCACCAAGTGCTGTAATTATAAGGTAGTATATCAGTGCATGAAATAAGGATTTTTTTAACCTAGACATTTTGGCCACATCATGGGACATGTTTATTTCAGCCATGATGGCGGTAGGCGATCCAAAGCAAGGCATCGCCATTCACCACAAGCCTCTATATGACAGTAAAAGCACCATGATCAACCTCTGTATTGACTGCTGTTGTAATGACCCAAATAGAGAAGCTAAACTTCAATAAAATTCACTGTTTTTCTGCAGTATTTGATAGTCTTGATAAAGAAAGACAATTCTGAAGAAACATGTACAGTAAACAATATCATCCAAAAAAGCAACAACTACATATTATAAATTATGCATTGATTAATAAGACTAGAAATAAGAGATGTACTTACTTTATGTGTTCTTTGATTTCCTCAGCATTACACTTACAGAATACAAATATTTGCTGGACTCCAGCTTCCACAAGGAAATCTAGTGTGTAGTCAATCAGTGGTGTGTTAGCTATAGGTAGAAGGGCCTGCAAATATATCATGATGTACTCGTTTAGAGGTAAATCAGTTATAGGTAGTAGTTATCCGGTGCCAGGACTATAGTCCTGCATCAAGCGCAATCTTTTGCCTGTACGATTTCAACTTGGGAGAATTATCTACGCCCCTTACACTTAAGATACCTACTTCAATAGATTGCTGGGTATTTTAGCATTCTTTTCGTGAAGTTGAATCCACAATTGTCTGGGTATATCGGCAGAACGGGAACATATTTCTTTTTCATCGAGAGATATTCCATCACTTTCCAAGATGGCAGGGATTCCCCGTTTGACTGACCTCGAAGTGGCCCGGAAGTACCAAAAATGGAGAAATTTGACGGTTGAAATAAGTTAAATATTACTCGCAAATATTGCAATCAAAAACGAAAATTTCTTTGTTCTGCTGATAAACCCAGACAATTGTGGATTCAACTACACGAAAAGAATGCTAAAATACCAAGAAATCTGTTGAAATAGGTATCTTAAGTGTAAGAAGCATAGAAAATTCTCCCATGTTGTAATCATACAGGCAAAAGAATAAGACGTTCTCAGGACTATAGTCATGGCACAGGATAAGGTAGTAGGGCCTACAAATATATCATCTACTCCGGTAGGGCCTACAAAATAATGTATTATGGACTCAGTTAGAGGTATAACAGCTACAGGTAGTGAGTGAGTGAGTGATGTCAGGGTTCCAAGTATATATTATAATGATGATGGTCTCAGTGTGAACTGACGAAAGGTAGGCAAATATAATGCAGGACTGTCAACTTGGGAACACCTAACATGAGTGACTTGCAAATGTTGAACACCTTTGTTCAAATTTTGGACACCTTGGTCCAAATCTGAACACCTTGGCCACATTTTGAGCACCTTGGTTTAAATTTTATTGCATATAATCAAAGTTTGGACACCTAAAATTTTTAGGTATGAAATATTTCAGGCAAATGCTTGACATATACTGTATCCGCGTGATTAGTCCAAACGAAATGCGTTCGTTTTTTCGTCGTTCGGTTTTGTGGTATATTGCCGATCATTTTTGAAAATTTTTCCACAGGAATATTTTCGCTGGACAACAATCAGGTAAAATACGTATTTGCGTGTTACGCAAAAAAAGACTGGCGTGACTTCAAATTTTCCAGCGTGACAAAAACGCAAATTGCGGGCCAGTTGGACGGCCTGTATAATTATTATTATTTACATCTCATGTGTTGAGTTCCTGATCCTGTACCATGCTGAACATGGGGGTAAGTTCCTGAAGTTGCATCATTTTTGCAAAAATTGAGTTTCAAAAATTTAGCTGAAACTAAGTTGATATAACTCACTCTAGGTTTCGAATGGGTCAACGGAGCTAGTTTGTCATCAAAACTATCAGCTACTACAACCGCCTGGAGGACTTCTTCTTGTTTTAATTCATCAGCAGATGTTCTTGATTTTTTCTTAGAAGCCATTTTTGGTGGTTCATGAAAAATGAAATTTATCTCGAACCAACATAGTTTTACTATATCACATATAATAAAAACATTTCTTTTACAAAAAGATGCTGATTTGTATCAAATAAATATAATTCAATCTTTACCGACGGTATATTGTATCATATTTTGTTATTACAGATATTGTGATGCATCTTATTACGAGACTATATTAAGATGGCGGCGCCCATACAAATAGACGTGGATTTAGGATTTGTAGAGAAAACGGACGAATGGAAACTATCCAGTGGATTGTTCCCAAGTAAAGTAGGTGGAAAACCTGCATGGCTATCATTAGAATCGATACCATCAGCCGATGATGTAAAATGCCAAAATTGTGGGAAACCTTGCGTATTTTTGTGTCAGATTTATGCTCCAATTGAAAATCCAGTTCCTGAACAAGTTGATTGTTTCCACAGGACAGTGTTTCTTTTCGTATGCAGTGATCCAAAATGTTCAGTACGAAATGACAATAGTAATCTAGTTGCAGTGAGGTCTCAATTGCCACGTAGAAATAACTATTTTAGCTATGATCCACCTATAGAATCAAAAGCAGAAAAGGCTGAATATAAAACAGCTAAGGACTTTCAAGACTTATGCGTGGTATGTGGGTGTTTAGGAAACAAGAAATGTGCACAGTGTGGCCAGGTTTGCTATTGTAGCAAGGAGCACCAAAGTGTCGACTGGAAGAAAGGTCATAAAAAGTTGTGTGGTAAAGAAGGTACAGAACATTTTTTGAGATGTTGAAACTCAAGTGCTCAACATAAATAAATGACACCTTGATTTTCTATCACCATTTCCAGACCATGGTGATTTGAGACTTCATAATTTCCAATAATGTCTAGATACACATCCCTTAGTTTTTTATATTTTACATTTTGTATACTCTCATCCTCTGATGCATTCCTCTTGAAAATTCTCTTTTAACATGGGAAATCCTCACTTCAGCAAATCCAGGTGCCATTTATTTATGGTGAGCACTGTAAAGTAAGATTTATAATACTATCAAGTACTTAGAATCTGAAAAGTAAGCAATCAAATGACCATATCGCAACAGAATATGAAAAAATAGAAACATGTACAAGACCTAATTTTTGTATATTTTGGTTTGTTTTGTAGTTTGGCGATCGTATGTTTGGCCTCTTATTTAATGCTTCTCTCCAATATTATTTTCGAAAAAATTAACATGACTGAAACTCCCTATATTACAAAAGGCCATAGCTTTGCTGCACGATTATACAAAACTATTTGAAATATACAAAAGTAAGGTCTGGTACATTATATTTTTTTTAAAAACATCTAAATGTATATTACATCACTTTGCCTCATACCCAACTACACCCATGAATCCCCATGGACATGCTTGAATGAAGCATTAATCTTGAGGAGAATATTATAAAGTGTAAATTAACATGTTTATGAATGAACATATACTTTCAGATATATATTAATCCCCATGGACATGCTTGAATGAAGCATTAATCTTGAGGAGAATATTATAAAGTGTAAATTAACATGTTTATGAATAAACATATACTTTCAGATATATATTAATCCCCATGGACATGCTTGAATGAAGCATTAATCTTGAGGAGAATATTATAAAGTGTAAATTAACATGTTTATGAATAAACATATACTTTCAGATATATATTAATCCCCATGGACATGCTTGAATAAAGCATTAATCTTGAGGAGAATACTATAAAGTGTAAATTAACATGTATATGAATAAACATATACTTTCAGATATATATTAATCCCCATGGACATGCTTGAATGAAGCATTAATCTTGAGGAGAATATTATAAAGTGTAAATTAACATGTTTATGAATGAACATATACTTTCAGATATATATTAATCCCCATGGACATGCTTGAATGAAGCATTAATCTTGAGGAGAATATTATAAAGTGTAAATTAACATGTTTATGAATAAACATATACTTTCAGATATATATTAATCCCCATGGACATGCTTGAATGAAGCATTAATCTTGAGGAGAATATTATAAAGTGTAAATTAACATGTTTATGAATAAACATATACTTTCAGATATATATTAATCCCCATGGACATGCTTGAATAAAGCATTAATCTTGAGGAGAATACTATAAAGTGTAAATTAACATGTATATGAATAAACATATACTTTCAGATATATATTAATCCCCATGGACATGCTTGAATGAAGCATTAATCTTGAGGAGAATACTATAAAGTGTAAATTAACATGTATATGAATAAACATATACTTTCAGATATATATTAATCCCCATGGACATGCTTGAATGAAGCATTAATCTTGAGGAGAATACTATAAAGTGTAAATTAACATGTATATGAATAAACATATACTTTCAGATATATATTAATCCCCATGGACATGCTTGAATGAATCATTAATCTTGAGGAGAATACTATAAAGTGTAAATTAACATGTATATGAATAAACATATACTTTCAGATATATATTAATCCCCATGGACATGCTTGAATAAAGCATTAATCTTGAGGAGAATATTATAAAGTGTAAATTAACATGTTTATGAATGAACATATACTTTCAGATATATATTAATCATGTATTCATGTACATACTAGAAATATGGCATTTTTATATTGTAGATGGTAACCCTGTTAAAAACCATGGGGTTATGTTCCCGGAGTATGAACTACTCATAGAAGATGAAGAGGAATATGAAGAACAAGAGGAAAAGTCTGAAGCAGAGAAAATGAGTGACTTCAGGTATGAACCTTTGCTGTTGCTAATTTAATTAAAAGGTACTCTCTGCACAAGGGTAATATATCTTTGAAAAATGGATCATTGGTTGACAAATATTTAATTTAAGATTTTGTTTCATTTTTTTCTTTAATTATCTCTGGATGCCTTATTGTATTATAGCCGTGTGGTGGGCTCAGGTTTAGTCAGTGATGTTGGGAATGAACCAGGTGCTGTCAAAGACTTGGAAAAGATGGCACTTACTGATGATGAAGTTGATGAACAATTTGAAGAGTTCAGAAAAAGAATAGCACAGGAGCCAGAACAGGTAAAACTTTCCAAAAGTTTTTTTCTCAAGAAGTTTGGCCTGGTTTTAGAATAATTTAGTTAAGTTAAATAAAGTTTGGCTGCCTGATCATCTCAAATTATGTACAATTATTTTCAGCCATACAAGCATTGCAAATTTTTGACTCTGCTTTTTTCCACTTAAAAATATCTATGGAAGATGGAAGAACTTTATGAAATAATTTAAAATTAAAGTCAGTAAGCTATAAATTTATATTAAATATTGAACAGGGTTCAGTTGTGCCAAATATGATTTTGAATTCATGCTGGATGACGGAGTTATTAACATTTGTTTGAGTTACGTATTTAGCCCTGTATCTAGCCTATTTTGCCATATTTGGCTGAAATTTAGAGTTGCTTTAATTATCCTTAATATATAGGCCAACACAAGTGTCTTTGATATCATTTTCTGAAATGAATGAGGAAAAAACATATATTTAAAGGTGCTGAGGTACAATAAAGGAGGCACCCCACTCTGGATATCCTCCCAAGATAAACTTGGAAAGAAAAGTGTACCACAGTGTCAGTACTGTAATGGACCTAGGCAGTTTGAATTTCAGGTGATTATAGGCTACTTATATTCATTTATCATACATAAGGTTCTAATATTAAATAAATGGGGTGGTTTTATTTTAGGATTACAGTTGCTTTTTGGCTGCACACAGTGAGCCTATGGGATGGATTAGGTGTCTGTCCGTGTCTGTCCGTCAACATGGGGTACACAAATTAAAACTGCTATTCGTATTGAGTCAAATCCACATTTATTTTATGCATATCTATAATGCCCTTTTGACCTGTCATTGCCATTTTCCAAGTTCGCCCAGTTGCCGAGAAATTGCCGATTTGACATCAAAAAGTCAAATTTTCTTTAAATACCAGACACTTTGTTAAAGTAGAACTTTCAAATACTGTAGATTGGGTTAATTTGGCGCTACTTAATTTGGCGATTTGGCCATTTTTGGCATATTGGCGGCTATTTAATTTGGCGGATATGCAAAAAAAATGTTAAACTTACGCGCTGTTTGCGAATTACCATGTAAATGGGCATGTTTGGCTATGTTCATTTTTACTTTTGAGGACCACTGGCGATATTAACCACGTTTGTACATTTTTTGTGAGATCATCCTTTACACTTTGCACCTTGATCGATGCTGCTACTATACTGCGCTTTTCCTTTCTAGTTTTTCCCTGAGTATTAATGAGTGACTGACCAGTTCTGAGCCAATTTATGAGAGACATTTTGTCATATTTTTGGAAAAAACTAAACCGGTAGTGACCTAAATACACTGGCCGAAATACCCTAGATAATTCCCGGGGATTCATTGTAAATTTTGGCGAAGATTTATATTGGCGAATTTTACAATTTCGCCAAATTAAAGCAGGCGCCAAATTAACCCAATCTACAGTAAGTGGTACAGTAAAATTAAAGTCAAAAGTAAAAATATCAAAAAGGTCTTTTTTCAAACCAGTCATCGAAAAAGTCTGAAAATGTTACACATTGTCAATTAACGGGATCCGGGTTACCTATATGTCACAAGTAATCCAAATGTGCTCTTCTAAATAATGATTGTCAGATCAAAGACATTTCAAAACATATTTTTGATTATATCTGTTACGGCCTTATTATGTAACATTATAGTCTAATGTTTGTGTTCTGATTTTAGTTGTTGATGGCAATAATGGTGTTTTCACACGCTTTTCATGAATCTTAAAAATTTGCAAAAAAGAATAGCTTTGAAAAAGAGGGGGAGAAACCCCAGGGTTCAAAGATGACATACGCATATAATGTAAATCTGTATTGAGATGACATAGGCGCTGATTGGTTTAGCGAGTTGATCGATGGAGGGTACGTTTTCGCCAAAAGGAGGTGAGCGAAGGAGGAAATCGTATGTCATCAATTGAATCATGGGGTTTTCCCTCCTCTTGCTGTGAAATTTCAATAGTTCAAGTTCAATGGTGTCTGTTCTGAAAGATGCTAATTAAGATAAATATTCCGTCACAAAATAGTTCAAGATGAAGCAAAAATCTCCGGGTGAAGGGAAGCAAAAAAGAAGCGAGTCATTTTTGAGAAGTCACAAATCTGACTTAAGGATGTTCCCTGGTCAGATAGGAAAATATTCAATAGTATTTAACTTTTTCTCAAAAATGGTTTTCTGGGATTCTCACGGGCAACAAAGAATATTAAAACTTTAAAAACCATATGTTAGTGTGCTTTTTTCTGAGCAAGAGGCCTCTAAAGTGTCAATATTTGACAAAAGTGGGCGTGGCACTTTCTCATTGAAACCCATGTTAAAAATCAGGTTTTCACCCCAAAACACACTTTTGAATATTTAACTTTTTCTTAAACTCACAGAAACACTTAGTTATGCTATGTACTTCACATTTTGAAAAGAAAAATTAGGGGTTGGTGTTCATCGTTTTCAACTTCGTCCAGGGAACATCCTTAAACCTAACTTTCAACTAATTATCAATTGTAAGTTAGGTGATAATTAGAGATTAACTTACATCAAACTTACGACTAACTTTCAACTAATTTACGTAAATCAGTGACAATCGACCACTATAAAGCTCATTTGCATATTGATGGTAGTTAATCGTTAATTAAGTTGCAAATTAAGCATTAATTATTAGCTCATTTGCATGTGAATTTTTACACCTAACTTTCAACTAATTATCAATAGTAAGTTAGGTGATAATTGGAGATGATGGCCTCTGCAAACTTTCAGAAAAATGGCTTCATGGTTGCTTTTAAAACATTAACATCTTGTTCAGCTCATTCTACATCTGATTAGGTTTTGGACCTGTTAGCTCAGTCATGGCAGCCATTTTGAATGTCTTAAGAAAAGTTAGCGCCCGATAATACTTTGTATCATATTGAATGGTGTTTTTGAGTTTTCATACTTTAACTATTTAGTAGCTTTATAAATAATTTCAGGTGTACTTTGTTGTAAAAGCCTATGTGAACCGTTTGGTAGATCAATTTCAAATTTTCAGGGATGATTCTTAGTATGAAAATCTAGATCTGATTAGTTTTTTGACATACCGGGTAAATGTTAAGACAGCCATTTTGGATTTTCCGTCCTAAAATCTTGTCTGTTAAGTCTTGTCTATGCGATTTCCGGTGAACCGTTCGGTAGATCAATTTCGAATTTTCAGGGACGATTCTTAGTTTGAAAATCTAGATCTGATTAGTTTTTTGCCATTCTGGGTACATGTCAAGGCAGCCATTTTGGATTTTCCGTCTTAAAATCTTGCCTGTAAAGTCTTGTCTTCGGTTTTCAGGTGAAGCGTTTGGTAGATCAATCTCAAATTTTCAGGGATGATTCTTAGTATGAAAGTCTAGATCTGACTAGTTTCTTGGCATTCTGGGTAAATGTCAAGGCGCCCATTTTGGATTTTCCATCTTAAAATCTTGTCTGAAAAGTTTTGTATACGCATTTTCAGGTAAATCGTTTGGTAGATCAATTTCAAATTGTCAGGGATGATTCTTAGTATGAAGATCTAGAAGTGATTAGTTTTTTGGCATTCTGGGCAAATGTCAAGGCAGCCATTTTGGATTTTTCTGTCCTAAAATCTTGTCTGTAAAGTCTTGTTTACACGTTTTCTGGTTTACTGTTTGATGGATCAATTTCAAATGTTCCGTTAGTATGAAAATCTAGAGCTGACTAATTTTTTGGCATTCTTGGTAAATTTTAAGGTGGCCATTTTGAATTTTCCATCCCAAAATTGTGTCGGTAAAGTCTTGTCTATTCATTTTCAGGATAACCATTTGACGGGATCACCCATTGGTGGGGACATATTGAACACATTTGTGTTCTTGTATATTCTTGTTTTGTTATATATTAATTCGATTATTATTGGTTAAACACATACTCATGCTAACACATTTGGTGAATTATGGTTTTTATCAATTATTTCAGATTTTGCCTCAGATGTTGACACACCTGGACGTGGACAGTCTACAGGACTCTTTAGACTGGGGTACCCTTGTTGTGTACACTTGCTCTAGAAGCTGCAGCAAGGGGCCTGTTTATAAACAGGAGTTTGTCTACAAGCAAGATATCAGCCTAAAAGACAATATAAAGGGAAAAATATAAACTTTACATGTTGGGAACTTTAGTGGATTGCAAACAAGACTAAGCAGTCTGTACTAGACAGTAGTAATTGAATTCTTTGGTTAGAATCTAATTTTAAATGAATTGTGCAAGAATGTTTAAATGACACAATATGCTTAATTAAATGTCTTATTTTTAAAATAAAACCAGAACAATGGCAACGCCAAAGCGTAGCGAATCCCATCGAACAGCCATGGATGGCATTTTTACAAACAAAGGATATAGCAAAAATGGCAGCCATTTTTCAAAATGGCCGCCTTCTACCAAAAGTGTCATTAGACCATGTGCCATGCTTATAGTATTCACATACCAAATATGAACAAAATCGCTCCACTACTTTTCAAGTTATAGAAAAATACGTTAAAATGGCGGCCATTTTTCAAAATGGCCACCTTCTACCAATTAGGCAGTGTGCCGTACTTATAGTATTCACATACCAAATATAAACAAAATCGGTCCACTACTTTTCGAGTTATAGTAAAATACGTTAAAATGGCGGCCATTTTGAAAAATGACCACCTTCTACCAAAAGTGTCATTAGACAGTGTGCCATGCTTACAGTATTCACATACCAAAGATGAACAAAATCGCTTCACTACTTTTTGAGTTATAGTAAAATACGTTAAAATGGCGGCCATTTTTCAAATTTTTTTTCAAAATGGCCGCCTTCTACCAAAAGTGTCATAGGACAGTGTGTCATGCTTATAGTATTCACATACCAAATATGAACAAAATCGCTCCACTACTTTTCGAGTTATAATAAAATACGTTAAAACGGCGGCCATTTTTCAAATGGCGGCCATTTTTCAAAATGGTCGCCTTCTACTAAAAGTGTCTTTAGACAGTGTGCAATGTTTATAGTATTCACATACCAAATATGAACAAAATAGCTCCACTACTTTTCGAGTTGCAGCAAAAATCGTAAAATATCGAGTAAAGACCGCCATTTTTCAAGATGGCTGCCATGTGCTTCTTTAATATCTACATTTCTAGCTTTATCAATGTCCTATATAATTTTTTTACATCTAAAACATATTGCTATTACAGTTTTACATATTGCACCTAAATTACTGTAAATTCGGCACTAAAATGGCCGCCATTTTGAAATGAGCGGCCATTTTGAAAATCGGCTTTCGAGCAGAACTTCTACTCCCATAGGGTATATGTGTACAAAATATGAACAAAATCGGACCAACGGTATTCGAGTTATTGCCCGGACGGACGTACGTACGTACGGACGGACGTACATACGTACGGACGGACGGAGGCGTTCCCTATATCCCTCCGAACTTCGTTCGATGGGATAATAAATATTAAAGTCAAATTGAATAATTGTGCTCACGTTATATACTACAAGTAATTAATATGCAATATGCTCTATTAGAGTACAGGGACGCAATGTCGTCCATGAGGGAAATTTACGGACACTCGGTGTTTGCAGTCATTTGACATTGCCTCCCTGTCAGCCTGTCCTCTATAGGAAATCAATACCTTAGAAATGACCAGATGATACATTTTTTGAAAAGCAGAAAATGTATTTGAACCATTTTATCATCTCTTTGTTATTCAGTTTCTTTATACCATAACTTTGATCAATTAGGTACCAGCTATGTGTAAAATGTGCAAAATGTTTTTTCAATGATTGTTAATTTGTTCTTTTTGTACCATTTGTATAATTATCCCATTGAACGAAGTTCGGAGGGATATAGGGAACGCCTCCGTCCGTCCGTCCGTCTGTCTGTCCGTCCGTCCGGGCAATAACTCAAATACCGTTGACCCAATTTTGTTCATATTTTGTACACATATACCCTATGGTGCTATAAGTTATGCTCGAAAGCCGATTTTCAAAATGGCCGCTTATTTCAAAATGGCGGCCATTTTAGTGCCGATTTTACAGTAATTTAGGTGCAATATGTAAAACTGTAATAGCAATATGTTTTAAATGTAAAAAAATTATAAAGGACATTAATAAAGCTACAAATGTAGATATTAAAGAAGCACATGGCAGCCATCTTGAAAAATGGCGGCCTTTACTCGTTATTTTACGATTTTTGCTGTAACTCGAAAAGTAGTGGAGCAATTTTGTTCATATTTGGTGTGTGAATACTATAAGCATTGGACACTGTCTAAAGACATTTTTGGTAGAAGGCGGCCATTTTAAAAATGGCCGCCATTTTAACGTATTTTACTATAACTCGAAAAGTAGTGGAGCAATTTTGTTCATATTTGGTATGTGAATACTATAAGCATGGCACACTGTCCCATGACACTTTTGGTAGAAGGCGGCCATTTTGAATTTTTTTTTGATAAATGGCCGCCATTTTAACGTATTTTACTATAACTCGAAAAGTAGTGAAGCGATTTTGTTCATATTTGGTATGTGAATACTACAAGCATGGCACACTGTCCAATGACACTTTTGGTAGAAGGTGGCCATTTTGAAAAATGGCCGCCATTTTAAGGTATTTTTATGTCACCACCAAAAGTGGTGACATATTGTTATGGTCTCCGTTTTTTTGCGACGGCGGTTGGAGGTTGGCGTCCGGCGGTTGGAGGTTGGCGTCTGTAACAATTTCTTACAACTTCCTATAACTTAACAAATACTGTTTAGACTGACTTCAATTTTTTTCTAAATCATCTACATGTTCTCAGAAGTTCAAATCTAACTTTAGATTTGACATTTGACCTTCAATGACCTTCTCAAGGTCAAAAAGGTCTTTTTTCAACTTGCTTCACATTGACTAAATTTTTTTTCAAAATCATCTACATGTTCTCAGAAATTCAAATCTGACTTAAGATTTCACATTTGACCTTCAAATCTGACTTTAGATTTGACATTTGACCTGCAATGACCTTCTCAAGGTCAAAAAAGGTCAAAAAGGTTTGTTTTCAACTTGCTTCAAATTGACTGAATTTTTTTTTCAAAATCATCTGCGTGTTCTCAGAAATTCAAATCTGACTTAAGATTTGACTTAAGATTTGACATTTGACCTTCAATGACCTTCTCAAGGTCAAAAAAAGTCAAAAAGGTCTGTTTTCAACTTGCTTCAAATTGACTAAAAAAAAATTTCAAAATCATCTACGTGTTCTCAGAAATTCAAATCTGACTTTAGATTTGACTTAAGATTTGACATTTGACCTTCAATGACCTTCTCAAAGTCAAAAAAGGTCAAAAAGGTCTTTTTTCAACTTGCTTCAAATTGACTAATTTTTTTTTCAAAATCATCTACATGTTCTCAGAAATTCAAATCTGACTTTAGATTTGACATTTGACCTTCAATGACCTTCTCAATGTCAAAAAAGGTCAAAAAGGTATTTTTTCATCTTGCTTCAAATTGACAATTTTTTTTTATTTTACAAGTACTTGTGTGTGATTTTTCAAAAATTTTATAGGTGGCTACTAAAAAGGATATTATTTCTTCTGATGACAACTTGGCTAGTGAGCAACCATTTTGGAAATGGTGGCCTTTCTGGTGTGTTGTTTTATAATATTTGCAATATATTTCGTTTGTAAAAATGCCAGCCACTTCTATTCGATGGGATTCTCTACGCTTTGGCGTTGCCGTTGTTCTGGTTATTATCCCATCGAACGAAGTTCGGAGGGATATAGGGAACGCCTCCGTCCGTCCGTCCGTACGTCTGTACGTACGTACGTCCGTCCATCCGTCTGTCTGTCCGTCCGTCCGTCCGGGCAATAACTCAAATACCGTTGGCCCGATTTTGTTTATATTTTGTACACATATACCCTATGGGGGTAGAAGTTCTGCTCGAAAGCCGATTTTCAAAATGGCCACTCATTTAAAAATGGCGGCCATTTAAGTGCCGATTTTACTGTAATTTAGGTGCAATATGTAAAACTGTAATAGCAATATGTTTAAATGTAAAAAAATTATATAGGACATTGATAAAGCTAGAAATGTAGATATTAAAGAAGCAAATGGCAGCCATCTTGAAAAATGGCGGCCTTTACTTGTTATTTTACGATTTTTGCTATAACTCAAGAAGTAGTGGAGCGATTTTGTTCATATTTGGTATGTGAATACTATAAGCATGGCTCACTGTCTAATGACACTTTTGGTAGAAGGTGGCCATTTTGAAAAATGGCCGCCATTTTAACATATTTTACTTTAACTGGAAAAGTAGTGGAGCGATTTTGCACTAGAGGCAATCTGCGCGAGATTCCATTTTTTGGTTCGGTTTTTAGCGCATGCGCATTGAATCCAGCAATTTAATTGGTTCATATTATTACAACGCATGCGCAATCAATAACTTATAAGAACATTTAATTTGAGATAGATGTCACTTACGTTCATTATTTCACAGCAGTCCCTACCCATGATGCACCGTGTAGTGCGGGAATAGTTTGTTAAGTGTCAAAACAAAAAGTATACACCCAAAACAAATGTTATGACATAACATCAACCTGCCCCGGATTTGAAAACGTGTGTTGTACAAACTTAAACCGAACCGATGGCAGAAAAGCACTTTGAATCATGGGAATGAAGTACTTTCTTTAATGAAAAACCGAACCAAGTAAAAACCGAATCTCGCGCAGATTGCCCCGACTCCGATTTTGTTCATATTTGGTATGTGAATAATATAAGCATGGCACACTGTCTAATGACACTTTTGGTAGAAGGTGGCCATTTTGAAAAATGGCCGCCATTTTAACATATTTTACTATAACTTGAAAAGTGGTGGAGCGATTTTGTTCATATTTGGTATGTGAATATTATAAGCATGGTACACTGTCTAATGACACTTTTGGTAGAAGATGACCATTTTGAAAAATGGCTGCCATTTAAACGTATTTTACTCGGCCTTTACTTGTTATTTTACAATTTTTGCTATAACTCGAAAAGTAGTGGAGCGATTTTGTTCATAGTTGGTTGTGAATTAGGGGTCCCACGATACAGTATCTTCAATTTCGATACGAGCAACGATATTTACCTCACGATACGATACAAACGATACGAGCAATGTAAGTGCGTAACAAATAAATTTATTTAATAAAAACAAATACGTTAACAAGACAAATGTCAACCGCTAAACTTTGAACGTGAAAAATTTCTTTCTTTTTCTCCATTTTTTACCGGAAACCGGAAATACATTCTACGCCGGATTACGCTAGGCGGATAACAAAATGGAAACGGGACAATGGGTAGATACAATCGTATTTAAGCTGCTTTGGAGCATGATTTTGCTGTTTTGGGGAGTTAAAAACGATACAATTTTTTAACCGATATTCAAGGTGAGTATCGATACGCTCGTATCGTGGCGTATTGCTCGAGCGCTCGAGCAAATCCGAGCAATTGCGGGACCCCTATTGTGAATGCTAGAAAAAAAGCATATTACTTCTGATGACAACTTGGCTAGTGAGCAACCATTTTGAAAATGGTGGCCTTCCTTATGTGTGTTATTTTATGATATTTGCTATATATTTCGTTTGTAAAAATGCCAGCCATTTCTGTTCGATGGGATTCGCTACGCTTTGGCGTTGCCGTTGTTCTGGTTTGTTTTGTTTCAATGCAACAAGCTTGAAAAAAAACATTGCAGGATGAGATTCAGAATCCTTGATTTTCATTTTTCAAACATCTGGTAAAATTCAAATTAATGGTTTTTGTGGGGCATTATGAGGTTCGATATGGCTTGAAAGTCAATTATTAAAGGCGTATTTCTGAATTTGTCAATTCTCACATAATATGTAGCCGATTTGTACAACTTGTTAAGGCTATCAACTGCTGAGGAAGCACTAAGTCAAATTCGCTTGTTTTGGGACACCCAGGGGAGTGGTGGTCACTTCTCCCCCCTGGCCAGAAATCTTCTCAAAATCATGCAGATTTTCACCATTCTGAGCATTTTTAGATGTCTTTATTCTGCAAAAATTAATGAAAAAATTGCATGTAATTCACTTCAATGATGATGATTTTGTTTAGCGGTTACTATGCCGCTAATGTTATTAAGTTAACAAAGGCATACTTTTGTAATTATATCAATACCTAGGAATTATAAATAAATTGAAATTGAAAAAAGAAAATGATTTTGTTTCATGGAATTTTTTAATCCGGGGAGTTTGCCTGGTTTCCGAGAAATTGCCAATTTTGACGTAAAAAAGTCAAATATTCTTTATCAGACGTTTTGTAAAGTAAAACTTTCAAATAAATGCTGTATTAGTCTATATAGTATATAACCCTCGAGCATTTTTTGGTGGGATCATAAATGTTTGTTTACATGGTGTAAATGACACATGAGGGGAGTATCCAGGCAGTATACAATTTTTGCTAAAAAATTCAATAAATCTGCAAAATTTATTTTTTCATGAGAAAATTTACTATTAATCGCTGAATGAATAGGGGCATGGTATGGTAAAATCTGAGTTCTTTAATTTTTTGAAGTGATACATTTCTAAGGTACAAGATCAGAAGAGAGTTGGTTCCAGAATAACTTAGACAATTTGCGCCACTTAATGAATCAGAAATATATATATCTTAAATGTGACATTATCATAATAAATACTTGCTCAAGAATAACTCATTCAACTTTATTCTAATAATAATAATAAGCTTATTAATCCCCACTCCAATTACTCTCCCACGTTTTAATTATTTTGTTTTATAACGTTTTGTACCTCATTTAAAAAAAAAAAACGATATACATTTTGTGATAATAATGTCCGTCGCCTATACGTTTTTATTACAGGTCATGTAGACTCCCATAGTGATTCCCTCATGATAGCAAAAAGACGTTTGCACACTGGTGACATTGCGCCTTTATAAATAGATCTCATACCTGAAGTGATTCAACAATTCACTTCAAACATATCATAGAAGACCTAACAGATTTTACCATACCATGCACCTATTTAGAGATTTATTGGTACTCTTTCTCATGAAAAAATTAAGATTTATTCTATATCTAGCAGAAATCATATTCTCCACACTCCACTCATTTTTGTCCGATTTACGACTGTGGTTTAAACTGCTCAATAAACCATATCAGTTTTACATAAAGATAGAATTTCAGACAATATAATTTTATTATTTTATTCCTTCTTCAACAGACCTAACTGAATCTATGTGTTTAGTTTTCATATGCCAGTTCAATGAAGATTTTTGTATGCACATGAAACTACATTGGTGACAAGACAAGGATTTCTTCCCAGTATGTACTTGCATATGTTGCTGTAAATTGTATTTATCTCTAAATGTTTTTGTGCACTTTTTAAACGTGCACTGAAATTCATTTGTGTGAACCTTTGCATGAAACTTCAGATCTTTTAATCTACTATACTTTTTCTCACAATTTTCATGTTCACATTTAAAAATCTTTTCTTGATGAACTGTTTTATCATGACCTTCCAGATGCTTTTTTAAACTGAATCTTTTCTGGCATTTCTGACAAACAAAATTTTTCTTTGGTCCATTAGAGACAGCACACTGTTTTCTTGACCCATCATTTTCTTGGTTCCATGTAAAAGATTCTACATCAATTTTTCTTAGATTTGAACTACTCTTACAAGAGGTCCCTTTACTTTGACATACTCTCTCATTTTGTTTCAAAATGTCCATATGTTTCCTTAGTATATGTTTCTTCATATGAATAGATAAAGTTCCTTTATATGGACACAGTCTACACTTGAATAGATGTTTTTCATTGTGCATTTTTGCTTTATGATCATACATTTTGTATTTTTTGGTAAATTCTTTTGGACAAAGTGCACATGTGAATAATTGTGATGTCACACTACTATGAAGGTGACCAGGGAAACTGATTCTTAAATGGGATTTGTGATGAATACTTCTATGAAGAGATGAAACTTGAACTTTGTTTATCATGGGAGGAATGGTAGATGGCATACTTGAGTTGGATAAATGATTCCTGTCTTCAGCACTAGGGTGATTTAATACATCTGAGGAGTCATTTGTTGATTTAGTAGCTTGGCCTATTTCAGTCACTGTTGTCATATCTGTCAATATTTTATCCATTTGCATAACTGGCTCAGTCAAAAGTTCATTGAATCCAGCAGGTAAACTTTGAGGGACATCAGAGCAAATATCACTGGAAAACATCCCACCCACAGAAACATTTTCTGGATTTAGATTCAATGGAATGTTTGAAGTGTTTATACTTGATCCTACATTTGAACCAATTTCAACTGTAGCAACTATGTCAGGCACAACATAAAGGTTGTCATCCTCACATTCAAGATATAAGTCAATATCATCCAACAAACTGGACTTCAACATGTCTTCTCTGCCAAGAACTTGATATATCTCATCAATATTAATTGAGTCACTATTCACAGAGTGATCATCAGTGTGAGCATCCTTTGTTATGATACTACACAGGCAGTCTGCCTGGTTGCTAACTTGGCTGTGCGAACAAGACATCATACTCAAAAACCAGCGTCTCTCCCCGTCATCTGCAATTACAGAAATAATCTCATGTTATAATCATTTGTGGGTTTTAGGTATTAATCACATAAAGTTTATGGAGATATTTTATGCTGCCTGTTACTTGACTATTAGGTGGTGGTCATCAAAGAGAAAGTTCCCCTCTTGGCCTCCTTTGTTCCCCCTCTAAAAAGTGTAGACCACAATTAAGGAATTTGAACCTTTTAGTAACAAAATGGCTCCAAATAATTTTTATATTATCGATCCCTTTTGGAAATAGTTACTAGTACCTGCTAACATGTAATTTTCCTTCTTCTTTCATTTACTATACAAACAAAAAACCATGAATAATACAGGGAATTTTGCTACTTGTGAGCAGTACTGTCAACCCCTAAAATTTTCTCACAGGACATATTTTTATAACAAAGGAGTGGTATCAATATGGGGAATTTTTTGAACACACGTTTCTCTTAAACCAGTCATAAAAAAATCTAAAAATCTAACACATCGTCAATTTAATGGTCATCTTTTGAAAAACATATAGTACTATATACTTTCATCTAGGCTATATTGTTTTAGAAAACACATCAAACGCTTGTTTTGTTCTTGGTATCATGGTTCCAGAGTGAAATAAAACATCTTTCCGAACCTCATTGGAACAAAACGACATAAACAAAACATGTTTAGGTCTCTCAATATTGTAATTGTACAAAGGAAATTTTGGTTGATTTTAAAAAAGTATCTTGTTAATGAAATAAAAGGTTTATCTTGATTTTTATCTATTTTGGGGGGAATTTGTTTTAATTTTTTGAATACTTTTTTAAAATTAACCAAAAATTCCTTTGTATGACTATAATATTGAGAGGTCTAAAAACATGTTGTATATGCTATTTTGTTCCAACAAGGTTCGGAAAGACATTTTATTTCATTCTCAAGAATTGGTAGAAAGGAGCAAAAACAATTGCACTAAAAAAACAAAAAATGTTAACAAAAACAGTTATATAAAATATTTCTAAATAATTTTCACATTAAATTGTTGTCAATCAGTCAACATTACATAAAATACCGTGTTTTTTTACAGAATGTTTTCAATGATTGGTTTAAGAGAAAAACATTGTTGAATTCAGTTCTCCATATCGATACCACTCCTTTGCGGGATTTCGTGGGACATTCACCTTAATCAAAATTCAGGAGACATTCACCTCAATTCACGGAATTTCGCAGGACATTCACCAAAAACTTCACCTAAATTCCCTGGATTTCGTGGGATATTCCCCAATATTTGCGGGAATGTCATATTTAAGCATTTATTCCCACCTTATCAAAAAGCTTTATGTGATCTTCCATTTCTTTAAGTTAAATATACCCCAATATCGTCAAATATGTAGTGAGACGTAACACTCTACACTGGCGCAGTTCGTCAAAATTGGGATAAACTTTGAAATAACAATCAGAATTCCATGAAAATTTCATATTTTGCTCAATTGACTATGTGAATTCATGACATACAATTGCTTAACGGCCACAATCTGTTATGAACGTTTTACAAGATGTTCAAAATTATGTGAGGTTTGGAAGTCAAAGGAGGTGAGCGATAAGTTTACATTTACCTAACCATCTAATTAAGGCCTGTTGAAAAAAAATTAACTGCACAATATTGTCCAGATGAAAGGACCACGAGTTGTTTGTAGAATGAATCTGGTGAGCTTTTTCATGCTCATCGTTTTTAACGCTATATGGCTATTTGCGCCATATTAATATATTATAATCATATATTATATTCATAGAGAAAACACTGAATGAAGACTTAGAGCAACTGGCCAGGTGGTGCACTCACTGGAACATGGACATTGCCACAAACAAGACAAAAGTGCTTGTCTTTACAACCCAAGAGAATTTGATTTTTTTAGTAAATCCCCAAAGAATCAAAGCCTTAAAGTTTTGGGGTTATTTTGAGAAACAAATGTCCTAAAGCTATTCCTGCGTCATCCGTGTCAAGTGAACGCCAGTTCAGTGCAGCTGGCAACACCATCACTTAAAAACGGGCACGACTTCAACCTGAGGTTGTCAATGCCTTGTTGTTCGTAAATGACTATTACAAACATAATTCAGTTTCTGGATCTGACGTTGACACTACAACTACACCGGAACTGCCAAACATAACTACAACCAAATCTGAGCCTGAGCATGAGGCTTTTACTTCGGAACTGCAAACATGGACATCACACCTGAACTGCCAGCAAACACTGAAATCACACCTGAACTGCCAAACATGGACATCTAAATGTCTATGTAAATGTACGCATCGTGAAAGTGGAAAATAAACGAAATAATTAAAAAACGACGTGTCTTTTATTTCCCTGGGGATTGTCGTCGGTTAACCGGTATATAATTTCAATACCGGTAAATGCTCAATTCCATACCGAAACCGTATAACCGGAATTACCGTCAGCCTCTATACTCGCATCTAGGATATTGCCGCAGTCACATGTTATTTTTCAAACAAGAACTCCTTCCCCACATTGTCTATATCTTCCAGTTTTGCACAAAGAGTGCACTTATGTTCCTAGAAAAGACTTTTGAGAAGAATGTTTTGATAAAGTGTATAAAAAACAAGAAAATTCAGTGAAAAAATTCAGAAATTGTTTTACTGAATTTTCTCGTTTTTTATAATCTACATTTTACAGAACAAATCTTCTCACAAGGCTTTTCTAGGCACATATGTCACGGACGTCAAGTACGTTTCTGGCGAAAGCTGGAGCATAGATTATTTAGAGGACTGGAAACAAGATGGCAGTCTATTTCAATTCTGGCAGTTCATTTTGGCCTATTTCTCACTATTGACTCAGTTGTTCATCTAGTTTTACTTACCTTAGATGCTTAGTAATCTATTTAGTGTAATTTTGTTTCCTAAATTATTGTCATTTGCGATAATTAGTACTAAAAGTACTTTGAACAAATCAGCTGCCATTTGCTTGGCTTAATCGTACCAGTCCACAAAAACAGTGAAATCATATTAAGGTGACATTTAAGTAAATCAAAAGTACAAAAACATGGGAGCCATATTTTTTTGATAAAGTCAGAAGATTTTGTACACTGTTTTCCTTGTATGTGAATGCATTTCCTGACTAAAGAGACACATAAAAGAAAACCTCACATTTAAACGCATTTTTCATAACTATGAATTGGAGGTGTATGGCTCCCAAAAGCTAGCATGAAGAGTGCGAAGTGAGGCTATTTTTTGAAAGTTTCAAGGAGTAGCCTTGCAACAGACACACATTTGCAAGAATTCAAAATTTCCAGATATAGTCTTACCTTACCAAGGAACAACGAAGGAGCACGAAAATGTGTACTTCTTGCATTGTTAGAGTATAATAAAGCTCAAACCATTGTGAATTCTAAATATTTCATGTCCACCATTTTGTTTCCTGGAACTATTTTTTAGTCCAGAGTTATCTTCATTCATGTTTCCATTGTTTATCATTCATAAAGCCTCTATCATGTATCTATCATGATAATTACACTGTAATAGATAAAACATACAAGTGATAATCCATGCCACTTGGTGTAGTCACAAAACTTGCATGAGGATTAATCAGGAAGTCTAGAAGTAGTTCCGGCAAACAAAATGTGGACATGAAATATTTGGAATTTACAATGGTTTGAGCTTTATTATACTCTAACAATGCAAGAAGTGCACATTTTCATGCTCCTTCGTTGTTCCTGGGAAAGGTAAGATGATTTGTGGAAATTTTAGACTCTTGCAAATGTGTGACTGTTGCAAGGCTACTCCTTGAAACTTTCAAAAATTAGCCTCACTTCGCACTCTTCATGCTAGCTTTGGGGATCCATGCACCTCCAATTCATAGTTTGGAAAAATGCGTTTATGTGTGATGTTAACTTTGACATGTTTCATTAGTCAAGATACACAATTCATATACAAGGTAAACAGATTTTAAGGTACAGCTGGAAAGTAACATTTTGGTAAAAAATTGCTATACCTGCACATGTTATTTTCTGGTACAAAATAAAGTATGAAGGCATGTATCAATTTCCTTGCTTTTTTCAGGAAAGTATCATTACATTGTCTTCTTTTAGAATATCTGGTAGGCGTTCAAAGGGAACTCCAGGGAATTCTGATATTTCACACTTCCTGTTTTTCCAAATTTTCTTTCAAAGTTTCCAGACAACACAGGAGCTACCATTGACCTGTTTCCAGGTTTACTAAAAGTAGACAGTGTAATGATACTTTCCTGAAAAAAGCAAGGAAATACACACATGCCTTCATACTTAATTATGTACCAGAAAATAACATGTGCAGGTATAGCAATTTTTTACCAAAATGTTACTTTCCAGTTGAACCTTAAAAACATGTGTCTTTATCAAAAAAATATGGCAGTCATTTTTTGTACTTTTTATTTAATATAGCGTCGCCTTAAAGATACCAATTAAACTTTAAAATTGAGGTAGATGCGATACAAAAAGACTCTATTAATACAGATATACAGGTTACAGTCACCAAGATTTCAGGCGAGATTCGGGAAATAAAAAGGTAGGTCATTCTGGTTTCCAGTCCTCTAAATAATCTATGCTCCGGCTTTCGCCAGAAACTTACTTGACGTCCGTGACATAAGTGCACTCTGTGAAAACCTGGAAGATGTAGACAATGTGGGGAAGGAGTTATTCTTGTTTGAAAAATAACGTGACTCAATTGAGGAAATGCAGAAAATTTCCCAACATGCACCCTGCCTTATGACCCGATGTACCCGTCCAACTGTCCCGCAATTTGCGTATTTGTCACGCATTTGCTGGAAAATTTGAAGTCACGCCAGTTCTTTTTGCGTAAGAGAGTATGTCACGCAAATACGCATTTTACCTGATTATTGTCCAGCAAAAATATTCCTGTAGCCTAGAAAAATTTTCAAAAATGATCGGCAATACACCACAAAACAGAACGACGAAAAAAACGAACGCATTTCGTTCGGACTTTTCACGCGGATACTGTATTATATGTCACGCATCTTGCCTGAAATAATTCATAACCTATCTAATCTGAACGAAAAAACGTTGAATGATCTCACTCATGGTGGGGCTTTCTTGGATGACTAAATTCATTTGAATCGGATTTTCATGTCACTGTAATGCGTATGTAGTCAAAAGAACTATAAATATTTATTGAGAACTTTTGTTCATATTTCTTCAAAATCCCAAATCTTGCAAATGCAAAACCTCAAAATGTGAACACCTCCTAATCCGAACGCTGTTAGCTGGTCCCTTGGATTAGACAGGTTTTACTGTAGGTACAATGGCTGGGAATTGATGTTCGCTTACACACAGGTGTTCAATAGTAGACTAATGTGTTCACTGGGCACAGATCTTCACTAAAGAGGTGTTCATTATGACAGTTTTACTGTACTGAAATCAATCTTCATTCACTATATACAAAATTGAAATGTGTGTATCATGCCACCCATGCAAAATAATTGACTCGCCCACTTGGTCTCTTGGCTCCACGACTTGCAAAATATATACTGTATAACCGTCCAATCTAACATATAGCAATATTAGCAATTAGTGATCCATTTGCCATATTTCATAAACTTTGGACTGGACAAATATCTATTCTTTGGACCAAATGTCAAAATACATATTTAGAGGCAGACAATCGATTAATGGAAATTGGAACGTGTGTATCTTGCCACCCCTGCAAAATAATGGACTCGCCCACTTGATCTTTTGGATCCACTTGCAAAATATAAATAACTGATCCAGGGGGGGGGGCATTGGGCCTGTGTCTATTCATTTGGGTCCGCGCATTATACCGAACCCCTAATACCGACGCGTATCAAGTTGCACCGAAAGGCCTTATACCGAGAATGCCATAATGCCGACGCACATTCAGTTTTCCTGCGTGTTACCCCCCTATCACACCAAACTAGTTCTTACCCGTTCTTGCCAGTCCTACGAAAATGTCGTAAAACGGGCTCAATCTGGCTGCGGTCGGGATATATGTCTAAAATAATTAGCTACTTCGTTCATAAACAGTCTTCAATACGTCCATCTCATTCGCAGTTCGTTCAGGTCGCACCACGTCGGTGTGCAACGTAGTATAAACCGTCCCTTAGTCTAGAAGGTCACCATGACCTGATTACAGAACGGTATGGTCGCCATCGAATTTTGAATCGATTCAAAATTCTAAATCACCAGAATATTTTGAGCATGTTCTAAGTTCTGGAGGACCTACTCGTTCTAGTAGTTTTATGAAGTTTGTAAACAGATCCCAAACGGTTCTTAGTGGGTTCTTAGTACGTCAAATCCGTCCGTGCACAGTTTAAGCCCGCCCTACTATCACACCAAACTAGTTCTCACTACGTTCTCGAAAATGGGCTTCAACTGTGTACGAACGGACTGGACGTACTTAGAACCGTTTGGGGTCTATTTACAAACTTCATCGAACGTACTTGAACGGGTAGGTCCTCTAGAACTTAGAACATGCTCAAAACGCTCTCGTGGTCGTCACGTTCTACAATTAGAACGAGTGACAACGTACTAACGACGAGCTGGACGTACTACGAACGGAACCGTCGTACTTTAATCCTACTAGGGACGTTTTTACAACGAGTTGAACTGTCTGAGGACGTATTGAGAACGAGGTAGAACTAATTGCAAACGGGTTTAAACTGATTAAGAAAGTATTAAAGACTGCTTATGAACGAGTTAGCAAAAATATAGCTATCACACCAAACAAGTTGCCACTGCGTTCTTCAAAACTGGTTTTAAACTGTGTGCGAACGGAATGAACGTAGCTGCAACTTTCTAAGGACTATTTACGAACTTCATGAACGTTCTCAGACGGGAAGGTGATATATTTAGAATTTTGAAATGATTCAAAATTCTATGGCGACCATACCGTTCTGTAATCAGGTCATGATGACCTTCTAAAAGATAACGGCAACTCCGCGGAGTAGCAAATCCCAACGAACAAAATATCAATTACCGAATTCCAATCAATTACACTCATTACTTTGGTTAAAATTGAAAAATTTAGATTTTAGAATTGCGAATTCCTGCAAAGCAGCCATTTTGAATTTTCTGAGGTTCAAATCTGAAAAATAATACCATAATTGTGATCTACTCCAAAATTCCTTCAATTTGAGTATTATATAGCCATGCTTTGAAGGGATCGAAAAATTATTGCGAAATCGTACATTAGACGGCCATTTTGAATTTTACGAGGCTCGAATCAGAAAAAAGATACAATATTTGCAATCTACTCTTAATTGCCTTTCATTTGAGTATAATAAAGCTATACAGTGTACTTCAGAAAGATCCAAAAATTAGTGAAATTTCTGTTTTCCTGGGTCAGGATGAAAAACACGGAATATATGTGAAATAGATAGATGTTGCGAATATACTACCAAAATTTCAAACAATAATATTAATTACTTTGGTTTAGAATGAAAAATTTATGATTTTTGCGAAAAAGTCCCGTCATGTTTTAAGCGGCGGCCATCTTGAAAAAAGAAAAAAAATTCATCAATATACACATTTCCACCAAATATGAAGAAAATCCGTCAACTAATATTTGAGTTATCTTCCGGACGGACGGACGGACTGACTGACTGACTGACGGACGGATGGAGGGCTTCACTTTATCCCTACCGAACTTCGTTCGTTGGGATAACTAAGGGACGCGTTATACAACGTTGCACACCGACATGGTGCGACCCGAACGAACTGCGAATGAGATGGACGTATTAAAGACTGTTTATGAACGAAGTAGCTAATTATTTTAGACATATTTCCCGACCACAGCCAGATTGAGCCCGTTTTACGACGTTTTCATAGGACTGGCAAGAACGGGTTTGGTGTGATAGGGGGGGGGGGGTGTAACTATCTATGTTTACCCTTTAAGAGACAATGCAAGCTTAATTGATAGATGAGCGATCGAACACATAAGTATTTAAAGTTTATTTGGAGTAAAATATTAGACAGTGATACGTGATATTCATAATTAGAATTGACGAAAATCCTCCTTACTTGTAAACGAGAGAACATGTATTTTGAGACTAGAACAACCTGTCATCAGAGATAGAAAAGCCGCCCGTTCGTTTGTCTGTTTGTCCGTCTATTTATTCGGAAAACAACAACTCAATAGTTTATAGGAATACGCCTAATGCAGTGGCCATAAGACAATACAGTGAATTCAATTGATATTAAAAGTACGCATTGTGTAATCGATGATGAAATACTTTCACGGACTGACAACATTACGTACATTTTTATGATTTGAAATACCTAGAAACATAAAAAACTGTAAAACACCATTGGAAAGCTTATCTTGTCTTCTTTAGTCTCCTTTCTAACAGAAGTGAATCAACTGTTACGCATTGAACATCACGAAATATCTTCGCAAGCTATTATGATTACGTACACCCTTTGTTTATGATATGAAATACACTGTATTATTAAATCTATTTTGATCCAAACTAAACTTAAATAATAAATAAATTGCAGACTTAAAACTTGTACATGAAGGTTTGACTTGGGCTGTGATTTTAGGGTGTTTGCAGTTTTGAGTTTCCCTTTCTTGATGAAGCTTATACTAGATTACTATTCTGCTGCTATTTCTTGCCTGGTCTTCCTGATTAAATGTGCATGTGTTTCAATAATATTTATCATACTTTTCTATACCCTTCATACATCATACATGATAGCGCACATCGGTAGAATGTGCGTCGGTATAATGAGGTGATCCCTGACGGTTTAGTATATTTTTGAAAGTACCTTATTAACATCTAACAGTCATCTGATAAACCATTAACTAGAAAATGGCAACTCCACGGAGTAGCAAATCCCAACGAACACTATTTAAATCATCAATCTGTACAGTCACAATGTAATATTTACCATCTACTCTTACCTTCAATAAATATTTTAAATCATTGTAGTATCATGTAACCATACTTTCAAGATAACTCTAAGTAATGGCGAATTTCTGCTCTAGTCAGCCATTTTGAATTTTCAGAAGAGCAAATCAGAAAAACAATGCCCTAATTGTGATCTACTCTGAAATTCCTTCAATTTGAGTAAAATATAGCCATACTTTTAAGAGATCAGAAAATAATTGCGAAATCCCGCATTAGGTGGCCATTTTTAAATTTAGAGGCCCGAGTCAGAAAAACGTTACAATATTTGCAATCTACTCTAAATTGCCTTTCATTTGAGTATAATAAAGCTATACTTCAAAAACATTTCAAAATTAACGCAAATTCCTGTTTTCCCAATTCCCCATTTACGGCCCCTGGGAGTCAGGGTGAAAAACCCGGGATATATGTGAATAGATAGATGTTGTTAATATACTACCGAAATTTCAAATAATAATATTTATTATTTTGGTTTAAATGAAAAACAAGATTTTTGCGAAAAACTGTTCACCAATATACATCTTTCCACCAAATATGAAGAAAAACTGTCTACTAGTATTCGAGTTATCTTCCGGACAGACGGACGGACTGACTGACGGACGGAGGGCTTCACTATATCCCTACAGAACTTCGTTGGTTGGGATAATAAGGAACAGGTTGTTATTGTTGCCTGATTTATAGTAAAAGCATCGACTTTTGGACGTTGGTGACGATACGCCTTTTTAATAGATCTCATATCTTAGAAGCGTATCAGTTAATAAAAAATACTAGAAGACGGTCCTAATATATTTTGGCATGTACTGGGCCTATTCATTTATATATATTTTATATAACTGTTTTTGTTAACATTTTTTGTTTTTTAGTGCAATTGTTTTTTGTTCCTTTCTATCAATTCTTGAGAATGAAATCATTTCAAGGTCTTTCCGAACCTTGTTGGAACAAAATAGCATATACAACATTTTCTTAGACCTCTCAATATTATAGTTATACAAAGGAAATTTTGGTTGATTTAACAAAAAGTATGCAAAAACTTAAAACAAAACCCCCAAAATAGATAAAAATTAAGATAAACCTTTTATTTCATTAACAAGATACTTTTTTAAAATCAACCAAACTTTTCTTTGTACAATTACAATATTGAGAGACCTAAAATCGTTGTTTTTTGTCGTTTTCTTCCAATGAGGACCGGATAGATGTTTCATTTCATTCCGAACATACAACGGTTTTAGTTGAGTTACTCGATTTACCGACTTGAATCATTACTATAGAAATAGCACTACGGGAATCAACACGCCTGGTTTTTTGTTTGTGAAAGAATAAATCCCCTTGCAGTATTACATGAACTGTTAATTGTACAGAGACTTCATTTATATAAATGTCCATGGATATTTATAACCAGAAGATATGGTCCGGTGTGACTAGTTAGAGACCATAATTTGGTATTTAAAGTCCGCCCCGGACACCCAGTTCTAGCAAACGGACTAGAATATCTAAGGAAATAAAGTCCATCGGCCTTGTTATTCTAGATAACATAGTCCGGACAATATTTCCCAGGACTAGTCTGAGGGACTATATTCAGTACGGTTCATATAAATGTTGACACAGGGACGCTTGAATTGTTTTCTGGATATATAATTATGACCAAAGGAGATAGCTGTTACAACAGAATACTTAATTAATTTAATTACTTTATTTGAACATGGTTGTATTTACCATTATACATCATACAATAAAATACAATGGTTGTACTAAAGTTCAATAAACATCAAAGGATTTTTCACTTTTGTCTGGCTGTTTGTCAGATTTTACAATTTTTTTTCATGCCCGATTTATATGGCTTTTTCAGACACGATTTTTCATTTTTTATTTTGTTTCTAATAGCCCACTTATAAGACTTCCAAGAGGCTTGAAATATATAATTTCTTGCAAAGGGTGAAATGCAATTGACACTCCATGAAGTCTTCATGTGGAGTAACTAGTATTTTTTTTATCATGATAGCAAGGTGTTTTTGCTTCATCGGTCACAAGGTTTTCACATTGGATTTGCACAGTCCATTTTAATCTCTTCACCTACTAACACACATCTCACAGTATCATGATACAAATTATATTTCACACTGTGGCAATATACAAAACAATACAACAGGTACAAAAAGACAAACATACAACCGGCTATAAAAATGAGTTAAAGTGTCAACTGCAGTATGAAGAAATACTTTTCTAAAGGTAAAGTCGACATATACTTAAACAGTTTGTGTATGCCAAGTGCTGGTTAGATGGCCCTTTAATCAACTTCTTCCATTCTTGACTCTTCCTCATCATCACCTTCTAGGGGAGGCATCTCATCAGCTGGAGCTTCAGCTGATTCAGCAGGGATATCCTCCTCATCAATTCCTAGGCCAAGTTTGATCATACGATGGATTCGAGATGCATGTACAGCTGGGTCCTCTAGTGAGAATCCTGAAGCTAGCAGAGAGGTCTCGAACAACAGCATGACGAGATCTTTCACAGATTTATCATTTTTGTCAGCATCTGCTTTCTCTTTCAGAGTCTTAAGAATAGAGTGATCTGGGTTGATCTCCAGGTGTTTCTTGGCTGCCATATATCCCATGGTGGCAGTGTCTCGGAGGGCCTGGGCCTTCATGATACGCTCCATGTTGGCTGACCAACCATACTGACTTGTGACAATACAACAGGGTGATGTTACAAGACGGTTGGATACAACAACCTGCAATTAAAAAAATATAAGCATTAAATTTAGAAATAAGCCGTTTATATGCACAACTAGACAACAGCAAGCCAAAGCGTACCAAATCCCATCGAACAGCCATGGCTGGCATATTTACAAACAAAGTATATAGCAAAAATGGCAGCCATTTTTCAAAATGCCAACCTTCTACCAAAAGTGTCATTAGACAGTGTGCCATGCTTCTAGTATTCACATACCAAATATGAACAAAATCAATTCACTACTTTTCAAGTTATAGTAAAATATGTTAAAATGGCCACCTTCTACAAAAAATGTCATTAGAAGGTGTGCCATGCTTATAGTATTCACATACCAAATATGAATAAAATCAATCAACTTTGAAGACATGAAAAATTGTAAATGATCATTTTCAAACTTTACACAGGGCCTTAAATAGTGTTAAGGGGCAAAAATTATCATTTAGTTTAGGAAAAATTATCCCAATTGACACCATTAATATGTAAAGTTACAGAAAAAATAAGCATATAGAATCCAAGGTTTATACCACCTGAAAGTTGAACATGGGACATACCTTTTCCACTTTCTTGTCAAGGATATCCTTCATGACCTTGCAAAGATTCTCAAATGATGCCTTGGCTTCTTCAAATCTCTTCTTCTCCTCTTCATCTTCAGGGAGCTCAAGACCTTCTTTGGTAACAGAGGTGAGTGTCTTGCCATCAAACTCCTTAAGCTGCTGCACAGCATATTCATCAATTGGGTCCACCATGTATAGCACTTCCATGCCACGGCGGATTACTCGCTCTACGAATGCAGAGTGTTCAACCTGATCTCTAGTTTCACCTACAACCAAACATATCTTAAATGTATAAAAACTGTTTACATTACTCCTCATAGTTTTCAATTTACAAAATTCAAAATCTTGTATTTTGTATGTAACTTGTATGTTCTACATATCATTCAAGACCGAATTTCCATGATTTTAAATGTGTTTATTTTTCACACCGGAATAGCCTGACAGCGGTAAAGTCATATACTGTTGTCACAAATGATGGACATAATCGTCACTCCAACTCTTAATCACTTGGTCCTCTTTTCATGGGACTTTATCGTCGCCGATTCTGCGCATGTGTTAAGCTCGTGTGATGATGTATTATATGAAATTTCTATCAAATGGGGTCGTGAATTGCCACAATATAGCGTCTTCGATATCATCAATGACAACGGAATCTGAATTTGAAATAATTTACAAAGACAACAGCATATGGTAAGATGTGACAACGGACTATGGTTATTGGTTACCGTTGTCTTTACATATACCGTTGTCAAATATTACCATTGTCACCACGATTTTACATCGCACTTGACCCACACCTACTGTTGTCATTTATACAGTATCCATTGTCCTGTGTCATATTCCGATCGGTAAAATAACATATTAACTATATGATCAGTAGAAAAACACTGAGTGATTGCAGAACCAAAGGAATTTAATCTAGTTGCTCTATTAAACATACAGTTCATGAAAATCTAATTGAAGTGATGGTTATGTCCGCCATTTGTGACAACGGTATCTGACTTTACCGCTGTCAGGCTATTCTGGTGTATTCCTACAGATTATTGGAAAATTCTGAACCGGAAACAAACATAATAGGCCTATTATTTTCAGATTATGTTCTCATTGAAACATTGAGAAGAAATTTACATATACACACCTGTGATGTAATAGATGTGTTTCTGTCCTTCCTTCATTCTTGAGATATAGTCCTTCAGAGAGGTCATATCATCTCCAGTTTGGGAGCTGTGGTAGCGGAGCAAGCCAGCAATCTTCTTACGATTGGTTGAGTCCTCATGGATTCCAAGCTAGAAATTGAAATTACAATATTGATTCATGAGAAAACAGCACAAAACTAATGAAAGATAATTAATATGGTAAAAACATTTCCAGTTTCAATATTCTTGCACATCATCAGTTATGTTCATGTCTGACTTAACTCCATATCAAACAAGTCTTCAGTAGTTGACTACAGAAACAAACCTTTTTTCTGGAAATATAGCTTCAAACTTAATTCTCACCTACTTACGATGCAGTTTGACAAGTGCCATCTCGTAGTTGAAAAATTACTTCCACAAAAAAGTTTTATGTCAAAGTCAATCAACGGTGTAGAAAATAACATATCAATATGATTTAAATTATTTAAAATAATACTTTATGGTTATAAAGGACGAGCATTACAACTAGTAGTCCTTGAATGTAGCAAATATAGACGGGCTTCAGTACAACATACAAACCTTCAGGTTCTTGGAGAATTGTTCGTAGAACTTTTTGTATGAGTCTTTGTCTTCTTCAATTTCCTCAAACAGTTCCATAGCCTTCTTGACAAGATTCTTCCTGATGACCTTGAGGATCTTGCTCTGCTGGAGCATCTCACGAGATATGTTCAATGGAAGATCTTCACTGTCAACAACACCGCGCATGAAGTCTGGAAACAACAGAAGAAATGTCAGCTAACACAGGCAAATGATTTATAAACACACTTTATTTAAAAAATGATTTAATAATACCCTATGACTAAACCTGCATGTATCAGACAAAGTTTGGCTTATGTTAGCATTGGTATCTGCATCTATCGATAAGATGGGGAAAAAACTGTCATCATTTTACATGCTTTTGCCAGATATAAATATTCATACCAAAATATTTATGACTAATACAATGATTAATTAATAATAATGAATTAATGAGCATTGTATAACAGGGATAAGTTTCCACAATTTTGCAACAGTATAATCCAACAATACTATTCTTGGTTTAACATGTCATCTTTTAATACACTTACTGAGGTACTCTGGAATAATTTCATCACAGTTGTCCATGATGAACACTCTCCTGACATAGAGCTTGATGTTGTTCTTTTTCTTTTTGTTCTCAAACATGTCAAATGGAGCACGCTTGGGGATGAACAACAGAGCCCTGAATTCGAGCTGTCCCTCAACTGAGAAGTGTTTCACTGCTAAATGATCTTCCCAATCATTGGTGAGAGATTTGTAGAATTCTCCATACTCTTCTTGGGAGATATCATCAGAGTTACGTGTCCAGATTGGCTTTGTTTTGTTCAGTTCTTCATCTTCGGTGTATTTTTCCTTGATAGTTTTCTTTTTCTTCTTCTTGGAATCTTCTTCATCAGCCTCATCAAGATCCTCTATCTTTGGCTTTTCATCATCCTCCTATTGAAATATATATCGAAAGTCAAAACATGTGAATGGTCTTGTATTGCTTACAAACATTACAGTACAAACCTGCAATCATTGGAAATAATGCAGAAACAACATATAATATGCGAATATGGAGCACATCTGCTTCATTTCATGCAGTCATGTGAAGGAGATTACAAGTCTAAATATAACAACATTTAATGAGGTGGTGTGACAGTCCTTCCTGAAATCAAGTTGAAAATACTTGCTTGTCTCCACTACACTAACAAGCTGTTGTATGTACGATTAGCATAACATCATAATAATTTCCCAGTGAAACCCCTGCCTAGTGAACAAAATAAATAGTTAACCTATACCTTCTTTTCTTCACCCTCTGTAGTTTCTTCCTTCTTCTCCTCTTCATCATCTTCATCATCACTGATTTCCTTGTCACGTTCCTTCTCACAATGCAACATGATTGGGTAGCCTATGAACTGGGAATGTTTCTTCACAATCTCCTTGATCCTCTTTTCCTCAATGTATTCTTGTTGGTCTTCCTAAAATAATCAAAACATAAATTTGGTAAAGTCTAACATGTTAGGTGGGCCAGTCAGCAGGAAAGTTGTTTCTATTTTTACTCCCTTATTTGAAGAGTTTGAACCAGATACACATAGTCAATCAATTTTGCTTAATGCATTGGGGGTTATTGTTTTAAGAGTAGTCTCACCTGGACATACCGAGATCATGGCAACTAAATCAAATGGACATAAGGCAAAACTAGAGAAAATGCTAAAAAGGGGAGAAAAAGTAAGCCACATACAGACATTTTACCTATATTATAAACCCCAAAAAGTAATAATACTGTGATCGGAGTAAGGTCCAGCAGGACCAGACTGCTTCTAAATTATGCCAGGCCTTAATTTTGCCAGATCAAAACACCAAAATTGTTCCCTTCAAAAACAAAATGTTCCAACCGAATCATTTCAATTTTATGTTCCAAGACACCTCTAATACTATAGTTTCCAATGAGGTTATCTTAATTTGAATTGAGTTAAAATGCCATACCCCAACAGCAGGAAACAGCTGTGAAGAGAAATAAAATGAGTTTTATAACTTTTTGACCATGTGGTCAAATTTCGCTGTCTGTTACCTTGAAATGAAAAAAAATATGCAAATACCTTGATGTAAAGAGTGATTCTGGTGCCTCTGCCTATATCAGGTCCATCATCGCGCTTGATGGTGAAAGAGCCACCAGCAGAGGATTCCCAAATATACTGTTCATCGTCGTTATTCTTTGATGTGACAACCACTTTATCAGCAACAAGGTATGCAGAGTAGAAACCAACACCAAATTGACCAATCATGGAAATATCAGCGCCGGCCTACAACAGAAGATATTGTACATTTAAGGTATCAGGTTAGTCATCAGAGATTACATCAGACAGGAATTTAAATAAAAAATAAGCTCCTTTCATTTAAAGCAATATATTGGGCACATTTTCTGTTCTGTGACCTTTCCAAAATGCTAACTTTTTCACATTTTCAGAGGGCTTAAAAAGCTATTTCAGCATGGTAAGGGACTAAGGGTCATTTTGACCATGACCACTGTTATCCTGGTCATTTAAATAATGTATGGTAGTAGTAAAACTGATTGAAGGATAAAGCAGATGTCTGTTATCTTAGTTCAAAAAAATCTAAAATCCACATGGTTTTTTCACTTCCTGTTTGGTATAAAGGATAGGTATCGATATGGTGAACTGAATTCAACAATGTTTTTCTCTTAAACCAATCATTGAAAACATTCTGGCGAACTGAATTATATATATATTATATTTATTATATAACTGAAATATATATGTTTTCCACTTAAACCAATTATTGAAAACATTCTGTAAAAAAACACGATCCTTTATGTATCGTTGACTGATTGGCAACAATTTAATGCAAAAATTATTCATATATATTTTATATAACTGTTTTTGTTAACATTTTTTTGTTTTTTAGTGCAATTGTTTTTTGTTCCTTTCTACCAATTATTGAGAATGAAATCAAATGACTTTCCGAACCTTGTTGGAACAAAAAAGCATATTACAACATTTTCTTAGACCTCTCAATATTATAGTTATACAAAGGAAATTTTGGTTGATTTAAGAAAAAGTATGCAAAAACTTAAAACAAAACCCTCCAAAATAGTTAAAAATTAAGATAAACCTTTTATTTCATTAACAAGATACTTTTTTAAAATCAACCAAACTTTCCTTTGTACAATTACAATATTGAGACTAAACACGTTGTGTTTATGTCATTTTGTTCCAATGAGGTTCAGATAGATGTTTCATTTCATTCCGAACATATGATACCAATAACAAAAGGAGTGTCTGATGTGTTTTCTAAAACGATATAGAAAAAAAGTATTTATATATATTTCAAATTATAATGTTACCATCCAAAAGATGATCATTAAATTGACGATGTGTAAAATTTTCAGAATGTTTTGATTACTGGTTTAAGAGAAATGCGTGTCCAAAAAGTTCACCATCGATACCACTCCTTTCTGATAACTACCCCAGACCTTAACTAATTGTTTAATAATATTGTCATAGATTTCGACCTAGACTGTATCCTCTACAGTAAAATTTTAAATGTTTGGAACTACTTTGAATTTCAAAAATAAGCAATCAAATGACTATATTGCAACAGTATATGAAAAAATGGAAACCATAAGTCCAAGTCCTAACTTTTGTATATTTCAGATAATTCTGTATAATGTGCAGCAAACCTGGGCCTTTTGTAATTTAGGGAGTTTCAGTCATGTTAATTTTTTCGAAAATAACATGGCAGAGAAGCATCAAAATATAGGAGCCCACAGATATGATAGCTTAATTAAAATTAAAATATACGAAAGTTAGGACATGTATAAATGTTTCTATTTTTACATATTCTGTTTCATTATGGTCCTTTAATTGCTTATTTTTTAGATTCAAAGTAGTTCCAAACATTTAAAATTTTACTGTAGTCTGAAATTTTTTGAAATTTGGAATGAAAATATTCGAACTATATGTTAAAATATGGGATTGAAAAATATTTGTTGCTAACATAGGAAGTGCCATTCAAAATGGCCAGTGGAGTAAATTAATTTGCATATTTGTTACTTCACCTAGCTTTATTTCTATTGGACAACATGCTGTGTTACTTTTTATAGCATTTAATTATATACCTAACTACTTAATTGAATTGTTATAATGTTTATTTTTGGTAAGTGAAGCTTCCTAAAATTGATAATTTTTGCACAAAATGTCCTGTTTTTTCCCACAGGAGGGACATGATGATCAATAGACTGAATTCTCAGGATATTCAGTCTGGATCTAGATTTCGACCCTACACACCTAACCATTGACAACGTACAGTGACAAAATATACCGTCGTACACTTTAGATGTATGGTGTCACTATTCTAACTGATATGAAGCAAAAACAATGATGTGGGTGTGGTGTAGGTTTTAAAAATTAATCTGAGGAATACTTAAGGGATTTTATGTTTAATTTCGTGTGTATTCGATTTGGAAGACATTTACCTTTCTAATTCTGTGAAAAGTTTTTCGGGCAGTGCTCGAGTTTTTTCCTAGTAAATCTACCCACCAACAATGATCGGTTGGAAAATGTTTTTGTTTTCTTCATATTTCCTTTGGTCATTTTTTCCCCTGTCGCCTAAGAGTGTCGATTATTTTTATGAGAATGTGTTTCCCAAAGTTACATAATTAAGGTCGGTTGAAGATTTAATAAATATTCACGTTTTTGCTAAAATAATAAAAATAAAGAAATCGTAAGTGTATGTTGTCATCTCGATGTACGTTGTCCCATTGAACTTACATATCTGAATTCACAATTAACCCTTATGTAGACAACGTATTTTTCATAACACTAAGGGGCAGGGGGATCAGATTCATTTAAAATTGAAACGGAACAATCCAGTATTACTAATTCAACTTGACTGAACTAGATTGAACCTCTGCACTTTCCAGATATAGCATAAACGGGATCTCGTAAGAAATCATCATAACGTAACGTACCGCCGCCGAATTGTCAAAGAGGGTGGAAGATAACACCCCATGGTCAAATATTAATCACCATATCAAAACTTTCATAAAATAAAATAGGATTCAACAAGAGGTAAAAATCACTTTCACCTGTTTATCTGTACCAGGGATACATGAACATGTTCGTTGAACATCATTTGTTACTCATAAAACCCTTAATGCGTTTTGAAATTAAATCATTGCTATGTTCGCGTTAACGCTGTTTTTTGCCCAAATGGACCGATGAAATAATACAAAAAACAACCAAAAAACAAAAATAAAAAACTTAAGCACGCTCTCTAACAGCATAACATAACGATCAATCTGATTCGTGCATAATATTTGTCTTCCGGTTATTAAGCTAATCAAAATTCTTGTAGCAAACGTATGCAGCTGCAGAATGTTTTCCGCAGGACCGTTGGCGTGAAATGATTATTATTTTATAATCTGCACTGTACAGCCGTGAGGAATCAACTTGTTCACGGTAAATGGAGATAATTAACCCTTATATAGATGATCACCATGTTAGATTCTTCTTAAATACTTTGGATGGCCACTTGAATCGGCGGGACTGCATTCAAATAACCACGGCTATTTGAGCCTACCGACTGCAGCAATCTGGTGCAAGCACCATACCCGGATGTCATAAGCCGCGACAAATTTTCGATAAAAAAAACGATAATTTCTTCGTTCGTAAAATACTCAGGAACTTATTGAGGTAGGTTATTTATGTAAAACTCGCGTCAAAAATTGATAATTATACTTAAGTGCCGTTCCACATCACTACACTTCAGGGTGGGCGTGGCACATCAAGAAGGCAACAGATGTTCATGACTCCTTGACTTTTATGTTTTTTCATGATATTAGAATTTGAGCTACAGTTTAGTCTCGAGAGGTAATCTAAAGTTGCAAGATGAATCATGGGGTGGGGTGTTTGGGAGAGGGAGATTCCATGGATGGTACCTTAGCCATGGAAGGTAAGTTACAGGGACTTAGTGGAGGCCTCAGAAGAAGGTAAACAGGAATGACTTGCAATGCATGAGTACATGAGGGGACATAAAAAATGTTTTTACCACAAAAGCTCGCTGCAGCGATTTTCAAAAAGTACCCCAAAATAATTATTTGTACCCCATTTTTTGAAGTGACCTGGGTATGAAGTACTCAAAATTTATTAGGCCTAGCGCAATCACTGCATTGCATCGTTTACATTTCAATTACAGGGACAACGTACATTGGAAATGACAACGTTCATTTTTGATTTTTTAAATTATACCAAATACATGAATATTTATAAAACCTTCAACAGTCTTAGATTGTGTAGTTTAGAGAAAAATATTCTCATAAAAATATTCAGCACTCTTAGGGGCGGGGTCAAAATATCAATGTTCATATGGAGACGAAAGTAATTTCGTTTGGACAACAACCCCCCCACCCCCCCCCCCTCTAGAGGAAAGCTTAGGTCACTTCAAAAAAACATTGATTTTGAGAGGCATAATCGTATCCTATTTGCCGGGTTATTATTACGGTGAATTAACACACGTTCGCAATTTAACTGCATTGAACTCTTCAAAAGGAGGAGGGAAAAGTACGGAATTTATTTGAAAAATGATCAAATTATCGTCTTTATCTACCGATATTTTGGACCTATCACACAAAAAAGCTCACGAACTATTGAAAACAAGCCTTTTTATCAGAACATAGCGCCAGAAAAAGTGGGTAAGTCCAATTATTTTTTGTATATCAGATCCGAATTATCGATGTTTTTTGGTCAACGAAAGTGCCCAAAAACCCCCTCCCCCCTCGCGAAAGTACTTTCGTCTCCATATGAACATCGATATTTTGACCCCGCCCCTTAGACGACAAGGGAGATAATGATCAAAGGAAATGTGTAAAAAACACATTTTCCAATCGACGAATTACATGGGTAGATTAACAACGAAAAAATCGAGCACTGCTCGAAAATCTTTTAACATAATAAGAAAGGTAAATGTCTTCCGAATCGAATACACACAAAATCAAACATGAAATCCTTTATGTACTCCTCAAATTAATTTTTCAAAACCACAATCAAACCTACAACATAGTTTTCGGTTCTAATCAGTTAATAATGACACCCTAAAGTGTACAATGGTATATCTTGTCACTGTACGTTGTCGATGGTTAGGCGTGCCCTAGAGTCCATTTCACTGCTTCAGTTCGTCAGTAGAACGGCAAAAATAAGAAATTGGGAGACCATTGTGCAATAATATATGGAAAAGTATATTCATAATGTACTTGAATGACATTTGTATATTTCAGATTTTTTAGTCTTTTGTGCAATAAGTCTGTGTCGTCTTGTAATTTGAAGAATTTCAGCCATGTTAATCTTATTGAAAATAACATGGCAGAGAAACATCCAAATATAAGAGGCCATACACTTTATAAGCCAAACTAGAAGCAATCCAAGATATACAAATGTCATTCATGTACATTATGAATATACTTTTCCATATATTATTGCACAATGGTCTCCCAATTTCTTATTTTTGCCGTTCTACTGACGAACTGAAGCACTGAAATGGACTCTAGTCAAAATATCTTACAAATTGAAAAATATTCTAATATATCATTTTAATATAACTGATTCATCGGTTAGCACTTCATGGCCCTCAAAAGGTTTCCCACAATTTAAGGTGCAGTGGTACTTAACAGGACATGACAAAACAGGAAGTGACAAAAATGTGGCATTTTTAGACATTTTTGAACAAAGATAACAGAGTTCAGAAACAGAACTCTGTTATCTTTGTTCAAAAAATGCAAATATTTTTGTCACTTCCTGTTTTGTCATTTCCTGTTAAGTATCATGGCAGCTTAACTCCACAGAATATTCTGGAAATATAAGAAAATTACCTGAAGTGCCTCCATGAAGGCTTTGGTTCCAGATTTTGCAATTGTTCCTAGATTGTTCACCAAATCAGCTTTAGTCATGCCAATTCCAGTATCACAAATGGTCAATGTTTTGCCATTAGCATCAGGGATAAGCTTGATCTCCAGGTCTTTGCCAGTATCCAATTGTGAGGGGTTTGTGAGACTCTCATAACGGATTTTATCAAGGGCATCAGAGGCATTTGAGATTATTTCTCTGAGAAAGATCTCTTTGTTTGAGTAAAATGTGTTGATAATCAAGCTCATCAACTGAGCAATCTCAGCCTGAAAGGCGAAGGTCTCAGCCTCGCTATCTTCTTGCGGTTGCGCTCCTGGCTCAGGCATCTAAATAAATTATAAAGGTCTCATAACACTGATCATATATAGCACAAACCCATTTTGTAGCTCTGAATTTTGAACATTATTAAATATAAACCAGTGTCACGATTGTGTGGAAAAGTTATAGTTCATGGTCTAGAATCATATTCATCTAAATCTTCGAAGTATGAATGCCTTGAATGAAATGGTGGAGACGGGTATATGTATAGTAAGTTAAAAGCACGTGTTTAGCTAAGTGAAATCTAAGCTTAGAGTCTAGGCTATTTTCGTTTAGCCTTTAGGCCGAGATTTAATTTCGTTTTTGACCCGGCTGAAAATGTAGATGCCGTTTTTTCAAGCAGCGATGAAAAATATACTTACATTTTATGTTTTATGATTTCCTTGGGTAATGTGTAACCGAGTGACTGATGTTTCTTTGATGTTTTTGCGTGAAGCTAGAAACCTCGCGGCTTTGTTCCAGCACTTAAAAGATTAAATGGGGAATATTCTGGACCACGCGAGAAAGGACAGGATTAGTGCGCACTTCCTGCATTGAAATAGTTCTTCATTCATCAATAAAGAATATGCAGCAGTAGTTACTTGCTATTATTTTTCTGATAAAAACAACATATTTACTAAGTTTGTTTATTCATTATATGAAATAAATATACCTGCTAGAGAATATGAGTTAGGACCTATTTTCTTTTGCGTAGAGCGGTAAATTTCTGGAACATTCTGCGGAAATGACGTCAAGATTAGATGGGAAATACCAAGAGGAGGGAAAGCCCCAGAGCTTTATCCATATCTGACATATTACGTCTCTTGCGTACCACCTTCGTTTGCGCAAATTCTCACCAGTTAGTTTTCGAATATAACGCGTCGTTGTGATGTTTTAATAGATTTAAGCATATTCCTTACACCATTCTTTATCTTGATGTGAAATAACAAGCTATGATATTGGTTAACACGCCAGAAATTTACATAATATTATTCGAAGCATTATAAGAGGGGGGAAAGCCCAAGAGCATTAGCAATGACAGACATATTACGTCTCTTGCGTACCACATTCGTTTGCGCAAATTCTCACCAGTTAGTTTTCAAATATAACGCGTTGTTGTGTTGGTTTTATTCGATTTAAGCATATTTGTTACATTTTTCTTTATCTTGATGTGAAATAACAAGCTATATTATTGGTTAGCACGATAATAATTAACATTATATTATTTAAAGCCTTATTAGAAAATTTTGAATCCACCGTGTTTGTTTATCGATTTGGACCAATCAGAGTCGATGTCACCTCAATACAGATTTACATTATAAGCGCATGTCATCTTTAAACTCTGGGTTAATCCTCCTCTAAGCGTTATTAGAAAATTTTGAATCTGCCATTTTTGTTTGCCGATTTTGACCAATCAGAGACGTGGGTCATCTCAATACAGGTTTACATTATAAGCATATGTCATCTTTGAACTCTGGGGTTAATCCCCCTCTTGGAAATACCCTTTGGCAATACAAAGGTGATTATTTCACTTTCTGTTTACAGGTATAGTGTAGCACCAACATATACTTGAGTCTCTAGCTTACAATATATAGAGAAGGCTTTGGACCTATAATCAAAATGATTTCTGAGGATTTTGCAACAATTATTGTTAGATTATTGTAAACAGTAAATGAAATAAAAATATGCAATTGCATAGAATACACAGATGGCAGAATTTTTCTTCCCTAAGAAAAATTCTGCTTCCTAAGAAAAATTCTGCCATCTGTGTGTCCAGATTATAAAAATACGTTTTCAGGGGTCAAAACATGAAAGTACATGAAAGATACACATTATAGTGTGGGTTTCTACTGTGTGGTTGTGGGGAGTCTTGAACTCTCATCCTGGTCCAATGTCCACATATATCAGACCTGCCAACCTCCCGATTATTTACAGGAATTTTTTTTTCCGTAGAAAATAACTCCTGTAGGGCTACCGTTTTCTCCCGTAAAAACTCCCGTACTGCTAAAATCTCCCATCTTTTATTTCTAATAAAATCGATTTTCCTGTGATAATGGCAGTAAAATCTCCTATATTCTCCTGTATTCTTGGTAAAACACCCGTAATATCACGGTTTTTCTGTCGAAATCTACCTTATATTCAAAATGAATTTGACAAATTTATGACCTTGATAATTGGAGTCACACTTCTTTCTTTTACTCTCAGTTTTACGGCCAGGAAAATGTATAAATCTATTTACTGTATAAACTATCATTTTTCTTAAACCCCTGTTTTTTTGAAAATACCCGAAAAACTCCCATTTTTTCAAAAATTCTACATTAAAACTAGTTTTTTCAAAAATCTACTGTAAAAATTCCCATTTTTTCAGGAATCTACCATAAAAACTCAATTTTTTCAAAATCTACCTACAGTTTTTTCAAAAATCTGCTGTTAAAATTCCCGCCTTTTATAAAAACTACCAGATTTTGGAAAAACCATGGGCTTTCAACTAGAAGAGTAGGCAACTTCCCATACTGTGAAACGGGTATTTTTGACACCGGGAAATTTTAGCGATTTTTCAATATTAGGGGGTTTTAGCGCGGGAAATTTTAGCGAAATGAAGATTAATCTTTAAAAAATCAAATTAGCGAAATGCATTAGAAATTTTATCATTTATGGCAGAAAAATGAATAACGGACATGACAGAGGAATTATCAAAATGTAAGACTTCTAACGCACATGGTATTGGTCCAAACTACTGTAATCTCATGATGGATGGCTATTTATCCTTCAGATATTGAAAGAAACATACGATTTAAAAATATTAACCTTTTTCAAATTACAAACTGGAAGTCGAGTACTGAACGAAAAGCTCCTTAAATACTAGTATTCATGTAGTTTCCCGGGAATTTGCAAATTTTAGCGTCCGGTTTATTTAAACCCTGGTTTATTTTAGCGAATTGAATTTTTAGCGAAACTATAGCGATCGCTAACAATCGGTAACAATTACCCCTCGCTAACAATACCCGTTTTACAGTATTCCATACATAACCTTGCCTTTGGGTTTTCAAAATTGGAGAATGTACACACTCCCAAAAAATCATATTTCGTACATTTAAGGGATGATTTAAGAAATAACTTGAAAATAAAAACATGATTATCTACATGTTGCAAATTTATTAAAAAATGGAATTCATCATAATTATGGCAATAAAGAAAGTGAACATTCTCCCACAAATAATGTTTTTATTGGAATGTGTTCTTGAATAATTACCCACAATGCAATACTCGAAGAGAACATCTTGATACCTCTTATTTTTATTGGTCTTTTTTGTTTACTTTTACATGAGATTAAACATATTTTATGCTTTATCATATTGAAAATTGATTTTAATTCAAAATAATACTAAAATATATACACATTTATCTAATACTTTTAGAAATATTACCATAAAAAGGGAAGATGGCATTGCTCATTTTGAAAGTCTCATGTTTATTAAACTGGGCATACAGAGTTGCATACCCTTCTAATTGAAAGCCCATGGAAAAACCTCCTGTAAAAGTACCACAATTTTTTAATATCTCCCGCAAATTTTTCATTTTAGGTTGGCAGGTCTGTACTGTATATGCATTATGAATTACAGAATGTAAATGTGAACAAGGCCATACAGTCTAAAAGTTCAAGAGATGAAAATGGAGCTACAATATATGTGAACAGAGGAAGAGGTAACCTATACTAGTAAAGTGAATGGAATATTCATACTCTGTCAGTGCTGGTCTATTTCAAAGTGTCAAAATGTTGTCAATCACTTATGAACACTGCACAAAGTTAATCTATGGAACAGTTATCAACATTGCAATGGCTGTCAGCTGGGTTGGATCAACCCAGTTCTCACAGAGCACATACTCAAATGCATTTAACGCACCCTTCTTCAACATTTGGTTTTCCACAGTATGGATGATACTATGTTATCCAATATTTGCATTAATATTGAGATTCGCCAAAGGGAAATCTTTCTACAATATTTTTAAGTAAGTTTTTTCAATCTTTCAATTTCTTGAAAATAATGCATTTAGTGGCTCCATACAAAAGTGTTATTGTTTTGTAATCCAAATGTTATTAGTCTATAGTCATATTGATTTTCAACAAAATCAAAGATTGACTTTTTAAACAGAAGTTATTGCAATTGCTTATTAATATAAAATAATTAACAATTTTCAGACAAATAGTTTATTAATTTTTCAAACCAAAAAATCAAAACAACTTTTTTATATAAAAGGGTTTCACAGATATACATTTTGATTTCATTGGTTTTATTTTACCTTATTCTTTATATTTTGTATCATTGGTGAGCATGGCTAATAATTTATATTTTACTTGCAGACATAGTCAAGAAATATTTGGAAAACATGGGGTCTGCATGGTATCTGTTTTTACCAGGGGTGTACCATTTCTCATTTTATGGGCTGTAACAAACTACATGTATGTACGAGCCCTTGGTACCATTGCAGCATCAGATGTAACAGCCCTTTTCTCATCATGTACAGTCTTTGTTTATTTATTCTCAATTATAATACTGAAAGAAGAGTTATATTCACTAAGGGTATGTTATAGTATTGTTATTAAAAGCTTAAAAATATTAATTAGCATTTTAATAATATAGAATTGTTTTTACAATGAAATAAAAAATACAGTTAAATTTGTGTGTAAGTTTTGGTGAATTACAAACTTAGTAAATTAATTTAATTAATAAAATCTCATGTTTGTTGTCCATTATAGAGAGGAATTCAGTTACAAGCTTACATACTTGAATCATTTATATTCATTATTTCTATATACAAGTATTATATATATAACTATATATTTATTACCAACATTTCACCTTTCTGAATAGACTAGAAATCCATACATGAAGTCGAATGATGCTGGTATTATATCGCTTTAACTTTTGCCCCAACTTTTTAAATCTGCCTCAACACCTATTTTTAGATTCTGGCTCCAGCCCCGATAAAACACTGATATAATATTTTCATAAAATAATTATTTTTCAAATTCACTATTTGGTTTATAGTTAATAGCTGTAGCCCTAACATTAGGTGGCGTTGTGCTGCTGGCTTCAGAGGATGGATTTCTTGGTCCATCAGTTCTTGGTGTCATCTTATCTATTGTGTCAGCAATAGGGGCTGCACTATACAAGGTACTAACAAGTATTTCACAAGTATGTTTTCAGGGGTGTAGCAAGATATGTAGCAGGTGAGGCAAGATAAGGCAACTGTCTTCCAAAAAATTAATGAAGAAATATTTTCATTCATTCAATAAGTTGTAAACTTTTATCTCATTTTGCTGTTTGTCATAACCTGTATTGTTACTTGCTGGTTAATTTTCCTCTTCTATTTGTCTAATGTGACTTCTCCAAATTCATAACTATCTCTTTATTTTCCAATTGCCATTTTTATTTAATAAGTTTTGAATTAACTTTTCAATATTGATATTTCTTTGCTTAGGAATATCAATATTTAGCAAAATATGACTACCTTATCAAAACTTTAAGATACCTGAACACCAATTTCATGTAAGTTTACATATACATAATGTACCATGATACCACTTAGTACATACATAGATACACCCTTCTCCAATAAGTTTGAAAACCAGTAGCTAGTCCTCATTGAATGAACATGCAATGAAAAATATGTTTTTGCCAATCCTTGAAATCACATAACATAAATGTGCCTTAACACATGGTATGAAGGGGACTAAAGTTGCCAAACTTTTTGAGGGAATTGTACATTAATATTTATTATTTTACCCAGGTTTCATTCAAGTGGATTATAGGGGATGCTTCACTATCCCAAGTATCCTTATTCCTAAGTATATTGGGGCTTCTGGACCTACTAGTGATGTGGCCTATCATGCTTACACTATATTTCACAGGCTTGGAGCAGTTCGACTGGTACAATCTTCCATGGGGTTTTCTTTGTGGATCAGCTGTATTAGGCCTAGGTAACCAAGAAATCACTGGGGTCCGCCCATTATACCGAAACCCATTATGCCGACGCGCGTTATACCGAAACCCATTATACCGACGCGCATTGTATTGACAGGCGTTGTACCGAATGCAATAATACCGACGCACATTGTAAAGTTTTCCTGCGTGTACACACGTGGTGTATGTATCTGCGATGTAACTTTTAAGGAGACAATGCAAGCGCAACTTAGTTGATAGACAAATTAGCGATCGAACACATATTTAAAGTTTACTTTGAGTAAAATATTAGTCAGTTTTTAAGTTTTGATACATTATTTTGGGACTAGAACAACCTGTCATCAGAGATAGAAAAGCCGCCCATTCGTTTGTCTGTTTGTCCGTCTATCTATTTGGATAGGAATACCCCTAATGGCCATAGGCCGTCTGATTTAGAACAATCTTCGAAAATGGAAGCCAGTTAAAAAAAAGTTGCCGCCACAATTCTAACATTTATACCGTGTTGTTTAGCCTTTAATTCAAGGATCCCTTCTCGAGGGCAGAAAAACGAGATAAAAATGTAAAAGAAAATACAGTAAATTGAATTGAAATTAAATGTAACGCATTGTGTAATAGATGATGAAATATTTTCACGAACTGACAACATTAACGACATTTTTATGATTTGAAATACCTAGCCACATATACAACGCTCAACGCACCATTGGAAAGTTTATCTTGTCTTCTTTAGACTCCTTTCTAACAGAAGTGAATCAACTGTTACGCATTGAACTTTATTAATAGATGACAAAACATTTGCTGACTGAGAATATAACATATGATTTGAAATAGCGAGCCACATGTACATCAAACCATTGGAAAGCTTGTTTAGCGTACGTTCAACTTAAAGGCAGAATCAGATCTATATGGGGTGACAAAATTACAAGCAAGTTGTATAATTGACCTACCAATCTATTCCTTACAATATAAAATACAATATCTTCGAAAAGATTCACAATATGTTATAAATTGGTGAAGTTATTAATGATTCAAAGTGCAAAAATTAGTGAAAATGTTTAAAGTCTCCCAAATAATAAGAATGGTAACCATTCTTATAGAAAAATAATACATTATTGTAAAAATCTTTAGTTTTCCTTGAATAAAGTATGCACTTTTGTGATTTTTAGAAAATAGACATGACAGGGAATTACATGAGCCAAAAATATTCTAAAATTGAGACAATTTTTTGTTTAGCCTGCTTGCTATATCTGATTCTCTCTTTAAATAATAAATAAGTGATATCATTTTGCAGACTTACAACTTTACATGATGGTTTGACTTGGGCTGTGATTTTAGGGTGTTTGCAGTTTTGAGTTTCCCTTCCTTGATGAAGCTTACTAGATAGTATTCTGTTGCTATTTCTTGCCTGGTCTTCCTGATTAAATGTGCATGATTTTCAATAATACTTATCATACTCTTACTCTTATCATAAATCTTCCATGACAAGCCTTTTTACATCACAAAATCATGGTGATGGTGTCGGACTGTCGGTATACAGTAATGGTTTTCGGTACAACGCGCACGGATTTCGGTACAACGCGCATCGGTATCAATTGGTTTTCGGAGTAATGCGCGTCGGTATATTGGTTTTCGGTACAATGCGCGCTTCGGTATAATGACTGAGGTGATCCCAAATCACTTATTCTTGGGGAGGGGATCGAGCAAACAATACGACATTTGTCGTAATTAAGTAGAGGGGCTTGAAAGTCAATGTAAAAACTCAACTTGAATACTGTAGGTACACTTAATTTGGATTCAGAAATCCACCAAATTAAAAATCTGTCAAATTTCAGTTTTATCCAATGCACTTCAGAAATAAACTCCTAGGGCCCCTTTTCCTGTCAACATGTCTACATTATTCCAAAAGAATTACAGAGAATACCTTAGTAAATACCTGTCCTAATGACATAAACATAGACAAAGTTAAACTTCAGTCCTGAATCCGCCAAATTAAATAGCCGCCAATATTTGAAATTGAGCAAATCCGTTGAATTAAGTAGCGTCAAAATAAGTGTATCTACAGTAAATAAAATGGCAAAACATAGATCTTTTGATATAGATTGAAAACACACTAAAAGAAACATCTGTAGAGACATATAATTAACATAAATAAAATAACAATGCCTTATTTTTACAGCTTTCAACTTCCTGGTGAATTTTGGCATTGCATTCACATTTCCCCTCTTCATCTCTGTTGGTACAGTTCTTGGCATACCTCTCAATGCAGGTTTGTTGCATGACCTTGCTTTCATTCATATTCAATGCCTGGACATTTTTCAAATGATATCACCAGTTACGACTTAGTTCAGTGTAATTTTAATTATATATATACTAGTATTCCTGGGAGTGCATTGTTATAATTAGACATCCATAGTGTGTTATTCCATTAATGTGAGTGAGGAATATAACTGAATAATAAAACAAATATTTAATTCTATTTTTGGGCAATACTTGTTGCACAAATTGATATTCCACTAGTCATCCAGCTTCGTGAAATATCACTTGTGAAAGATGCACTGTCCTTCTTACAGGTGTAGATGCTATGTTTAGAGGGAGAATATTTGGAGTAACAAAAATAATAGCCACTATTATGATCATAGTAGGCTTCATCCTGGTACTCATTCCTACAGATAAATGTTGTGGAGGCAGAGCCATTACAATATCACAAGGGATGAGTGACTCACAATCAAAAACAGGAGAAAAGAAGAAACTTTTGGATAAAGAATGTAGGAGTGATACGAACACCAGGTTATAGCTGAATTAGACAAGGACACTTCTGTTTTTATATCTATTCCATGGGATTCTACAATGATATAATAATGATATTCATGTTGGTATGAACAGGGTGACACAAAATATATTGCTTCTAAGACTGAGATTTAAAGAAAAGACATTCTCTGGAGGTACGCTCTAGAATCGAGTTGTTGAGAAGCTTGATTTATATTTCTTTTCGTTTTTGCCAAACACACAAGATATATTTGGATTATTTTCATGTCTTCTAAAACTTTTTGTTAAAACAATGGGATCAAAAGGTTTTTTTATTCATGGGTTGCATTTTTGTGTCACTTTTCCTCTTGTACTATTTGCAAACTTATATTCACAACAATGGGCATTTTGTCATGAATTCTTTTTTCTCATAAAAGGATAAACATAAAAATTCAAATACTGTATATGTACTTTATTTGAGCAAACTATATAGACACTGTGATATTATTATAAAGTCTTTTCTCTTTTTACATTTCATAAAAATTACATTTATTTTTTGAAACTACATGTTCTTGTTTAAATGGTGATGTATATACAATACAGCAGTAAAAACATTTTCTTGTACAACCCATGTACATACTCGTAAATATATATAGACATTTGCTCATTAAAGCATAATACTCATTTGGCTTGTAGCTAATATACCCTCTAAAAAGGTGCATTGCCCTTTACCAACCATAATCTTTTTTTTTTTTTATTTGTTATCATACCAAACATTCTGAGGTACAATATATGTAAACATTGACCAAATGGAGAAAATTTCACTATACAATTTTGTAAATATGGCAAACAGTTAGAGAGGATTGAATTGAACAACTTCCAAAATCGTGAATGTGACTTTTTACCATAAATTGTCGTCATAAATATGAGAAATCCTATACCCAACTCTGAGCTCAAGAAGGGTATCTTCTGAGACATGATTAAATTGTTAGTCACGTTTAGAGGAATACACCATTTTAAAAAGTTTTCAATCCAATAAAACTTTGTAAAAAATATCAGTTACTAGTATGTAGTGAAAGTCTGATTAAATACAACCATTTTGTGATAAAATTTGAGGTAATATCCTTCAGATTCAGAGATCTCTTCTCAGTTCAAAATTAAGGGTAGGGGACATATATAACTATAAACTTGAAATTGTGGTGACATAAAAATTGAAAAAAATTCAAGTGCAAATACTAAATGATTAATTTATACAAAAATTTTGAAACACAACCTCCAAAACATTGTTTACTTTATTTGTATGGACATTGAATGGTATTTCTTGATAGAGAATTGGTGTTTATCTTGGTAATCGAGGGATTATAGTCACTCAAAGTTGCTGACCATCCTATTTTGACACCTCAATTGTGTTGTGGAGTTGTATGCATTTCAGTTGAGTTCATGCTGACCACAGGTTTATTGTTTTGATTTTACTATCTCTATTCTCAGATGATGAACAGCTAAAATCAGTCAAAAAATTCAAAACCATAAAACTGTACTCCATGTGCAAACTAAAAGTGAAGCAATATTTTCTGACATTTTAACATCAAATGGCAGCCATTAAAAACTCCATGATTTTCTTCTTCATGGGTCATTAATTTTTGTATTTGTATTTTTGTATTTGTGTTTTTTTTTATTGTGACCGCTATTTACTTCTACTTGGGATATTTATTTTGACTCTCAGCAGAAAGTTAATTATGCATCAAAATGTAAAAAGTGCCATATCAGTATAACTAGAAGAGGCATTAACATGACAAAATGTCAACATCTACAAATGTAGTTGCTCACAAAATTATTGGTTCAATCTTAAGTCAGATTTGAATTTCTGATTCAAAATCATCTACAAGTTCTGAGAACTTGTAGATGATTTTGAGAAAAATTGGTCAATTTGAAGTAAGTTGAAAAAGACCTTTTTGACCTTAAGAAGGTCATTGAAGGTCAAATCTTTTTTGACATTGAGAATGTCATTGACTTAACATGGGGATATACACCATTGACTAATGACTTAGGCTCTTAGCACTGGGATACCATCATGTATGTCACCATGGGGATAGATACAAAATCCTCATTTTCTTAGAACTAAAGTTGATCAAGTCCCAGCGAATACATTCATATGGGATTGTATTGCTAGAATCCATAGTAATAAGAATAGGGGTTCTTAAACAGGACATTATAGCTTAACTAAGGCAGGAACTAAGGCTTTTTGAAATTTTTGGTTGGTTCTTAACTCATCCTTTCCAGTTACAACATAAAAATCAATCGAGGCTCAAGGGTTTGTGTAAAAAACCAGGTGACCGGGTAGCCAGGTGGCAGGGTAACCGGGTACTCAACGTTCCTTGCAGGGTTACCAACTTTCAAAGTTGCACATTTGTAGACTACCCTTCAATATGTTTACGTTATCATTTTACCAAGAACCTGTAAGAGACTGAATTTCGGAAGTCTTAGGTAGTTATTTAGACAGTTTACACGTACGATGACGTTAGTTGCTTGATTTATTGTCTGAGTGATTGACAGGATATCGATGATTGTTTTCTATGATGGCGATTTCTACTAGATATTATACAAATCTGGAAGATTTACGTACGCGTAAATTAAAACGTTATTTGCCGTTTTTATCTGTTAATTAGTGTACGACGTTAGTTGCTTAATTTATTGCCTCACTGATTGACATTATATTAATTTTGTTTGTCATTTTGCTGGTTGGTTTATTGGTTAATAAATTTTGTTGCTTGTTTGGTTGTTTGCTTGATTGGTTGCGTCACTGGTACGTTGATTGGGATGTCAGTTGGGCGTTTTGAGGCATAAAATGAAAAAATCAAATTTCTAACCCTGGTAGGAAGGTAGGGTACCCGGTCACCCAGTTAGCTAGTTATCCGGTTTTTTACACAAACCCGAGGCTCAAAACCAGTGAATACTATCTAATACGAAGCAAAACTCAGCATGCAGTGTAATATAAAAAATCCATATTCAAATACTAGCTAATATGTACATGTTATTATGTATACCTCATCTCATACTTAAACTAAACAATATTTCAAGATAGGATTCCAGAGCATAAAATACTATTCATTATATTGTATAAGAGATTTTCAATTACATGTAATTTTAAGTTTCAAGTAAATACACCTACACTGTAGCTCTTTTTCCCTTCTCCTAATTGTGTTCACATGCATACATTAATATACCAATTATACCAATTCTGTTGTACCTTGGACAGCATTATGCCTGGTCAATTCATGATGAATTCAAAGATCATATCAAACAAAAACTGTAAGTTGTTATAACTCATTAGCAAGCTCTTTTCTAGAAAGCCTTGTAAGCTAGGCCAGGTGGAATCTAGGTGACTTAAATACTGACATCTTGCACCAAGAATCACTATGTCCTCCTTAAGTCACAAACTTTGAGTGAGTTTGATTTCACACATATTGCAGAATACTGGATTCATATATATATCTAAACTTTCAATTAACAAGGATTAGTGATACTAATATGACTATGTTGGGCAGCATTATTCTCATTTCTCCTGATTTTTTTTCATTCAGGGTTAAAATCAGGGCAGATGTAATGTCCTGGCTACTCACTTTATGCAAACTGTGCTATACGAAAATAAGCGTTGCAGATATCATTGCGCAAGGTAACGGTCATTTTTGAATTTGATTTCGTGATATTTCACCAACTAAGGCATGTTGGGTACTCAGTTATATTCATAAATGTGTACAGGTTCCCTAATAAGAAGGAAATTGTGTAAATAGGTGTGTAGTTCATTCTATAGCAACATATCAAGCAATTATACTCTCTCCAAAGCAAATGATTTGAAATTGCAATGCAGCTGTTTCACAGCATAAACAGCATTCATTCAAAATTGGTGATCGAGATGACCTATCAATACAAATTATATTTGCATTTTGAAAGTTGAAAGGTTTCTGTGTTATTTTATACAAAATGGGAAACATTAAACAAAAATGTGCTACCTCTAAACAAACGGCGGAAAACTGACAATATCCCTAGTTTAGAGGTACCACATATCTGATAAATGTTCAATTTTTTTAAAATTCACACAGAAAGTTAATGACTTTCAAAATGCAAAAATAATTTATATCGATCAGTCATCTCGATCACCAATACTGAGTGAAGGCTGTAAACTGTGTTATAAAGCAGCAATTTCAAATTCTTTGCTATGGAGCAAGGATGAATGCTTAAGTGCGTCTTTAAAGAATGAAGAATACAACTATAGACATAATGTCCCTTTTATTAGGTATCCTCTACAAATGGATGACTATAACTGAGTAACCAACATGCCTTAGTTTATGAAATATCACAAATTCAAATTCAAAGATGACCGTTACTATCCACACCTTAAGCATGTGATATCTGCACCGCTTGTTTTCGTATAGCACAGTCTGTATAGAGTGCTACTATATGAAAATCGATCCTCACGTCTGACACATGATGATCACATGTAGATTAATTGAGATTCCCTAATACTGACATGTATACGACTAAGATCATCAACTGTCAAAAAAATCATCATTTGTTCCTTTGGTTATTTTCACTGGACTTCCAGGTCGCATAAATGCGTTATCAAAACTATCAACTGTACTCGCACTGCCCCTTGCTCGCATTTCTGCACTACTTCTTGGGTTTAGTTTCTTGTGTGGACTTTCACGTCCTGAATAAATACGCTCAGTGCCTGAGTCGAGCCTATCCCCATGTTCTGCACTTGATACTCCACTGTCTAATGATTTGTCATTGTTATTTCCACCATCTAACCATGAGTCAACTGAAATCAAAAATGTTTCAAAACATGATACATGAATTATTATTAACAATGATACCAAAATTGCTGATTTGATAGCCAAATCAAACTTGTCAGATAATCAATCAAAGGAATCAGAAATGGCAATATTGTCGAAAAGGAATAATTTCTATGCAAGAACAGCTCACCCTGCTATAAGGTAATTGCAAATGTTGATCGTGCAAGAATCATCGATGTAATTTATGTTTTGAGAGGGGTAAAAGCCCACTTTGTTAAGAAGCTGGTCATGAAAGCTCCTTGTGCTAAATTCCCTGTAATGCGCTTAATACCCATAACAAAGACATGTTTGAGGAATACTTCTGGACATTGACAAAATCTGAGGGCCTGGATTGCAGTTGTAAAATGTATAAAAATAGCATTTCTTATTACTGTATTATGTCATTCATCCATTTTTATATAAACAGCTCAGAACACTATAGGGCACTTTAAAAAAAAAATTTCCTCAGCACAGCCGTGGTTGTCAATTTCTTTTAGTCCAGAACTACCATTTATGTTCCTTTGGTCGCATAACCAATACTGATAAACAAATTTAACAACCAATTAGATAACACGGATTTCCCAGCTGATTCAAGTTTCAGATAATTAAATTCGACGAAACCGACCAGTCAGCACAATCGCAAAATTAGCGGCGGATTAAGGTTCAGCTGGAAAGCAACATTTTGGTAAAAAATTGCTATACCTGCACATGTTATTTTCTGGTACAAATAAAGTATGAAGACATGTGTGTACTTCCTTGCTTTTTTCAGGAAAGTATCATTACACTGTCTACTTTTAGTAAACCTGGAAACAGGTCAATGGTAGCTCCTGTGTTGTCTGGAAACTTTGGCCATTTTCTGAGGATTTAAACAATTGCATATGTTAGTCCAATGCATTACCTCCAGGAAAATCACTTCTAGAGATGATAAAATAATTTCGACTTTGAGACAGAGTAGATGCAAACAACCAACCCACATGTTTTTTCTGAAATGTTTTCCTAATTTTTGACCCCTTCCATCCCTGCTTTTTTAATTTTTCTTGCATCAATATGTTGCGTTTTGAAACATAGTTAACCACTTTAAAGGAATAAGTGATTCCTTCAGGGGTTTTAAAGATTATCATTATGGGTGACCAAACTTAGCTGAAAGCAATGATTTTCCCTATGGGAAAATAACATGGGAAATATTGTTTTCCACTTTATCTAAAAGGAATCATTTATTCCTTTTAGGGATGGAAGGGGTTGAAAATCAGGAAAACATTTCAGAAAAAACATGTGGGTGGGTTGTTTGCATCTACCCTGTCTCAAAGTCGAAATTATTTTATCATCTCTTGAAGTGATTTTCCTGGAGGTAATGCATTCGCCTAACATATGCACCTGTTTAAATCCTCAGGAAATGGCCAAAATCAAGCATATGACTGTCCAAAATCTGTTGAAATATCAGAATTTCCTGGAGTTCCCATTGAACTCCTACCAGTTATTCTAAAAGAAGACAATGTAATGATACTTTCCTGAAAAAAGCAAGGAAAATGACACATGCCTTCATACTTTATTTTGTACCAGAATATAACATGTCCAGGCATAGCAATTTTTTACCAAAATGTTATTTTCCAGCTGAGCCATGTATAAATGTTTCTAGTTTTACATATACTGTTTCATTATGGTCCTTTGATTGCTAATTTTTTAAATTCAAAGTAGTTCCAAACATTTAAAATTTTACTGTAGAAACAAATTAGTTTCAAAATAATTTGGCTCTGGCTCTTAAATTATATGGAATGGTGTTCTGATGATGTGGAAAGTGTCATGCTTCGTTCCATCAAGGGCTTTCAAGAGAGCCCATGGTTCCATGAACTAAGTATTGGCCTGTTTTTTTCACAACTGACCCTAGCTGCTATAAAGTCATGAACAATTTGAGGGAGTGGCTTTAATTAAGAAAAAATATGTGTGAGCTGAGTTGTGTCCAGTTTTGATAATTGAAAACAAATATTTCTTACCATCATCATCTTTATTGAATCCATCATCTTTCTCCACTTCATACTCTAGATCCTGTGTATCAGCTTCCTTCAGCTTTTGTACCTATACAAATATATGATGCTCAAATGGGGAATGTGGAATACAGAGATACAGGGTGGTAAAAAAACGGCAATTTTTCCTCATATCTTTGTCATTTGAGGGAATTACTCCCTCGTATTTGGCACATTTGTACATCATTCAATTTCCTACCAGCCCACCATATTTCATGACAATCAGACTGATAGTCACAATGTCACAGCATTTTAAACAACATACCCCGTATGTCCACTTTTGGGCTGTCTGAACTGGTCTGGTATTCGGATGAAACTTTAACAAGTATGTTTTCTTGGGAAGTAGTGGAGAGGCACATTCACACAAACAGATGCACAGTTTAATGTATACTAGGCACATAGGAATAGTGTTCTTTACCTTAGAAGATGCCAGCAAAAATGCAATAACAACATCGAACGCTATATTGTGATTCTCAGGAAGTTCTTGGAGGGGGGCTTTAGGTAAACTCAATGGGATTGATAAGTAGCAACAGTTTTTCTGACACAACAGAGCCATGCCTCATACAGCCAATGATGCACTGGAATGGTTTTAGACCACTTCAACGACCACATTATCAGCAGGATAACAGATAATGAATAGGCGCCCCATAACCCAGATATAGCCCCATTTAACTTTTATCAGTGAGGATACCCCGAATCATCCTATCTGAAACTTGCATCATCTAATTAATTTCACAAACATGTTTAAATATGCTATGCCTTTCCTTTCATGATTAATTTTCATTCACTTACGCAATGTCTCTAACAAGTGTCAATCAAAGTGTCCATCAAACTCAAATCACTACAAATGTCATAAATGCCACATGTGTTCAAGTAGCATAGAATACAGTAGGAATAACACATGGATAAAGGTATACTTAGAATAATGTATGAATTTCAAACTCACATATTGAAAGTCAAATAAGATTGATACATGATGATGTGCAACTCATATGGCGCAAATCAATGTATACCCTACATGCTATTTCTATGCCTATATTTTATCTGCATTCCCTCCCTAACATGTGAACACACCTCTTGATTAATCCTTTACAGGTTTTTAATAACTAGGGTATGTGTACAGTATATCTCATCTCAATATTATACATTAGTATAACCCTGGGTTTATGGAATTCAACTTCATTCAATGTATTAAATTTGTTCTCGCAAGATTTCATGATAAATTCTGAAACATCTCAAGAAACTGATTTTCTCTAGAGAATGGTGTGTGATTTTTACATCATGGTTTGAGAAAGAGAAACATTTGAGTGGGCTGAATGTATTTGTTTGACTCATTTTCTATTCGATGTAGTTATTAAATAAATAGGAGTGATATTCCTTAAACAAATAGGAGTGATATTCCTTAACTCAAATTGAACCATATAAGAAGTGTCATGGATTTATTATGTATTGCTGGACACAATTTTGCGTGTTAGATGAACATCAATAAACCATGAACTAATTCTATTGCTCACCCTTTCCCGAGCTCGTTTAGCCCTCTCTTCTCGTCTTTTTTGTTTTTCAATAATTTCTGCATGACGTTGTTCACGATTTTTACCAGCAGATTTCAGCTTTCCTTCAACCTAAATTACAAAAAATAAATAAAATTTAATTTCAAATGCTTGATTACATGTATAAATAGTGACACACTATAGAAATACAAATTCATTCATGTTTCATTCATTCAATGTTTGTTTTAATAAATGATCTTTGATTTTCTTGCATGTAAATACTAAAGATTGTTAATTGAAATCAACAATGATATAATTTGTAAATACTGCAGATGGCAAAATGTTAATATCAAGGGTGCTCATTTGTTGCATGATTCCAACTGTATTCAGCCAGTAAATCTCTTAATGCAATAAAGACAATGAATTATGGATCACATATAAAGGCTGAAGTCTTCATCAATTCTGAAAACTACCCTTACAAAATAATTCAAACAAAACATGACCAAAATAAGATAAATTTACTAAAATAAACATCTATTATAACAAACTTGACGTTCATCATTTCTTACTACATGTAGTTGACTTATTTCCAAAAACATTCCCGATTCAAAATGTGTCCAAATTTAAAGAATATCTTGAAGACATAAGGCCTTTTGATTGATCAATAATTCCTTATACTGTATATTTACAGGGAAAAGAGACCCTTTAATATAGAATTTCTTCAATGGAATTTACATTTTGGATAAAGATTACCAATTGTTTGTTGATCAATATATATAAATAAATGGCACAAGAACTCCCAAGATATCAAAGCACATTAATGTAATCAATTGTCTACATAATATCTGACAATTGTTAGAGGGACGCTACCTCAATGTACTGATGTTGAGCTTTTTCAAATTCCTTTGCCTTCAGAAGATCTTTTTGACGTTTGGACATTTTACGTGACTTCTCAACTTTTTGCTGTAATTCTTGTTTTCGCTTCTCTTCCACTTGTTGTTGTTTTTCTATTAACATCTCAGCAGTTAGTTTTGGAACATGAGCCAATGGAGCCAATTTCTGGAGTAAAAGATACATTCTTTCAGAAACATGTAGTCAATACAGCCAACAGTTTTTAGAATATGAGGTACAGAATATAAGATAAGTCATCAACAGGGCATTGCTGGAATATGAGGTTCAGATTATAAGAAGTGGTCAATACAATAAGATGTTGTGAGGTGCAATATATGGCTAGTGTAGCAAGTCTCTGGAAAATGAGGTAAAATGTAGTCAATACAGCCATTTTCTAGAATATGAGGTATATTGTATAGGATTGTGTATATCATTAGAGCAAACAATATCGGGAATATGATATACATAATTCATAATGTGGTTAAAAGATGTAGAAAATAGTGCTAGCAGTTTTTGAAATAAAAGGTACAAATAATTAGATGTACAGTAGTCAGTTTGGTTATTTTCTGGAATGATGAGTGAATGATTGATTGTAAAAGATGTTGTCAATGGGGCCAGCTTTTGGTACAATATAAAATAATTATATAGATGTACCACATTGATGGTACATATTAGAGCCAGTTTCTTGAATAAGATTGAATAATGATATGCAGAATATACTTCATATTCCTATTTTCCTATTCAAAGTCAATAACATCTGAACATGTGTTGTCGGTCGTAGCAGCTGCCAACTAAACAATCAAACTGAGTATGAAACATTGCAACGTTTCATCTTGACTTTCAAATGCTGTAACAGTGTAAATAAGTGTCATGCACAACATACTTTCATTAGGAAGAACTGACACATATAATACACATGCATTTAACATTTGAATTGTTCTTCAAAGAAAACATGTTCTTAAACTTAGTATACGCTTTCAATCTGCAGCTGGGCCTCAGCCCTGCCATTATACTTTATTAAAATGCATAGAAAAATCATTGTATAGTGGTCATCAAATGGTCCATTTAGTTAAAATGAAACTGCAATGATTATAGCTGACATTTTGGAAGTGTGTTTTATATGTGTCATATGTGAAGATAATGGTGATGACAACTACAGAGATACAATAATGGAGAAAGAATCATCCAAAGTTCAAGTGAAAAGTGACCAAACCATAGAAAAAGAAAAAATAACAACAAAAGGAAAGGCTAAAAAGAAGATGAGTCTCGCTGAAGTAATAAGTAATAATCAAGAGAGATATAAAAGATTCATGGACAAGAAAATGCCTAAAATATTACATATTAGACTCTTAAGAATTGCTTTATCTTCCTCTGATAGTGACTAATACCAAGGACTAGTGGATGATAGGGGGTGACACAAAAATGCCACACACTAATTTTAAATAACTTTCTCAATAATGAAGGATTCTTCATGATTTTTTATGTGTACATAGAGTGTTCAGTGGAAGAAAGATTGGTATGGCATGCTTGTATAGCATCAACAATTTGGAAATTAAAACATATCTAATTTTCCACGGAGGTATGCTCTGATACAAATTCACTCAAAAGTGTATATACGAAAAAAAGTTAAAAAAAAAAAAAAGTTTAAAAGTAATTTTATCAAAAACCAACAAAATTAGAGCAGGGTGTCCAAGACTTTTGGATCACCCCTCGTATATGTAGAAAATCTGTCTTTTTAAATGTACCCAATAAGCGAGTTTGAGTTCATCAAATTTGACAAAATCATAGGGTAGATATGACATATTAATGATAAATATAATATATGTGAAAACTATCAAGAAATGACTTGATAAGACAGAAATCCCAATTTCAGAAAATTGTATAGCTGAACATTTATTGACGATTTCACTGAGAGCATACCTACATCTAAATTTACATCAATAATCCGCAAAAGGCTAATAAACCCATTTAAAGCAGATATATGGATGGAAAGTGTGACATCACTAAATCTCAAAATTGATGATGCTGTGCAAGCATACCAATGTTTCTCCCACTGAACACTCTATGACTACTATCTACATGCAAAATATCACGAAGATTCCTTCACTATTGAGATAGTTATTCCAAAATAAGTTTTTTTCCAAACCCTTATAACATGACCCTTGAAATCTGACTTTCACTTTCCCTTAAAGCTCCCTTTCAGATTCCAAATAGCTTCAGGATCCTATTAGGCTTAGGATTTTGCTTATTATTGACATAAAACTTTCATCTTGTATTCATTTGCATAGAAACTAATAGATTTTCATGTACCTGTAGTCTTTTGGGAGGATTGTGTGCTATTATCTTGCTGGTTTTTTCAAATGACACCTCAAATACTATACCACCCTTTCTCGGACTGGGGGTTCCAGCTGAAATTATAGATGTAAATAGAAATTAACAGTTTTATTAATATTCAAATAATTCATAATTGCTCAAATGTACTTGGTACTATCCAAAGTGATCCTAGAGTTAACCTAATAAAGGGACTCTGATATGTATATTATATCACTGATATTACTCAAGTTACCCAAAGCAAACCTAAATAAAGGTTCAGCAAAAGTAGTTTACCTAAAGCAGAACCAACTTATAGGTTCATTTAGGTAGCTGCCTAAAGTGAACCTGAGACCTAATTTGCTTATTGAAACATCACCTATAAGCAAACCTATATGCAATGGGATTTTAATATGAGGAATATAGCGAACCTATTTCAGGAAATATATTTAACTGAAGCGAACCTACTGAAAGGCTGCATAGGCAGGTTCTTGAAATGTTGTTAATGCTAAATGTATTTTTGAGAAAGTGTAACAACCTACCTCCAATATCAGTCTGATTCTCTGTATTCACATCAATATTGGTGTTAACATTTTCTGTGTCCCCTTCAACATTAGCTTTTGTCTTAACAGTGTTGGCTTTTGTATCTGCCTCATTATTAGCATTGACTTCAATTAGTCTTTCATTGCTGACTGTCCTGTTGCATGTAGGGTCCCCAATTGAAGCTACAGAGTCAGTTTTGACTGCCTTGGAACTTCCACATCCCATAATGGAAGTTTTAATAATGCTAATAGCTACAATTAGCCAAACTTTAGTATGGTCTCCATGTTTATTAGACAATTCTGATTGTTGTGCACATTGTTATTTTTTAATAATAACGGTACGAACACATACACCTGAAACCAAATTTATTTAAGGAATAAAGAATCCTGTATCATTCTGTATTAGAAATATAAAAGCATGTTATTGAGTGCATGTACTAACCCATATGCATATTGCATAATGCATGAATGCTTTTAAAGAATGGGTATCGATATGGCACTCGTTTCTCTTAAACCAGTCATCAAAGATTTCTGAAAATCTTCCAAATTGTCAATTTAATGGCCATCTTTTGAATGGTAACAATATAATTTGAAATAGATAAACATACTTTCATCTATATTGTTTTAAAAAAACACATCAAACACTTGTTTTGTTCTTGGTATCATGTTTCCAGAGTGAAATGAAACATCTTTCCGAAACTCATTGGAACAAAACGACATAAACACAACATGTTTAGGTCTCTCAATATTGTAATTGTACAAAGGAAATTTTGGTTGATATTAAAAAAGTATCTTGTTAATGAAATAAAAGGGTTTTCTTGATTTTTATCTATTTTGGGGGGATTTTGTTTTAATTTTTTGAATACTTTTTTAAAATGAACCAAAAATTTCTTTGTATAACTTTAATATTGAGAGGTCTAAAAACATGTTGTATATGCTATTTTGTTCCAACATGGTTCGAAAAGACATTTCATTTCATTCTCAAGAATTGGTAGAAAGGAGCAAAAACAATTGCACTAAAAAAACAAAAAATGTTAACAAAAACAGTTATATAAAATATTTCTAAATAATTTTCGCATTAAATTGTTGGCAATCAGTCAACATTACATAAAATACCATGTTCTTTTACAGAATGTTTTCAATGATTGGTTTAAGAGAAAAACATTGTTGAATCCAGTTCTCCATATCGATACATATAATCCTTTCCAATATAGTGATACAGCATTCTTGACTGCAATTCAAACATGACCCTTGTCAGTCATAAAAACATTTACATGTATTGAGATTGCATATGGAACTTTGGATTAATCAATTTAAATAAAGATCTAAATACATGAAATATGTTATGGATATACAGGGGCGTAGCCAGCTTTCAGTCAGGGGGGTGCGATTGCCTTTTTTTGATTTTCAGTCAGGAGGGTGCGATCGTGACAAAAGCAAAGGCAAAATTTAAGATTTTACAAAAATGTATTCAACTTCCTTCAAAATTGAGCTAGAAGCTTCAAATGAAAAGCATTTTAAAGCTCTTTTCTTCTTCTATCTAATGACCCCCCCCCCCCTCCCCCCAGGCTACGCCCATGACACATTTTACTAAATAGGATTGATGAGTTAGAACTGATATTCCCAAACTATTTATAAGGTTTTATTATCAAAACATTAGCCTACATAACAATTACGAAAACTTGGTCACAAACAGCATTGACAGAAATTAACATATTGATTATATACTGTCACCCCTTTTAAAGAATAGCTCTGCTCAGTCAGTGCATTTTAAATATCAAAATTTAAATGCACAACTAAATCATTTTTCTGCTTATACCAATAAATCAACACACTGAAATGTTCTAGCTAAGCTGATTGACTGAACCATGCTTGGCATGTTTGAATCTACATAATTGATTTCTTGAGAAATGAAAGTCTATTAATTCACAGGCTGGTATCGAAATATTTGTAGGCTGTGACGGAGCATGCTATTTTTCATAAAAAACACTAAGAATGCTTAACGATTTATTTTTTTACTCATGTGTTCTTATATCATGCTTTCAATCCATTGAATGTTACATCAAAGAAAATAACTTACTCCATGCAATGAATATATCATTTGCAGGTAACCTTCACTTCTGTTTGAAGTCCAATAATGCTACGAGTAAAAGCTATTAAAAACGGCTCCAGAGTATCATACTCTAAAATGTACCACTTCTTTTTTAACTATTTAATGGCACGATATAGTGACACGATAATATTAACATACCGTATTTGCCGTAATTGGCACCCATGTTCCTATTAAATTCCTATTATGTTCCTATTAGTATGTTTTCAGCATAACTCTGAATGTATTAATGAGATATTAATGCATTGGGTCTTTTAAATTCTTTATATAAAAAATAATTATCCCAACGAACGAAGTTCGGTAGGGATATAGAGAAGCCCTCCGTCCGTCCGTCAGTCAGTCAGTCAGTCCATCCGTCTGTAAGATAACTCAAGTATTAGTTGACGGATTTTCTTCATATTTGGTGGAAAGATGTATATTGATGAATAGTTTTACGCAAAAAAAAAAAAATTTCAAAATGGCTGCCACTTTAAAAATGAGGGACTTTTTCGCAAAAATCATAAATTTTTCATTCAAAACCAAAGTAATTAATATTATTGTTTGAAATTTTGGTAGTATATTTGCAATATCTATCTATTTCACATATATTCCTTGTTTTTCATCCTGACCCCCAGGGGCCTTGTATTGGGGGTCAGGAAAACAGAAATTTTTGTTAATTTTTAGATCTTTCTGAAGTATAGCTTTAGAGTAGATTGCAAATATTGTATCTTTTTTCTGATTCGAGCCTCGTAAAATTCAAAATGGCCGTCTAATGTACGATTTTGCAATAATTTTTCGATCCCTTCAAAGTATGGCTATATAATACTCAAATTGAAAGAATTTTGGAGTAGATCACAATTATGGTATTATTTTTCAGATTTGTACCTCAGAAAATTCAAAATGGCTGCTTTGCAGGAATTCGCAATTCTAAATTTTTCAATTTTAACCAAAGTAATGAGTATAATTGATTGGAATTCGGTAATTGATATTTTGTTCGTTTGGATTTGCTACTTCGCGGAGTTGCCGTTATATAGTTTTAATATTTTTTGTCTGCTGTGACCATAGGCTTTCAAGAGACATTTTCACAGTTCACATTTGCAACTCTGTCACAGTAGACAAAAAAATTAAACATTATTTTTATGAAAGAATCAAAAAGACCAAATACATCAACATCTCATTTATACCTTCATAGTTGTGCTGAAACCATGTGTCACTATATCTTGCCATTGGCAAGTTAAAACAAGAAATGGTACATTTTAAAGTATGATACTCTGGCGCCATTTTCAAAAGCTTTTCTTCCCAGAGTAATAGGACTTCAAACAGAAGTGAAAGTTACCCGCATATGATATATCCACCAAGCTTTTTATAAAATGCCGATATGGTAAAAAAACGAAGTGAACACATTCTGGTTGGACTTATCTCCCCCTTTTTATGCTTTTTATAAAATGCCCATATGGTGAGAAAACGAAGCAAAGGCATTCCAGTCGGAATTTTCATGCGAATTCAGTATGTCAAGCAGTTGCTTCGAAATTTGTATATGCCACGCATTTGCTTTGTAATATTTTGTACCTATCCCCCCCAGTCACCCGTTTTTTACACAAACCCCATACATTAAGTATATCTTGAGACCAACTTATGGGAATAGTACAAACCAACTGTCAGAAGTGAACACAGTTGAGTTTGATCGCGGCAATCAAGGGACACCCCTGTCAAGTGACACAAATGTCGGCAAACTGGGTATGTGCCTTGAGTCAAGCAATCAATCATATTATCAGCCGGTTTTAAATTTCTTTTAGAATAACCAAATTAGCACATACAGCGGCAGATTTGGGGCTTCTTCGTTGGTAGGTGAATATGCGATATACGACTCAACATGTAAAAAGTCCAGAGGGGTCTTGATTGTGCTTTCCTATTCCAACATCCCTCTGACTTTATTTTTGTTGGTCTTACGAAGAGTTTGAAAATTCACAGGTGCTCCCTGGGTAATAAGAGTGTCAGGCTTCCCTGTAAGTCTGACACTCATTACCCAGAGCACCTGTGTGAAAATTCAATTTTTTCTGAATGAAAATCTGTGAAGTTACTTAAGTGCCAATTAAAGCAACAACACCCAGAAGGGATGACAACACTGAACTAAAGTCTACCTGTCCTTACCCTCTAGCCTACACGATGACGATCATACATGATGATGGGATTTTCAAAACGGAAAGTCGAGTTGACTTTTCAAAATTTTAAAAGTTTCCCATCAAATTCATCAATAAACTGGGACTTCAAAAGTTTTAAAAAGTATGCAACGAGTTGGTAAATCTATTGTCTTCGAAAAACACCGATGATAAAAAGTTCTTAATTAATAATGTAGCCTACCTGAAATTGTTGAAATTAATTTATCCGGTCCTACTTTTCCAGTAAAGAACTTGCTATTCGTGACGTCAGTGTCCAAGGAGGATTGGCTCCCAGAGTGCACCACCGATATTCTGTCCCATATATGGGTATGTCGTAATACAAAATTCGAATTCAAACAGCCGCCATTTTGTTCACTTCAACATTTAAATCGTGAATTTTGGTCTTATTTCCAAACGAAAAATTCCAAAACTCACAAGAAATGATCGAGATATTGGTTCGAATCTTTTGAACTGTTTATTTTGAATTTATAGTCGGTTTTAATTTCAGAAAATAACGACATTTCGACGTTTTCATTGTTGGAAAATATCGAGTTTCGATCCTGGGAGCCAATCCTCCTTGGTCAGTGTCATAGCGATTGTAAATAACTGGGGAGCATGGAGTAATCAATTATCGTTCAAAGTTCATACATTTTGGAATATCGAATTCAGTCAAATGGGCATTGCTTTACAAGAAACATTAAGAAATAGATGTATATTTACACTTCTAGTTACCGAATCTGGAAAATATTACATAAAGTATTTAAAATTCCCGCGTCGAATTTTAGGCCTATATTTTCCCACAATTCTACTTCCTTTTTAGCCGCCATACTTGTTTGACCAAATCAGGTTAGGAATTTAGTTTTAAAATCGGCCAAAATCCCAACATTTTGTTATTATATTCGCACATTTTAACATTTCAAAAGATAATATATTACTTTCCCTAGAGTTTGCTTCCATAATTAAGGTAATTTGACCTTTTTGTTGAGCTTCATCTCCCAGTTTACCTTCCAGATATCTCAAAATTTTTCAATCAATTTGTGTAAATTTAGTGCTAGTCAAAAAGTTAGCTTAATTAGATCTTACTGAACACACCTGTCTATTGACAGCAGAAGTACCGTTAACATAGAAAATCTGAACTTGTTAGGCATGACTTTAGTATGTATCAAACAGATTCGAGACCATCATAGTCTCAGATTACTATATTTGCACATAGCCATCTTTAGATAGATGGCAATGCATCACAGGGGCTTGTCTCGAGGCGTCGGACAAGCTCTCCGATGAGTGTGTACTGCTTATTAAGGCGACGCTATATTAAATAAAAAGTACAAAAAATGACTGCCATATTTTTTTTGATAAAGACACATGTTTTTAAAATCTGTTTACCTTGTATATGAATTGTGTATCTTGACTAATGAAACATGTCAAAGTTAACATCACACATAAACGCATTTTTCCAAACTATGAATTGGAGGTGCATGGATCCCCAAAGCTAGCATGAAGAGTGCGAAGTGAGGCTAATTTTTGAAAGTTTCAAGGAGTAGCCTTGCAACAGTCACACATTTGCAAGAGTCTAAAATTTCCACAAATCATCTTACCTTACCAAGGAACAACGAAGGAGCACGAAAATGTGTACTTCTTGCATTGTTAGAGTATAATAAAGCTCAAACCATTGTGAATTCTAAATATTTCATGTCCACCATTTTGTTTCCTGGAACTATTTTTTAGTCCAGAGTTATCTTCATTCATGTTTCCATTGTTTATCATTCATAAAGCCTCTATCATGTATCACACCCGGTGATCGTGAAAATGGGACGGAGGGGGGGAGCAGGCAATTTCCGCTAGAAAATTCAACAAATCTGGTAAAATTATTTTTTCAAGACAGAGTTTACGATTGAATTGCAAATTGAATAAGCGCACGGTATGATAAAATATGTTAGGTATTCTAGGATTATTTTTCAACCGATACTCTTTTAAGATATAAGATCTATTAAAAAAGGCGCAACCCAACCAACGTGCAAAAGTCAAAGTTTTTGCTATAAATCAAGCAACAATGGACTACACGACCTGTAATAAATACTTGTAAGTGATGTTATCATAACTAAATTAATGTCATTGCTGAATTTATAAAATAAGTTTCCATACGTAAAATAAAAAATAATCGAAAATAATTAAAATGGGACGGAGGGGGGGAGGGGACGGAGGGGGGGGAGTAATAATTCTATAAAGTGAAACAACTTCACACGAATTCTTGTATTTGAAAAATTAACTCATTAACTTAGTAAGAAACTGGATGATATACCCCTGGAGACTGAAAAATGGGGACATTTGGAGTAAAAGGACTTAAAGTCGCGAAACATCTCTAATCATGTCTTATATACATATTGCTCCCCCCCTCCGTCCCCTCCCCCCCTCCGTCCCAAATTCATTATTTTCGATTATTTTTTATTTCACATATGGAAACTTATTTTATAAATTCAGCAATGACATTAATTTAGTTATGATAACATCACTTACAAGTATTTATTACAGGTCGTCCAGACCATTGTTGCTTGATTTATAGCAAAAACGTTGATTTGTGCCTGTTGATGGCCTTGCGCCTTTTTTAATAGATCTCATACCTTAGATGCGTATCGTTTCAGAAAAAATCCCAGAAAACCTAACATATTCTACCATACCGTGTGCCTATCCATTTAGCAATTCAATAGTAAACTTTTTCTTGAAAAAATAAATCTTCCAGATTTGTTGAATTTCCTAGCAGAAATTGCCTGCTCCCCCCCTCCGTCCCATATTCACGATCACCGGGTGTGTGTATCTATCATGATAATTACACTGTAATAGATAAAACATACAAGTGATAATCCATGCCACTTGGTGTAGTCACAAAACTTGCATGAGGATTAATCAGGAAGTCTAGAAGTAGTTCCGGCAAACAAAATGTGGACATGAAATATTTGGAATTTACAATGGTTTGAGGTTTATTATACTCTAACAATGCAAGAAGTGCACATTTTCATGCTCCTTCGTTGTTCCTGGGAAAGGTAAGATGATTTGTGGAAATTTTAGACTCTTTAGACTCTTGCAAATGTGTGACTGTTGCAAGGCTACTCCTTGAAACTTTCAAAAATTAGCCTCACTTCGCACTCTTCATGCTAGCTTTGGGGATCCATGCACCTCCAATTCATAGTTTGGAAAAATGCGTTTATGTGTGATGTTAACTTTGACATGTTTCATTAGTCAAGATACACAATTCATATACAAGGTAAACAGATTTTAAAAACATGTGTCTTTATCAAAAAAATATGGCAGTCATTTTTTGTACTTATTATTTAATATAGCGTCGCCTTAAGAGTGTTAAGGGGGGTAGTTTTTGATGCTTCCTGAAATTTGTAGAAAATGATTGTTAGATATATCCAGTAAAAACATAAGGAATCCTTTCAATAATCAACATGCTGATTCAAACAACACTACAGAGCAAAGTTACCTAAAATGGTAGCAATCCATCCACTAATTGCTGAGAAATCTGAAGAATATGTAAAGAAGTGATTAAAATGCAAAAGCCCACAATTTTCGCATCCTAATTATTACCTCCAGAGTCGATTTCTTCCTCAAGACACGTCCACTGTTAAAAATAGGTAGTTCCTAGAGTTCTTTGTTTCCTTAGGTTCATTCCTGTATGTTTTTTTTAACGAAGGACAGCCTATAACGACTGCTATACGCTAAAAGATGCATGAAATTAGAAGTTTCGAAACTGAAAGTTGAAAAATGGCGAACGCATGCGCAATAACTACATATATTTTTAGATAGATGTCACTTGCGTTCATTATTTCACAGCAGTCCCTTCCCATGATGCACCTTATATTGCGGAAATATTTTCCTTTAGTGATAAAACAAATAATTCTCATCTTCGAAATACGTTTTCCATTCCTTGGCAATAATCTTTCATTTGGTATCTCAGTAAAACCGAACCAACCGCCGAAAAGTAATTTGAATCCTTCTGAATCGTGGGAATGAAGTACTTTCATTTTTGCGCATGCGCATAGAACACAGGAAGTCGCCATTTTTCAACTTTCAGTTTCGAAACTTCTAATTTCATGCATCTTTTTGCGTATAGCAGTTGTTATAGGCTGTCCTTCGTTAAAAATAACATACAGGAATGAACCTAAGGAAACAAAGTGGACGTGTCTTGAGGAAGAAATCGACTCTGGAGGTAATAATTAGGATGCGAAAATTGTGGGCTTTTGCATTTTAATCACTTCTTTACATATTCTTCAGATTTCTCAGCAATTAGTGGATGGATTGCTACCATTTTAGGTAACTTTGCACTGTAGTGTTGTTTGAATCAGCATGTTGATTATTGAAAGGATTCCTTATGTTTTTACTGGATATATCTAACAATCATTTTCTACAAATTTCAGGAAGCATCAAAAACGACCCCCCTTAATACTCTTAATAAGCAGTACACACTCATCGGAGGGCTTGCCCGACGCCTCGAGACAAGCCCCTGTGCTATGCATATGTTGATATTCCCAGCCCATGTTAAAAGTATTTTACAAAAATGTAAGAAATGTTGGGAACATTTACCCTACTTCAATCGATGCATAACATTCTAAAGTATCGTTTTCCTAACCATATCGGGCTATCTGGTGTCGGGAGATGGTGTAATTGACGAAAAATGTATTTGGAACTTTAATACTTCCAAAATTAATGGAAAGTAGCCTAAGTCTGAATATAAATGGCTTATGCCATTTTGAAGAGTTTCTTTAGTCACATAACATTGACTGTCAGAGCATGATGATGATATGACAATTCACCCGTGTTTAATTAATTGGTTACTCATCTCAAATTAATTCCTGAAATCATTCCATCTTGTAATTCCAGGCATAATGGCAATCAGATATGACCTGGCTGTAGGCCTTGAGAAAGGTCACAAAACAACTAAGAATGTCCGCAAGCCAAGACCATCAAGGAGAAAGGGAGTAAGTTTCACTGAAATCTTTATGATTATATGGAGTAAGGGTCCTATGATACGAGAGACACGTAAGACATTAATAAATCATGACTATAAACTGCGTTTGTATGAAAGGGACCAAATTCACTTCCAAAAACTTTGGCAAAATCTAAACTCAGTTACAGAAATATACGAATTTGTGAACGTAGACCCAAAACTGGGGTATTCTGTAACGGTAAGGTATTGAATTGTGGTAATACCGGCACCAGTTTTCTCTACCATTTGGAACACTACTATACCAACCGAACATCGTGAAGTGAATCATAAGAGAATGAAGCTATCATCTTCTTCAGAATTTATAATAGACGCTTTTTATCAATTCTCACACTTTCAAACATTGACATTGACGTTCCCGTACGTGATTAAACGATTACACGTCAATTGACGCAATTGATTACACATGCGCAATTGAAAAACATAGAAGGTCAATTAATGTAGTATCCGTCAATCAACTACAATGACGTTAACTGACGGATAAACATTAAATGACCCAATTGGCTCCACTGTACCATTTGTAGGCAGCACAATTCAACGATATCTTCCACCGCTTAAGGTAAGGTAACTGGGATTTTGGTTTTACAGATGATAGGATAACTGATATGCCTTGATGTGGTAACATTATGAAAGTATATAATGGAGAGCTAAGATATCCAGTTACTGTGTATTGAAAACTAACATGACCATTACCGTATCAGTGTTTTCAGTAGGCTTGTCCAAAATTGCGTCCCTTGGACGTAATGATTTTCAAAAAATGCGTCTCCCTTCAAAAAACTGCGTCCCTTGAAAAAATGTTCCCGGGAATTCAAAAGTCACGTTTTTACACTGGATGAAATAAATTGATGAAATTTTGTACCACTGCTTTTGCTATTTATCGGTCTGAATCAGCGTTCTTGCAAGTCTAGTATGTCATTGAATGATACAGATACCATCATAACTTATATTCTCCCATTTAAAACACCTTTTCCTTGCGAATTTCGAAACAATTTGCTATTGATTTTGCTTTAGCATGTTTAGTTTAGGGGCAATCTGCGCGAGGTTCAACTTTTTAGTTCAGTTTCTTGCGCATATGCAGTCTCAAATAATGATCACGTGATCACACTTGACCAATTGAAAATGGTTTGAATCAGGTCTTAAGCTACCGGCCAATCGTAGGACTCATACTGATTACTGCTCGGAAATCGAGTATTGTATAAATTTTTGTCCTATCACATGCCTCGTACTATTTCGATCAGAAATCAACTTCCGGGAAGGAAATTTCGAAAGAAAATTTTATTTCTTTTAGAAATAGAATTTTCTTCAATTATTTATTGGATTCTGACGAAATAAAGAGACTGAAGGTAAGATCTTTATCAAATCATTCATCCAAAGTTGATTGTATGAGTATGGCTTGCACTGCGTCCACAAAACGCAATCACTTTTTATTTCCGGGTCCATGGATTTTTCATTACGTTTTTGCAATACTTGGACGGCGTTATTGAAATAGCAGCCGTATCATACACTTCTAGTTACCTTCCCTTAAGCGGTGGAAGATATCATTGCACTGTGGCATCCTTGCATGATATTCACGTTTCCACAAAGTCAGCTTATGAATATTATAATGAGCTGCTTAAAAATCTGTGACGTCAATGACTGAAACTTTTTCCCGCGAAAAACAAATGCAATTGAGTTAACATGTAAATCCTCAGTTGATTGCTGTAAGTTTTACCTCTTCAAATGTGCAAGTAATCAGTAAATTATTGACAGATTTTTATTGAACGTCAAATTGACATTTATTTACGCCCTTCTAAGCGATTTAAATATTAAATTTCTGTTCATAATGAGTAAATAATTTGAAGAGAATTACTCCCGGTCAGTTTCAATCATGATAGGAACTGGATGTGAACAGCTGAAATTATCATAATCATTAGTTCACCAACATAATAACATGTCTCTCATGCATAAAAATATATAGATAGACAATCTATTTTAAGTTAATCTTCAGTCTCATTTGGTGAATGACCTGTTCAAAATAAAAACATTTGCTCTTATTCATTAAATCATTGTCTTCACTACTTCCATAATTCAATCAACTAAACGATTACTCCCTATTTATTTCTGCAAGTCATATCATATCGTATCTTGAAAATATTATACTTGAAAACATTGGGATATAGAATTGATATCTTAGAGGAGCGTGACATATATAGAGATTATCCTACATGAGGTTCAGGATATTGGGATTATCCTGAGGCAATTATAATATATCTGCCCGAGGGCCGAAGGTCCCGAGGGAAAATATATTATATTGGCCATGCCAAGGGATAATACCAATATCCTGAACTGACTATAGGATAATATGTTTATCTCATACCAATCTTGGTCATCTGGTTCACATTGTTCAATCGTGGAAATATTTTAGAATATTCATGTCCAGTTTTGTTTTCTTGGCCGTGGGCGGATTTTCCTGTTCTCTCAACTTATTCCCAATATACGTCCAAGTATGGGATAAACATGTATATATATTCCAATGTATATTTCCCGCTGCGTATCTCCCGATCCAAATATCCCCGGGAAAATGTTAAAATATCTTGCTAAAACAAAACTGTCAAAATAGATCCAGCAGACCGTAGAATTTTTCTTAACCAAAATGATAATGGATTTCTCGAAAATAATGAGAATGAGAACGCTTAACAGAAATCAAACATGGATATGGGTGTCCTGATTTCACTTGTGAAACCTCACTTGTCATTGGATAAATTAGTTATGTGATGATCGGTTTTGAATAATGATCACTGGGAAGATTTCAGAGAAAGAGCGTATATCATATAATGTTTATTGATGATATGTTGACATTGCTGATCATTATGGACATCGCTGTTGGCGAATAAATACCAAAAGGTAACGCTTTGCGCGAATGTCACTCATGGTGAATTTCTGATGGAACTTCTTACTACGACATAATAACCAGTGTATGACCACTATCAGATAATTTAGCCGATGTTTGTAACATCACAATTTACATGTTTTGTTTACAATCGCACGAGACACGTGAGCCCGGGTATGTGAGGCTGATCTGAGAAGTCTTAATAATCAATACTTCTGTCAAAAAAATGATTAAATTAAATTACATAAGATTCGGAAAGAAAGTGCCCCGTCCATATTTCATATTTGCTTAAAGGCCTATATAAAGTTTAAACCACTTTGGCTTATATTGTAGTCTTACCCAATGTTATCAAAGTGTGATATGTGAAACTTTTTTTTTAATTTCAAAAAGTGGTTTTTGATAAACTTTTTGTTCCAAAATTTGTGAATTTATTTAAAACCAACTTTTAGAGGTCACTCATATCTTCTAATTAGCCACAATTCATACCAATGCATAGCATTTATCCTCCCATGTTTTTTGCCGAAAAAATTAAGAAAATCGGTTCATAAATAAGCGAGAAATGAACTAATCAGTGCATGAAAATGGTTCTGAGAAAAATTCATTTCAAAATTTCAGTTCTCATAGAAACCAATAGTACAATGAAATCTAAAACATAATTTATTCTTCCTTTTAACCTGGTTAGACAATCAACATTGGTTTTTTATGAAAGTCTAACATATTTAGAAAAGATTGACATCGAAAAAAAAATTTCAATTTTTTTCAAAAAGTTTTTGGTACCTTAGTGACATCACTAATGTTTCAAAATATTTTTGATATGCTAAAACATTGAAGTGGCCAATTAAATATGGTATTTTATTATTGAAATAGTGTGTCCTTTGTTCAACCTTTGCATTGGTGTTAAAAAGATAATCTTTTTTGAAATGCATTAAGAAATATTTGATGATTAAGAAATTTCAACTTTTTTTGAAAAATGGCGGGAAATTTGAATATTTGAGATATGAAATGCTCACAACTTTTTTTGCAAAATTTTTTTTTGTTCAAAATTCTCTAAAATCACTTTTTAAGTCCTGACAAATAGTAAATGAATGATAAAAAAATATTTTCAAACTTTAGACGGGGACTTTAAAAATAATTAGTGCGTTAGGCAAATAGAAGCCTTTTTATAGCAGTTAATTCAAAATATTCCTATGCTGGCTGTACTAATTCTTCAAAACTTTCCATCATTGACGTCATTGATTTGACTCATTTGCATACAACCAATCAGCGCGCCGGAAATTATCGATTTTCTTTACTTTGTGGAAAGGTGAATATGAGCAAATTATCATACTCCATAGTTCCTATGTCATATATGCCTGATTTAGTTCAGATATCAAAGCATAATATCAACTATAAAGTAGTTTAATTCGATGAAAACTAAAAATATTGAAATCGACAATTACTGTCCGCCATCTTAGATGCAAAGGTTACGGCCTTTACCTTCACTTGATACTGACCAGTGAAAGTTAGCGGAGGTCCATATGTTTCCATTTTTTCTTAATATTCACGTTTTCTTGCAATGTGGTCCTTTGATTGCTTATTTTTCAAGGTCAAAGCACTTAAACAGAATTAATGATCCCATTGTAGCTTATAATTAAAGATACAACTGAATATAGAATCTGGGATTTTGAAATTATTTTATTGTTCTTCATATTTTTTCTATTTCGAGGCTTTTTATCTGATTGAATTGTACAATTTTGGAAATGTTTAATCACACAAATATGTTTTATGTAACAATGTGACCAATTGACACTTTTTGATTTCTGGTTACTAATACCCTTGGTTATATTCTATGATGTGAATTATTTCAGAAACTCAACAAACATGTGAAGTTCATCCGTGACATTGTGAGGGAAATTACAGGCTTTGCTCCATACGAGAGGAGAACTATGGAGTTGTTGAAAATCTCTAAGGACAAACGGGCACTCAAGTTTTGCAAAAAGAGGGTAGGTTTTATCAGTCATCGAATTGAATTTACTTCTTAATTTCCACAGCAGGTGATATCTGCTCCTTCAGTTTTATTCAGAACTTTCATTATGCATTATTAGTGGTATGCAGATGGTAAATCAATTAATCGATTCTAACATAATGATGGATATCTGACATAATGTCTCCATAATTTACTAGTGGGTGATAATTCATTGGTTTTACTTTCACTCACCATTTTTCAAGTCTTCCTTGCAGACTTCCATTCAAGTTACTGTTATCATGTGTATTTCTGACTATGCTTTATAAATTATATGTTAACAAATCGTGTCAAAGAATGTGAATTTATTTCACCATTTACTTTTATGGAGAAATTGCAAGAAAAACCACGACAACATTGCCAATAATCGTCTGATAACGAATCATTCTTTATTAAAAAGCAAAGTTTGCTGTTATTTCAGTGTTGAGTCAACTTGAAATGATTGCCAAACAAAGTTTGTGCAAGAAAATAGCAAAGAAATTGTGTGCTTGCTACAGTTTGGCTAATGTATACACTTCTTTTTACCCAGAATATGACCAACATTGTCGAGTAATTCCTCGCCAGGGGCCTGCTAAAACTGCTTTTTGACTAGATGAAAACATACAATTTTATTTTTTATGTTTTTCACAAAATACTTGTCATTTATCCCCTCTCCCCAAACGAAACTATACCCAAAGACTTTTGGTCACCATCCCTTACAACAGAAATAATGCATTGGATAATATATCTAAGGGTATCTTGCATTGTATATTTTCAGTTGGGAACACACATCAGAGGCAAACGAAAGAGGGAAGAAATGAATGCTACCCTACAAGCTATGAGAAAGGCCCAAGCCTCAAAACATTAATGGACATTTCTAATATTATTGTAAAACTAAAAACTGCAAAAATAAAGCTCGAAAAAGTGAATTATCTGAATTTGTGAATTATATTCCTCTGAAGCAAGTATCTCAAAACCAAATCACTCCATTGCTGAATGAAGTTTGTGTCATTAAGTCAGGGCTACTAACTTAATCCAGTTCCCCCGTACTTTGGTTGTTAAAATCAATTTATGTATGTTAAAAGAGGTCACTTTTTAAGGTAAGGGTGCACTTTGGAATTTTTTTGCAATTTTGAAAAGTAAACTATTGAATATTCTAGTTATCAAACATTCTGAAGAATTAATTATCAACCCTCAATTAATAGGTACACTAATGCATCTTTTGTGCAAGAATGAAAGATGTAGATGATGTGTCGAATGAGTTATGTTTATCTGAAAATAGCACATGGTCATGAAACTTCATCAAAGTGCACCCTGACCTTAATTCTATGTCCAGTCTTGGAAGAAAGTGTGCTGGTGAATAACGTATACAGCCATATTTTTTCCACTCCACTAAATTGTGGGTGTCATGGTATCCTAAAAAGACAAGATTGATGTTGACATTTGTAACTTCTAGGCCAACATTTCTTAAAATATATTTTCATGTTGCGAGATTGGAAATGCAAAGGTTGAAACCCATTTGATAAGTACCATTAGAGTTATGGTCACTATGAAAACATGATATCACAATATATGGGAAACTTGTAAATATGTTTGAAGTTTGCTTGTTAACTACCCCATCCGAATACCTATTTTTTATTGCTTTTGCCAGTTTTCTTTCTTCCTATAAACCAGTTTTCTCGCAAACTATAAGAGCTTACTTTTAGCTACTTACATGGTCAACTAGGGAATGTACCTGGGCTACTTGGAAATTAGGTTTTATGTTTTTTAAGTTTTATGTACGTCAAGAATTAGGTCAAATCCTGAGTCTTCATTATTTTACCACTTTTCTCAGTCATCCTCCAGTATTTTTCCTCAGTCTTTTTTAATCCCATCGAACGAAGTCCGGAGGGATATAGGGAACGCCTCCGTCCGTCCGGGCATTAACTCAAATACCGTTGGCCCGATTTTGTTCATATTTTGTACACATATACCCTATGGGGGTAGAAGTTCTGCTCGAAAGCCGATTTTCAAAATGGCGGCCATTTTAGTGACGATTTTACAGTAATTTAGGTGCAATATGTAAAACTGCAATAGCAATGTTTTAAATTTAAAAAAAATTAAGGACATTAATAATGCTACAAATGTAGATATTAAAGAAGCACATGGCAGCCATCTTGAAAAATGGCGGCCTTTACTCGTCATTTTACGATTTTTGCTGTAACTCAAAAAATAGTGGAGCGATTTTGTTCATATTTGGTATGTGAATACTATAAGCATTGCACACTGTCTAAAGACACTTTTGGTAGAAGGCGGCCATTTTAAAAAATGGCGGCCACTTTAATGTATTTTACAATAACTCGAAAAGTAGTGGAGCGATTTTGTTCATATTTGGTATGTGAATACTTTAAGCATGGCACACTGTCCTATGACACTTTTGGTAGAAGGTGGCCATTTTGAAAACAATTTTGAAAAATGGCCACCATTTTAACGTATTTCACTATAATTCGAAAAGTAGTGTATTTTGTGTATTTTGAAATAAATTTGAAAAATGGCCGCCATTTTAACATATTTTACCATAACTCGAAAAGTAGTGGAGCGATTTTGTTCATTTTTGGTATGTGAATACTTTAAGCATGGCACACTGTCCTATGACACTTTTGGTAGAAGGTGGCCATTTTGAAAACAATTTTGAAAAATGGCCACCATTTTAACGTATTTCACTATAATTCGAAAAGTAGTGGAGTGATTTTGTTCATATTTGGTATGTGAATACTATAAGCATGGCACACTGTCTATTTCTAATGAGACTTTTGGTAGAAGGTGGCCATTTTGAAAAATGGCAGCCATTTTAACGTATTTTACTATAACTCGAAAAGTAGTAGAGCAATTTTGTTCATATTTGATATGTGAATACTTTAAGCATGGCACATTGTCTAATAAAACTTTGGGGAGTAGTCTGCCATTTTTCAAAATGGCCACCATTTTTATGTGTGTTATTTTACAAGTACGTGTGCCATTTTTCAAAAATTTTAGAGGTGGCTACTTAAAAGCATATTATTTCTTCTGATGACAACTTGGCTAGTGAGCAACCATTTTGAAAATGGTGGCCTTTCTGGTGTGTTGTTTTATGATATTTGCGCTTCGTTTGTAAAAATGCCAGCCATTTCTGTTCGATGGGATTCGCTACGCTTGGCGTTGCCGTTGTTCTGGTTCATCATGTTCCTTGAAAACAAAGTTAATTCTGAAAGGCAAATCATTTTTTACTACTCTTACTGTTCTTTGAATTATCAGCCGTGAAAAAGCGGTATTTTTTAATCAAAGTCTCAGGAATCCTGGTTCCGAAGTAATGGTATTTTGATATCTCTAAATTCACTATTTTGGTTTCCCATGTAAAGTCAATGGGACCTAAGAAATCTTTGAATTGTAAAAATACGAGATGCAGACTGAGTACAGCTAAACTTAATGAAAACCTTCAATAGAAGGAGACCTGAAAAGCTTCTTTCCTTCAAAATTTGGACACCAAAAGGTCAATGTCAAGATCTAGGTCAAATTCATAGTTTTTTTTCTTTATTTTTATGATTCTGACATTACACTCTGATGGTTACTGATAGCTAAGAGTATGCTCATAATGTTGGTATTTTGCCCCACTTTTGAGATGTCCAGAAAATAGGCCAAAATAAAAAGCTCTCCTTTAATGTGTGAGTTATGAAAAAAGTGTAGAATTTTCTCAGGAATCAGAATCTGCAAACCAAATTTTGATTTGACTGCCGGTTCAGAAGACAATTTAAAAAAAACATAATTTGAATATCGTCTTATGTCAATCGGGCAGCAGAAAATTAAAATTGTAAAAATACAAGACACCGACTGAAATACAAATTAAATTAATGGAACCCTACCACAGCCAAGGCCAAAATCTAGATCAAAATGGGGTTTCCTTATTTTTGCCACTATCCTTCCTTGTTGCTTATAGTAATAGCCATTTGCTGTCTAAAAGAAACATCCCTGAAAATTTCAGATGAATCCCTCAAAAGGTTTGGCTGGAAACCTGTAGACAAGTCTTGAAAGTAAAGATTTTAGGACGGATATCTAAAATGGCCACCTTAAAATTTACCAAGAATGCCCAAAAACCAATCAGTTCTTGACGTTGATATGTAGGAACATCCCTGAAAATTTCAGATGAATCCCTCAAATAGTTTGGCTGGAAACCTGTAGACAAGCTGAAAAGTGAGACGCCGCTGACTACAATATCGTACCTCTTGTTAGGTACGATAAAAATCATTATAATATTATCCTCATGTAAAGTCAATGACGCCAGTTCAAATTGAAAAAAAATACAAGCTTCTTGCTCAGCTACATACTCGACTACTTACTCAGCTGCCTACTCAGCTACTTACTGAAATATTTATTCAAATACTTACGCATCTACCTACTCAATTACTTATTCAGATATCTACTCAACTACTTACTCAGCTACTTACTAAGAAGCATACTCAGCTTCAATCTGGAGTCTTAAAATGAACTTGTTCAATTCATTCTAGTTACCATTCTAGTTATTATTTATTTATATATTGGCATTGATTGACAGTCTTTGAAGTTCAAATGACAACTGAACAATATTTAAGTGTACAAACATGCTTGGACTGGTGTCGATTTAGTTTTTGTTATCTCAATTTTTCTCATGATTTTTTTAAGAAACCCTGATTTTATCCCGATTTTTCAGAAAAGAAGCCTGATTCTTTAGAAATCCTAATAATGTTTACGGAAATCCTGATTTTCTCCAGAATTTCCAGGAAAAGAACCACAATTTTCATCCTGATTTTTTCAACCCCTATTTTAGGAATCAAACCAGTCTTGCATTAGTCCTCTGTGCCTTCTCTTATCCACTGATTGAGGACATATAGAAAATGTACTTGATAAGTTAATCTTTAAAATCACTTAGTGAATTTATTTCATGTTTTGAAAGTTACACATTGATTAGTAAACATTTGGAATTTTGGCAATTTACATATGAGCAACTAACAGTCATTTCATTAGAATTTGTGGGTAAAATGACCCAGATATTCAGCAAATATTAATTCAGGTCATGTTTGACATTACTGTAGAGTCATTTTAATTGTCAATTATGAAAAATGTGCAGCATCACTCTCCCAGAGCTCATTGAGGATAGGTTCGACCAGGCCCTCTGGGAAACGCTCCATGAATGATTGAACAAGCCCTGTTGATGAAGACTCATATTCAACAAGCTCTGTTGTATCTCCTGAAAGTAGAAAAGTTATTCCATTGAAACTTTCTCTCAATCCCTTTTAAACATGTCCAACAAAACATTTTTAGAATTTTTCAAAATTTTAATGTTTTCTACTTTTGGTGCAAGTAAATTTTCAAATTATTGACTTAGTGCAACACTTAGTTAGGACAACAATCAATTTCAAAATATAATGATTTGCTTCATTTTGAATTGTAATCCTGAAAAAAATAAGTACAAGTTAGCAATTACGAACATGATGCTACTCCAAAATCAGCTTTGTTGCATTAAGCATGACAGAAGAGCCACCATTCAAGAAAAAGGAAATGGAAAGTGAAGTTATTCTTCTGACATGTCATTTCCATTTGCCAGAGTCCATGCAGAGAATGTTAATTGAACAGTATTACTTACCATTGACCTTGGTATTACACTGCACAAACATTTTACGTGGTTGCTTACGAGCAAGGACAATATTGCGTATGGTAAGGAAATGGTTGGGTTCATCATCTGTCACAGCAGAGAAATGATCATACAGATCTTTGCCACCCTTCAGATCAGCAGTGGCTTTGTAAATCTAGAATACCAAACAGTGCATGTATTCAATTAATTATAATGTCACCTGGAGCCAAACAATGTTAGCAGAAGCATTTAGCATTTTTCTTTGAACCACTTTCATGCATGGTTGAGTTCATTTCTTTCCTATTAATAACCTCTAAAATTTATTATTCCATAAAATATGTTGATAGTTCCATAAAATAATTTGCTATATGAACACATATTTATCATTAAAAAGACTATATCCATGGTATGCTTGAAATTCAAAGGACAAGTCTCGGTTTGGAGAACAGTTTCCTGGGCTAACAATTCTTTTTATGAATAATATAGATATCACCCAAATCAAATTATGAATATTCAAAAGGGGACATTTAAATCTTACAAGATTAAAAAGATCACAATTGGCCGAACCAGGGGTAACGTTCAGTGGATCGATTTAATATAATACAAGTCTCGATTTGTAGAAAAAAAGTTCATCAGTGTACTGCGCTAATAATTTTTTTATGAAAAATCTAGAAACATCACCCAAATTAAATTAAGAGTGCTCAATTAGAGTGATGAACTTCATTCTCCAAACTGAGAATAGTCCTTTTCATTTTTTGCAGGGCGTAATGAGTTACGATATACCCCAAGAATGGGACCCGCATGTTTTTGTAAAACTTTCAGATGATATTGAAGTTAGCAGAGACCAAAGAATTAATAAATGTTGATCATTGATTTCTCAATAGGAGGGAGATAACCTTTCTCCCATCATCCAATACAGTAGTTCATATAGTCTTGCTTCACTCAGATTTTTCAACCTTTAATCTTTCATTAGACCATGAGTTCCAATATACATGTATGTATGGATATATACCTGAAGCTTCTGCAGAAAGTTCCCTATTGCAGGTTTCCCCACTGAGTTGATTTTGCTTCTGTCTAGTCTTATAATAAGATCTGGTTGTCCATCCTTCCCTTGCAGTTTCTCTATGGTCACTAATCCTTCTCCAGCCTCCAGCAAAACTCTCAGGATCACAAACCTAGCTTGCATGTGTGCCTTGAAACAGAAAAGTGTCATTATTTTTATTTTAATTCTTATTATATATTTTTTTTCTTACTCAGATGACATAAAACTAAAAAACAAGGCACAGGGTGAACAATATCGTACCTAAAACATAGCAGTGTGGGCTTGATGACCCAGAAAGCAAGATGCCTGCCCAATAAACAATCAGTTCAAGAACTTCTTACCATGTAACATGTGTAAAAATTTGAAGTAAATCCATAACAAGATTTATCTAAGAACTTCCAAAATCGCCACCAGAATGCAAGATGGCTGCCGAAAAGTTAATCAGCTATAGAACTTCTTACCATGTAACATATGTGAAAATTTGAAGTAAATCTGTTCAGTTGTTTTCCTGGAGACAAGAGTTATCTAAAAACATCCAAAATGGCCACCAAGATGGCCGCTAAAAAGTTAATCAGCTCTAGAACTTCCTACCATGTAACAAAAGTGATGGTCTAAATGTATAAATTACAGCTTTATTTAAAAGTCAAATTCCAAACTGAGAGCATTTCTAAAAGCTAGACTATATTGTCTAACTTTGTGCCAAATGATAATCTGCAACATGACATATACGTAAGTTTAAATCGAGAAAAAAAAAAACTTGTATCCAGAAAGTTCATCCATTTTGTTGACGTTCCGTCAATGTAACTAGTTGTGGAACAGTGTTCTTCAGTTATAGTAAAAAATGTAAAATAACACAAGTACAAATGGTGGCAATATTTCAAAATGGCCACCTACTACGTCATTAGACATTGTGCCATGCTTAAAGTAATCACATACCAGATATAAACAAAATCGCTCCACTACTTTTACTACTGTTACTGAAAAAATCGAAAAATGACATGTAAAGTCAGCCATATTTCAAGATGGCTGCCATGTATTTCTTAATTAAAGGGGCAGCAAGAACTGTAGAGAGAAAATTCGAGCTATCACTGGGCAACATTTCCCAATATCTCTAGAGACACAGTACTTTTGACTTAAGGAGTGTAGCAATGCCTCATTATTGATGTTTACACAAATGAATTACTCCGATGTGGAAGCCCCACTGACGCTGGAAAGACAGATGACGCTGGAAAGACAGATGACGCTGGAAAGACAGCAACCCCGCTACGTAGGTGTTAGGGTCAGCAGCCTAACACACCCTAGCACTACAATAGGTACAGAAAAATTACCAGTCCTTAATAGGCCTCGAAAGACTACTAGGTTACAGATGGATATTGACCAATGCGAGAAACGGTCTAAGGGAAAGAAAGTGAATGACGGAATTGAGAACAGAATAAAAGACACGATCATTGCAACAGCTGCGGACGAATCTTTAAGAACAGCCTCAGAGTAAAGATCCACCAAGGCAAGATGAAATAGTGCAAAGAGAAGCTTAGACAGCGCCAGGCAGGGAAGATTATACCAAGTAATGCCAATAAGTCGGAGGAGGATATCAGCCAGGAAGCGCACCACAGTGCTGAGGACCTCCAAGGCGAAGCCAATCAGAGCACAGTCCAGGAGCCAGATGGACAAGATGTAGGGCCTGTTCTAGAGAGAAAACCAAAGCTGAAATTACCACCAGCAACAGATAAGAGGTGGACAGAGTTAGACAGCAACCTAAGTGTGAAGTACTCGACCACTCGCTAAAAGGTGATGCTAAGGAGAAACTCGAAACTATGGTGAAGATTGTATACACCGAGTGTAAGGATATGTTTGGTGTGAAAGACGAGAGTAAAGGTGGCAGGCAAATAGCCAAATAGTCTCCCTGAGGAAAGATAATCGCCTCCTTAAGATCAGATGGCAGAGAGCACCATACGGAGAGAAGGAAGGGCTACAACAAATACGCCAAGACCTACACCATAGAATCTTGTTGCTTCGAAAAGCAGAAACCAAGAGGAAGAAGCGAAGAGAAAAAAGAAGATCCAGGGAAGCCTTCTTTGCTAATCCATTTACATATACCTCAGACCTCCTTGGGAAGCCCAAGAATGGTAGACTGGATTGTCCCAATGTCTCCAAGAGCAAGTTGAAAAAAGTGTACAAGGTTCCCACAGCTACCCAACCAGAGATGTACCACTAGGAGAACCACCCTACTGTATACCAGCAGCTGAACCAGAGACACCCTTTGCCATGTCCGACATCACCCTTGCCCAGACACTTGCCCAGTTCAGAGAAATATCACTGCTGGATGTCGAGGGGAAGATTTACTGGACAAAAGTGGCAAAACGGCTGACCAACTTCCTGTTAGTTAACAACTACATTGATCCAAGTGTGCAGAAGGGAGGGATTCCAGGACACTCTGGTTGCCTCAAGCATACAGCGGCAATCACCCAGCTGATTAAAGAGGCCCAGAAAAACAACACCACCCTCTAATTAGTTTGGCTTGACTTGGCCAAAGCATACCCCAGTGTCCCACATCAGCTGATAGAGACAGCCATCAACCACTACCATGTACCACCTGCGGCAGTGGCACTCGTAATGAGGCATCTCAACAGCTTGAAGATGCGCTTCACTGTGGGGAATTACACCACACGCTGGCAGAGGTTGGAAAAGGGCATCATGGCTGGCTGTACAGTATCTGTTGTACTGTCCATAGCTGCCATGAATCTCATTCTTAAAGCAGGAGAAGCCCAATGCAGAGGACCAGTTGCTCAGGATGGCAGTCGACACCCACTATGTAGGGCCTTCATGGATGACATCACTGCGACCATCCAGTCAGTCATTGGCATGAAGTGGCTTCTTGAGGGTCTTGAGAGAATGGCAAACTGGGCAAGAATGATGTTTAAACCAGACAAGTCCAGAACCCTCTTAATATACAAGCCTTAATATACAAGTCTTAATGGACAAGGCAATAACAGCAAAAGCCAAAGCGTAGCAAATCCCATCGAACAGTGCCTTCTACCTAAAGTGTCATTAGACAGTGTGCCATGCTTATAGTATTCACATACTAAATATGAACCAAAAGCGCTCCACTACTTTTCGAGTTACAGCAAAAATCGTAAGATAACGAGTAAAGGCCGCTATTTTTCATGATGGCTGCCATGTGCTTCTTTAATATCTACATTTCTAGCTTTATTAATGTCCTATATAAAAATGGGCCTAGGACCGATCATTCTGAATAGCGCGTTAGTGCGACAGCGCCTTCAAAATTGGTGCACATTTTCATTATAACCTCTGTCTTGCCATTTTAAAATGAGCTACAATATTGTAAATGTCTTCTTGAGCAGAGGTCCTTTGCCCATAAGATGCTAGAACCTAGAATATGCTACCTTTGTTCCATATTTATCCTGGATGAAGAACCATGCTAGATTTTGCAATATAATACAAAGTCTAAGACAACTCTCAATGTAAATAATAAATATAGTCACCTGTCTCCACTGCTGGTTTTCTGGTGTGTAAAACTCGAGTCCACAGAGCCCCGCACGTACCATATTCAACCAGTTGATGTAAATGATATTATCAGCTGTATCTCCTTCATGCCCAAATATCCTACAAATAATAATTATATGTCATTATGTCAATATAAACGATATTTTCCATCTATGAACCTAGGTTTGACATCAACGTGACATCTATACAGTATCTGAAAGCTTTACACTCAACCAGTCTATTTCATAATACAAATTGAATTCAAGGGCAATTCTACTTATAGCTTCCTTTAGACTCAAGAGGGAAATCAGGCCTAAATAACAGACAAATGACCAGTCTGTTAAGATTTCTTGCAATATTTCAAAGCCAATGGATAAGATTGCCTAGAAAATTTGCTGATTAACTTTTGTTGATAAGAGTTAGCAAGACGATTGTATGCCCTGTCAAAAAGGTTTAGAGATCACTCAAACAAAGCATTAAAGCACTATTGTACCTAAAGATGACTGCATTAAATAATGAAACAAACTTGAAAATTTCAAATCAATCCATTTTGCAGTTTGTGGGATAATGCACAGACAATTGATTTGATGCCACATGCGAAACTGTCAACAAAATCAAACCATAATGACTAATAAAAAAAAAAAGATTCATCGAGACAACTCGGAATAAAATTGTCCAGATTGACTAGGAGAGATGTGAAAAACTTCTATGTGTGACACAGAATTATGTGGCTACCTGAGTATTTCTGCAGATAAACAAAGGTATATTCCCACACATTCTGCCCTGCACTCTTCATAAGAGGATGCAACAGCTGAGAACACTGAATCCCATGTTTGTCCTGGCTCATACCAGCTGCTTATCTAAAGAAAAGTTTTTTTTCTTTAATAGTTATATCATATAACCATTTACATAAATATATTACGATATAATAAATATACTGGGTTGGCATAAAATAATGGGCCGTACTTGGGCATCTGATATCTCCATAACCCTCTTACCTCTACTTCTAAAAATTTGCACATGTGAAACTTAAGTTATCTCTCTGATATAAAAATGAAATTTCAGTTTTATCTTTTAAAATTTCTGATTTCAAAATTTCAAAATCAAAAACATGTGTCAATCTTTGAACAATTTATTGTATCTCAATCAATTCCTGAAAAAATGATTTGTCAATGTGCACCATCTTCAGAGAAGATGGAGGACCAGTTGATCAATTTTTTAACAGTAACAAGGATTAACGTCATATTGAAATTATCTGAACAATTGTTTTTGACTCATGTTTTTGATTTTGAGATGATTACCAAAATTTTTAAAGTATAAAACTGAATATTTCATTTTCATATTAGGGAGATAAGTGGTTTCACATGTGGAAATATGTAGAAGTAGAGGTAAGAGGGTTATGGATATCAGGTGACAAAGTACTGCCCATTTTTTTATGCCAACCCGGAATATTTAGAGATATTGGGTAACATATGTGGTGGAGTAAAATGCTTTTAAGCTTCAAAACTAAATGCCATTACTGGGTATAATAAACACTCATCAAATCATTGCTCCTGTGCTATAACATTGAGTCACCTTTTGACAGTAAACAACTAACTTAACCTTTAAAACTTTCCGAAATATGGAACCATTTTCTTCGTGTCATTTTTGGTAAACAATTTAGAGGGACTATGCATATTCTAATTTATTGTATTTTACATAAAGTAAACATATGATTAAAATAATTGACATATTTTGTAAATTAGGTTTTCCACATTCATTGAGGACATTTGCTTATAACAAGTATATGTACTTACAGGTTCATTTGTCAGTGGATTCTTAACATGTTCTGTGTCAAAGTCAAATGTTCCATCTGCATTTCTGTGAAACAGCTTTCCACTTCCGTGACCCAGCAGTTCATGTAGACCTACTTGTACTTCAAAAGATGCTGCCTTAAGTGTACCATATAATTCCTAAAATATATGAAATCTTAATTTTCAACTTTTGCTCTCAAAGGAATAGTTTATTGTTTTCCAAAATAAGAAGCTAAACTATTTATTTAAATAACATCTCCATTAACATTGATTTTTCCTAAGAAAACCATAATCATTATTAGCAATATGTATTTCAGTCCTATTGGTTGAAGAAATAACTTTTGCCATGTAATTTCCCTATACACACTTAGATAATGGTCCAGGTCCAGGTGCTCAAGGCTTGTATTGCACCCTGATTTTATATATATTTCTATTAGACTCACCTTGTCTTCATCTGTGAGAAAAGTTATGATTTGGTCCTTGTATCCTGAGGAAAGTACATTGCCAAGTGAGACATTCTTGAACCCATCAGATTGCCTAATATCATCATCTACAATGTATTCTCAAAAGTAAAACAATGACATAGTGGTCATATTTTAAATGGTGTGTTTGAAAATATTGTGAAGTGTTATCTCATATAATCAAAATGTAATGCATTTCAGATACTTGTAGAACTATATGTGACAATAACTGAAAAAATGTTGCCATTTTGAATTGAATAGCCATGTTGTTTAATGACCTTAGGTTGAGGTCACCAAAAAGAAATAAACCAATGTTGTCTTGTTGAGTTTTAATATCATTTTGTATCAGTCAAGGGTGGGAAGATATTGTGACCTGTTTCCACATATTGTCACTCTGCAAGTTATTTAGCCCAATAGCCCATTATTAACCATGAGGCATGCTAACTTACAATTGGGAATGTTGATGCCTGCTGGAATTCCACTGCCACCAAATGTCAAGACATCCAAGGATGTGAAATCTGGCTTCAAGAATTCATCTTTTTCAAATGCTGTCCCCCATGGAAGCAGAGGTAGAAAATGTTCTGCCTTGGCAACGAGGTCTGTAAACTTTGCACTCATTTCTTTGTTGACCATTGAGACGAAGCCTTCAAATTCCCCCCTCAGACCATTGGGATCTCTGTATGACTCTATGAACCCGATATAACTACAAGGAAATGTTATTTACCTTTAGAGAAGTAATATAAACGATGACAAGATTTACCACCGATGCCTGTCCGTCCACTAAGCTGACAATAATATCATACCTTTTTAGGAACAATAAAAACAGTCTCAAATTAAAAAATTTACTTGAACAACTATCTGATGCAGATTTAACGCATGAGTGGTGAGTATTGAACATTGAGTTGCACCACTATTATTTGGATAATTTTATAGATTTATATAATGTACTGTTACAGTTGAATGCAAGGCCTTTCAATATTTCAAATACATCACAAAACAAGGCATTAACATGTTAAACATCAACACCTGCCATTTGTTACAGACATGGTCCACAAAAAAGTTGTGGTGACATAACATGTGGCAGTTTGAATTGTTTAATTTATTTCATTAAAGTAAAGGAAGAACCGAAAACCAAAACAAAACATATGAAGACTGAACAAAAATGTAGAAAAATGCACACACAAAATTTTAAATTGTAGGAATCTTAGTTGAGACAGTTTGAGAAACCTCTGTACAGTACCTTTCAACCACTGGTCCCTTGTCTCTGATCCAGAACTTTGAGCCAGATTTATGGGAATGGATAGAACCACATGAAAAACTCTTGCAATAATGCTCCAACATTTTCTCCTGGTTCTCATTTGCTGCATACTGCTTAGCCTTGGTCAGGTTGTCTACAACTAGTTTCATAAGCTTTGAATAGTCCCCTCGCGTTACTTTGAATGTGTATGACTTGTCAGAGTTATTAGGAGTGAATGCATGGCAGCCTATGATTGGTTTTTCTTCAAATCCAGGAATTGGAGCTGGGTCATCTAAAAAGACAGGACACTACAGCATAGTACAGTATATGTAAATGATGAAAACAATATTTTCAAACTTTGTATGGGCTTTTTATTTGATTGCTTACATGAAACATTATGATATTATAAATATATAACATTATAAATAATAAATTCCTATAAAATAAACCTTCCCAAACTAATATACTGTATAAAGAAATAGTGTCTAACAGTGCTACACTTTTCAGAAACATAGAGTGTACACATTACAATATTTACCAGTGGTGCAGACAGAGGCCAGCTTGATTTCATATTCAGAATCTGAGATCTTAAACAATCTAGTGTTGTATGGACTGATATGCTGGAATTCACATAAATAAGGTTTAAATATGCATGGAGAAGTATTTTGAAATACTGGAAAATCAGAGACATATTTTAGAGAACTTAGGGTTCATTCTACAAGTCTTCTAATTGATACCTGATTAGCATCATTTATTTAGATAATTAAAATTCCAGATTTCTATGATTCTTAATTTATAAGCTTTAGAACTGAATCTAAATCTTTTGGATTTATAATGACATTTATTGATACTTTATTCACACATCTCATTTATGTGCAAATTTTAAAGTTGCAGCAAAGACTGGAGAGTATAAAATATTTCAAAAGCATGTTAATGGAATTTGAGATATTGAAGATACATGTATAAGATGCAGAAATGTACAAATTTTATTTGAAAAAACGATCCCCTATCTAAATTCTTTTGCCAGAAAACCTTATTAATCATATCAATATTGCATATACTACCATCACATATATCAATCATATTGTATAGATGTATTTGCAAATGATTATAATGAAATAAAGTCAGAACTTTTTGGGCATGGCATAGAGTGCCATGATCAAACAATATCTTAAAATTCTGAGAATATATTGGGGAGAATTCGTTGGTGCAGTTTCACGGTGTCCAACCCAAATGCTCTTACATGCATGACGGAGCGTTTCATTCACGCGGAAATGCTACGGAGCGAAATAAAATGGCGGCAAATGAAGATCCCACTATGACCGTTAGTATTGTTTCACTCGTTTCTCTTACATATCATATGATATGGTGACATATTATGTACCATTCGATTAACAATACCCTGAGCAAAGATCTTATTTATTCAACTTCTGGTGGTAAACTGTTATTTGCTTGATCAAAGCTCCATAGTGTTGATCGAACAAATCTGAAGTTGACGAATTGACCACAAATTATGAATTAAACTAGTATTTATATGAAAACGTCAATCTTTCTGTCAAAGTAGTAGATCACAAACTTGTATATTCTCATTTTCTAAAATCCCAGTCCAACAAACTGAGGGCCACTCAACCCATTCTTAGGATCTCTGAGGTCATAAAACTACTTCCAATAAAAGTATTTGAATTTGCAGCGCCCTTTGAAATGTGTCTTAAGGGCCTGACAAGGGCTTGCTCAAAGACTAAACAATATTGTTTCAAGGTTGTCTTATTTGTTACCTTCTGTTCAATGAACTGGTTTGCAAGATCAGCATCAACTTGAGAGCAATTAGCAGAGAAATATGTTGTAGTCCCCTGAAATATATGAAACAATGTACAAGTTTGGTATATTATCCATTTCCATTATTTTAAAGACAGTTCCAATGCTCATACTTTTAGGAAATACAATATGTAGTTATTTTGATATAGATTAAAGGGATATTCCTTGCCAGACCATTTCTCTCCTGATATGGTTGCTATAATATACTTATATATATACTTTCCATATTTAGCAAAACATGGGAAAATGTTTTAATGTGGTTGGTATTTATCATTTAAACAAGGCACATGATGTGTACGAGATCACACCATCAAAAAACTTTCAAAATGGCCACCAGAAAAAATGGCTGCCCAGAAGTTTATTAAATCAGCTCTAGAACTTGATATCCTCTATCATGTGTGCAAATTTGGAGACAATCTAACAAGCAGTTTTCCTGAAATGGCGATGACAAGATTTATCGGAAAACCTTCAAATGGCCGACAGAAAACAAGATGGCCATCCAAAAGTTAATCAGCTCTAGAACTTGATATCCTCTATAATGTGTGCAAATTTGGAGACAATCTAACAAGCGGTTTTCCTGAAATGGCGATGACAAGATTTATCGGAAAACCTGCAAATGACCGACAGAAAACAAGATGGCCACCCAAAAGTTAATCAGCTCTTAAACTTGATATCCTCTATTATGTGTGCGAATTTGGAGAAAAATCTGATGAGCAGTTTTCCTGAAATGGTGATGACAAGATTTTCCAAAAAAAACTTCAAAATGGCCGCTAGAAAACAAGATGGCCACCTTAAAGTTAATCAGGTCTAGAACTTGATATCCATTATCATGTGTGTGAATTTGGAGAAAATCCGATGAGCGGTTTTCTTGAAATGGCGATGACAAGATTTTCCAAAAACTTTCAAAATGGCCCCCAGAAAACAAGATGGCCGCCCAAAAGTTAATCAGTTCTAGAAGTTGATATCCTTTATCATGTGTGCGAATTTGGAGAAAATCTGATGAGTGGTTTTCCTGAAATGGCGATGACGAAAAAAGCGCGACAATCATGATCACGATGACTATGACGACTATAACCCACCGATGGTGTGATAAAAAGTAGTGCTCACTTCCAGTAAGCTGCCATCTTTTAAGATATTGCCTTATCAAAATAATAATGTCCCAACTTACATTTTTGAGAAAATTGAGATTTTCAAAGATTTCCCCTATTTATATCATCCTGCTCTTTCTTCGTTTGAGATTCCCTTACATTTTTATCTACTCTCAATAGACTGTAATAGTCCTAATTCAATAAAAAAATTTAAAATACTTTGTTAGCATGTTAACCAATCAAATTGTTTGAATTATATCATGTGACCTTACTATATTACATTTTTAAACTGAGATTTGAATTTATTTTTGTAAAAATAAATAGAGTGTCCAAAATAGACATACCTCATCTTTAATATTTCAATGTTACAAAAATTGGAAATTGAATTGTCCTATCTCAATTTTTAATATGCTCAAAAACTGTTTTAGAAAATCTTGAAATCTTTGAAAGCCCATGGTGTATTTACACATATTTATATGGATACTATTGAAGTTATAGATGTCTAAACTTTCAAAAATTGACTTCTTAGTTTCGCAAAAAAATGTGAGTTGGGACATTATTATTCTGCTAGGACGATATGCTGACCATTTCAAAACATTGGAAAGTACAATGAGATATTAAATCAGGTGACCCAAAAAACTGAGCCACTTTTTGACAAGTATTTTCTCAGCAATTGAACCAAATTCATTGATTTGTACAAAGTAGCCCCGTTAGTATCCTTATAAAAATATGAAACAAGGCACAGGACCAGAAAACAAGATGGCCACCCAAAAGTTAATCAGCTCTAGTACTTGATATCCTCTATCATGTGTGTAAATTTGAAGGAAATCAGATGAGCGGATTTTCTGAAATGGCGATGACAAGATTTTTCGAAAAACCTTCAAAATGGCTGCCAGAAAACAAGATGGCCACCCAAAAGTTAATCAGCTCTAGTACTTCATATGCTCTATCATCTCTGCGAATTTGGAGAAAATCTGATGAGCAGTTTTCCTTAAACGGCGATGACAAAAAGCGGGACGATCACGATCATGACCACGATCATGACCACGATCACGACCACGACCAGTATGACGACTATATCCCACCGATGGTGTGATAAAAAATCAAGTAAATATTGTGAGAGTACTAAGGAATTCAAGCGAGCATGTCAAAAGATCCCATACCAGAGCAACGCAATGAGAACTCTTATAGCATTTTTACCATAAAATGGGAAGCAATTTCACAAGTAATTTCTCAGCAATAGATCAAATTCTTTACAAACTTTACTTTAAACACTTAATGTTCAGCTAGTGCTGTAAATATGTAAGAGATTGGTTACATATTATGTGAGTATTTTTAAGAGAGTATATCACTTTAATATTAATCCATTTCCAAGCAAAATACTTTTCCCTATTTATTCTAACAAAATCACCTCTAATGAATTTTGAGAATGAATGGATTTTGGATATTTGGGAACAATGAAATGAATTAAAGAGACGTCACACCCAAACGAGCTATTTTGACTGATTGACAGATGCTATCACCTGATAGCTGGTACAAACACAATGGTCTCATCTTAGAGCTCCGGTATGGGATTTTTTGACATGCTATTTTGAATTTCTTAGTACTTGCCTCACATAAACATGATCTATTTTATATTTTTTCAACTTGCTAATAATACTCTTAGGCTCATCTGTACACATTTTCAGTGAATTTGCTTTATCAATTGCTGAGAAAATACTTGTCAAAAAGTGGCTCACCTTTTTAGGGACACCAGATATATGGTTATAGTTACCATATGAGGTGAGAAATTTGCAAGGAATATTCCTTTAAACACTTCACCAAATCTGCCATTCTCTATGCAAAAGTAAATTGAAACTGCAAGTCACCTTTGAGCAAAAACTGTTTACTTGATGCATTATACTAATAAAAATCATCATTTCAAATTTGAATCAGATTGATAGGAGCAATTTCCACCAAACGCAAAAACAGAGTAGAAAATTACAAATCAAAATATATCATTTCAGTTTTTCACTTGTGGGATGCCATCTTGAGCTCACATCTAAATGGGGATATATCAGAGTGGGGATCTGCTGTTAAATACTTTTGATTTGCTTATATAATACCTTATCTCCTAATCCAAGCTGATTCACCTTGGGTCCTAAGGAGTACATAGGCCCAGATACCTTGTTCCAGAGCTTCTCTATAGACTTAGAGTCAGCCTTGTATGCTGCACTGTTCAGTACGAGATTTTGGAACTTTTCCTGAAATAACATAGATCATCTAAGGATTTAAGCCATGGAAACTTTTTACTGCGTGGGTCAAGTTGCAGAGTATCAATTTTAATCTGTAGAGGCCAGTTTGCACTTTTACATGGAGATTTCAAATACTGTATGATATCACTTTGACATTTAATTTGAACATTTAATGGTGTAAATCAAAATTATTTCTCCTCGCATCTAATCTATTGGTTGATGGACTGGACTAATACCCAAGTATTGTATTGTATTTTGTTTACCACCAATGCAGGTGAGCAATACCTCTTGGGTATATGGTTGTAATTAACATGGAAGATAGACCCAGAAACCCCTCCTTGAAGGAGCTCTGTGTTCTTTTATGTGCACTTATACATAGACATATAAGTACACACCACAGCCTTTTGTACGAGTTGCGGACCACTCAGTCAAACACCCTGAAGTACTTCATGCAAACAAGCAAATTTAGTCTTGCCTGAACCGGGGATCGAATCTGGGACCTATTGCGTAAGAGGTACCTGCGCTACCGCTGAGCTACACGGGTGAAGTGCTAGACAATAATTCTAGATAATTGCAAATAGAAGATTCTAGCTGATATGCAACTTACCTTTGGAAGGCTAGGAATGAACTTGGTGTCACCAAATGACTTGTAGTTGCCCATGTTTGAGAATACGCCAGCAGCATACAGCAATACAGCCTGAAGATATTGCCATTCACAGGTTATACACTAAACACTTAATGAATAATAATAAAAACTAAATATCAATTTCCTGTCCTTTTCGTTTGAAAATATACTTGGTAATACATGTAAGTTAGACTACCTGGTACTCCTCATCAGTCAGTCCATTATTTGTAGCAGTTTGCTGTAAGTCTGCCAGTGGCTGCCCTTTAAACAGTCTCTGCAGTAGCACATACAGCCCAGGAGCCTCTGGTGATGTCTACAATTTCAGTGTCAAAGGTCTTTGAGACATGCATTTCTTAAACATTAAAAGGTTTCTATCAGACAAAACCCTTTTGCCCCATCAGCGACTAAATAAACAAACAATGTAAACATCACACATCACTGTTGATTCTAATTCTTTGACGTCATTAACATGTTACCTAATCAGCAACAAAATAAGCATTCAGTTTTGTTTGCATTGTCTTTCTCTGTGTTTTTTTTATAAAAGTGGATCAGTTTTCTCAACATATCATTTCAAGTGTTTTCACTGGATGGATTGTCTTGTTCATATACTGTAACCAAGTTTTAATGTACAGGTTTACTTTATGAGTGAACCTGTCCCATAGATAACAAGATAATATTACTATGACTTACACTTATCACACACCTGATACCCTCTTGCAAATAGAAATTTTTTATACTTTTTGTACATTTTGTAGTGCATTTTCCAATTTCTCAAGTGAGATTTTAATGAGCTATAATGAGAGAATATACAATGATGAACAAATGGGGGAATAACTGTGTTTAAAAACTTGTGATAAATGTGCCATTATGAAGATTGTTCCTTCTATTGCTTGCAATTTTCTCAAAAGTTCACCAGTCTAATAATCTTTCTAAATTTAGAATGTCACTTTACTAATAAATTGGTTCAAATCCAAGCAAAACTTTTTTTGTTTTTTGACTATACACATCAGTATATTGCTTTCTAGAGAAAGGTTAAGGTTTAACCAATCGGAATACTAGTATTCTAGAAATGGTATTATATTTAGGCTTACTTGCACCAGAACAATGAGGCCTCCATACCAGGCTGCTTGAGACAGGTAGTGTGCATAGAGTTTCTCTTTGTTTGTCAAACCATCAAATGCTGTCTTACACCCCAACAAAACTATGCCTGTATTTGGCTGAAGCACATACTGGTCGGACATCTTAGGGCGAATTGATGGGAGTCTACTTGGTTGTGATAGACTTCAGGCCCGTAAGACACTTTTCTCCAAGGGGGGTGCGGTTTTAACTAAAGAGAAAATAAAATTGTCAATTTTTTGCCGCGTAAATAAAATTGCGTAAGTCAAAGGGGGGGGGGGGGGTCAGTTACTCCCTATATTTTGTAGTATTTTATTGTTTTCGTATTGTTTTTAGACTAAATATTGTATGAGCAATTTGGAGAAATACTGGAATAGGGGGAGGGTGTACTAGAAGGGCATAAATGCCCGAGAACTTTTACCAGTTCAAGATCACATTCAGTGATTTCTGGATCCTTTCAAGGTGTTTTAATTGAAACAGAATCTATTTATAAGAAATTCAAATTTTTTTCAATCATTTTATTCTTAGGGGGGCAGCAAGGAAAATTTTACAAATTCAAGATGCTGTCTGGTTAATTCTGAGCACTTTTAATGTGTTTGAGTAAATGAATGCTTTTGTTTTTGGGGTTGGCTGCCAGAAATTTTTATGTTTTTATGATTTCATTATGTCACTTGGTGACTTCTAGGCACTTTAAAGCGTTTAAAATTAACAAATGCAACTTCCAAACTTGTGAGGAGTGACCCACTCCCCTTAGAAAATTTTACACTTTTGAGATGCCATTTGGTGCTTTCTGGGCACTTTTAAAGTGAATGAGTCGTCGATAAAAAAAATTTCAAATTCTTTTTGGGGATGTCAAAGAGAATGAAAGGGTGAAGTGGGGTGGAGTGTCAGAGGGGGAGCATTAAGGGGTTGTTCCCAAGAAACAGTGACCATATCAAGGTGCCATTTGATGATGTCTGGGCACTTTAAAAATGTCTGAGACAGTACATGAAATTCAGAATTTTTTCAATTGTTTTGTGGGGGATGTGAGGGGTGGTCAACTCTCCTAGAAAATTTTACAATTTTAAGATGATATTTGGTGCTTCTGGGCACTTTTAAAGTGTATGAGTCAATCGAAAAAAAAAATTTAAAAACAATTACATTTTTTCAATTTTTAGGGGTGTCAAAGGGGGATGCCAGAGGGGGAGGTGAGATTAGGGTGCCAGAGGGCCAGCAAATGTTTTTCCCCAATATCTGTCCCCAGAAACATTGACCATATCAAGATGCTATTTGATGAAGTCTGGGCACTTTAAAAGTGTCTGAGACAATGCATGAAATAAATTCAGAATTTTTTGTGGGGGATGTGAGGGGTGGCCTACTTCCCTGGAAAATTTTACAATTTTAAGATGCTATTTGGTGCTTTCTGAATATAACTCAATAAAAAATTTGAAAAAATCACAATATTTTGGGGGTTGTCAAAGGGGGAGGGGGTGCCAGAGGGGGAGGTGGGGTGGGGATGCAAGAGGGCGAGTAAGTGTTAGTCTCCCAGAATCATTGACTATATCAAGGTGCTATTTGATGATGTCTGGGCACTTTACATGTGTCTGAGATGATGCATAAAATAAATTCAGAACTTTTCAATTTTGCTTTGGGTGTGAGGGGTGGCCGACTCCCCCTAGAAAGTTTTACAATTTTAAAACGCTATTTAGTGCTCTCTCGGCACTTTCAAAGTGTATGAGTCAATTAAAAATCTGAGAAAATCACAATTTTTTTCAATTTTTTTGGAGGGGTGTCCAGGGGGCGAGGGCCGAGGGTGCCAGAGGGGGAGGTGGGGTGGGGATCCCGAAGGGGAGCAAGTGTTTGTCCCCCACCAGAAACATTGACTATATCAAGGAGCTATGTTATGAAGTCTTGGCACTTGGGCACTTTAAAAGTGTCTGAGACAATACATAAAATAAATTCAGAACGTTTCCATTGTATTGAGGGGATGTGAGGGGTGACCCACTCCCTCTAGAAAATTTTACAATTTTAAGATGCTATTTGATGCTTTCTGGGCACTCTAAAAGTGTATGAGATGATGAAAAATAATTACAAAAAAAATATTTTTCAAAATTTTTTTTTTAATTTTTAAATTTTTTTTGGGGGGTGTCAAAGGGGGGTGCGGTCGCACCCATCGCACCCCCCCCATCTGACGGGCCTGGACTTGCCAAGCAACGTAGACTTATAGATGTTTGTACTGAAATAAAGTAAATTGTGAAAATCTTAACATTTGTTGATTTCTGGAATAGCATAAAATAAGGGAACGTTCTCAGTGCTATTCGTTTATTGGTTGAATCTATGTGGCTTATTTCAATGCATAATTTCAGGTTTTTGTGAATCAATAAGGAGATGACATAAATGTATGATATATTGGGAGTTGGCCCACATACATCATTCTATGTAGGTCAAATTTTAGAAAATAAAGTCCCCTAAGTTTCTCAATGGATTCATGTAGAGCAAGGTCTTGGGCTTATTTTGAGCTTCGGTTCTCTGTCCTAGCCTTGGCAACGGATGTGAAAATTGGTCCTATAGGTGGCGCCCCCTACAATTTACCACCAAATTTAAAACTAATTATTATTTTCATGACTGAAACAATAAAGACATCTCAATTAGCTTAAATTGATCAATGGTACATTAAATTATGCATTAAAATTTTTCCAATCTGTGAGAATCATAATTTATGGAGAAATAGATAAATAACTCCTTAAAACGCCCCCTATTTTAAAGGGGGTACTTAAGTTAACTTTCGTAACTATTTTGTGTTATTCAGGATTCAAGCTTAACCCTTAAAATGCCCCCTATTTTAAAGTGGGTACTTAGGTTAAATTCCGCAACCTTCGTGTTATTCAGGATTCGAGCTTAAAAATATTCCTGAATATGTATAATTATGCTTATCGCATCCTACGACCCCTTAAGGTTGTTGTCGTACGCCCGATTCATTGGTAAGCCTGTCTTTCTACAATGTCGGAAAATGAACTACGCATTGCACTATTAAATGACCTACCTCGATACATTCCAGAGTATTTTAGAATTCTTTTTATGTTGTTAGATCACTAATTGTATGGGTTTATCGGCAGAACGAAGAGATTCTAGTTTTTACATCGGAAATATGTCAGCAATTTTCAAAATGTCGGAAGGGGAATTCCCCAGGGATTCCCCTTATGACTGGTGCATGCTGGGAACTGAATGGAGGAATTTGACGGTTGAAATATGTTAAATATTACACACAAATATTGCTATCAAAAACGAAAATATCTTCGTTCTGCCGATAAATACAAAAAATGATAAATAGACTGCTCCAATAACACAAATGCGAGTAGGTAGTTACCAGTTTCACCACCAGGTGGCTTGCTCGGGTCAGATAGCATGGCGGGTATAATAGAAAGTTCCCTTTAACTTAAATTACATCTGTTTTAGTGGTTCAATTTTCATATAGCCCTTATGTATCGAATAGTTATGCATATTTTAGTATGTCCAGTAAAAGAAAATGTTATATGTCCAATACAAGAAAAGATATTTCACTTTTTGTGATTTTTTAATATGGGGTCAATGGCACGGTGTATAACCCAAACGCTCCTACATGCACGACGGAGCGTTACATTTACGCAGAAACGCTCTGGAGCAAAATAAAATGGCGGCTAATGAAGATTCTACTATGACCGTAAGTATTGTTTCTCTCGTTTCTCTTACATATCATATGTCATGGTGAAATATTATGTACCATTCGATGAACAATACCGTGAGCAAAGATCTTATTTATTCAACTTCTGGTGGTAAACTGTTATTTGCTTGATCAAAGCTCCGTAGTGTGGATCGAACGAATCTGAAGATGACGATTTGACCACAAATTACGAATTAAACTAGTATTTCTATGAAAACGTTAATCATTCTGTTTAAGTAGTAGATCACAAATTTGTATATTCTCATTTCCTAAAATCCCAGTCCAAATCCATTACTTGTTCTCGAGAAATGTTTGTTTTCCTCGAAACGCTCCGTCGATTTAGACCACAATTTTAGAAACACTCTTACCATTTTGTTTTGATATCATTTTCAGATTATTAGGGAGCGTTTGGGTTATACACCGTGAATGGGGAATCAACCCGAACTAGAAGTCACATTTTCAAAAAAGATTGAATTTTCAAAGTTGATAAACAATTTTCGAAACCATATTTTTAGATGTATTTTTACCTGTAGATTTCAAATATGACATCACTTTAACTGAATTTTAGATATTTAATGACGTAAATCAATACCATTTCTACTCGCATCTAGTCTATTAGCTCTTCTATAGGGTTACCTGCATTTTACAGGCGAGCAGGCGAGGCAGGCGGGCGCTTTTATTTTTTTCATAGGGGTGGTACGATCAAAAACACATTCCAAAATTATTCTATTGCATGATTATCTTTGGGATTCTGTCGTCGTGTAACTATATTGCTAACCACAATTGCAGTATGGTGGTTGGTACTTGGTGGTATACGCAATATTGTAGCAGCAAATTGGAATCTGTTCAATAAAACGAGAGCGATAGCGATGTACGTCTGGTCTACTGCGTGCTGATTGGTCAACAGTGATCATCGGTGACGTCAGGGTCAAGTGAGGTCACCTGCTTGACCACTGAGAACATTAAATTTAGAGAAAATTGGGACAAACTGAGCATGGCATAAGTAAACTGAACAATATTGCAAAATATTACACAGGATTTAAAAGGCCGAAACTGTTTGGAAAGTTCCTAAATTTAGTGTTATTAAAATCTTGGGCGGAAGTTAAAAATCCAGTGTCCTTGAGGTGTCATTCCGGTAAATACCACTTCCGGGTAAGGAAGTGTTTTTTAATACTTTAAAAACGAAGCCATGACAACTTCAATGGTATGTATAGTAGGTTTAAGTGTATGCAATGTGGCCATTTGAGGTATGTATGTAAAGCTGAGGCCAAGTACTTTCTAAATGTGCCATTTTAAGAAAAAATCGCAAGAATATAGTCCCGTAAACTGGAACTACTTTATTCGTTAATTTTCATCGGTGAAGCAGGGATTTTACCTGAAAATGAGTCCCTATGTTGGCGTAGTGATACATAAAAATCGAGACGCAAACCCTATGTTAAATATAGTGTCAAGATGAAGGTTATGTATAGGGGAACGCAGAAATATAGTCATTGGAGAGGTTAAGCTAACGATGTTTTTCACAACGTAACCGTGAACGCAAAGTACAAAAATTAACAAAGGAATGTATCGAGCGCTCATAGTTTTATGCGCGCTTAGTCTACTTCAGATACTCTTTCAGCTTCAGAATTTCGGGTTTAGAACGGGAGTTTTTGAAATTTGACGTTGGGTCAACGGGAACCATTTTACTCGAGTCTATTGAACACTATGCTGTCAATTTTGATTTCAATGCACAGTTGAATTCTTGCTGAACACGATGATGTATGTCATGCATGATTTAGCGCCAAAAATCTTAGGAAACGAGCTCGTTTAAAATATGTATTAGAAAACCAGCTATAAAACCGCATCAATGACATACTATAGAATCATTACACGCTATGGTGTAGTCTAAACAAACACTGGATTTGAACGGCTATTTATATGAGAAGGCTACATGAATTTGTATATGGTCGAGTGATACGTACAGTGAAACCTTGACCTGACTGGAAGACGACAACAACAAGATAGGTCCAACAAGATAATGCAGTAAACTTGATTTCTTATTTTCAAGGACAATTTGGATACTTTTTATTCGGGTAGGCCTAAGGCCCAAGTATGTTAGCTTTTTTTGTTATGACAACATAATCCCAAAGATAGTCCATAAATTAATTTTGGAATGTGTTTTTGATCCTGCCCGGCACCCCTATGAAAAAAAATAAAAGCGCCCGCCTGGGTGCTTGCCCGCCGGTAAAATACAGGTAACCCTTCTATAGCCTTTGGTGATCCCCTAGAATGCCATGGAGTTGCTTTAATAGCCCCCTTTCGTTCCTTATTAGCATTAGTGATAACCAGTATGCCCTGGTTGTGCTTTAATAACCCCTATTGATTCCTTAATAGCCCTCGGGGACTACCTAGAATGCTTCAGGGTTCTCACTAGGCTTTTAGACTCCAGAGTCTAATAGCTTTTCCGGACTCTAAAGTGTTTTTTCCGAAGTCTAATTTTACGTTTTTGTCACATTATTTGCAGTAAAACTCTCGAGAAAATTCATACAAACAAGGAATAGGAAGTCAGAAACCTTTTAGAAATAATTAATTGGGATTAAAATATATATATAATCTGAAGAAGTATGTTGAAAAGTATACTGATATTGATCTCACATGGGGGAGAAGTAGTCGCGATACCGCGAAAAAAGTAGTCACAACATTACCGCTAAAAATCCAGGGTCTAAAAATTTCCCGGTGAGAACCCTGTGCTTGGTGTTGTTTTAAAGTAATCCTGATTGGTTCCTTAATAGCTTTAGTAATGGCCTTAGTGATAAGATTGCATTCCCTGGTTGTGCTTTAATAACCCTTATTGGTTCATCAAGTCTAGTAGTATGCCCTGGTTTTGCATATGGTCCTAATAGACCTTTGGGATTCCTCTGTATGCTAGGTTGTGCTTTGATAACCCACATTGGTTCATGAAATAGCCTTAGCAATTACATAGTATGCCTTGGTTGTGGTTTAATACTTCCTTGGTAGCTTTTATAGTGATAATCTGGAATGCATTGGTTGTGCTTTAAACGTATGGTTCTTATAGACCTCTGTGATTCCTCTGTATTCTTGGTGTTATTCAAATGGGGTCATCTGGGTGCTTCCTGGTCATCTCAACCCCAAGTCAACTCAACCCAGTAAAACTCAACCCCAAGTCAACTCGACCCCAAGTCAAGTCAACCCCAGTAAAATTCAACCCCAAGTCAACTCAACCCTGTAAAACTCAACCCCAGTAAAACTCAACCCCTATATTTCTATATATTGATAACCTTATAAGAAAATTTATTTCATAAAAATAATTCTGATTATTCAGTTTGTGATTTTCATTCTTAATAGACCACTGCCTTTTTAGATTATAGTTAATAATGAGTTTATCTCCGAAATGTCAACATGGTACTAATAGGATTAAAATATGGGTCATTTTATTAATCTTGCTAATAGATTTGTTTTGTTGTAATCCCTACGAGGTTGACACTCATGATTATTTGGAAAACTGGAACATGACCATTGCTTTCCAGGGGCATAGCCAGCTTTCAGTCAGGCGGGATGCAATCGCCCAAAAAATCAGGTTTTCAGTCAGGGGGGTGCCGATGTTTTGACAAAAATGATGCAACTTCCTTCAAAATTGGGGGGAGGGTGTGTGCGCACCCCTCCTGGCTACGCCTACATGTATATGCTTTCAGTCTATTAATTAGTAAATGTTAATGATTTTGCTAATGCATGTTCATATAAATAAAAAGTTATATTACATTTTTAATTATTTCTAAATTATCTGAAATTTGATTTCAAAAGATGTCTTAAATTAAATAATAGTGACAACTTGATGAATTATCCTTGAGCTTAACCGTTTTTTGAATACTTTTACAACTTTCTGTTCAAAGTATCATGCAAAATGCTTCAGAAATGAATGACTTCAATTATTCATCATAAAATATTAAATTAGACATTGCACAAATAAATAGGGTTGAGTTTTACTGGGGTTGAGTTTTACAGGGTTGAGTTAACTTGGGGTTGAGTTTTACTGGGGTTGACTTGACTCGGGGTTGAGTTGGACTGGGTTGAGATGACTTGGGGTTGAGATGACCTGTCACCATCTGGGTTATTACATTGTAAAATCAGATTATCAGGTGATAAACAGAATATCCTTTGTGGCAAAATCATTTTCAAGAACGAAGCCATATTCCAATGGGTCAAACTGAGTATTTGATAAAATATGTATTTGCATATATATAATAGGATTTTATTCATACTGATGCCCTTTTAGGACCAAACCTACATCTGATATAAAATTTTCAATAATAGTAAATATAGCAATATAAAATGTTACTTTGATATAAGAATCCTGTCCTGTCCTGTAATATATCGAATTTTGAAGCAATTTGCTATTGATTTTGCTTATATGTGCATGTATTAAGCTCAAAAATAGCACAAAAATAGAAAAAATATTCTCAGGACAAAAGAGAAATATTTCCAAATAAAAATATTCTTCCGGATACTATACTATAACAAACAACTAAAACAAATGAACATAGACGGCTATAACACTGGTATATGCAGTCTATGCCGTAGTGACATAGATACTTTAGAACATGGAATATACCATTGGGAGGCCGTACAAGACTTCCTAATAACATCTTTCAACCAACTTGACGAAGATGTACCCACAATTGAGAAATTCCTTTTCGGAGATGGAAAAACAGAAAACGAACATCTATTCCTGAAACAAAAGATATTCCTAAACACATGTAAAAGGAAAATAAGGAGACCTAATATGATAGGCTGGCAAAACTTCCTAAAAACAGAGAAAAAATAGAAGAAAGCATCAGCCAAAGAAGAAAAAAACCTGAACTTATGGAACAGCAATGGTTGAAACTCAAACATTTCATAACGTAGTAAAATACACACTGGGAACATAAAAACCCCCTCACCAAGCTCAAACCATCGAGCAGAAAATCACAAAAAGTCCCCCTCTTGCCTTTTCCCCTGCCCTCCCCCCCCCCCTTCCCTTCCTCTTTTTATCAAAACTACTATGCTAAATAAGGCTAATATTATATATAAATACGATATTATAGCATATGCAACTACTGTATGTTTTCTTTCTACAATATTGTATTTGTACAACTTTTTATACAGAATAAAAAAAAGAAAAAAAAAGCTCATATGATGATGTATTATATGAAATCCAAATTTCTATCAAATGGGGTCGTAACTCGCCACAATATAGCGTCAATGACAAAGGAATCTGAATTTGAGATAATTTACGAAGACAACAGCATATGGTAAATAATTCATTTATTTATGAGCAAAGGTTAACTATTAAGTCTCCCACACACCCAAGTCTACAAATTCAAGGATATTTTCAAGCCAAAATCTTGAATGAAACATGAGTTACAGTGAGTTATAGAAGCTATAGTGCGTGTGTATTCCCTATATAAGGGGTATTTTAAGGGGTAAATCAATAATTTCTCAGTGTTTTCAGTAGGCTTGCTTATATTCAACCATTAAAAACACATTTTCTTTACGAATTTTGAAGCAATTTGCTATTGATTTTGCTTATATGTGCATGTATTAAGCTCATATGATGATGTATTATATGAAATCCAAATTTCTATCAAATGGGGTCGTAATTTGAAGCAATTTGAAGCTTATATTTTTTTTTACTTATATTCAACCATTAAAAACACATTTTCTTTACGAATTTTGAAGCAATTTGCTATTGATTTTGCTTTAGTTTAGGGGCAATATGCGCGAGGTTCAATTTTTTGGTTCAGTTTCTTGCGCATAGGCATTCTTAAATAATGATCACGTGATCGCACTTGACCAATTGAAAATGGTTTGAATCAGGTCTTCAGCTACCAGCCAATCGTAGGACTCATACTGATTACTGCTCGGAAATTGAGTATTGGATAAGTTGAAAAATAAATGCGGAGTTTGTAAGGTGAATTAAAATAAATATTCGATCTCCATGACTCTTCAACCTTGAAGGGAGAATGATCCGATGTTTATTTCGTTTGTAATTTGGCAATTTTGATTCATTCAGGGATTGGTCAATGTAAATAAGTTTACTATTGAATTTACCAAGCCCACGGTGTATAACCGAAACGCTCCTACACGCACGACGGAGCGTTTCATTTACGCGGAAACGCTCCGAAGCGAAATAAAATGGCGGCTAATGAAGATTCCACTATGACCGTAAGTATTGTTTTTCTTGTTTCTCTCACATATCATATGTTATGGTGAAATATTATGTACCATTCGATGAACAATACCGTGAGCGAAGATCTTATTTATTCAACTTCTGGTGGTAAACTGTTATTTGCTTGATCAAAGCTCCGTAGTGTAGCTCGAACGAATCTGAAGATGACGATTTGACCACAAATTACGAATTAAACTAGTATTTCTATGAAAACGTTAATCTTTCTGTTAAAGTAGTAGATCACAAACTCGTATATTTTCATTTCCTAAAATCCCAGTCCGAATCCATTACTTGTTCTCGAGAAATCGCTTGTTTTCCTCGAAACGCTCCGTCGATTTAGAACACAGTTTTAGAAACGCTCTTACCATTTTGTTTTGATATCATTTTCAGATTATTAGAGAAGAGTTCCGAATCGAATCTATCTCTTTAAAACGTGTTGTACTTGTTAGGCAAATTGAAACATCTGAACCTGGTGGTGCTAATCGTGCTACTAGCTGATTTAAGCCTACATTAGATGATGTCATGCCTACAAATGTGCTAAATCATAAAACTAAAGAAAAAAAACGAAAGTTTACATGTGAATTAATCTTTCTTTTTTTGATGCAAAGGGGTATAATAGATCTTTTTTCTCTTCCTGAAAAGGAAAGGCAAGCTATATATTTCATAAACTGATCTAGACTACCGGAGCGTTTCCAGTTCACTGTGTTAACCAGATCGGAGCGTTTCTTGAATATGAGAATGTCATCAATTTTAAGACTGGATTTTCGGTCATCAAATCACTATCACGATAATGTATGGTGCGTTGCAGCATTGGAATTTGACTAAAATATACGTTGGTGCTCTAATCTTGGCTCAACTAATCACATGTATCGACAAAATAGGTTTTTACCGGTAGAATGACAAATACGTTTTTGAATTATAGTGCTTCGTACAGCTCTTCCTAATTGCTTCAAACGTCAACAGCCAGCCAAGTACAACATGAATATCACACCCATCGAATGGTATACTCGAAATATGTAACTCATACCTCTTATTCCCATTATTGGGGAAATCGTCAGACGGCTCATCATTCCCGCCAGCCAGTTTTCCTACTCCGGAGCGTTTCTTTGTTTAATTTCAGTAATGAAACGCTCCGTCGTGCATGTAGGAGCGTTTGGGTTATACACCGTGAAGCCTACACACAAATTCCCCAAAGCAGAAAATGATCGGTTAGCATATCAATATGTCGATGTAAACATTCTGTATTTTAAATTCTCTAACCCCCAATAAAGTTAAAAGTAGCCATGAAGATCGCTAGGCAGTACTTCAGAAAGACACAAGGTAATGAATTAGAAACATCTGAAGCGATGATGGTCTCAGATCTTACTAAAATACGCTAGTTTTCCAGTTGCGTCCACAAAACGCAATCACTTTTTATTTCCGGGTCCAAGAGATATAGTTTGCGTGTATGTAATGTAAGGACGGCGTTATTGAAAACATAGATTTCTGCTTAAATTTTAATCTATTATCTATTTTATATGAACTACAGTCATTTATATTGGTCTAAACTGAAAGAAAACTATTAATACTATGCGGAGTAGTGGGTTTCCGACAACTGGATTTGCTGAAGTGAGGATTTCCCATGTTAAAAATAAGAGGTCAATTATACCGAAACACATTATACCAACGCGCATTATACCGAAACCCATTATACCGATGCGCATTATACCGAAAGGCGTTATACCGAATGCCATAGTACCGATGCACATATATCGAACACATATTTAAAGTTTATTTGGAGTAAAATATTAGACAGTTTTTAAAGTTTTGATAAACGATATTTTATTAATTAGAATTGACGAATATCTTTACAAACGAGAGAACATGTATTTTGAGACTAGAACAACCTGTCATCAGAGATAGAAAAGCCGCTACCCATTCAATTGTCTGTTTGTCTGTTTGTCTGTCTATTTATTTTGAAAACAACTCAATAATTTGTAGGAATACGCCTAATGACCATAGGACGTCTGATTTAGAACAATCTTCGAAAATGGAAGCCAATTAAAAAAGTTGCCGCCACAATTCTAACATTTATTCTGTGTTGTCTAACCTTTAATGCAAGGATCCCTTCTCGAAGGGCAGAAAAATGGGATAAAAATGTAAAAGAAAATACAGTAAATTAAATTGAAATTAAATGTAACGCATTGTATAATATTTTCAAGAAATGACAACATTACGTACATTTTTGTGCTTTGAAATACCTTAGCCACATATACAACACTCCACGCACCATTGGAAAGCTTATCTTGTCTTCTTTAGTGTCCTTTCTGACAGAAGTGAATCAACTGTTACGCATTGAACTTTATTAATAGATGACAAAACATTTTTTGCTGACCGACAATATTACATATGATTTGAAATAGCGAGCCACATGTAAACAAACCATTGGAAAGCTTGTTTAGTGTTCTTCTTTAATCTCATTCATAACAAAATGGAATCAAATGTACACGGAAATGTTCGGGTCATCACAAAATCATCGTGTCGGACTGTCGTTTTCAGTAAAAACGCGCACGAGTTTCGGTACAACGCGCATCTGTATATCATGTTCATTGGTTTTCAGTACAATGCGCGTCGGTATAATGGGTTTCGGTAAAATGGGCGTCGGTACAATGAGGTGATCCCAATGAGAGTATACAAAATGTAAAATATAAAAAATTTTGTTTCAGACAATTTTTTAAAATTTCAAAGATTGGCTAGAGACTCGAGTAAATCTAGACAATATTTGAGATTATAGGGCTTTCAAAACACCATAGTTTGGATATGGTGATAGAAAATCCACCTGTCATTTAGAGCTATTTTGTTCCAAACTCGAAACTGTTTGAACTGGTTTCCCAGAATAAAAAAAATTGATCAGATTCAGGCCTGTCAACTGTCCCGCAATTTGCGTATTTGTCACGCATTTGCTGAAGAATTTGAAGTAACGGAAGTTATTTTTGCGTGACAGAAAATGTCACGCAAATACGCATTTTACCTGGTAATTGTCAAGCAAAAATATTTCTGTAGAAAAATTTCTAAAAAAGATCGTCTACACAGCAAAAATACGAACGGCGGAAAAAAATGTACGCATTTCGTTCGAACTTTTCACGCGAATTACGTATATGTCACGAATTCCGTTCGAAATTTTTCGTACCTACCCCCCCCCCCCCGTTGACGGATGTTTGAAACGTGAGCGCAGCGAGCGCGAAAAATTTGAGGTGTTCAAAATTTGGCAAGATGTAATAAAATTAAAACCAAGGTGTTCAAAGTTTGGATCAAGGTGTCCAGATTTGGACCAAGGTGTCCACATTTTGAGGGGAGGTGTTCAACATTTCCAAGTCACTCATGTTAGGTGTTCCCAAGTTGACAGGCCACAGGGGCTTGTCTCGAGGCGTCGGGCAAGCCCTCCGATGAGTCTACTGCTTATTAATAGTATTAAGGGTGGTCGGTTTTGATGCTACCTGAAATTTGTAGAAAATGATTGTTAGATATATCAAGTAAAAATATATGGAATCCTTTCAATAATCGACATGCTGATTCAAACAACACTACAGAGTAAACTTACCTAAAATGGTAGCAATCCATCCACTTGTTGCTGAGATGTGTGAAGAACATGTAAGGAAGTGATGAAATTTAATTTCAAATGCAAAACACGACAATTTTCACCCTCAAATTGTTAGCTCCAGAGTCGATTTCTTCCTCAAGACACGTCCACTGTTAAAAATCGGTAGTTCCTAGAGTTCTTTGTTTACTTAGGTTCATTTCCGTATATTATTTTTAACGAAGGACAGCCTATAACGACTGCTATACGCAAAATAGATGCATGAAATTATGTTTCGAAACTGAAAATGTGTTACGTGCGCAGTTGCGTTCAATCCAGCAATTTGATTAGTTCATATTATATGAACGCATGCGCAATGACCACATATTTTTCTAGATAGATGTCACTTGCGTTCATTATTTCACATAACACATTTTCAGTTTCGAAACATAATTTCATGCATCTATTTTGCGTATAGCAGTCGTTATAGGCTGTCCTTCGTTAAAAATAATATACGGAAATGAACCTAAGTAAACAAAGAACTCTAGGAACTACCGATTTTTAACAGTGGACGTGTCTTGAGGAAGAAATCGACTCTGGAGCTAACAATTTGAGGGTGAAAATTGTCGTGTTTTGCATTTGAAATTAAATTTCATCACTTCCTTACATGTTCTTCACACATCTCAGCAACAAGTGGATGGATTGCTACCATTTTAGGTAAGTTTACTCTGTAGTGTTGTTTGAATCAGCATGTCGATTATTGAAAGGATTCCATATATTTTTACTTGATATATATATATCTAACAATCATTTTCTACAAATTTCAGGTAGCATCAAAACCGACCACCCTTAATACTATTAATAAGCAGTAGACTCATCGGAGGGCTTGCCCGACGCCTCGAGACAAGCCCCTGTGTGACAGGCCTGCAGATTCGACTCACCCTTTTTAGTTGCACGTCGACCAACAGATAGGAATGCTGATTTGAGTATTCGGGTCGACACTTGTTGAGACACAATCATCCAAAATACGTACTTTTCTTGTAAAATGTAAACTAGGCCTAATCGAAGAATTTTAAAATTTTGGCTTTGTGGAAAAGATGAAAAGTTTCTACTGGTTATAACGTCCGGGTTGTACTAAATACCACCTAGGTGCCCCACACCTAGGTGCCCCCATTGAAATGCCTTACTGGCATATTTTACTACTTTATTTCAAGCTAACATCTTTCCAAGTGTTTAATGGTACATAAAAAAGTATTTTTATGGAACTTGTGTAGATATTTCTGTTTGTCATTATCTTTTTAATTGTCTTGAAAATTTTGATCGTTGTCAAAAAGGCCATTTGTTAGGATAATATTTCATTAATTGCCCACTAAAAATGCCACAAATTCACCAGGGGCGTAGGAAGGTGTAAATTCAACACTACGCCAAAAATCCCGCCAAAAATATGAAACAATTGTGTCAATATTCTATATCAAAACGCCTATTTTATGCTCGTAAAATGTCATTTTATGAAAACAGAGATTTTAAGCTTGCAATGTTTTTCACAACCTAAATGTGAACGGAAATACTAAAGCGATGCATTTGTATGGGCGATTGGTCATACGTATAGGTTGGCGTTTCGATTTTATATGCAAGCTTTAAATCCCTGATACCTTTTTAATGTGCTTTAAAATGTTCGAATGATTTTCATCATTTAAAATCACCTTGGAAAGCCTATCGTTTAAATCTCGACACAAATCATTCTCACTTTGCTAATGTCTCGAACGATTGAGACGACCAATTTCCAAAACAATAAGAGATTTTTTAATAATTTTCGAATAATTGAATTTAGATATATAGTATTGTCTGATTCCATCGTGTACCGTGCAATACAATACGTACAGATTAAAGAAACTAGTTTGATCAATTGATATGAAGAAACGCATTCGTGATCAATGAAACAAAAAAAACACCCCCACAACAAAGGTCAAATCGAGGTCAACGTGACTTAGGGGGTGCCAAAAATGTTATAAAACAAGAATCTATTATTTTTCAAATGAAAAAAAAGTAGGTAATCGCTTTTCTAGAACTGAAATCAATGAAACGTGTTATTGAATAATCAGCATTTTCAAGTTGTTTTTGTCGTTAACATTCATATTTCAAGAAGTACTACTAATAACAATTAGTGGTTTAGTAAGAAAATAGATAATTGCTGACTTAACTATAATTTCTGTCTATGATTTTGCATAGCAACGGAATATAAATCGATGTAGTGAAATTGAAAAATCGGGGTAGGGGAGAATAAAAAAATATACATCTTTTAAAGTGGTTCATCATTATAATCATATGATACCATAGTTTGCATAAGCATTACGGAACATGCAGAAAAAATGAAAAAACAGTTTTTCTCTCAAATTCGTGAAGAGAACGCGATTCACGAATATTTGGCGAAATTGTATTTTACTTTTAAAATTCATAAGATAGTCTCGATTTTCATGTCATATGTTGGTAAGGGAATTCAATCTGTTAAATGATATTTTCCAGACAGACAAATAATGATATGGTATCCACAAAACATTTCTTTGGGCTAGTGTGCTCGAGATTACTTTTACAATTTATGAACAATGAGAAAATATGACTAAAGAACATAGGAACATTTTTATTCTCACTTTTCAACACTACGCACTGGCGTTTTGGCGTACATTGTTCCTACGCCACTGTTCACTATATTAGCAACTCAAGTAAGAACAATAAATATATTTCAAATATAACATTTAAGCATTAAAACAGTTTTATTACTACAAATAAGTGACCATACATACATGAACAAAATTCCGGGTGGCTATTGTAAATCCGACCATCGTATGCTATATTTCTCGTTATTTTTTGATAATTTGATATGACTACGGGTGGCCATCTAACAATAAATCTTTTTACATTTCATTGCACTATTTTACATTTCTTTGCAATATTCTCGACTACAAATTATTATTTCAAGTCTATTATATGTCAAGTTAATATGACAAAGGAAATAATACTATATTTAAAATGTGTATGTGGTTTAAAATGGAATTATAAATCCAGGTCCCCAAGGGGACACCTAGGTGGTATTTAGTAACATCCTAACGTCCCGTTTGGCAAAACTGCCCTAATTCACGTCACCATACTAGTCAATGGGCAAAAGGGCAAACGCCTGACTTTTTATCTCGAGTTATAGATTTATGTGGCCTCACTGGCCTATCTGAGGTTCTAAAGCTATGTCTAAGCTACATCTTGACACTAAACTCAATAGGGGCCAATCATCTACTTTTTGAAATAATTGGTCAATTGTGACACTACCCCCTCTCTCTGCAGACACAAATTGAAATTCACAAAAATGAAGGCAAAATTAATACGCCACTTGACTCGAAATTTTCCTTCAGATAACCCAAATAAACGCATTTTCAGAAGAAATGGCATGTTGCCATTGCAAAAAGATTACAACTGTGCCTACATACTAGCTTACTGACTCGTCATGATCACAATTGTGTTGGGACTACATTTATTTTTGAATACTACTTTTTTCTATTCAGCGGAAGTGACGTATTAGGGCATTTTGGCCTAATAGCCACATGGTTGGATGATTTCTGGCTTTAAATTGCGTTTTTCCAATTTACTTGAGTTTTTCAAGTAGTTTTGTGCAGTTTAAGAATATTCTGACAGCAATTATGAAAAATATGGCTACTTCATTACCCCTGGGGTCATTTTTCCAAGAACCCAATGGTTTTCCTTTAAATTTGACTAGTTTTTCATTTACATCATGAAATCCACTGCCTGATGGTGACATTTTTCAGTATCGTGTCAAGAAATTGAGTATTTTATTGCATATTGCGATTTTTAGCCAAAATCACTGAACCGTGAACCAGAAAATTGGACAAATTTGGCCCACTTTTTGGCAAAATCTTACTAAAATTATCACTTTTTTCATACTTTATTCCATTCAACAACCTCCTGATTTGAAAAATGATGACAAATTTGATCAGTTTTGATTCTGGCCTAGAGAATTGGGACTTTTGAGATATTTTTTAGCTCGAATGTAGTCATTCAGAGTGAGCAAATACATCAAAAATTGACACTTAACTCACCAATTTCTGACTGCACCCCCGATATGTACCTTCTTTCTATACTGGAAACCATAAGATGGAAAATTCAATCTTTATGATGAATAGCAACTCGTTGGCTTCCCCATTTACGACAACAAATGACATTTAGGGGTCACTAAGGACAAAATTGAAGCCAAATATCGTCAAAACCAGTGGTTTTTGGGGTAAAAAGCGAAAACTGCTGATTCAGCAAAAACATTAAATTTGTTCATGAAAATTCCCCTTTTTGCCTCCGTCCAAAATATGTTTCACACTAATAAACTTCAATTCTTGGCGATTCTGAGTAGTTTTAAAAAAATTTGGTCACTTTCACATGTGACTAATAGGCAAAACTGCCCTAATTCACGTCACCATACTAGTCAATGGGCAAAAGGGCAAACGCCTGACTTTTTATCTCGAGTTATAGATTTATGTGGCCTCACTGGCCTATCTGAGGTTCTAAAGCTATGTCTAAGCTACATCTTGACACTAAACTCAATAGGGGCCAATCATCTACTTTTTGAAATAATTGGTCAATTGTGACACTACCCCCTCTCTCTGCAGACACAAATTGAAATTCACAAAAATGAAGGCAAAATTAATACGCCACTTGACTCGAAATTTTCCTTCAGATAACCCAAATAAACGCATTTTCAGAAGAAATGGCATGTTGCCATTGCAAAAAGATTACAACTGTGCCTACATACTAGCTTACTGACTCGTCATGATCACAATTGTGTTGGGACTACATTTATTTTTGAATACTACTTTTTTCTATTCAGCGGAAGTGACGTATTAGGGCATTTTGGCCTTTACACCGTTCCGTATTAGTGGTTTTGTTGACATTAATACGGAATAAATCTGATCATACCATTTCATGAAAAGCCAATATTCTCAATGAACAATATAACAGTGTATTCACTGATGCTTGATGTATTGCAGTGATATTATCTCACCATACCTGCAAATTATCTTCCAGCAATCCATTGATGCAGGGACCCCGGGGCAGGGACAGTCCCCTCAGACCACGGATAGTGGGAAGTCCTCCATATATTACTTATATTATATACACATGCTATTGAAACCCAGATTCAAGGTATTGTGTTTCATACCCCATTTAAAACATACTAACATTGTATAACACTACTTATTATCTTGAAGTAAGTAAGTATATATTACTTATATTATATACTATGAGGTTATGTAATGGTTGATTCCGTATATCGTGGTTATACTCAAGTGAGTATATGATATATTCACGAGTGACCGAAGGGAACAAGTGAATATATCATATACTCACGAGAGTCTAACGATATACAGAATCAACCATTATATGATCTTATTATCCCACCCTAATCTTCAATCAATAAAAGATTAATCTAAATTCAGCCATTCTGATTTATCAGAATCCCTCTTTACCTAACGCTTTTGAGAGAAAAGATAGTAAAGGCTGTGGATCCCACAATGAAATTCAGCAGTTGTATATCAAGTCGAAGTCGAGTTGTATACGCTGCTCAGGAGTTGTATACGCTATCCAGAAGTTGTATATCGTTCTCAAGAGTTGTATACGATAAGTGTTGGTTTTATATTGCAGTTATACAATGCTATATATTATACAATCATATAAAGCACTTAGGGTGGGATAAACCAGTGTATATAATATAAGTAATAGCCTATATGGAGGACTTCCCACTATCCGTGCCTCAGACTGGAAACATGCCAATGTTTCAGCTATATACAAGAAAGAACGCAGAAACGAGGCAGTAAACTACAGGCCTGTGTCTCTCACATCAGTTCCACTTCCATTGCAAGATAATGGAACATATCATATTTCACCATGTTATGGACCACTTTGATCTCCACAATATTCTTGCTAACCAGTGGTTAGTAACCACCACGCCGTGACATGGATTTAGAGCTAAACACTCGTGTGAAACCCAACTTGTAAACACCATAGAACAGATTGCACGAGCTCTTGATAACAACAAACAGACTTATTAGTACTGGACTTCTCTAAAGCATTTGATACCGTCGCACACTAGCGCCTGCTCCTAAAGCTTAATCACTACGGAATTCGCGGAAACAACTTGAGCTGGCTCAGATCTTGGCTCGTTGGAACTGGAAGGTCCCAATGCAACATGTAGTACTGGATGGAGAATCTAGTGCAAGAACACCAGTGAAATCGGGTGTCCCTCAAGGAACTGTGCTCGGACCGCGCTCTGCGGCTTCCTTGTCTATATTAATGATATGGGCAGCGACTTATCAACAACAACCAGCCTCAAACTATTTGCAGATGACAGCCTCCTCTTCATGTCTGTCGAGAATCAACAGGCATACTAGTTGAAAGCCCATGGTGGACTCAATAAGTAAAGTCAATGAATGAAACATTGCACTCGTGAATGAAATGAAGCAATCAAGATAATAAGTAGTGTTATACAATGTTTCAATTATAACCCATTCGTCATGGAGAGGGTAAGAGGCCATGCCGGTTTGAATGTACCAACCCCTTTGCAAGAAAATCATCTAAGTGGCAGCATGAGAAGGGAGGTTGGTCATGCAAATAAGGAAAAAGAGGAGGAGAGGGGTATCAAAGTACATCTGACTGAGAATTATCATTTTAGGTTCCCCTCCCCGGTCAACAGTTTAGCCATGGTTTAAGTAGCATGGGACCACACTTTGGCAGAGTCCACCACACAAGGGGTTTCAGTGGCGTAGCCAGGATTTGTCAGGAGGGGGTTCTAATATTTTCTGCCAAATTTGCCAAATGTGCTTAAATTTTGCCAAATTTGCTTAAGTTTTGCCAAATTTGCTTAAATTTTGCCAAATTTGCTTAAATTTTGTCAAAATTGTTTCAATTTTACCAAATTTGCTTAAATTTTGCCAAATTTGCTTAAATTTTGCCAAATTTGCTTAAATTTTGCCAAAGGACGATTCTCGGTTTGGAGAACGAAGTTCATCAATCTAAATGAGCATTATCCCTGCTTCGGATAAATTTGATTTTTTTACATAATATAGATTTGAATGTCCTCTTTTGAATAGATATAATTTAATTTGGGTAATATTTCTAGATTTTTCGCAAAAAAATATTAGCGCAGTACACTGATGAACTTCTTTCCCCAAATCGAGACTTGTATTTTATTGAATTGGTCTAATTGAGTGTTATCCCTGCTTCAGACAAATTTTTTATTTTTACATCTTGTAGATTTAAATGTCCTCTTTTGAATATTCATAGTTTAATTTGGGTAATATTTCTATATTTTTCATAAAAAAATTATTAGCCCAGAAGACTGTTCTCCAAACCGAGAATCGTCCTTTGCTTAAATGTTGCCAAATTTGCTTAAATTTTGCCAAATTTGCTTAAATTTTGCCAAATTTTCTGAAATTCTGCCAAATTTGCTGTATGTTTGCCAATTTACCTCAATTTTGCCAAATTTGCTTTAATTTTGCAGTTTTCTTAATTTTGGTCTAATTTAATTAATTTTTGACAAGTTTCTAAAATTATATTTAAATTTTGCCAATTTTACTTAAATGCAAATAATGGATAAATTTTGCCAAAGTTTCATTGTTGCCAAATTTTCATAATTTTTGCCCATTCGCTAAAATTTAAAATTTTACCAAATTTTTTCAAGTTTACCAAATCTCAAACAATTGCAAAAGCAAAAAATAGGTAAAATATCCCAAGACCAAGTTCATTTATTAGGGCAGATTTTTTAAATTTGGACCCAACATACCACAAATTCACAGAAATTAGCAGACATAGAACCCCCTGCCCCTCCCCCCAATTTTAAATCGCTTGTACAACGAGCTTTATAAATAAATAGGAGCCAAAAATCAGTAAACAACTCTGTGTGAGTGATCTTTATACTTGCTCTCTGATCTAGCTACAGCATGAAAAAATAAGAACGTTGTAAGTAAGAATTTTCTAGCGTTCACAATTTTGGTGCATCACGGCCCAGTGTCACAACAAAATTCTCTGCAGATTTATATCAAAAATTATACCATTTTGACGTTATGTACAACAATCAGATAATTTCAACTTGGTAGGTATGCTTTGTTTGTGCATTTGAATTCATTTTGAAGATATTACTTCAGTATTTCAGGCCTAAATTGCAAAGAGCATACATATTATCGCCCATTATTGATTAGAAGTTTTTTGTTTTTCTGTTTTTTTTAAAATCTTTTTTACTCAAAATGAAGCTATAAATCTCACATATTTCCATCTTGACATATAACTCAATTGTCTTTGGGTAATAAAAAACGATAAATTATTGAAAGACTGCAAAAATTTTACTCAAAGTTTGGAGGTTTGCATAATTGCCAGAAAGGGTGGGTTCGAATTTTTTTAGGCAAGATTTGGGGGGGTTCGCACGAGCCCTACGAACCCCCTCTCCCTACGGCCCTGGGTTTCATCTCTTTTTGAACCATTAAAGACAAGTTTTCATACAAAATACGTTGAATTCTCCAATTGCTTAATTCTCGCTTGAATGCTCATGTTTTACTCGTCTTTTCAATTGCAATTTTGGAATAGTTCCATTATTAAGTTTTTCGTATGTATACATCGCCCAGAAGTCCAAATGATCGAGCTATTTGAAGATAATCCGTCCAAATTGGGGGCAGTTTGTGAAGGTTATAATGGGTTGCAAAGGTTGATCTAACCATGACCAGTTTCTTATGCATCACTTTACTAAATTAAATGAAGATTGAGTACCACCTCTAGTGTAGCTGTGCAAGTGGGATTACAACCCCTTGAATCGTTTTAGAAATTTCTCTATGCCCATCCCCTCTTTAAAAATGTCTTGTAATACATTCTAAGCTAAGCACATCAATTGACCTTTTTCCATATAAATGGAAAATATATGCCATCATGGGTATTGGTAGGGCTAGGGTAGGACTAGAACACATGTAAATGTATTACCGAGTCACTTAAGGGAGGGGGGGGGGGTGTATAGGGATATTGTATATCGTATAAGAGGATGAAAATTTATTGTATATTGTATAAGAGGGGGCAAATTTTATCGTATATGGTATAAGAGGTGTAAAAAATATGGTATAAGAGAAAATATATGGTATATGTTATCTCAAAGCACCAGAAGGTTAATTATATGTTTAAAAAAGAATTGGGGCACTCGGAAGGCTAATTTTGAAGAAATTGTGCCCTGAAAAATCTCCATTGTGCTGACTCTTTTACTATAATCGTGCAAACATGGAAGAGTAGTCTCTCTAATTTGGTTCCACATTGAAGGTCGATCAATAATAGATGAGAAAAATACTCTCAAATGTTTTTTGCCATTTTCATTTAAATTTTCACAGGAGGTGTTAAATACAGCGTCGAATAAGAATGCCAAATGTCCACGGGTTACTAGAGTATCCGCGTATATTGAGTATGACCGGTTCTAAGCTTACGAGTGTGACCGTATTTCTGTTCCTATAAACAGACGAGGTGAGTACTTGCTTTTAATGAACACTTTCGAACGTTTTCTTTTATCCTACTTGGTCAATGAATGATACTTATACTTATAATGCCAGGCATATCACAAGGGGCCTTAATCAAGAGAAAACGTATTAATATTAGATTGAAGCCGTAAAATCCTAGTTTCCAGCATCTTTGATCAGTTTTTGTGTAACACAACGCAACTCCGAAAAGGATGACACATCTTATGTATAATATATAGCTAGATCTACGAATTAGTCATGAATATTTTAAATAATTTAGCCTGCTCTGTCCAAATATGATACATCTTTGAATTTTTGAGAATACGAATGTCACATGGTGCCCCATTATTGGAGAATACGGTTGTGAAATGTCTTCCATGACATTTCACAAGCGTATCCTCTGGGAAAAGATAAATCCTTCTCTTGCTCACTCTACGGGGGATCATATAAACTGAGATTTGGAGATCTTGTTCAGGTTAGCCATAAAAAGGTTTGGGATTTGTTTTTTTCTACTGTGATATTAATGATTTGGCTCTAAGGCGAGAAATCTGTACTTTCTGATTCTGATTGATATTCCATTATGAACAGTTACATTGCTAAAATAGCTCATGTTTAACATTTTTTTGTTACATTACTATTAAATACAGCATAAACTATATTCAACAAACACAATTTCAAAAAGGATAATATAGAAGTTAACCTTTATTTTCCATTTTTAAGCAGCTGTGCCTCTCATGACTTTCCAAAACAGGTCATATTCGTAGCCTAAGAACCGGTCATACTCCATATACGTGGAAACTCTAGTAGCCCGTGAATGTCATTGACTCTTCTCAACTTTGATGAAAAATATGGTCACTATAGCTACTTGTGTTTCGGGGTATGTGGGATAAATCATTAGAATATTTGAGTATAAAGTGTTCATACAGCGTATGTCTTAATTCAAGCATCATTAGATATTCTTTTTTATCCCATACTAAGTAGTGTCATAGGTAAATAACATGCGGGAATATAAGCGATATCTGAAGTGAGCGGCTGATATATATATCACCTGCTCATCAGCAATCCCAGGGAATTTCTTTTGGTGCTTTTTTGAATTCCCGGGATATACTTTGGCTCTATTTGATAAACATTAATTTCATACATTGTTAAATGTTAAAACCTGTTGAGTTTTAAAAAAATAAAAATTGTTGAGGGCTTTAAATTGAGATAAATATTCATGTTTTGATTGTAATTATCATTTTTTGTAATTACTACATAAGTTCCCTAACATTCAATGCATATTTAATTCTCATAATCTACTAAGTATAGGATAAATCAGTTATTGAATGCTTGATTTTTGATAAATTGTATTTCCCTCAGATATACGCTGTATCAAAAACCTCCCATTAAATAACCTCTTGGGTTTGTAGAAAAAACCGGGTACCGGGTAGTAAATCCTCCATGCTGGGTTCAAACTTGATACCCGGTACCCGGTCGAAAAAACCGGGTACCCAAAAAACGAAAAATACGAATATACAGGGCGTTCATAAAGTTCTTGCAAACGTTCTCTAAAATTTTTGTATCTCAGTCAATCTGGCTGAAATTTTCACTCAGTATACCTACACTATTCATACATTGAGATCCTAAGTTTTAATTAATAAGTCCTTGAGGAAAAAAAGTTATGGTTGTTATAGTCACATGAGTCAGGGGTAGGCGGAGCAGGCAAAAAAGGATCTGTTTTGTTTGAATGTTCAAAATGTTTTTAACTTGTCCTATTTACTTTAATAACAGTATTTCAAGAGTATAGGTGTTCAAAATAGTGTCTATTGTGGTCTATATACCTCTGCTGTCTTACCTACCATTCCTCAAATAGATGGGGGGACCCATTTGGAAAATCTATTGCGATTGACCTTTGTATGGATGGCTTTCATCAATGTCATCTGATCCTCACTGAATTTCGTTCTTGGACGGCTTGATCTTGCATTGTCCTTACCATTTGTTCTACCATCAGTAAATGTCTAAGTCCATTTTGTAAATGGTTCTTTTGGCCATAGCCTACTTCCAATACACCTTATGAATATCATCAAGTGTATGTTTTCTTGAATTTCACAGTATAACATACATCCCAATGCTACTGATTAGGCCATAAGAAGTAGATTCTTTGTTTTGCGTCCCCTTGCTTGCAAGATTTTGATTAAATTAGAAAAAACAAACACATCCAAATAGCAATCACAACGGTCTGAAAGCACCATCGCCTTTCGTTCAATCAGAATGAGACGAAATCAGACAGATAATTTGATGTGCGTCAAAATTGACAGTGTTTTTGATTACTTTGGCATACATTGTGTATTTTCTTATTTTTCACCCTTGAATAACAGCGGTTTAAATATAGTGTATGAAATGTATAGATATGTGTTTGTAATCACTGCAAATTGGTATGGCATCCCTTTTTATGCCCATAAAATGTATACATTTCTCAGCAAACAAGTTTGTGTTTTTTCTTGAGTTTGTGTCTGTTTTCCTTGTACCCTTGCATGATTTGGATTTTGCCAGGACACAAAACAAAGAATCTACTTCTTATGGCCTTACTAGTAATTGCAAATCATCATCTTTTGCTGATTTTGCAGCCATTTCCACAAAAATGAAATTAACGTTGCCTTTCACAAAGTCCGATGTCAACAACCTATATAGGTCACTATGATACCATGAGTGATGTCATGAATCAAAGACATTTCAACTATGATGTCATCATATAACATCATCTAGTGTTTACATGGCAACATTTGCTTGTTTTGTATTTTCAAGGATACTTTAAAGTATGATAAAGTTACCTCTAACCCATATTTTTTATCTAAATTTTTCTTTTTTTCAATGCTGCTCAGCCTACCCCCGACTCGTGTTACTCTAGCATTCATAACTTTTTTCCCCTAAGGACATATTCATTATTATTTAAGATTCAAATGTATGAATAGTGTAGGTATACTGAGTGAAAATTCCAGCCAGATTGATTGAGAAACAAAAAATTTAGAGTACTTTTGCAAGAACTTTATGAACGCCCTGTATAACATAATTAGATCATTGGAAAACGTGTAAGATTTGTTTTGAATTTACAAAAATGTATGTAACTTCCTTCAAAATTGAGCCAGAAGCTTCAAATAAAAAGCATTTTAAGGCTCTTTTCTTCCCCTATCATCATGGTCATATTTTATGGGGGGGGGGTGCGATCGCACCATCGAACCCCCTCCTGGCTACGCCAGTTCATGGATTGCATTGAAATTTTCAGATATAATAGTTTTAACATATTTTTACTTATTGTTGGAGTTTCAGCTTCAGGCGACTTTGATTGGTTGATTCTGTGCTATGCCAACCAGTGAATTGACCAAAACAATTATGACATTATTATCTTTATTTTCTGAACACCCTGTATACGCTAATAACCTTTCCAAAAATCGATTCAAAAGTAGATAATCCGTAGTGAACGTATGTGAGGATATATGTTTTATCATTTAAACATATCAAAACAATTGTAGGATCAACAAAAAACAAGATGATGTTAAAAGAAAGTGAATTAAATGGAACAATTATTTTTAATCATTTCGAATGATAGTCAGACAGGCGAACTTATTTTCAATTAAACAGTTAATAGGTAGATAATCCGTTGTAAACTTCAAAAATATCAAAGTCTCCTGTTAAACCCCTGTATAATAAGTAAACGGTAATGTTGACAGGTCCTCACCAAGTGAAAACGTATGTAGGAATATATGTTTTATCTTGAAACTCATCAACACGATTGGGGGATGAACAGGAAGAAACAGCTTAATTAAGGCTTATCTGAAAAATTCCTTGATCACTATATAGCGTCTTTGATATCGTCAATGAGAACATTAGAATTAGACCAATTAGGATTAGGATATGTCATTTGAAGAATGTAATACTATTTTCTTTACTTTATTGCCATATTTACTGTTATAGAAAATGCATATCGGATGTACGTTTGGCCCTAAAAGCATCAATACTAATAAAATCCTATTATTATTAGCATCAACGGAATTTGAAATAATTTACAAAGACAACGGCATGAGGTGCAGTGTCCGTTGTCCCGTATCTCATTTCGATCGGTTGAAACGACGGTTGTGTCCGCCATTTGTGACAACGGTATCTGACTTTACCGTTGTCAGGATATTGATGTTTGTAACTTATAAATTGCCTAAATATGACCACTCATAATCAAGAGAAATAAGTATTCAATGTGTTCATTGGTCAGTTTCACTAGGTCACCTGACGTCTAATCACTTTTACATACTTAGAACGACCCCATGCGTCTCCATTATGCTATGCAAGAGAACGAACTCTTTGAATACGTAACGGATGTTACCCCATAGTTCGTTGATGTTAATTTGCCGTACGCAGGAACCATATACAATATTTTTTTACCCCTTTTATACCATATACAATATTTTTCACAGCTCATACGATATTTTACAAAAGTTCAGGTGAAATACAATATACGATAATTTTGAAACTGCTATTGATTAAAGTTCGGATATTTATAAGGAAATAATATTAGGATAACCAATGTACTACAGTAAATGTATTACCATAAGGCAAATAGACTGCACATACAGACCACAAATGATTTCATTTATTGCATTATGAATAAGACACCATTCGGGTACATCTGATTGTGTTCAGAAATTCTGTGATCCCATATAATCTTCAGGTACATGTATGTTCCATTTGTATCTATGGACAAAGATTCATGACTTCCTTCTTTTTAGTGATTTCACAACCTACTTTGACCAAAACACTTATGCCATAATAAAGATATTCAAAATTAGCACCGATAAACGTGCCTCATTGGAATGGGTGGAACCATGGGCCCATGGTGGAACTCATGATCAGTGTTAGTATACCCGTTTCTTATGATACACTTTTCGATGAATTATATAAATGTCAATGGAATCCTTCACAAGAAAAAAATCCTTAAAACATAATTGTTTCAAAATTGAGAATGTGGAATAAAGGAGTCACCATGTACTGTTCTTTGAAAATAAAAGGAAGTAATGCGCTCGCCATTATGATCTCCCCATGAAAAAATATTCATCTGATTTAATTTTCAAAATGAGTATACTGCTTTTACTATTACATTCACTTGTGTGACCACCAAGCGCCAGCGACAATGCAGCTTTGAAAGAATCAAACACAATACACTACAGGTTTTTTCTATGGTATTTGATTGGAAAGCTGCGAATATAAAAATCCCACCTCTGTCTTGGAAAACCTTGTACATAAATATCCTTGACTAGGCGGATTGGCCTAATTGTTTTGGAAAAAAATTCTAATTCTCCATGATAATTTATCCAAAGGTATGGATCCAATTCATTATTTTTATTACATAGTCATGGGTTCTAGACCGATATAAAGATGGCAGAACCAACAGGATCCAAAGAGAAACAGATACTAGTAAACACAGATCGATTAGCATGCCATCTTTATTTAAAAAATGATTTCTATCGCCCTTAGCCTATGATTATTCATACGGCGCTACCACCCTGGCTACGTAGTGCGTACCATTGAAAATATAGGCCCGGGAAGCGGGAAGCTGTGTGGATCTTTATCAAAGTTTGCACATAGCCATCTTTAGATAAAGATGGCTTATAGTGTTCGAGTATCGCATTATATAGTTCGATTTTTCTCATAGATCATGGAATGTCCAATTTTCGGATACAAAATAAATTCCATAATGGCTATGTGCAAATGTAAACCTTCACGACAGCGGGCTAGCTTGGAAGTCGATGATGATGGACCATTACACCCTACTATACCCCCATACTGTATCCTGTATTCCTTTAAAGGACAACTGAAATAGCTTTTCTCAACTTGCAGCTACAAAAATGTGGTTTTCTCCATTGTGAGCCCATCGTAGAGTTCTTGCGATAGCCATTATAAAATAAATGTTAGATAACTGCAAACGGTCATAGATAACGAAATAAAACTAACTTATGAATCAAATTGGCCCCCACGTGATTAGTAACGTCATATACAAAATATAACTTTGGTTTATTGGTTCCATAGTAATCACAACGTCACGGCAACCATAGGATTGTTGTGTAAACAAATAACAAAACATTTTGGCATTATGACGTCATGATCTAATGGACCAAAACGGGCCACGTGGGGACCAGTGAGAGATCACGTGGGGGCCAATAACGTCACAACCAATTCGAATGTTGCTTATTAAGCAGCTATAACGATCGTTAGAGTGAAATAGTTTTCACACTACTGATGAGAAAAGATGTCCAAATACATCTATCAAAAAAGTATATTGATTCCTTTAGGTTAAAAATACCATTTCATATCTGCTGGGTGACGCATATCGTTTAGCAAATCGAACGCTCGTTTCTGGTGTTGCTCACCGTTTAGTATAAAAGGCCCGATCCCGGAATAATACTCAAGGGTTCACAGGTTCGAGGTCGTTGTGTCAACACCTCTAACTGTTATATAGCATAAGTATATTATAGATCGTCACACATTTATAAAAGGGTGATTTTTATTTTGACAAATCAATTCCACATTTATGGGTGAAGTTTCAGGATCTTCTATTTGTGTATAATAAGGAAAAATTGGCATCTAAATTTCCCCATAACGTAATAGCACACAGCTTGGCATATGAAATATCCTACAAATGAAACGAAGCAAGACACCGGTTTCTAATACAAGGATTTATATTGGCTGTTGTACATGTATTCTTTGAACGCAATCACTCATCTTTGGATAACGTTTTCAAAATCATTATAAACGGATTACTTTATCTCAAAGACAATTTCAATAAACTGGATTTTACAGAACTCCCCTTATTTCTTAAAAATGAACTAAATGGAGGACGTTTGTTTATTTCCATAGTTCTGAATGTATACTAGATTTTACACATATTCTAAGTGTTCTACTATACATTGTATAGATTCATCGAGCAGTTTGCAACGTATTATTACCAGAAAAGCCCAATGGACAAAGATAGAGAATACCCACTCCATTTGCAACTTAACCGTACCCTGTATCATTTTTAAATGTGGCCACGTGGTAGGGTAGTTTGCATTAGGCCCGATTAAAACTAAATTTTGATAGTTAGGGGCAGGGTGTACTGTTATTGTCCCAAATCGATTATTGACTTCCAATACTTGAAATCCTGAGACCCCTATTTGTGAACTAAGGAAATTAAGGTATATTGGATAGATTTATGATGTCATACTTTACAGACAGCAATGTTTGTAAACAAAATTGAAAGAAGTTTTTAAAAATTAGCATAATTTTATTCCTATTTCTGCATTGTAAGAATGACATCATTATTTACTGGATTTGTCTGTTCCCGAGAATCTTCGTTATGGTAATTTCGTCCAGTGTAGATCCCGCTGTAGATCTCAGAAAATTAAAAAAAACTTGAAAGAACATCACATAAAAATAAAACTTTATAAAAGAGGAATATGAAGCCAATTCTACAGATTATGCAAGACTAGTGAACAAGTGATGGAGTGACTCGGTTAGAGTGGGTAAGAAAAGTGGAAGCGTCTCACAGGCTACTGAAATTTGGAAAATAAAAAAAATGATTGTGAATGTCTTACGGTCAGGGTGCATGATGGGAAATTTTCTGCATTCCTCAATTGAGTCACATGTTATTTTTCAAACAAGAATCACCCCTTCCCTTCATTGTCTATATCTTCCAGTTTTGCACAAAGAGTGCACTTATGTGCCTAGAAAAGACTTGTGAGAAGAATGTTTTGATAAAGTGTATAAAAAACAAGAAAATTCAGTGAAAAAAATCAGAAAATTTTCAGAATTTTTTTTCACTAAATTTTCTCTTTTTTTATACATTTTACAAAACAAACCTTCTCACAAGGCTTTTCTAGGCACAGAAGTGCACTCTTTGTGCAAACTTGGAAGATGTAGACAATGTGGGGAAGGAGTTATTCATGTTTGAAAAATAACATGTGACTCAATTGAGGAATGCAGAAAATTTCCCAACATGCACCCTGTCCTTACAGTGGGGATCATAAAGAATTGCAAAAGCTATGAAAATTACATGCTGTCGCACATGTAATAAATTCTTACCTCAGTGTATTCAGTGCTCTATTTTCTCCATTTTAGTAAGTCCAAATATAGTGGAATTTGTGTCCCTAATGACAAATAAGAACTTCAAAAGTTGAATTGGATACTCACATGTTATGCCGACTCTTCAAATGTTGAGGTGATTTTGTCGCCCGATTGCGCCGGAACGGAGGATTGGCTCCCAGAATGCAACATGACACGTGCCAGCTTTCAAAATGCTGTTCCGCCATTTTGAAACCTGTCATGAGTAAATACGGTTAATTGATGTTGCATTCTGGGAGTCAACCGTCCTTGGATAACAAACATTGCGATTCATGAAAACATTCATTCGATTTGGTAGGGATTTATCCATTATTTGCAGGTATGAAGCTTTGGATTCATTTATTGTGCTACTTTAGTGAACGGGAATTATTTTTCTACCGCTTGGGAGAGTTTGAGACACGAAACTTGGAAATAAGCTCATTGTGACAACTTGTGAATGTTGAGTTTTATTTTTGTCCCCCACTGTAGGTTTACTATATTTGCACATAGCCATCTCTCAGGAGATAGCTTTGTGTAAACTAAGTAAGTCTAGGTCACAGGGCTGTCAACTTGGGACCACCTAATATGAGTGACTTCAAAATGTTGGACACCTAAGTCCAAATCTGAACACTTTTGTCCAAATTTTGAACACCTTTGGCCAACTTTTAAACACCTTTGGCCAAAGTTTGAGCACCTTTGCCAAACTTTGAACACCTCAAATTTTTCGCGCTCGCTACGCTCGCGATGTCGTCAACGGGGGGGGGGGGGGGGGGGGGGGGGGGGGGGGGGGAGGTACGAACAATTTCCAATGAACATGCGTGACACATACGGGATTCGCGTGACAAATCCGAACAAATTGCGTTCGGTTTTTTCCGGCGTTCGTATTTTTACCGTATCGTAAACATATTTCGAAAAAATTTCTACAGAAATATTTTTGCTTGACAATTACCAGGTAAAATGCGTATTTTGCGTGACATTTTCTGTCACGCAAAAAAAACTGGCGTGACTTCAAATTCTTCAGCAAATGCGTGACAAATACGCAAATTGCGGGACAGTTGACAGGCCTGAGGTCAGCACACACGGATAGTGGGAAGTCCTCCATCTAGGAGGTAAATACACCTCTAGGAGGTATATACACCTCTAGGAGGTATATACACCTCTAGGAGGTATATACAATAGTAGACAAATAATATAAGTAATATATGGAGGACTTCCCATAACCGTGTCAGCACATGATGCAAATAACCACGCTTTTCAAGCCCAATAAATCCCTCAACTTCAGGCACGAATATGAGACAGCCATCTGTTTCACATGTAAGAATTAGACTGTCAACAACACCATACATGGGCGTACATGCATAGCCATTTGGTAATGGGGGTGGGGGGGGGCTCAACCTCCCATCCACACATAAATTTTGTGTTGCATCTTGCATTCAAAAACCACTTAACAGATTTCTTTTATACACATATTACATGATAAGAAGCATAGGCCAAAGGAAAAGTAATAGTAAGCTGTAAATAGAAGAGACTGACTCTTCTATATACAGATTACTATTACTTTTCCCTTGGCCTGTCATAATAAGTTCTTGAGCTGATTAATTTTTCGGTGCTCATCTTGCATTCTGGCAGCCATCTTGGTAGTTATCATCCTCCGATCACAGGGCTTCAAAATCCAGAATATATTCTTTCTTTTTACCCCCTGCGATAAGCAGTTACCATTTCCCCGATTAAGAACTCGTAATCTGATTGGCTGTCGTCGCAACACTGCGACAGAAATCATGTATAAGCCATTGCGCATAATTAGATCATGTTATTAAGTTAAATCAGTAGTGTTGTCGCGATGTTCCATAATCGTACATCGATGCATCGGCAATTTTCAGTAGTAAACATCGATGCACATCGCGATGTACATCGAGAAAAAGTTCGAGAAAAGTGCACTGAAATACCGAACGCTAATGCACTAAAATATCGAACAGAACAAATTAATAAGAGTACGCTGGTACATCCGGGAACATAGTAATGGTGAAATGAAAGTAAAGTAATTTTTTTTAGATTAATGGTTCATTTCGACTAGCTAAAACAGTTTTAAAGCGAAAAAATATCAGAAAACATTTGAAAATGAAATAAGACATGAAAAAAGGTAAGCAATTTGCGTCAAAATAAGATAAGATAGGGCGATTTTTAGCAAATTAAAATTTTTTAAAAACATCGATGTTTTGTTTCAGACATCGATGCATCGCCAGAACCAGCTTTGGCGATAAATATCGCGATGTATCGATTAATCGCGACAACACTATAAATCAGGCGCTTCCAAATTGGTTATGGCAGGCGGAAGAAGGAGGTACGGATTCTGGACACCTGCTTAGGAGGATGGGTAGTTATAAGATAAATCTTATCATCGTGATTCCAGAAAAACCACTTAAGGTGCAGTGGTACTAAACAGGAAATGACTAAAACAGGAAGTGGCAATACCATGCTTGATTTCAAACATTTTTTGAACCCAGATAACAGAGTTCTGTATTGACCTCCAGTCAGTTTAATTAGTTCCACATGTCATTTACATGACCAGGATCATAATGTGTATGGTCAGAATGGCCCCAAACATGATGAAATTACCCTTTTCAGCCATCTGATGTAAAAATAAGATTTATGAAATAAATAGATTACCATATAAAAAGCAAATTTCATGCATGTGTAATTTATATACCGATGGTTTATTGTAATTGTTAAAATAAGTAAAGTAAGCATATGTATACCTTAGGAATAAAAACCTATCACCTATTAAGAAGTCTATATGAACTCAAATAATATTTGTTTTTAGTCATTACATTTCCTTCCTGTGTAAATAACAAGAAACAAGACTATGATTTCCTTATAATAAATGTTATGATTGTGTGTTGTAGAGGTGCAGGATGTGGAGGGCCAGTTCACAGCCAAGGATGGCCAGTTGGCAACTGCTGTCCAGAGACTATGGAACTATCAGCCTGAGGACTTTCAGGCAGAACAGGCATACAACACAGCAATGGCCTTGGAGAAGCCAAATTCTAGCATATGTTGTATATGTACTAGACTGAATGTAAGTTATGTAAGTACACATTTATTTCATAATCATAATTTCTGAAAGGAACTCTTTTTTAGCCCATGTGGTGAGCTTTTGCAACCACTCACTTGTCTGTCTGTCCATCAACCCCACCGTCCGTTTTTCTGTTTTCTTCTCTGCCTTCACCGACGGTAGCCGAGTGAACGAAGATGTCAAAACCAAGAAGTAGAAGGTTTAAGAACTATAGGAAACAGTCAGTGAATATAAAATTTTACAATATGCAGACGATACTGCACTTTTAAAAAAAATTAAAGTTCAATAAATCATGCCCTTTCAACCATAAAGACAATTTTGAAATTTTCGGGGTTAAAACTAAATAAAGACAAGACCGAAGGAATTTGGCTTAAAAAAATATAAAATAGATCAAAAATATGAAATTATTACTTTTAAAAATTAACCAATAAAATACTTAGCAAATTAGCCAAACCTCCTACACAATATAATTTTAATGATAAGCAGATGAAAAGATTATTGATTTTCTTAACACTTTTGACAGTAACAAAAAATATGAAAATTTGTATGCAAACGATCCAACTAGTATTCTTAATACTCCAATACTTAATGAAGAAGTTGATCAAGCAATCAAAAATATCAAAATTAACAAGTCCCCTGGTTTGGATGGTATTCCTAGAGAATTTACATCATTAAATCAATGTATTCTAAATCAAAATCTATCACAGATACATTCACAAATGAGGTGGGTATTAGTACTTAGTACTTTCCTCTTCAAATTATTCATATCAGATGTAAAGGATGCTCTAAATACTGAATATGGTGCCTTCATCAATGATCTTTCAATAACACATCTTGGGCTGATGATATTGTGCTCTGCGCACCAAATCCTGGTTATTTACAAATACTTTTGGATGAAAAGTACTGCAATTCTTGGCGTCTTGTTATATTGTAAAATGACTAAAGTTCTTGTCTTTGGAAAGAGGAAAAATACACCTATAATTAACTTTTCTATCCTAAACCAAATAATTGAAAAAGTGTCAGAGTATAAATATTTAGGCTGCATTCTATCTAACAAAAATCACAAATCAAACTCAAATCATTTAGCTCAAAAAGCAACAAAAGCCATTTTTAAGAGAGGTTATTACAAAGTACTAGGTAATCTACCAGTATAGATGTAGCACTAAATCTGTTCGATAAATTGATTTTACCAATACTAGAATATGGTAATGAAGTACAAATTACAACTGCGATTTTTAAAGCAATTTTTACATGTTAAAACACAAACTTCAAATCTTGCAATACTCTGTGAATTCGGAAGATATCCCCTCAGAATAAGAATGAAAGTTTAAAAAAAATACTGGTATTCCTCATAGATTGCGACAATTTAAGAACATTAATATCTAGTCTGTAACATTGTTTGTAAATTTTTGTTAGTTTAATATTTTTATTGTATAGTTTGTATCATAGAATGTATATTATGTAGCAATCTTTTGTCAGTCAGGCCTTTTTGAAAACACATTTTCAGTCTAGATGTATAGATCACACTACATTAGAATCATGATGTAATGATTTTTTCTATTATGTCACCACCAAAAGTGGTGACATATTGTTATGGTCTCCGTTTTTTTGCGACGGCGGTTGGCGTCCGGCGGTTGGCGTCCGGCGGTTGGCGTCTGGCGTCTGTAACAATTTCTTACAACTTCCTATAACTTAACAAATACTGTTTAGACTGACTTCAATTTTTTTCTAAATCATCTACATGTTCTCAGAAGTTCAAATCTGACTTTAGATTAGACATTTGACCTTCAATGACCTTCTTAAGGTCAAAAAGGTCTTTTTTCAACTTGCTTCACATTGACTCAATTTTTTTTCAAAATCATCTACATGTTCTCAGAAATTCAAATCTGACTTTAGATTTGACATTTGACCTTCAAATCTGACTTTAGATTTGACATTTGACCTTCAATGACCTTCTCAAGGTCAAAAAAGGTCAAAAAGGTCTGTTTTCAACTTGCTTCAAATTGACTAAATTTTTTTTTCAAAATCATCTACGTGTTCTCAGAAATTCAAATCTGACTTAAGATTTGACTTAAGATTTGACATTTGACCTTCAATGACCTTCTCAAGGTCAAAAAAGTCAAAAAGGTCTGTTTTCAACTTGCTTCAAATTGACAAAAAAAAAATTTCAAAATCATCTACGTGTTCTCAGAAATTCAAATCTGACTTTAGATTTGACTTAAGATTTGACATTTGACCTTCAATGACCTTCTCAAAGTCAAAAAAGGTCAAAAAGGTCTTTTTTCAACTTGCTTCAAATTGACTAAATTTTTTTTCAAAATCATCTACATGTTCTCAGAAATTCAAATCTGACTTTAGATTTGACATTTGACCTTTAATGACCTTCTCAAGGTCAAAAAGGTCTGTTTTCAACTTGCTTCAAATTGACTAAAAAAAATTTTCAAATCATCTACATCTTTTCAGAAGTTCAAAGGATGAGTCTGGGAATGAGTCTGGGTATCGACTTAGAAAATATTGAAAATTGTAATGTCTGAAAAACCAACTCAATTACACATATTATTAAACTTCAATATCTTATCCTTCTTCTGAGATTACAAAAATATTAATTTGTATCACAATTGATGAAGAATATTGGCATCAAAGACAGTGCATATCACTTTGTCAGAATTGAAAAAAAATCAATGGCAAATATTAAATGAATTAATTATGCAAAAAGTTTGAAACTTATCTTCCAAAACATTGGTTACTTTCTTTGTATAGACATTGAATGGTATTTCTGGATAAGTGAATTGGTGTTTATCTGGGTAATCAAGGGATTATAGTCACTCAAAGTTACTGAGCATCCAGTTTTGAGACTTCAATTGTGTTGGTGAAGTTACACATATTCCAGTCAAATTCATGCTGAGCACAACATTCCGGTTTCAATTTTATAATCTCTATACGTGACCCTGGTGATGAAGAGTCAGAATCAGTCAAAAAACCTAAACCGGAAAACTGTGCTCATTGTGAAAACTAAAAGTGAAGCAACTTTTTTTCTGATATTTCTCATATCAAATGGCAACCATCTTGTTTTTCCCCCTTCAAATTAAACTGGCGGGAAATTCAAAAATTTGAAAAAATTTTAATCCTTAAATATATTTTTCAAAAATATGATTTTCTCTTTAATTCTTCATGGGTCTTAAGTTATTTCTTCTTTGTATGTCATACATGTTGCCATTGGTGTTTTTTCTATGATAATGACTATTTTTTTGTTTGTTAAGATACTTATTCTGACTCTCAGTAGGGGGTTAATTATGCATCAAAACTTGTGAAAAAGTAAATATACTTATCAAATATAACTAGGTCAGTAATAAAAACCATATTTCACATTCATTTGACTGAGGGACCAAAAGGGCATATACCCAGACACATCCTTTGACTTTACAAGTTCTCAGAAATTCAAATCTGACTTAAGTTTGAACTCATAATATTGTGAGCAACTAGGTGGTGACATTTTGTCATGTTAATGCCTTGTTTTTTTTGTATTTCACTTATGACTTTGTATATTTGTATATAAAACACATGTAAATAACTGTATAGTGACCCATGTGTCGGAGAGACTGACATACACAAGGGTCAATAAAAGAATATATACAATAAAGAGAAGTGCCATCAACTGAATTGGGAAAATAATATAAATAAATTAGATAAATTACTTAATTCGTGGAGGAAACGTAAACATAAACTTACTTTAATGGGCAAAATTATTGTTATAAAACCACTAACAATATCTAAACTGATACATGTAGCATCAGTCTTATCAATACCAACACTAAGAATTGATTTATATCAGAATGATTGACCAGTAGTTCATATGTAAACATAATAATTGCTCATTTTTATTCATTAATATGCATATAAATTGATTTAAACCAGGAGGGGCCTCGTACCATCCTCGCCATGCAGGCGAGGATGGTATGAGGATGGTACTATATTGGTTTAAATTAATTCTTATGCATATTTATGAATAAAAATAGCAAATATTATGTTTATATGAACTATTGGTCAATGAGTTACGATTTTGGTAGCACTTGCAAATATATTCCCTATATTATTGTCACCTTTATATTTAACATGTATCCACTCCCTCCTCCCCTTCATCCAATAATAATTTATTTAGATTTTTTTATGAATAACGCATGGAAACTAACTTTAAAAAGTGAGCAATGTCATTAGTATTGTAATAATAAAGTCCCTTATACCTATTTATTATAGGTTGTGTAGACCATTGTTGCCCGATTTATAGCAAAAACATTGACTTTTGCACGTTGGTGATGATGCGCCTTTTTTAATAGATCTCATATCTTAGACGGGTATCAGTTCAAAAAAAAATAGCAGAAGACCTGAATATTTTGCCATGCACTGTGCCTATTCATTTGGCAATTCAGTTGTAAATTTTCTCTTGAAAAAATAAATCTTCCAAACTTGTTTTCTCACAGAAATCGCCTAATCCCCCCTCCATCCATTTTATACGATCACTGGGCGTGATATTAAGTGACAATAATTTAGGGAATATATCTGTTTATTTTGATACATTTAGTTCCTTGAAAGCGATCTTTAAACTGTGAGGATAGGGGGAGGATGCGATCACACATACCGCACCCACTCTGGCTACACCCATGTTATCTGTTGGCATTACATCTATGTTGGCCATTTTGCACCATTATTTCTAGCAGTATTGTCTGAGACTCATTAGATGTTCAAATGGATTTGCTATGCCTAATTTACATATTGCTATTATCTAGTTATTCACTAGTTTTTTTACTGAATCACTGAATTTCTTTTCTTGAAATAGATACCAATTTTGTTCTGAAGTAATTTTGTACAAAAATACTTTTAGAAATAATTCATTGGAAAACAACGGTGCCTTGTTTCTATCAGATACATTTCAATTAAGGAAATATTATGGGAAATGACATATTTCATGTTAGCATTGCTTAAAAGAAGTTTTTAATAAAGTGTATGTACCTTTAGAATAGTGACAATAATTCTTGCAAGCATCTAAAGTGCTAAAATTTCAAACCAACTTTTAACAAATTGGTTACTTGGCAACCATTATATTAGCATAATCATCCGTTTCTGTTTCAGGGAAACAATTAAAAATGATTAAAAAATAGGAAAACTATTAATGTATCTCCAAGAGAAAAGCTGAAAGGTTGAAGATCACATAGACTTTGGGCCTTTTAGTAAATGAGAAACTAGGTTTTTATTGTACACTAGCATGCAAAGCCATCTTTAAATCTCAGCTGATAATTATCATTATTAAGATCTAGCATATAGTATAGGGATGTAATAATATTTTTCTAGATATTTTTATACATTTTCTCTTGGCTTTGACATTTATTGTAGATGATGAATAGATGTATGGCATTTTAGTATCTACATTTGCAAATTAATATTTTTGTATCATGTAATTTTTTCTGAATATCTGGTTCCTAGTGAATACAGTGCATGATATACCATAAAGCATCATCACTGATGGTATATTGGGGCAAGAACAGAAAATTGATATAAATGGTAAATGAACAGTTCATTTATGTGTAAACTCATAAAAATTATACAAGAATGAAGAAATAGGATATTTTGTTTTTCTATTTCAAGCAATATAATAATACATGTATGACACATGTTCAGACTTGCCAACCTAAAATGAAAAATTTGCGGGATATTTTCAAAAAGTTGTGGTACTTTTATGGGAGATTTTTTTAAAATCCGGTAGTGTTTGCGGGATTTTTTTTTTTTTTAAATCTGGTAGTTTTGCTGGTAGATTTTTGGAAAAACTGTAGTTTTTACGTAGATTTTGAAAAAAAATGCATATTTTGAAAAAACTGTAGTTTTTGCAGTAGATTTTGAGAAAAAACGGGAGTTCTTATGGTAGATTTGAAATAAAACGTTAGTTTTTGCGGACGATTTTTGTAAAAAAAGAGGATTATCTCCAGTTTTTTTTCTAAAAAAGCAATAGTTTTTGCAGTAAATTCCAACAGAAGTGGTAGTTTTTGCGGGAGATTTTTGAAAAAACAGGATTTTTTTCGGGAGATTTTTGAAAAACTGTTTTATGAAATTTAGTGGTAGATTTTTGAAAAAACAAGAGGAGCAGATTTTATTATTCTCAAGAAACTGATTAAACATACATAAAATGTATATGGGGGGTCCTACCACCGATCTTACCAAACCAAAGCATGGACACTATAAGTAGTTCTTATCATTTCCATCCCGTTCTCAATGATGTGGCCGATTTATACGTGAATCTGTGACATTAAGAATAAGGTTTAGTTAAATGCAATCGGAAAACAAAACAATATGACAAATATTATTGAGCATAAGGTTGATGATCGAATTGCTTATTTACATGAAAGTTGGGCCAAAACAAGTAGTATGAGGGTCGGTTTGCTCAGTTTTTACATTACAAAAAATTTATTCATTTTCCTGGCTGTGAAACTGAAAGCAAAAGAAAGAAGGGCTGCTATGGGAGAAAACGGTACGGGAGTTTTGTTATTTTTTACGGAAAAACAAACATTTTACGGGAGATTCCGGTAAAAAAATGGGAGGTTGGCAAGTCTGCATGTTGCAACAATCATAGAAGATAATCAATGTTTAAATATATTTCATACATTTAATAAGAATACCTGTTTAATTTTAACTGATATGATATCTTGTTGAACAAGCCAATTTACCAAAAGTCAATTTTTACAGAACTGATTATAAAAGACGCCCGCTGTCACATGAGGAATAAATGATAACACATCTATGATTAGTTTGCTCCAGCGGCAAAAAATGTCAACTTTGGTTAACTTTTCTCTACTTAGTGGTCCAGTAGGTCTCTCTTATGTGTTATGACCTTTTAAAAAAATCAGATGAAAGTGTCATCAAATTATGATATTAAATGAAATAGAATGACTCTGGATTATTGAATGATGTTTTGTAGACAAGGTTATCCATTTGGGTATCTTTGTTCCATTTTTTACATCATAGCTCTGGTCACATGGTTAAGAATGTCTGATAAATCTTTGTTAGGGTTATGATTGAATAAGAGTTTGCATGCGTAAAGATGGGTCCCTTTGAGACAAAATGACATTGTAAGTCACAATAGAGAAAATAGCCAATTAAAGTTGATTTAATTTACTCCACTCGGCTGTAAGATATTACAGACACTAGGGGGTTGTTAAGGCATAAGAGACATGTGTTTTCTGATGTTTGGTTATCTCAGATCTTCCTATACAAATTGGGATTAAATAAGGCATGATTAGTCAATCAGCTCTGTGTGCTTAACGTTACGGAGTATTCCCTCGAGATTACCCAAGGAAATGAACCCTTTATCTAAATCCAAAGTTTATTGATCTACGATGGCTATAGACTGCTAGCTTTGAGATATTGCTAGCTAAACTGTCGTAAGAGATATATTTATACTCTTCCATTAAAGGCTCACATTATATTCCTGTACCAAAACATATATTTTAGATGATATTGTAATTAGTAGTAAAAAAGATAACTCTGTGCTTTTAAGCACATTACCTGTATTTGTTATGAAACTCTGACTTGAGAGGCGAGATCTTAAAAGAAAATGATCTTTCATCTACACCAATAGACAGGCCTGTAGCCAGGGGGAGTTCGTGGGTTCAGGCAACCCCCTGGCCATAAATTCTTTGAAAAACTGCATTTCGAAGCAATTGCGTAATATATACAGAATTCGCGTGAAAAGTCAGAACGGAATATGTTTTTTTATCGTATCGGCAAATTTTTTAAATATCAACATAATGCGTGACATTTTATCATACACGCAAATTTTTTCCAGCAAAGTGTATATTTGCACAAACAAAATGTGTTTAAGTCATGTGATTACTGTTATTCTGAGAGCCAGTAGTCTGAGAATGCAAGCTTAGCTTGAGATATGAAGTATGACTTTAATTAACGTTTTGTAGTGGTTATTGTGACAATAATATTTTGCTGGTAAGCTCAGAAATCAATTAGCAAAGGACAGGGTAAAGATAATGAAACTGTATTAAATAGACATCAGGAATGATCTGAAGAAAATTATTTAATACCTGATTACACCTTTTTATTAGATTTACACTTCATTGTTTTTCATTTTCATTAAGTTTCGCTTTTGATTAAAAAGAAGTTTCATTTTGCAATAAGTGGATTGATAGATTAAACAGAATGTAATGTCTTTTTCTACTTGGCGGAAACAAGAAAATCAGACTCTGCGGTCATTATTAAGTTGTGTGTGATCTGAGAACAATCACTCATGATGTTAGAAAATGTTTATAACTTTGATTGTGTGCGTAACAAAAGGGAATGGAGCTTGGTAACTGTAAAATGATTGTTATCACCTCATTCTGAATTCAACCAGGATTCTCTACTCTAAAGCTACGTTCACACCAACGGCGCTTTGATGGCGCTTTAAAGCGGCTTGTTAAGCGGCACCAAAGCGTAACAAAGCTTGATTAAAGCGTCGGGGTCGTAATAGATCGTAGAAAATCTCGGAGTAAAGCGGGATATTCGGCAAGAGCGCCAAACATTTTTAAAGCTACTTTCACACCAACGGCGAATGCCACGCTTTAAATCGGCGAGCAAAGCGCTGTCATTTATGTTTACTTTTCCAAAAATATCACGATCTCCTAAGTAATGTTACGCTCTGATAAGCTCTGATACGCTCTGATTTCCTGACTTGTTACGGTTCCTCACGCTATGATCCCGCTTCGACCAGGCTTTGTTACGCTTAAAATTACGCTTTGATAAGCTTTGGTAAGCATTATTACGCTCTGATGCGATAATGACGCTTTAATCAGGCTCTGATACGATTGCTAAGCTCTGTTGTGCATTTTCGAGATCGCCTTTATCATGACGCTTTTGATCAAATGGCTGTATAAAGATGCAGCAGATCTATAAGATCCATTGCATCTGTGACTCGAGAAGACGATGGCAGAACAACAAGATCCAGAGTTTCCAGATGGACCAGATCATGACCTTTGATTAAAGCGTCTCAATTCGTTAAAAAGCTTGAGAGTCCTTCATGAAAGCGTAACAAAGTGTGTCAGATATTGATGAAAGCGTCTGACCTTGTGTCAGATCTTCATGCTAGATCGTAGCAAAGCTTGAGACATCTAAATGAAGCGTGTCAAGTGGTAACAGACCGTGAAGAGACTGGGATCCCCGCTTTGAACCAAGCTCTGTTAAGCTTTCCTACGCTTTGGGTCAAGCTTTGCTGAGCTTTGTTACGGTTTGTTAAGCTTTGATACGGTCTAGGCGCTTTAATCAATTCGTAATGGAGCGCCCAAAATTTTTAAACAGTTAAAACATTTTTGGCGCTCTTGCCGAACATCTCGCTTTACTTCGAGCTTTTCTACGACCTATTACGACCCCGACGCTGTAATCAAGCTTTGTTACGCTTTGGTGCCGCTTTACAAGTCCCTTCAAAGCGCCATGCTTTGGTGCCGCTTTGCTCGCCGATTTAAAGCGTGGCATTCGCCGTTGATGTGAACGTAGCTTTACAATTTGAAGAATATGATTGTCACAGTTTGCAGACTGGCAATCAGTCCATTGCCCTAATGGCAACCAGTATTTCCAAATTCATTGCCAACAATAAAAGGCATGGGTTGTATCCAAAGCTCGCTGCTATGATTTAAAGGTCACAAGCAAGTTCCCGCTGTGTTCATTCATCCGAACGTTAGTGCATACATACGTTCGTCCATTCGTATGATCATGCGTTGGACCATCCGACCATCCATTTGTCATGCGTGCGTTCATCCGGCTATTCATTTGTGTATGCTTGCATTCATTTGACTGTTCTTTCGTGAGTGCATGCGTTTGTCCAACCATCCATTCGTCCTTACTTGCGTGCGTTCGTTCAGTCGTTTTTGCGCACAATCGTCTGGCAGTGGATTTATTTATTCGTGCATCCATTTTTTGTTCGTAAATGCTTTTTACGTTCATTCGTGTGTTCGTTCATGTTTTTTGCTCGGAAATGCTTTTTGCGTTCATTTCTGTGTCCGTTCATGCACACATTTGCAATTTCTTTTCTTCTATCTTTCTTCATGCGTTTGTCCATCCGCCCATCCGTCCGTTTGTTCATTAATTTTTCAGAAGAAGAAGAAAGGATAATTTTTTACATCATTATCAAAAGACAAGACATTCAATACAAAAAAAGAAGACAACAAATGAAGACACTAATGCAGCAGCAACAAATGACATCCGTCCATTCTTTCCTTGTTCGTTTGCAGGTTTTTATCAAAATATGTATTCCTACTTGCCACAAGTAAGTAATCAAGCAAGCAAGAAAGCAAGCAGACAAAGAAGTAAGTATGCAAGCAAAGAAGTAATAAAGCAAGCAAGTAAGGAAGGAATAGGGAAAGTAATTGAGGAATTGACAGTGGAAGTAATAGTAGTAAGCAAAAAGGATGGAAGGAAGAAGGTGAGGAAATAAGTACTAGTAAGGAAAAAAGAAAAAGGTATAAGGAAGGAAGGGAGTTAGTAAAAGATAGAAGTTAGTGGGGAACAGGCCCGAAGCCAGGAGGGTTCGATGGGTTTGAGCGAACACCCACCCCCCCCCCCCCCCCAGCCCCCACCCCAACCCCCCCACCCCCCCACACCCCCCCCCCCCCCCCCCCCCCACCCCCCCCCCCCCCCCCCCCCCCCCCCCCCCCCCCCCCCGGTCAAAAATCTTTCAAAATCATGCAGTTTGCAACACTTTTTAAGTGATTTTGGCCATTTTTGGACCGAAATTGTCACAAGTGAACCCTCCTGGAATTTTTCAAAAAGTGAACCCCCCTTGGCAAATACTGGCTATGGGCCTTGCGGAAAGAAAAAAGGAAGAAGGTAAGAGAGCAAGTATGAAGGAACAAAGGAAGGATGTAAGGGAGTAAGGAAGGAGGGTAGGAAAGGAGGAGAAGGGAGAAGAAGGAAGGGTAAGGATTAAGTAAGAAGGAAGAGAGAATCGAAGAACGGAAGGAAGTAAGTGAGTAAGGAAAGAAGGTAGGAAGGTAGGAAGGGAGGGAGGAAAGAAGTATGGAAAGAAGTTAGAAAAAAAGAAAGGAGGAAGGAAGGAAGAAAAGGAGGGAGGAAGGTGGAAAGAAGTTGGGCATGAATGAATAAAGGAAGTAGGAAGGAAGTGAGCAAAGCATGAAGTAAGCATATAGAAGGAAGTAAGCAAGGAAGGATGGTAAAAATTGAGTGCGTGAGTGAGCTAGTAGGTGGGTGAGTGAGTGAGTGGGTGGATGGGTGAGTGAGTGTCTGGATGGGTGAGTGAGCGAGTATGCAAGCTGGCAACAGGAGTTTGAGACAAAAATAGTATTACTGAACATTTTTCTGACGGTATTTGCTGTTTTTGGCTCACACAGTGAGCCTATGGGATCGACCAGGCGTCCGTCCATTGGTCCGTCCGTCCGTCCGTCCGTCTGTCAACATTGGCCGCACAAATTAAAACTGCTATTCGGATTGAGTCATTTCCACATTCATTTTATGCATATCCATAATGCCTATTTGACCTATCATCGCCATTTCCCAAGTTCGCCCGGTTTCCGAGAAATTGCCGATTTTGACGTCAAAAAGTCAAATTTTCTGTATATTCGAGACACTTTGTTGAAGTAGAACTTTCAAATAACTTTTAGTAGTTGCTGTATATGCAACTTATGTCCTCTGAAGATTTCAAAGCTCTTGGAATTACAGTTTTTGGTGTTTACTCTATAAAATTTGACAAAAAGTAGGACTTAGTCATTTTCAGGAAACTTTCTCATGTATAAAGTCAATGGCAGGTTTTGTGATTGACAAGTTTCTCAAAGTTTGCCTTATACTTGATCATTTCTTGCAATGAATTACATCATAACTAGATTTAAGCATTCCCTACATATTGCTCAATATATGTCAGCATCAAATTTTTACTGTTTTTGAGATATTTGACGTCAAAAAACAGTAAAAATAAGTTATTTTTCAACTTGCTTCAATTTGACCAAATTTTTTTGAAAATCATCTACAAGTTGCCAGGATCTCAAATCTGACATTAGTTTTAGGATTTGACCTTTACTCGACCTTCAGTGACCTTCGAAAGGTCAAAATAGTTGATTTTTCAAATTGATTTTTGGATGTAAATTTTGGTCAGCTTAATCACAAAAGACCTTACTGAGCTCTGAATAAGTAAAATTTTCAAGGTCAAAGGTCATCAAACTAGGTCACACAACTGTGCTATCAAAGTTTATTTCTCAAGTTTGTCAAGTTCGAGACTACAAATCCAAATCAATATTTTTGTTTTAAAGTCAGGATATACATTCCTCTGAAGGTTCCAAACTGTGTGAGCACAGGACCGTGGGTCCTATTTTTATCCCATCGAACGAAGTTCGGAGGGATATAGGGAACGCCTCCGTCCGTCCGTCCGTACGTACGTCCGTCCGTCTGTCCGTCCGTCCGTCCGTCCGTCCGGGCAATAACTCAAATACCGTTGGCCCGATTTTGTTCATATTTTGTACACATATACCCTATGGGGGTAGGAGTTCTGCTCGAAAGCCGATTTTCAAAATGGCCACTCATTTCAAAATGGCGGCCATTTTAGTGCCGATTTTACAGTAATTTAGATGCAATATGTAAAACTGTAATAGCAATAAGTTTTTAGTGTAAGAAAATTATAAAGGACATTAATAAAGCTACAAATGTAGATATTAAAAAAGCACATGGCAGCCATCTTGAAAAATGGCGGCCTTTACTCGTTATTTTACGATTTTTGCTGTAACTCGAAAAGTAGTGGAGCGATTTTGTTCATATTTTGTATGTGAATACTATAAACATTGATCACTGTCTAAAGACACTTTTGGTAGAAGGTGGCCATTTTGAAAAATGGCCGCCATTTTAACGTATTTTACTATAACTCGAAAAGTAGTGGAGCGATTTTGTTCATATTTGGTATGTGAATACTATAAGCATGGCACACTGTCCTATGACACTTTTGGTACAAGGTGGCCATTTTGAAAAAAAATTTTGAAAAATGGCCGCCATTTTAATGTATTTTACTATAACTCGAAAAGTAGTGGAGCGATTTTGTTCATATTTGGTATGTGAATACTATAAGCATGGCACACTGTCCTATGACACTTTTGGCACAAGGCGGCCATTTTCATATTTGGTATGTGAATACTATAAGCATGGCATACTGTCCTATGACACTTTTGGTAGAAAGTATTTTACTATAACTCGAAAAGTAGTGGAGCGATTTTGTTTATATTTGGTATGTGAATACTAAAAGCATGGCACACTGTCTAATGACACTTTAGGTAGTAGGCGGCCATTTTGAAAAATGGCCACCATTTTTACGTTTTTTACTATAACTTGAAAAGTAGTGAAGCGATTTTGTTCATATTTGATATGTGAATACTTACGAGCATTGCACACTGTCTCATGACACTTCAGATAGTAGGCGGCCATTTTAAAAAATGGCTGTCATTTTTACATTTTTTACTATAACTTGAAAAGTAGTGGAGCGATTTTGTTCATATTTGATATGTGAATACTCTAAGCATGGCACATTGTCTAATAAAACTTTGGGGTGTAGTCGGCCATTTTGAAAAATGGCCACCATTTTTATGTGTGTTATTTTACAAGTACATGTGTGCGATTTTTCAAAAAATTTATAGGTGGCTACTTAAAAGCATATTATTTCTTCTGATGACAACTTGGCTAGTGAGCAACCATTTTGAAAATGGTGGCCTTTCTGGTGTGTTTTTATGATATTTGCTGTGTATTTCATTTGTAAAAATGCCATCCATTTCTGTTCGATGGGATTCGCTACGCTTTGGCGTTGCCGTTGTTCTGGTTGAGAATTGTGTCAACAAATAATGTTTTCATGAAACTGGGTACAATAGTGGATCAGGTTGGGTACAATAGTGAGAGATTTTCAGGGTATAATCAGGATTCACTCACTTTCTCCTGATTTCAGCGGGACCTCCTCATGTTTTCAGCGGGGCCTAGCGGGGCCTTTGCTTTATTGCTCCTGCTAGAAGTGGGGCCTTGAGGGATTTGATTAAAATTGAAATATAAAATGTTTTATAAAGCTTTAGGAAGTGAAACCCTATCATTATTTCAACCACAGGACAATGTCGTCCTTCACCTATAAACTTAGAGAAATATATAGATAAAGATTCAAGATTATAATTTCTCACTTCAATTGTCAAATAATGAACCACAGAACGACCACTCGTGATACTTTTTTCCAGCAGTTGCTTTTTTAGTCTCAATACCATGTAATAATTGAGGAAAATTAAAAGAAAACACTTTTTTACATCATACAATTCAAGTCAACAAAAGATACCCACCACTTCTTTTTATTCCTTGCGATTTCAGCAGGAACTTGCTCGCGACTTTTAACTGTTAGCCGTAAACACTGAATGCTAGTAAGAAATACTGAATATAACATATGTAATTAGCACCTGGGGGGTTTAGAAAATTGAAAATACATCCTTCAGACCATTCTCATATTCTCTCATAAAGAATGCCTTATTTGCAACATCAAAACAAAGTAACAGCATATTTTCACAATAATGATATGTATTGTTATTGGAGAGATTATGGTAAAGATTGCTAAAATAAAGCAAGGATCTTGCAAAGAGGAGGGAAAGCCCCAGAGTTTAAAGATGACAGGCATAATTACATCTCTTGCTTACCACCTTTGTTCGTTCGAAATTTCATTGGCTAGTTATCAAATACTACACTTCGATGGGATGATTAAATGATATAGGCATATTCAGTACACCTTTCCTTATCTTGATGTGAAATGAGAAGCTATGATATTGGTTAACATGCCAGAAATGAACATAATATTATTCGAAGAGTATTTCGAAAATTTTGAAACCACCATTGATGACATGATTTGCTTGTCGACTTTTGACCAATGAGAGATGTATGTCATCTCAATATAGGTTTACATTACACTGTTGCTCATAAATATGGAATATTAGATTTGGCAGCTCAGAATTCAAATTTTGGAGTAAGAGAACATTTATTTGGAGGCGGTTTAGACATTTATTTTCTGGGCAAATCATAACCACATATTTTATCTACAAATCAACATTTTTGGGGGAAAAAATATTCACAATTAAGTTTAGAAAATTACTATTATTTAAACAGGGGTACGCTAAGAATTTTTGCATTTTCAAAACACCCCGATCCAAATCGTCATGTAAAACAGAGCAAACAAAATAAACATCTGGTCATGAAGATTGAAATGTCCTCTATCAAACGATAGCACTTATATGCGTTATGTCCTCTTTGTGCTGCAATCGGAGCATCAACCCTACGGGACCAGCATTGAATGAAACATCTGACCTTTCTAGTGAAATAAGGCCCCATTCCTCAATCTGAGGAGTGCGTAACGTGTCTAAGTTTTGAGGTTGGGGTCCAAGTCACGAATCTCATTACCAAGGTCGTCCCATATTTGCTCTGCATTAACCTGATTGGCTGACGTTTGTGCCCATGGTAGCTGGTCCACATTGCCTGCCCTGATGTAATCCAACATGATGCCACTAGCATATGCAACAGCTTGATCATTCTGCAGTTGAATGTTGCCCCAAAACACTCTGTTTACATGTGGTACTTGATGGAGGTCCAAAAGGTCAATTTACTCTGAAATTATGTTTGGGAATCACCAAGGGGGTGCAATTTCTGTAGTACTGCTCCAAAGAACCTCTGTAATACTGCTCCAAACATAAATAGGGTCGAATTTGTGGACTGACACATCATTAAGTGTCCTTATTGTCTCTTTCCCCTGGTCTACGACAGAAACGAACACAAATATCAACTTTGTGGAGGACACATCTTATTTCTTCACATGCTGTCATATGACACCAAAGATTAGGTCTTACGTTTTGGTGCTTTCCTGCCCATTGAAGGCACCTTTCTTTGTTATGATCAGTCAGCTGTGGTTTCTTTAAAGGTCTCATGGCCTTACATCCGTACTAAAGAAATCACTGGTTGTCGATAGCTCTGGAACACAGGTTTTGAGGTGAGACAGCCATTCATCTCATAGACTACTGATTGACTTAAAGCGATTTTGATGACATAAATGCAGCAGGTGGTGGTCTTTTCTTACATTTTTCTATCTAGGCCTACTTTTGCTGTGACCTGGAGTCACATTTCAGTGCTTTTGGTACCACTGCAGAATTTTAGAGACTGTTCCTGACATACCCCTATGGTCTTGGCAATGGTAGTTTGTTTCATGCCAGAGAGCACCATCCCTTTGACCTGCCATGCTCTTTTTCGCTTATTTTAGGGGGCGTGCCTTCTAAAAACTCTTCCAACTCTAAATTAAATCTTTATAAAATGTGCACAATGGTTAAAAACTAAGATTTGGACACCTCTTTCAAGTTACCAATATCATGAGGTCATGGGGTCACCTGAGTGAATGCAAGTTTAATCAACCATAAATGTTTTAACTTTTCATACCAATCAGTTTTATATGCAAAACTGATGAGGGAATGAAAACACATTACAAATTTTCTTCAAAATGATATCATTTTGTATAAATTCCATCGAACAGTTCGTATCTATAAAATATTCCATATTTATGAGCAACAGTGTATAAGCATATGTCATCTTTGAACTCTGGTGTTATTCCCCCTCTGGATCTTGCAAGAATCTAACTAGACAATGTTGACAGTGTCCCAAACAGAGCCCCTCGAATTGAAGGAATTGTTTTCCCCTGATTATCTTCCATATTTCCACTGGAGACTGTTAGATATCGTTCTAAAATTATACCTTATCTTTTTAATTTGATGATAGATCATCATTATTCGTTTGAAAGTTATGTTAAAGGCAAGAAATGTTAAAAAGAAGGAAGAAACAAGAAATATTACGATATTTTGACGTGCGCAGAAACTATCTTGGTAAAATGCTGATCAAATTCTCAAACTTGAACATTTCTTTCATTCATTATGGACTATTTTGAGATAATATTAGTTTAGTATGATGTGGGAATCACCCACTGATAGATATTTATTGGGAGGATGGAGCGAATTTCAAAATGCGTCACATTTACAGCAGTTTAGTGTAAGTATTTAATTGCCTGTTAGAATTTCTTTGGAAATTTGATTTTTTCTGATTATTCGTTAATACTCGGTCATTCCTCGATATTTCTCGAACTTAGTGAAGTGGGATGGGTGCTTAATAGTGGGCAGGTGCTAATTACAGAGAATATGGTAATGTTAATATCATATGATAACTCTACCTCCTCATGTAGACTTGAAGACATAAAAACATGGTGCCATAATTTTCTGAAAATGACTTAATTTCATATTATATTTCTTCTTAACAGAAAGTTACATTGTTCAAAACGCCTCAATCTTTAGGCTTTGTTATTAAATCTTTACTGGCATTTAAAATAGCAATAAGAGAGACCAAAAGGAATAATTATTTCAACATGTTTTGTATCATTTGATCAGCAATTAGATAACCCATCTAAAATATATCAAAATTGATGCTATACTGTGATTCCTGTACTCTTCTTTAAAACATTTGATCATATTTTGAGATTTATCATTAATCTGGCTAAATGCTTCACTTTCAGAAATAACTGTTTTTAACATAACATAAAATTGTATATATACTGTATATGACCACATTGGTATTTTCTGTCAGAGAAAAGCTTAGATTTTAACAATAGAGAAAATCATCTATAAACCTTATCATGATTAGGTTGTTCAGGAATTACATTGAACAGACAAGATGAAACATTGCTTGAAACTGAAGATTGTGGCCTTTAAATGTTGGTAATATTCATATCGCATTGCCATTAAGAATGTAACAGGTGCATGGAGGTCTTGCCCTAGAATTTAAATCTTTCTAAAAGTCATTGACCAACTTTCGTTCTTTCCAAAATCTTTTGGTAAGAAGTAAGTTAGGCTTTGTCAAAAGTGTCCCAAACTCCAACTAATTTTCACAGCCAGCGGAGATATGAATAGCAGGGTTGAGTGGGGTTGGATTATACAAGGGTTGGTGCAATAAGTCTTAGCCAAAAGCCTAACCGATGATGTTTTAAGAGTCTGCTCAACCCCTTTTAGTGCATTTTATTTGATAAAACAAAAAGAGTAGAAATTGTGAGTTTTGAAACATATTTTATCTAAATAAGTTTTAGCAAGTCTGGTTTCCTCTTAAGTCCATTTCAATTAGAATGAAGAAAAGCACACCAAGCTGGTTATAACTAATCATGCTTTGTTTATTTTTAATCCTTCATTCTAGATTTCACCAACCAATATGAGTATCAGGGTGGGGTGGGGTTGCACTGTTATGTAACAATATGTTTTACCTCTTGACTACCTGGAGTGACAAGATTTCTCGTCACCTCAGATATGACCTTGAAACCCAGCGTGACTAGAAAATCTGTAACAAAAAATTCCTTTAAAATTGCTCTTATTTGAACAATTTTCATCCGATTTACAAAAAATTGTTTTAAAATGTGTAGAAATGATCTCTGTTGTCTAATTTTACCAAGTTGAACATCTAAAGTTGTATAGGTATGTAGTAAAATGTCAAAAGGTGGCAAAAACGAAAATCTGGATATTCACATTGATTTTGAGATATTGCCAAAGTATGTGTTTTCAAATCAAAGGTATTACTTGAGTAGATCACAAATGTTATACTGTGTTGTTTCAGAATGGCAAAGGCCATGGACTATCCAAATATGGGAAATATGTTATACTGTGTTGTTTCAGAATGGCAAAGGCCATGGACTATCCAAATATGGGAAATATGTTATACTGTGTTGTTTCAGAATGGTAAAGCCAATGGACTATCCAAATATGGGAATTATGTTATACTGTGTTGTTTCAGGATGGCAAAGCCCATGGACTATCCAAATACAGGAATTATGTTATACTATGTTGTGTCAGAATGGCAAAGCCCATGGACTATCCAAATATGGGAAATAAGTTATACTGTGTTGTTTCAGAATGGCAAAGGCCATGGACTATCCAAATATGGGAAATATGTTATACTGTGTTGTTTCAGAATGGCAAAGTCCATGGACTATCCAAATATGGGAAATATGTTATACTGTGTTGTTTCAGAATGGCAAAGGCCATGGACTATCCAAATATGGGAAATATGTTATACTGTGTTGTTTCAGAATGGCAAAGCCCATAGACTATCCAAATATGGGAAATATGTTATACCGTGTTGTTTCAGAATGGCAAAGCCCATGGACAATCCAAATATGGGAATTATGTTATACTGTGTTGTTTCAGAATGGCAAAGCCCATTGACAATCCAAATATGGGAATTATGTTATACTGTGTTGTTTCAGAATGGCAAAGCCCATGGACTATCCAAATATGAGAAATATGTTATACTGTGTTGTTTCAGAATGGCAAAGTCCATGGACTATCCAAATATGGGAAATATGTTATACTGTGTTGTTTCAGAATGGCAAAGCCCATGAACTATCCAAATATGGGAATTATGTTGTACTGTGTTGTTTCAGGATGGCAAAGCCCATGGACTATCCAAATACAGGAATTATGTTATACTATGTTGTGTCAGAATGGCAAAGCCCATGGACTATCCAAATATGGGAAATATGTTATACTGTGTTGTTTCAGAATGGCAAAGTCCATGGACTATCCAAATATGGGAAATATGTTATACTATGTTGTGTCAGAATGGCAAAGCCCATGGAATATCCAAATATGGGAAATATGTTATACTGTGTTGTTTCAGAATGGCAAAGGCCATGGACTATCCAAATATGGGAAATATGTTATACTGTGTTGTTTCAGAATGGCAAAGTCCATGGACTATCCAAATATGGGAAATATGTTATACTGTGTTGTTTCAGAATGGCAAAGCCCATGAACTGTCCAAATATGGGAATTATGTTATACTGTGTTGTTTCAGAATGGCAAAGCCCATGGACTATCCAAATATGGGAAATATGTTATACTGTGTTGTTTCAGAATGGCAAGGCCCATGGACTATCCAAATGTGGAAAATATGTTATACCTTGTTGTTTCAGAATGGCAAAGCCCATGGACTATCCAAATATGGGAATTATGTTATACTGTGTTGTTTCAGGATGGCAAAGCCCATGGACTATCCAAATACGGGAATTATGTTATACTATGTTGTGTCAGAATGGCAAAGCCCATGGACTATCCAAATATGGGAAATTCTCCAATTCTGCACTGAATCTGGAGGTTTAACAAAAAACATTAAGAATTGTTATAATTTACAAAATGATAAAAAAATGTTTATGAAGCGATTATTTTCTCATGCACCTCTATCTCATGGACCAATGCCCTTCTTTGTAATTGGTTTCCTTGATTGACACTTTGAATTATAAATAGGAGTATAACTGTTTAAATGTTTATCAATCCTATAATTAAATGATCAATTGATAGATCATCAATCATTCTTAAACACTATTAGTAAAATAAGAAAGTCAAAAAAGTATGCCTTCTTCAAGGAGTCTTCTTGTTTATAAACGCAAAATCTCAGTTGATTTTTTTTTCATTTAAGAGGCATAGCCGTAGCCAGCTTTTTGTAAGGGGGGCTGGGCTCATCTTCATCATTGGTCTGGGCACTATAACTTGACTTGTGACATAATAATTTCAGTGTCCAAAAGTACCACAATATTTACGCTGCATGCTTGATATAGAATGCCTAAATCATAATATTTGTACTTGTATCTTTCATTAGTGGATGATACCTTAAGGTTTTTAAAAGAGCTATTGTTTTACAAGTCTAAAGACACCATATCTATAACATCTGCTCGCCTGTTTGTCCTTCTGTTTCATAAGAAAGTTGTTGTTCTCATACTTTGTTGATCTATAATGACGAAGCAGGTGCAGATGGAGTAAGAAATCATCTTTTATTTAGGGCAACTTCAGTGTCTTCCAAAGGCTCCTAAGAAATCCAATTTTCACAGTGATCTCCCCAGGATTAAAGAAAGTGGGCGCAGCACCCACCTGAGATTTTGATTTGAAAACAGCCTTGCACCCACTTGAAAATCCATGAAAATTTGGCATATTTTGTTCAATTTTGGTCTGAATTGTAAAAATGAGAATTTTGCACCCACCTGAGAAAAAAACCTTGATAGATCACTGTTTCAGACCATGTTTTGATAAGCCCAAAGCCTAAAATACTTAAAAGGGGACACTATTTTCTGAATGTTGTATTTGTGTTTTCATTGTCAACCTTGTGGTTTAAGACTTCTGTATAGTGGCATTTCTAATTTCTAAGTTTGTAAAGTTTTGAAGTCCAATAATCTAAGGGAAGTATGTGTATACTACACTCTACAAAAGCTTATTAGCTCATGTGTTGTGAGTTATTGTATTCACCCACTTGTCTGTCCATCTGTCTGTCTGTCAACACATTGGTAGCTAATTTTAAACCCTTCCCCACAATTTAAATGGTTTCACTTTAAATGTGTCTATATAAAGCCTTTAATTGCATTCTTGTTATCCAATAAGTTTGGCTTTGACATTTTTTGGCATAATTTTTTGGGATAATGGACAGCGAAAATAGAAACTAGAATATTTTCTGAACTGAAAAGTTGAACATTATACCGCTTCAAACTTAGTTTTGGATTCTGACCTGACATTGAGTCTTCCAAGGGACGTATATAGCGGCAGTTTCCAGAGGAGTATTCATGGTTTAGTATGCACAGTTGTGTTTATTTATTTAAAAAAATGAAATAAAAATGATCAAAGGTAACAGACAATGTATCTTCCTTTGTGGAAATTTTATCCAGATTCATTTAGTTGTTATCGAGATATTTATGATAAGTCCAGTATATCATTTTCTTGCAAAATAAGTCAATCTCACGCGATGAAATGGCCAAATTAAGTCAGCATTCCAAAGGTTAAGCTTCTGCAGCATTAAAGTATCATATGAATACATCTCATTCAAGCCTATTATATCCCCCACTCGGATCTTAAACACTTCTAATAATGATACAAAGTGTCCCAGTTTTTATGGCTCACTCTGAATATACAAGACATTCTGCACATCTAATATATCATTGAAAGCAGAACATATTTGATGTGAATGAACCAATTTCTGGATATGTGGCCGATTGTTTGAACTGCACTAGTAAGATAAATTAAGAATATATTTTCATGATTAATGATATCAATGTCACAGATTTTTCATTTTGACACAAACCTTCGGTGGGTACATGAGGTTTTGGGTTGTGATAAAATTTATGATAGACCAAAGCAACTGCTTGCACTGTTTACATGCTTAAGACAATACACTGTTTGGCACAGTCTTATCTAATATACCCCCACATGGCCTTTGAGAATTGTGCACACTCGCGACATTGATCTGCAATAGACCACAATTTCAGCCCCATTTTCTACCACTTCAAAAGAAACTGAAATTTAAAACCCCAACTTTAATAGTGGGCTTTGAAGCTATTTTTCGCCTGTCAGCTCCTCAAGCTGTTGCACCAATGAGAAGCGATCAACATGCTAGATAAGAAAGTGTCATTTGAACAAAAGGGAGTATAATGACTGGTAATTTGGCCATAATTTAGCAAACTGCAGAGAGACAATTGTAAATGGTAGATGTCACACCTTTGGGATAATATGGAAGAATTATCACTGATAACTGATACATGCCTATGCAAACATGTTATCACATGTTTTCCATGTATCATACAGTAAACTTGGAGAATTGAGAATTAATTTATCTTGGTGGTTGTATTGTTTTGGATCATGAGGTGTTGTGGTTCTTCTTTTAATTGGCTTCTAATGTGAACAAGATAAAAAAATTATTGAATCTTTTGAGTAGGTGGTTCAAACTGAAATGCCAAGTGTGAATGTTAAACAAAACAGGTTCATTAATACACATTGTCTATAAGCATTAACCTTTTGTTGAATACCTTTTAACAAATGGAAGTGAAAGCAAAAAGAGCAGTGTAAAAATGATCTTTAAATTCAAACTAATTTATCACATTTTTTAACGCGGATCAATTTTACCTGAATTGATATATTTTATCTCAGGTATAGATTCCGATTTGACCTATAATGCATGGTATCTTTTGTATAAATTGCAAAACTTGTTTTGTTTAACAATGAATGTCCTTAACAATTGTTTTATCGAGATTATGAATGGTAATATACATGTACATGATTTTAGATGATGTCATCCATGTTTAATCATCAAGAGAAAGGAAAAGCAGTAGTGGCTGTATAAACATTTGTTCTGGCCAAGAATATACAGCAAATGTCCTTGTGGAAAAATTGCCTCTCATATATTTATATAAAGTTTCCTTCATTTTGTTACAACATAGCTATAACATATTGTTATAGTTAGCGTCTGTTACAAAGTCTTACAACTTCCAATAACTTAAATCCTGTTTACTAGACTGAATTCAAATTTGTGAACATATCACATAAATATGTTGTGAGTTGTTCCAACACATTACTGCCAATATGTTACCATGGCAAGAAATAAATGGAATATTTTGTAAGCATTTGCAATAATTCAAGAAGTAGTGTTTAAATGGACTTATCATCAACACATACAACTTTTAATATATTTTTGGCAGTTACCATGGCAATGAATATAACCAGGTGGTGGTGAAATTTTGTCATGTCAATGCCTTGTATCGTATTCATGTGATTTCAAAAATTGAGGCCATACCTTAACAATCATTGTTTTTAATGCTTTCAACTAAACTTCGATTGAAATACACTTGTGCAACTCTTTAAAAAAAATTAATTCGATCAACCAAGATCATAGAAAATGTAGCTTTGTTGTGTTATTCAGCTTTCAATGACATTTTTTATCAGATATTTTTTCTCTTCTTGAAGTTGCAGTATAGGTCACTTGCATGAGGTATATTTTAGGTTAACAAATCTTTTTAACAGAGTTTCATTGTTCAAATGTTGTCGTGTTTCGTTTCAAGTTCCTACATGCTTTCACTGTGAAGTGTGCACACAGTAACATGTTGCTTAAACAAATTCCTTTAAAAGATGTGTTATGTTTGATATAAATCATGAAAGAACAAAAAGGCAACAACTACAAGTGAAACTTATATGGCATATTATTCATTATAGTAAATAGATTTTAAAAACTGTACATTGAGATTTATGGCTCTCACACCCTCTCATGTTGTTGTTTTATTTGATGTCCTATGAATTCCTATAAAATGTCAGATTTTTGTTGGATTTCTATGTAATTGAAAATGTCGTCTTTGCCATTTTTGTTCCTACATTTTACTTATATGTCTCCATCTCACTTGATTTGAATGAGAAAATGTCTTGCTTGGTTTCTTATTCACAGGGAACTTAACATGGTCTGTGCCATTCTTTCTTAATGTAGGGTCTCTTTTATCTTCAGTCATGATGCTTCCTTTATTGAAATGCCATGGTATCAGTTGATTCATGTACTAGCATCATATAAAAAAACATTCCAAACCAAAAATTATGGGAAATTGATATTGGACAGCACAAATGGCAACATTTTAATTGCACATAAAATAGAGAAATGAAATGAAACACTTGACATTATAAAAGCGAAATGTTCAGGGCATTATTAATATATTCAGTGCATTATTAATATATTCAGGGCATTATTATATATACTCATTTAATGGTTGGTCCTTTGATGGGATTAAGCCCATGGTTCCATAATGTTGACTAGTTTGTTGTTTGTAATCAAACTGATGAATCACCCAGGCCCGTAGCCAGGATTTGCCAAGGGAGGGGGTTCAATTTTTAAAAATTTCCAGGGGGGGTTAACATTTGACAATTTTGGCCCAAATTAGGCTAAAATCACTTGAGAAGTGCTCAAAATGGTCAAAAACTGCATGATTTTGAAAGAATTTTTGGCCAGGGGGGGGGGTTCGCCCGAACCCTGCGAACCCCCCCTGGCTACGGGCCTGTCACCTGATAGTATATATATATAATATCATAGCACATGTGGTCTTTGAATTGCATTTTATCTGTCAACAGGTAATATTGGAGTCAAGATCTTAGATCTGCTATATAGCCTATATATGTACATGGTCTGTTAAAGGTATTAAAATGAAGCAATGAATAGACATGGTCATTTTGCTATTTATAGTGACTACTCTTAATATCACAATACAATAGTTAACAATTTCACCTGTTAGAAAAGTTTCTACATGAATTAACCCACAACTTATTTTGTCAATAATATATGCTTTAGGTTTAAGTACATGTGATTATCTACAGTACAAGCTGTTAACAAATCGGAGACAATATCTCGCTTCTCAATATATTCTGTCACTCAAAACATTTAATTAAATGAATTGCAAAACTGATTCTGAGCTATGTCAATTCCTGGATTTTATGTTAAATGAAGATTGTTCGAATTTTCATGACTAACTAAATTCTAACAAAGTGTCATTGACACAATATGACTTGTGAAATTAGTTAATTCCACATGAAATCTGTGGGATTTCTCGATTGTTAATGAAAATTGAGATACATTTGAACAAAATTGAAATGAGGGTATAATATTGTGATGGGTACATAGTCATTGACATGTGCTGTCATCTAGCAAAAAACAATGTCATAAAATAATTTGATTTATTTCGCATTTTTGGGGTATTTGTGGGTGATTTCTACCAGGGATTTGAAAGTATAAAATTACAGAGATAAACCTGATTGTTCATGCATTCAGAAAATATGTTGATTCCACGCAAAATTCTGCACATAGGATTGTAACAGGGGTTTGTAGAAAATACCGGTAATAAATCCTCCATGCTGGGTTCAAACTTGGTACCTGGTACCCGGTCGAAAAAACCGGATATCCAAAAAAAACGAAAAATACGAATATATAATATATTAAGTTAAATATCATTAGAAAGCCTCTGTTTTCACTCAATTTTTTGACATGAATATAACGAGTAATATTTGAAAAACATGACAAATCTCAATCTTTCAATAGTTCGTATGTTGGTACGTGAATTAATTTGATTATGATTTAAATCAGGGGGATGCGATCACACCCCCCCCCCCCCCCCATAACCAATGAAAATATGACCATGATGATGATAGAGGAAGAAAAGAGCCTTATAATGTTTTTTATTTGAAGCTTCTATTTTTCGTTTTTTGGGTACCCGGTTTTTTCGACCGGGTATTGGGTACCAAGTTTGAACCCAGCATGGAGGATTTACTACCCGGTACCCGGTACCTGGTATTTTCTACAAACCCATCGTAAAAGTCAGTATTGCAGCAAAAATATCTAAATCAACCAATAAAAGATAAAGGATCATTTTTTGAGTTATTCCAAAAGAAACGCGAACATCTTTAAGTGTATTTCAAATGATCTTCAACTTGTAACAATTCATCCCCACCTTATCTACAAAAACTTCTTCCATATGTTCTACTTATTTTAACTACAAACATCTCTGCAAACTCACAGATTTAATTAAGAATTAAATAAAATAAAATAAGCATATGTTTTGCCCAAATATCAAGAAAAACAGGAAATAAAATGTTTCAAAATTGAAAATTCAAACACCAGGCCATAACTAAGCAATTTGATGCTTTCATCGATAAAACAAATCATGTGTTCCAACTTCTATAAACTAACGAGAAGATAGGGATCTCTTTTTTTTGGTTGACACCCTGTTTAGCTTGGCTTGATAATTTGAATTGAGGTATCGGATGATATAGCAATATATGAGAATAGATTGGTTGAAATATATCCCAAGTTTTATCATATCCAGATGTCATTACCATCTTCAACCTTGTTAGATTTAAAGTTAGATTTCAGGCAGGAATAATTAAGAGAGATATTAATTTTATTTTAATTACATGTCTGCATGTGCCATATTCTTTTAATTACAATCACATTATTTCTTTAAATTCATGGGATTAATACTTGGATTTAAATCTGCATCTATGAAGTTTAATCAAATTGAAAGTGCCAGATTAAATATATAGTACTAGTGTGTAGTATGTTAATAAGTGTTAAAAACAAAACAATATGTTGAGATTCACAAAGTTTACCTGATGAAGATGTATGAATACATGGATCATTTGTAAATCCGAACATATTGTTTAGTACTAGTGTGTGTACAGAGTGGTCCAAAAAAGTGAACCCCTGCAACAGGCTATACTTTCTTAATACATGCATGAATTTGCTCATATTATCACATCTTGTAGAGAAAGGTCTAAAATTTTTGTTGACAATTATCGAAGATATTACAAGACTTAAACAAACATGCCTCATATTAGATTTTGTGCAAAATTTTACCAAATGAATGTGATTGACAGAAATTGTTGATACACATTAGATGATCTTAAAAAAGCTTTCAGTGAGAGATTATAAGTTTAAACCCTACCATATGACAAATGGGACACTATTTGACCATTTTGAAGCTGTTTTAACCATTCAACAGTTTAGAGGCATGTTACCTACACAAACGGGAAGAGGGGGGAAGAAGTTAACCCTTGTGTTGTGTCCCAAAAGGGGACATGCCATTAAGAGGCCATTCTCGGACTTAGTCATTTTTTCAAAAGTGGGAAAATAAAAAACCTCATGAAAAGTTCTTCAAATATTCTGAATAATAAGTTGAATATATATATTTAATGATGGCACAAGCAAAAGTCTGAAAATTAACATGAAATGAGGGGTTTTGACAGATGCAAAAGATGGTGGATTTGTGATGAAGAAATAGAGGTTTTTGCAGTAACAACACAATTACCTCGAAGTTATCGGTTATGAGAGGCTGAGGACTAAACTTGACATAATTTTCAATCTCAGATTATCAGTAGTATCTAACTTAAGCCGGACAGCCACTCAAAATGTATATGGAGCCCATAAGATTCATTTTTCTCAATTGAAGTCACTATTTCTGTTTTTAGCTTCAGAAGATAGGAGGTACATGAACATGCTAAGTTTACCTAGATCACAAGCCTTACCACAAATATAAAGTATATAGGAATAGAGTTGATATGTGTGAAAACCTTAAACATCCCATTTTATTGGGGATGGAACTTGTGGACCATGTGTATTTCTAACTTCTTCACATGTGCATGGATCTAAAAACGTGGCAGCCATCTTGGATTTGTCATTTTATGTGGACATGGTTTTGGTTGTGCTGAATTTGTTTCAAAATAACATTTCTTGTATACCTTCGATAAGTGAGATAGGCATTTGAAATTAAATACAGATAGTATACTTGACATTTAATGCAGTAAACAGTAATACAATTCATTCTTACATAATAAGTGAGTCCAGACAAAAAGTTGTTATTGTGTTAGTTTAACTGGGCATAAATTACACTCATTGGCCTTGGTTTTCTTAATTGGCTTGGATAAAATGTTGTTCTGTTTAATCCGAAAAGGAGTATAGTTCAATATACAAGTTCACATTCGTTCCATCCTCTTGTAGAAATGAATCTCATATTATTTCATCTCAAATATAGAACACAAAAATATAATAAAAAACAAGTTTCTATTAATTGCAAAAGTTAGCTTCTATGTCATGACTGAGTTTGGGTTCCGCTTCTAGGGAAAAATATCCATCTGGAAATATCCTATTGACCATTGCTATACACTCCATATTTAATCCTCCCAGTAAATAACATTGATATACAGTATACAAGTATCTGGGGTTTGGGTAACGTGAGACATGAGGCCACTTGTCTTTTTGAATCTCATATTCAATATTCTTTCTTTAAACCCTCATATTTAATATTTTTGGAGTGGTAATTCAATTATGTACCTATTTTCTATTCTTTATCCCATAGTTGAACTCTGTTCCGCTCTGTTAGGTAACATAAAAACATATTTATGATATTTTGCAAATGCGTGGAAAAAGTGATATCTGTGGAATACGGAAAATATTTCACAGATATCACCTTTTGGCAAGGATTTGAAAACTACCACCAATATGATGTGTTTTGTTACATAGTGATTTCATGGCATCACGGGGATGAATAAATGAATGGATGATGTTTTGATATGCTTTGTTTAGTTTTAGAGGTGAACTATGGGAAAAATAGAACATCCTATGCATTTTCGTGAGATTGTGTTAATCCAACTCATTGATATCAATATCTGCAATTCGCTTTGCTAACTTGGCAATATATTGATATCAACTCGGAGATAAAGATAAAATCATTTAAAATCATATGATATCCTATACATATCATTTACTGTGCCACAACTTTCTCATATGTTATATAATTGACACAGGCCATCATTTATTTTCCTTGAATTCATGCTTTTGTTCCTCGTTTTAGAAATGAGAGGAAATCTTTGATATTCCTTGTATTTAAGTTGCTTAAATATTGCCCTGTGATGTTGATAAAAGTCAATAGTAATCCATTACAGTCACAGTTGAAATGTACCCATTGCTAGCCCAGAACCTACCAAAATAGCATTTGCATTTTGTCAATATTGCCCTATGTGCTTTCCATGAAAATAATTTTAATTGTATCTTTTCTTCAGTATTTCATATATTACATTTTAATATATTTAAATTGGTTAATATTTACATACTATTGACTTAGACAACAATAAATAAAGAATTTTTTGTAAAAACACCAAAAATGGTATATGATCTTTAAATGACTGTTGTGTGAACATCAAAGGTCAAAATTCGCTGAAATTGTATTTTTATAAAGCACAAATGATTTTTCTTCAATATGATATGCATTATTATCAGATATCTTTTGGGGCTAAAAAGGGCTCTTAATGACACCCGTCCTTTGAGAAGCCCTTCATATAAAATCTTACAAAAATCAAAAGGAAATCTAATATTCAGTGTTTTAAAGGGTGACGCATATCGTTTAGCAAATCGAACGCTCGTTTCTGGTGTTGCTCACCGTTTAGTATAAAAGGCCCGATCCCGGAATAATACTCAAGGGTTCACAGGTTCGAGGTCGTTGTGTCAACACCTCTAGTTGTTATATAGCATAAGTATATTATAGATCGTCACATATTTATAAAAGGGTGATTTTTATTTTGACAAATCAATTCCACATTTATGGGTGAAGTTTCAGGATCTTCTATTTGTGTATAATAAGGAAAAATTGGCATCTAAATTTCCCCATAACGTAATAACACACAGCTTGGCATATGAAATATCCTACAAATGAAACAAAGCAAGACAAACCGGTTTCTAATACAAGAATTTATATTGGCTGTTGTACATGTATTATTTGAAAGCAATCACTCTTTGGATAACGTTTTCAAAATCATTATAAACGGATTACTTTATCTCAAAGACAATTTCAATAAACTGGATTTTACAGAACTCCCCTTATTTCTTAAAAATGGACTGATCCAGTTGATTCGCCTGGAGCCGCCATATTGTTTTTATACGGGATGCTAATCGGAACCCTTTAATATATTATGCATATGACATGCATTTACCGACACAGGTATGTCTTATGTATGTCTCGTTATCAATTAAAGTGAATTTGTCCATGATTAATGAAGATATTGACATTTTAAGACCATATGGAAACATTTCTTTTGATCACAATAGCTTTGCAACTAACAGAGGTAGGATGCTAATTTTTACATCATATTGTGTGGGATTCAAAACCAAACAAAGTCAGAAATCATTAGGTTTCCTAGACCTCGGCTTAAAAGATTTCCATGGGAAGATTGTTGAAGGGTTGAAGAATCGCAGATATTGAAGTTCACATTTTACCCATTTTTAGTGATGTTTTGTTAGGGGTCCTCTACAACATGTGAAACTATGAAAGGATTCCTGCAGGTAATAAGGGAAATATAGCTGGTTGCAAGGGTTCACTTTTTTGGACCACCCTGTATATCCAGATTCCATCATCCAAACAATTGTTGAAGTCACTGAGCATCATTGCTCTTATGATCTTTGGTAGAACTGCTCTGCCATATTTGCCATAAGTCCCCATATAAAGTACCCTTTGCATTCGTTTGACTTCACTTCTTAAAAGAGAGCTTCGTCTTCACTCTTTCAAATTAAAATAAACCTGTGAACTCACCGTGCCAATCAGTGTTCGTCGGCCAAATTTGACCGACGTTCTATATATGGTCATTCCCTCTGATGTCATCTTTGAGCCCGGAATTGACCAATGACATGCGCATATTTAATTAGAACGCATTTAGCGTATGTTTGTTCAAGCTCGCTGAATGGTGGAAGAAAGGTCAGTGCATTGGTCAGAAGTATCTTTTAATAAGAAATAATTCATACCAATGCATAACATATATCCTCATATGTTTATTTGATGATAAAAAAGTTTTTTTTGAAAAATTTGAAAGATTGAGTGGTCCACAACTCGTACATGTACAGTATTTGTATGTCTATGTATGGGTGCACATAGAAGAGCACAGGGCTCCTTCAAGGAGGGGTTTCTGGGTCTATCTACCAGGATAATTACGTTAATTACAACTGTATATGTACGGGATACACCCAAGAGATATTGCTCACCTTCATTAGTGGTTACCAAAATCCATTACAATACAATATAGTGTGTCACTTGATTGTGTCATATTTTGCTATAGTATTTCCCCTCATTGTGTTATATTTTGCTATAGCCTGTCATCTGATTGTGTCATATTGTGGTTTAGGCTGTCACCTGATAAGTATATCATAGTGTGTCAGTTGATTGTGTCATATTTGATCTAGCCATTCACCTCATTGTGTCATATTTTGCTATAGCCTGTCATCTAAGTATGTCATATTGTGCTTTAGCCTTTCACCTGATTGTATCATTTTGCTATAGGCTGTCATCTAAGTATGTCATATTGTGCTTTAGCCTTTCACCTGATTGTGTCATTTGATTGTGTCATATTGTGCTTTAGCATTTCACCTGATTGTGTCATTTTGCTATAGGCTGTCATCTAAGTATGTCATGTTGTGCTTTAGCCTTTCACTTGATTGTGTCATTTGATTGTGTCATATTGTGCTTTAGCCTTTCACCTGATTGTGTCATTTTGCTATAGGCTGTCATCTAAGTATGTCATATTGTGCTTTAGCCTTTCACCTGATTGTATCATTTTGCTATTGCCTGTCATCTAAATATGTCATATTGTGCTTTAGCCTTTCACCTGATTGTGTCATTTTGCTATAGCCTGTCATCTTAGTATGTCATATTGTGCTTTAGCCTTTCACTTGATTGTGTCATTTGATTGTGTCATATTGTGCTTTAGCCTTTCACCTGATTGTGTCATTTTGCTATAGGCTGTCATCTAAGTATGTCATATTGTGCTTTAGCTTTTCACTTGATTGTGTCATTTGATTGTGTCATATTGTGCTTTAGCCTTTCACCTGATTGTGTCATTTTGCTATAGGCTGTCATCTAAGTATGTCATATTGTGCTTTAGCCTTTCACTTGATTGTGTCATTTGATTGTGTCATATTGTGCTTTAGCCTTTCACCTGATTGTGTCATTTTGCTATAGGCTGTCATCTAAGTATGTCATATTGTGCTTTAGCCTTTCACTTGATTGTGTCATTTGATTGTGTCATATTGTGCTTTAGCCTTTCACCTGATTGTGTCATTTTGCTATAGGCTGTCATCTAAGTATGTCATATTGTGCTTTAGCCTTTCACTTGATTGTGTCATTTGATTGTGTCATTTGATTGTGTCATTTGATTGTGCTTTAGCCTTTCACCTGATTGTGTCATTTTGCTATAGGCTGTCATCTAAGTATGTCATATTGTTCTTTATCCTTTCACCTGATTGTGTCATTTGATTGTGTCATATTGTGCTTTAGCCTTTCACCTGATTGTGTCATTTTGCTATAGGCTGTCATCTAAGTATGTCATATTGTGCTTTAGCCTTTCACTTGATTGTGTCATTTGATTGTGTCATTTGATTGTGCTTTAGCCTTTCACCTGATTGTGTCATTTTGCTATAGGCTGTCATCTAAGTATGTCATATTGTGCTTTAGCTTTTCACTTGATTGTGTCATTTGATTGTGTCATATTGTGCTTTAGCCTTTCACCTGATTGTGTCATTTTGCTATAGGCTGTCATCTAAGTATGTCATATTGTGCTTTAGCCTTTCACTTGATTGTGTCATTTGATTGTGTCATTTGATTGTGCTTTAGCCTTTCACCTGATTGTGTCATTTTGCTATAGGCTGTCATCTAAGTATGTCATATTGTTCTTTATCCTTTCACCTGATTGTGTCATTTGATTGTGTCATATTGTGCTTTAGGCTGTTACCTGATTGTGTATTGTGCTACACATATAATGTAGCAGCTTAATGTATTTTAATGTGCTATAAAATGCAATGGTTTTTCCAATTATTCAAAATACTGAACATCTGTCTAAAAATCTCATGTTGAGATGGTGTTGATTTAAAACACAAGAATCTCACTTTTGTGTGGTATTAGGTCAACATTATGGTTTGAGTGGTTGACTTTCAATCACAACTTAAAAGATCAGATAAAACTCTCAAATATGATGATTTCTAAATGCTTCGATGAAAAGCAAATAAAAAGTGTAAAGTCTGTGAATTTGATTCATAAATCACATATGATGTTTCTTTTCAGGTGATTATTTAGATATCATTGGTTTCTCTCTCCGTGTGTGTACACAAACAACCATCCCACTACGATATTTGACAACCACGTTCAGTTCCACCTGAGTGATCAGGCACGCCTCAATGGATCTGTTACAGACTATTAATATTTACCATATGTTAATTGGTAAACCCAAGCAAATGATTTTTGATTGATATTTTAGTATTTTCTCTAAAAAAATGAATAACAAGTCTGTCGTTGTTTAGAATTTACTATAAGAGTCAAAGATTGTGTTTGTTCTTATTGTAATTATTTTGCCTTTAAATTAATTCTGTTGAAACTTTTATGTCAAATTTAGATTAATTTTGGAGAATTTGTCAGAATTAATCATGTATTAAAACTAAAGTTGTATTTTGCTGACGTTATGTCAGTAATATAAGATAATGTTGGTAGAGGGTTGTTATGTCAATACATTCAGAATTAATTAAAATATGTTATTTAAAACAATGGTTTGTTATCTTTATATGTACATCCTTTATTTCTGCTTGCAATAATCAAACTGACATTTAATCATGAAAATAGAGATCAATTGATTTTTCTTGAGATACCACTATTTGGTCAGATTATATGAAAAATATTTACAAAACCCCTCTTGTGTATATATGGGTACCCCTATATCTAAAACAATATTATTAATTTATTATAGTCATTATACTTAGAGAGGAAATATACAAACAGCTATATATGATGTCTGACAGTATTTGATCAGTCTCTTCTCATAACGGATCACTGTGTATAATCAGACACGCAAATATCTATTTACACAGAGACATTAAATAGATCATTTTATTTTCTGTTCTTTGTTTTAATACAAAACAAGAACTATTAGTCAATTTATTTACAACTCCTGCTCTAAGCACTTATTGTCTTTTTTATTTATCTGTTCATATGATGCTACCCTGAATCACAATTGAATAGTTACACTACCCTCAGCCAATTACATTTGATTTTATAGTTTGATGATAATTACATCTTAATAAAAGAGTGTAGAAAAGGTGAAGTTTTGTGAAGGGTATGTGGCATGCTAAATACCATAAATTAAAGCTAATCCTATCAAACAGCACATAAACATCTACAAAATTGATGTTTGTCAAAGTGGGTAGGAGAGATAGAGGATTATACAAAGATTCATCAGTTTCAGCTGTTGCTATATTTGGTTATGTAACATAAAATTGATGTCCAATTAATTGATGTATTACATTGACGTGTGACATTCCTTAAAATTACATGTTTTGTAACAAGAAGTATATTTGGCACAAGTCTATGGAATAACTCAGCAGAGAATTAAGGTTACAAAAAAAGAATTACATGAACTTGATCATGACAAGTTTGTCTATGCTATTTTAGTTTAAAGAATTATTTCTCAGATCAATAATTACATCAATTTCCTCACTAAAATTTTTACTGAATGTTGTCCAAATTTTAATTTGACCTTTATTGGAAAATATCAAGTGTTTTCAAGTGTGTATAAAAAGATGTTCTATTTTTTAAATTGTGAACTAGGTCCAAATCCCTATTCTACAGTAAGATCTAAAAACCTCATAAAAATGTCAAATAGTTCTTTCTTGATCATATTCTTGAGAAATTAAATATTAAAAAAACCATGACATAGGTGACTAAAAAATATACTAGATATACTGTAGTTAAAATGTGAGCAGTGTGTAAAATTATAATGGAATATGTTATGTTACAGTAAATAGACTTGTCATCGTTTTTTCAAGTATCCTTATTTGTTTGTGTCATGCACAATTCCTGACAATGAATTTTAATTTTAACATCCCTACTCCCTTTTACCTATTTTGTTCACAGACCTCTCAATTCTCAATTGTTAGAAACTCTTTATGACTATGTTGAGAGTTTTAGTTATCTCCATTTGTTTCGTTCAATTTAGAGAGGTTTAACTTGTTTTACCATTTTGTATTTTCTATTGTCTCCTGAAGGAAGTGGTTCTATTCCTATCAAATGATAAATGTATTGTAGATAAATGTATATTGGGTAAATGTGTGTTGAATCAAATCTTGTTTCTTCTGCTTCTAGATAGAGCTTGCATGGCCCCAACCACATGCAAATTACTATGACACAAACACCCTCACACTGTTGTAACTCAACAACTGCCTGAAATTAGGGCCTCCAAATTCAGTTCAATGAAGGAGGTATGTATAGTGTATATTTGATAATGGCTGAAATAATATCAAGCCTCTGGTACATGAAATAAGTGCCACTTAAATATTTTAATTTGTCTGATTGGAACTTCATCTTCACGTTTTTAGGCCATATATAGGCATTGCCTTGTAAATTACCTGCTTTATCACAATGGTAAACACTTCTATTCATGCCCATTTGTTACTTTCCTTAGTCATCTGCATGTATTAAACCTGTACCCCCTCCCATCTCAGCCAATATTAATAGACTGATTGATCCCTATTTTTGTTCTTGAATTTTGTTGTACTCCTGGGACAAGGTGTTGTTTTGGTTTTATCATTTGTTATGGATTATTAGGTATTGTGTGAAGTATTACAGGTCTATCTAGGCCTACGTCGTGCGTCTACGCGGTAGCTAGGCGTCGTCGTCAGTACAAAAAACAACAACAAAACAATGAATGTTTGTAAAATATAGTCATTTTTTTATAATTGCGTTACAATTAGGTGCTAGGCCAATCTTGGTCGGCGGCGTGCGTCTTCGCGGTAGCTAGGCGTCGTCGTCAGTCAAAACAACAGCAATATTGTTTGTTTGTAAATAGTGATTAGTTTCAATTTAACATTTACATAATTTGTATACATGTATCTCCTTTATATAAAGGGCAATAAATATATACGTATCTCATACTTGAGTGGGTTTGGGGTAGATATCACCCGGGAATATATATCGTATCTGAGGAGCGGGCAGGATATATTGTATATGTCCCGCTCCAGGCCAAATGCGGGCAGATATAATATATCCATCCCGCTCCCGGGAATTTTTCCAAAGTTCAAAAAAGTTTATATATCAAAAGTTTTAATTTTTTTAATTTTAAAATTTAATTTTTTTAAGTTTAAATGTTACAATTTCATTGTATTGAACAAAAAGAATATTACGAAAATGTTAAATATAAATATCTTGTCATTTGAAAAAGGTGGAAAAGGTTATATCTACCCTAAACCCACTCAAGTATGAGATACACCAGTTATGCACGGTCGGTTTGGATACATGGAGTATCCCTTGGGATATACAATACATCTTCCCTCGGTCCCTTCGGTCCCTCGGGAAGATATATTGTATATCCCTCGGGATATTCCCTGTATCCAAAACCTCCCAGTGCATAACCCCTATATACATACATACATTACAGTATGAGCTCAGTATATGTTGCCCTGGCTCTTGATTTTTTCATCTGTACTCGTTATATGTAAATATATATTATCATTAATATGAAAAAATAAAAAATGAGATCAATACCCGGTTATTGTATGGTAAAATGTCAAAGAATCTTTTCTGTTTTCAAAAGTTCAATTGCAAACATATCAATAATTTCTTCATTTGCTCATAAAACAAAACATTTATAGATCTACCGATTATGAAAATTAAAGTCACTTGACAGTGATTTATCAGATTTTACTATAGAATTGGAATTAGATTTCTCACATGTGTCCTGTATGATATTTAAACACTCTAACAATAGCTGCAATAAAACTTGGAGTCAGGGAATCAATGGCTTGTAACTAATATCTACACGCTTGATGCCAAATTTAATTTTTGAAATTTAATTACTGGAAAAGTTCTGAAAAGTAAAGACAGCCAGAATCAATGAATTTGTGGCAGTGCATAGTCAGTTCTTTTTGAGATTTGACAACGAAGTTAATCATCTTTGTAAATCTAATAATTCATATTTGTTGCTCTCTTTGAGTTTTGTCGGCTGCCAAAATTGGTAATATATCATGTACTCATGACAAGGACAATATGCCTCAGTTTAGTTCATGACAAGCACAATGCTGTATTAATCAACACAAGACATATACAATTTCTGGTAATTTGCGTTGATCATATTAAAGGTTGAGGGTCAATCATGACACACTTAGGTTTTGTGATATGAGTGGGGGAATTAAACCTAGCGTATCAAATTTACCTTTGCAACTTTTCTGAACCCATAGAAAGTAATATTTCATTGAGGGTCACCAATTTTAGAGCAGAATTAAAGTTCATTGAATCTAGAATGAAATTAATGTTTAAAAGATTGTCTCATTATACAAAGTCAACAATCCTAGATATAAATTATCTTAAATGTCCAACAATTACAAATATAGAATTGTTTTATATCAAGTTTTATTAATACTGTTAAATGACCCGTAGCTCTTCTAGACACCTCAGAATTCACTCTTGAACAAAATCTTCCAGGATATTCTACTCGTCTCTGTTTTATCATTAAGCTCTGATTTTTTGTGACTTTTTCAGCCCCAATCTTCTAGACCACCCAATGACTGTCTCTTTTAGGTATTTCTTTTTCCTGTTGGTATTCTTTTTTTAATAAATTGTATGATACTTTATTATATTTTATGTAAGGATTTCAAACAAAGTAGGCTACATTAACGCCCCTTGTTGTATGCTGATTGTTTACACAGATATTGCAGAAACACCATATCATGATTACATACATATTTCAAAAAACATATAACAAAAGATATTAGGTTTAAAGGAGAGATGTCTCCTGGAAGCCAGTTTTTATTTTACTGTCTCTGAAGGAGCAAATAATTTTTGGTATAGTGCATATTTGACCTGTCATCACCATTTCCCAAGTTCACACAGTTTCAGAAAAAATGCCAAAAAGTCAAATTTTCTTTAAATATCAGACACTGTGATAAAGAAGAACTTTCAAATAAATGTTAGTAGTTGCTGTATGTGCAACACGTTATGTCCTCTGACGATTTCAGTGGAATGGAATTGCAGTTTTCAGTGTTTACTATATATATGAACTATATATCTTTTATTGACTCAATAACTATGTCATATAAATGACATTAGTCACTACAGTGCACAAAAAACTACAAATACATATTACAAAACTACTTTATATCAGTTTCACATGTTAGAGTTTAATTACAAAATATCAGTGTGGTGTATCCATAATACATGGTTTTTAAGAATGTGTATATAATATTAATCATTTTCTAATAACATTTGACAAAAAGTAGGACTTCGTCATTTTCAGGGAACTTTCTCATGTATAAAGTCAAAGTCAATGTATATTTTAGTTTGTTTTGTAGTTTAGCTATCATATCTGTGTCCTCTTATATTTTGATACTTCTCTGCCATGTTATTTTCGGAAATATTAACATGGCTGAAACTCCCTAAATTACAAAAGGCCACAGCTTTGCTGCACATTTTACATTACTATCTGAAATATACAAAAGTTAGGATAAATATAAATGTTTCTATTTTTACATAAACTGTTTCAATATGGTCATTTGATTGCTTATTTTTTAAATTCAAAGTACTCACAAACATTACTGTTTTGACTATAAGAGTTGTTTCAAAAAAGGCTGGAAATTCAAATATTTTTTCAATATTAATTTTTAAAGGTGTAAATCAAGATTATTTCTACTTGCATCTAGTCTATTGGTTTACTTTTTCTAAATTCTTTTGAATTTGCCTTACATAGTAAAATGTGTAATATCACATAATATCATGATACTGATAATAACATGATATTTTCAGTTTCCAATATCACAAACAATAGAAAGCCTTAAATTTACTGAGATAAAAATTGTTTGATTGTTTATAAGATAAGAATTTTGACAGATTCTTTCCACTCTGGCAGAGATTTTGAATTCTAGTATTTACTCAGTATTCACATGGCATTTCACAGAATTTTATGCTCACTTTATTGCACGATTGTAAAAATGTTTTGCGTATGTAGGATGACACCTTCAGAAAATCAAACAATAAAATTGATTTTATCTTATGATTTTTGACACCCGGATTAATTAATTTTTTCACAATAAGCAGTCGCACTTTGCAGCAGAGCTAAATGTCGAATTAGATATCATAAAATAGAATTTATGACCAAAGCGGGACTTTTGCCTTGAAAATGTGTTTGAAGAGTTATTTTTGTTTCTTATTTTGTTACGCAGATATCGTTTCATATCTAGTTTCTCCTTGGAATGTGATTGTAAAAATATGTAGGCAACGGTTTTTATCCTAATGATATGACAATAAAACAAAGAGTTCTAAACACAAAGGATATGTTTTTGAAAGGAATTTGATGCAAGCTTTTAGTAAAACAATAGTAAGAAGTCCTTTCTCTTTATTTCAGTTTAGTAAATGAGCCCTACCTATCTAATAAAAGAATGTTCACCTTCTAAATCATGTTAACTTAATTTCCATTGAATTTGGTGATTTGTTTATCAATGCAGAAAGTCATTGGGATCATTTGATGAGAAATATCACACACATTTTGCATTGGTATGGTACTTGTTTTAAGGGACGCATGCTTCTATAAAGCTCTCATAACATAAACTCAAAGAGGCCACTCAAATTCAAAAACTATCTCTTATATTTGTATAGGAGAGTAGAATTTTATATTTTACCAGATGTCTGTATATTCTTCATAATTAGAAATGCAACAATTGGAATAGCTTTTATTAATTGTTTAAACCATAACAACCATAGTAATCTATAAACTTAGGTTTGATCAGTAGATGAGACAAATGTGTGATATATTTGCCTCACATTGGTTAGTCTTAACTTGAGCAGTTTAGTCAAATCTGACACTCATGAAATGAATTGCAGTCAAATCATATGATGTTTTGAATATAATATAGTCAAAGTTGAATCTGATCTGTGTGCAAATCATATGATGACTTGAATACTATAGTCAAAGTTGAATCTGATCTAGGATGACTTGAATACTAAAGTTGAACCTGATCTGTATGGAAATCATATGATGACTTGAATACTATAGTCAAAGTTGAACCTGATCTGTGTGCAAATCATAGGATGACTTGAATACTATAGTCAAAGTTGAATCTGATCTGTATGGAAATCATATGATGACTTGAATACTATAGTCAAAGTTGAATCTGATCTGTGTGCAAATCATAGGATGACTTGAATACTATAGTCAAAGTTGAACCTGACCTGTATGCAAATCATATGATGACTTGAATACTATAGTCAAAGTTGAACCTGATCTGTATGCAAATTATATGATGACTTGAACTGAAAAGTCAATTCATATAGTAGTTGAATCATGACTTACATTTGTCATAAATCATATATTTGTAAATTCATGTGATGATGTGCACTGTTTCGACTTTTACTGGCTTTTACTGGCTATAAGCCCCTGTAACCCCTCCTCTACTTGACTACAGGTTAATTGATATGTGACCAAGTATACTTTATACTTTATACAGTATATATATGATGTACTGAATTATTAAGTCATATGATGTCATAAACTGCATAGTCAAATATCATGAACTATATACTGTAGTTAATTATATGATGCAATGAACAGGCCAGTAGCCAGCATTTGCCAAGGGGGTTCAAAATTCTGAATTTTTACAATTTTTTGCCAAAAAATGACCAAAATCACTTGGAAAGTGCTCAGAATGGTGAAAAACTGCATGATTTTAAAGAAATTCTGGCCAGGTGGACTCAAACTTCCAAACCCCCCTGGCTACAGGCCTGGTGAATGTGTAATCATACATGAACGATTATATGATGTTATGATCTGTATAGTCACATGATGTTCTGAACAATAGCATTAAAGCATTTGTCATCTGAAAGCTTTGACTTGAACTGGGTAATAAAGCTATACAGAAGTTTGACGAGCAGAGGGAGAACAAATAAGACAATCAGAATAATCATACGCCATTAATCTCCCACCATCATCATTGCTAATAGTCTAATGATTTCTTCATTTGCAACAGACTCTAATTCCATATAAAATGTCAAAAGTGAACTTTATATGGTCATTATAGAGATTATTTTCTATAGGCTATTTCCTTACTTCATTTACCAAGTTTAATGTAATAATCATACATGGATATTTTCTAATCTATAAAGGCCGTAAAAGTAAATTATGTGTTTTGGTAAAAGGTTAAACAAATTATGAGTTAATAATATCTGCTAAATGAGAGATTGCAAAACAGTAAAAGGAAGAAAAACAGTAAAAAAAATTCTTGTAATGTCATTTTATATCTTATTTGTTTTGGAAGGATTCCTGATTTGTCATATCCAGTTCCTATTGCAATACTATGAAATGAGGCAATATCTTTCATCTCTTTGGCCTCAGAATTTTTCCTCGTGTGTAATTAAGGCAGTCTCAATTTATCTTGTAGAAATTGGTCATAAGATTAGAAACAATTGTTGCCCAATTATATTGAGGAAATAAAACCAGTGAAAATGACAGAATTGCTTTCAATAAAAGTAGAGGAACTCATCAATTGTGTATTGCCCTTGAATATAGTGACAGGCAATGAAGATTTAAGATAAACAAATAAAAAACGCTCAACAGATAATACCTGTACTTTGCTTTACTTTAAATTAAAAAAATGTCTTCAAGAATATCTATTTTGTAGTGATACAAGAGAAAATTAAACATGATCAGGGTAAAAGTTGTACACAGGAAGGTTTCCAATCCCAGCCCATATTTTAAATGAAAAATGGCCCTGACTCCAGTGACTATATCAATGCAATAGACAGGGAACATTTATTGAATAAAAATGCTTTCAATAATTGTCAAGACATAGGTTAATTCTGAGCAAAATATAAAGGAATATGTTTATCAAATACCCTTCAGCCCTTATAATTGAAATGAACCATCATGCTACACTACAGTGACATTGTATTATAAGAGCTCTTTTAAAAAGCCCTCTTGTAATAAACATAATAGAAAGAATATTTGTCTATGAAAAACATAATACAAGTTTGTTCAAGTTCATTTTTATGTCTGCAATAATATTTTGTTATTCTCTAATGTCATTTAGATAATGGGAAATAGACAATGAGACTAGCTATTTTTAGCTGACATGGTGAGCTTTTGCCATCACTCATCTGTTAGTCTGTCCGTCCATCCGTCCGTCTATCCCTCAAAACCTTTGTCGATAGGGTTCCCATTTTAAAACCCCCTATGACTCCTGATTTAAAAACTGGCCACCATTTTTCACTTTTGGATCATTTACTAAGCTTCATAAATAATTCCATGTGTCCTGCCTTGTCAAAACCTATTTCACAGTAGACAGTAGTTTTATGACAAAATTTTGTAAAAAAGATGATCAAAAATTTAAATCCACTTTTTTATTGTCAGCCATTTTTGGATATTCCGACCTTAAATTTTGTCTGTAAAGTCTTCTCTACATGTTTTGAGCCAAGTGATTATGTGGATCAATCTGAAACTTTCAGGGATGTTTTTTGGTAAAAAATCTACAAATGTATAGTCTTTGGGACATTCTGGATAAATTTTAGGTAGTGATTTTGGACTTTTTATCCAGGAAACTAGTAAAACAACACCATGAAAGCCCAGTACCCATGGTAATATTTTTAGCGGCCCAACACATTTGAAGATATTCTAAATGATATCTGACCTGTTAATTTATATTGTTAAATGTGGAAAAGTTGAGAAAAAGTTGTTATTTCATTATCTACATTAACTATATGAATTTTGAATGAATTTGTTCGTGTAAAATGATAGTCAAGTTTGTGAAATAGAGTGACAAAGAGTGAAACTAACAAGAAATGGAGTAAACTGTGTGTGAAAATCATAGAACTCAATAAAACCAAACACTTCGAAAGAAAAACTATAATAAAGAATTTTTATGTTGGTATATGGAGAGAAATGGAATAGAGAAAAAGCTGTATGGCATCCTATAGCATTCTAATCCCATTATACTGATATGTCATATTTGGTCTTATAAAATGATACAGAAAATTGCACTTGTGTATCATTGTTTTGCGTGATACATGCTCTTCTTTCATTGAGATAAAAGACATTAAACGTTACTCCTCATACTTGTACATTGTAGCAACACAGCTGTTCCTGTCATGGGCAAGTCACTACATACCTTTTTCATCACTTTACTCCCTAATAGCATGCTGCTGTCCATCACTCATACAACATACCTGCTTGATGCCTAAATATGTTTTTCTTACATGAAAGTATGGCAAGAGCATCCAAAGTGTAAAAGGAATGCTTATATTCTATTTTCCTAATAGCCTGCTATTATCTATCACCCATATATTCAGAAATGCAACCATTTGTTGCATTAATATATCATTCTTTTAAGTATCAAAAGAGCAACTTAAAAGTATAAATAGGTGTTTGTTCAACTTTGATCTGACCATTACATCAACTAAAATGCAAGTTGTGTTGATTGGTCAGAGTTTACCTCATTCAGTTACAGCTTTTCATACTATACAAGCATATCCCATATTTTTGGAATACTGAAATTATGATCAATTATTTTCTTTTGGTGTCAATAATTCATTGACTCCACAAATTATCAAAATATGAGTAACAAAATAAAAAATAATTGGCACATAAAAGACTATCTAAAAGACTCATGTTTTGATTGTATGTAAAAGCTTTTCTGGAAATAACATTTCACATGAGTAATACTAATGGATGCATAATAATGTATATTAAAAATAGATAAATAAAGCATGAAACTTAGAAAATACATGTCAAGCCACTGTATAAAATGTGAAAACATTATTAACATTGGGCAAAATATTGGGCATTGGGTAAAAAACCGTTGGCATGTAAGGCAAAAGGCTAGTTTAATTCTTGAGAGATGAAAGTTGCTTAAGTAAGAATCGGAGAATAAAATATTTTCATTTCCTCACGCAACCTAGGATGAAGTTCTTTTCTTCCTCCTAGACGCAACTAATGCCAACTGTGAAATTTCTTTATGAATGGAGAAGTTTGTGTTGCATGTTGAAGACAAGAACATGTAACACTGCATGCAATATTCAATCACTTATTAAAACAATTGACTTTTACATGAATCACTTTCTAAATAAACAGTTCCATAATACGGCAAATTTTATGTTTCATTTTCTTTTCTTTTGTCATTCTTCAATTTAACAAAATTAATGTTGGTTAGTGAACCTGTTTTCAGAAAATAGTGACTGTAAATTTTTTATTGTGATTTTTCAACATGTAAAAAGCATATGTTTACATGTATATGTACTTGTCTTATATTCCAGATAAATAGAAGTTACACAAACTTGGAAACAGAAAACAATAATGTATCAGAGACACCATTAACTAAAGCACAAAAGCACAAAACCTCCAGGACTTCGATTGATTTAAACAAGTACTGAAGTAGGGAGAAATGTATTAGAGATGAATCTAAGAGTTAACAGAGGTTTGGGCAACCAAAGGTGGAGAGGCCTTGGTCCCCAGCTCTTCCCAGCCAGCAGATACCTGCATGTTTTGTAGCAGACTTACACCTCTTCGGTTCTTTGCAGAGTTGACAGTGAAATCAGTTTAGAACTTGTTAATTTGAATCATCCAAGATTTAGGCTCCATTTCCATGCTAGTCTGTGACAGTATGTGCTGGTAACAACTGTAACTGTACACAACTTATCAGACAAATTAAATGGATAGAAACTTGAGGTATTGCGGTTCAAATTTTCAATTAACTGATCTCTAGAATCTTAGATGCCAACCTGAGAAGTGGAAAAGTTAATTAATAAGGTTCTTATTTCAGTAAGATCTATGTAAATCAATTATCTAGATGTATAAAATGTACTTGGATGCTGTTTATGTATAGGCCCAAGGGCTATCACTGCAGATGAAGTGTTGCTTATGAAACTCTTTCTCAGTGTTTCATATTTGTAAAAACTTAGCTTTGAATTCAATTCAATGGTACTGAATTATACTATTGTATTTATTTATAGCTTTATCTGCCTTATTTTTGGTACAAAATTGTTGTATATCTTACAAGACTTGTAAACACTGTCAATCAAGAACTAATTACTCCCGACTACCTTAAAATTTTTAAAATCAAAAAAATAGAAAATGGTTTTGAAAACACTGAAATTTTCATAAATGGAAAAAGATTGATAGGGTTAAAGAAATAAATTTTCTAGATGTAACAATTGATGGATTCCTTGACTACAAAAATCAAAAAATGTAGAAAGAAAAATATCTAGAACCATTGACATTTCTTTCAAATGCAGATATTTGCTAAACATAAAAAGTATGTTAGCAATTTATAATTCTATTTTTAAGTCTCTCTAAAATAAAATAAATGGCATACCATTGTAACTTTACAGATTCAATGATTTTTTTTCTATTCAAAATCTGCACTCAACAACATTCTTTCTTTATCGACTTATATATTTCATAAACCTTGTAGCAAATACCTTTTTTGTGCTCTGTATCTGAGTCCCCAAGTTTAAATATCTTTTGCATTTTTGAAATAATTTCAAACTGATTTGTATATTTTTCAAAATAGTAATAATAAATATGTGAATCTGAAATGCTGTGTACTAGTATTTTCTTCAGTATTAAAGCAGGGCTATTATTAGTTGTATATGTAAAATTGTCCTTGTAGCTGCATGAAATATAAAATGTTACCATTGTTTGTGTAATCATATTTTTAGAAGAATGAAATGTGTATTTATGATATGTTCTGTACTGTTGTAACTGTAACTTTACTTCTGAAAATAACATGTGTTTACAAGTAATGTAATACCAGTGTAGGTAGGTAGATAATTCTCAGCAGACCATTGCAGATAAATAAATGTTCCTCATAAAATCAAAGATATGGATCAAATTTCATTTAACCTTTTTGAGTTTGATAATTATACAATTGAAAATATGTCCAGTAAAAGAAAAGATATGTCAAATTCAAGAAAAGATATTTCACTTTACATGATTTTATAACATGGGTTCAATGGAGAATATACTGGAACTAGAAGTAACATTTTCAAAGGTGTAATTCTATATGTAGATTTCAAATATGATATCACTTTGACTAAATTTTAAATATTTAATGACACATATCAGGATAGTTTTACTTTCATCTCGTCTTATTTGTATCAATTTCACAAATAAATCTTAAAATTAAAGCATTTAAATCTTTCTCCTTGGACATCCTGTATAGTTTGTGTAATAATCTTGGCATCTATATTTTTCTCCAGTCCGATATATAACTCGCTTTTGGAAAATAGTGTAACATATGATCTAGATTCTCCTAGAACAAAAGCCCTGTCTTAGAAAAAATGATTGATGCATTATTTCAAATTGATTCAAAGCATCAGTTATTCATTAATGCTACAGATTGAAATCTTTAGCAATTTAACAGGTTTTAAGACTTATGGATTACTCTAAGTCATGAAATGTTGAAATCTTGCAACATGCAATAAAGTTGAATGCTAACATATGAAATATGGAGTGAATGATGTCTATTTTCATCATTTTAAAGGTAGAATAAGAGATAAGGAGTACTTGTTTCAGAAGTGATGACTCATTTCTTCATGTACATGTAATGTCTATTTTAAAATTTTATAAAGGGAAGTACATTTTAACATTCATGTTCAATTTATGCCTATATTGTTGCATTGAATAGCACATTTAAACAATATTGCCTTACATGTATATCAAGATCCAGGGGGGCCATGTCCAAGTCTCCTCAGAATAATGTGGATTATGTTTGGAGAACAGTCTCAAATAACAAATGGAAAATCAACTTTCAAAGCATGTGTAAGAAAGAAGGACTTCTGTCAAGTCATCAACTTTTTACAATTTGGAAGACAGTGAAGCCAAATTAACAATAAGTGCATTGTCCAAAATCCTAGATGCGAGTAGAAATAATCTTGATTTACGTCATTAAAAATTCAAAATTCAGTCAGCTAATGTCATATTTGGAATTTACATATAAAATTACATCTAGAAATGTGGTTTTGAAAATAGTTTATCAACTTTGAAAATATAATTTTCTTTGAAAATGTGACTTCTTGGTCGGGGAGATTCCCCATAGACCCCATGTTGTAAAACCACAAAAAGTGAAATATCTTTTCTTGTGTTGGGCAGATAATATTTTCTTTTACTGGACATATTTTAATTTGTATAACTATCACATACATAAGGGTAAAAGGGTAAAAGTGAACCACTAAAACTGATGAATATTCATCATATATTCGTTTGTTCAAATTATTTGTTTGTCCTGGCAATATCTCAAACACTGGTCAACGGTTTTAGTTCAAATTGTATAGGCTGAGGCCTTTTGGGCATGGGATATCCACCCAAGAGTTTTCAATATGGCTGCTCCATTCAAAATGCTTCCTATTTTTAGTTGTGAGATCAGGTTATATTAGAAGAAATGAGTGATTTGATAAAATATGTTTTGTTTGTTGAGATTTGCTTCTCCAGGAGTTGCTGAATTGCTAGTTATACAATAGAATTGAAAGAATAGCAGCTTTATGAGTTTGTAATTTTGAGGCACTCCCTAAGGTTGCAGTACATACTGAGTAAGTGCTGCTTGCTTATGCAGCTCATAAAGTCTCAAAGACAATCAAATGAGCCTAATAAAAACAGGAGGAAAATTAAGACAGCAATCACAAAATAATGGTTATTATTTCCTAACAAAGTTACTGACAAGAATTCATTAGATTATTTCAGTGTTTTACCCTTAGATGAAAATTTATCATGGCAGTCATGCTTTTCATGTTTAACTATAAAAACATGGTCCAATCAAATAAAAATGCAAGAAAGGAAGTAGAAATGAGAATGATTTTGTTTTTGCTTAAAATATTTGAACTTTGTTATATATTACAAATCGTCTCATGTATCATAATGTTTTTTCATGATTTTTTTTTGTTATTTTGATAAACAAAGTATCAATAAACAGTATTATGCATCATGTAATTTTGTATTGTCATATTTGTATGATAGCTTTGAAAGAGCAAAATAAATGTCACTTGTAAAGGTCTGACTAACTTCAATGTAAGATAATGGCTCACTAATCTGTCTTGAGGATTGAAATTTTGACCTAAGTAACCCATAGAAGGAATAAAAAACGCTATGTACTTTTATATGCAATGAGAATACCCCCATGGGGATGAATTAAGATAATTTTGCCTCTTGAAAATTCCAAAGGGGTTGGGTAGCTTTTTACATTCAACCTAATGTGGCCAATCTCAAGACAAATTGCGTTCTTCATGTTTTTGCACACTTAGTTTGCCATTTAGATAAATTTAATAAAGTACCAGTGATCACTCCCTTGTGGGGAGCAGCAATTAATTTGTGTTGGAAGTTGCGACGTTAGACATCCCTCGTACATCTTTTAGACATGTTTTCTATAGAGGTCTTGTCAGGATTCTTGATGGTGGCCATTATACTAATAGCATCTAAAAGGAAAATTATTTCCATCTATCAATGTCCAATGATTATAACATTTTATTGCAATTTTCACCTAAATAGGCTATTGACTCTTTTTGTGTTCACATTTTAACAAGATCTTTTACTAGTTTCCTTAATCATTTTGTAAAACACTCATTTAACATTCTTCTACTTCATATGAAATTCATAAATCTTATATTTTACATCATATCCATTTTTCTCTAGTGCTTCTTTGATGGTTATTAACAAATACTTTTCCTGTATTAACTTTTCTCATATTTTGAGCTATAAAATTGTAATTAAAATAATATAAAATATCAAGTATTGATAATAAGCAAGCAGGGTGGTTATTGCATATGCAAATAGAAAAGGTTGAAGGGTAAGAAAGGGGACATAAAAGTTGATTGCGTTGATTAATTTTAACTACCAGTAGTGTGAGAATCTGCCATTAAAATCTCCTGAATCAGACACTAAATGGGAGAATGGGGATTGAGGAGACTCACCTGGAGACAATGGGATTTAGCTCCTATACTAAACTATATGAATCTGTGACTGCTAATTGTGCCATTGCATGACCTCACACTTCCTAATAACTACTAATTGAATATATAGGGTGTCAAAACTATAGTAATGTATATGCAGAAATAAAAACAGTGAGTGAAAAGTTATTATTATGGTTACAAGAAGAACACAAATAAACATAAAATCCAATAAACAATAAGATTAATAACAAGTATTATGAACTAGTCCTGATAGCTACATGTACAATGATATCACTCATAAAAACAATAGTGATAATTCAATTAGCCCATCATTACATTTACTTTTCAGTAAGCCAACAAACAGCTGGCAGTAGATGTCAATAAATACAAGTACATTGTCTACATGTACTTTGAAAGGATGTTACAATAAATTGCTTGCAACATTAATAAAAGTTGCATTTAAGCGATCTTGTAACACTAATAATTATCTAAACCTATTGCACCCTCATAACTTTATTTGAAAAATGTTGATCTTCTTTATATGACAAAACTATTTTTATTTATTTTTCATTCAGCCGTCCCATGGGTGACGTAATGATTATCTTAATTGTTGATATAGTTAAGGACAGTGTCCCTAACTTCAATGCTGAACCTGTTGTTTTTGGTAACCTGCAACGAATGTTCATTTTAACAGACCAATTAATGATACTAATAAAATGACAGCATATTTTCTGCTGCTAAAGACAGACCAGGACATCAAATAGCTATAAACATTTTATAGCTTAAAATAATATCAAAGATATGAAAATAATATCATAAAACGTTTTAGAAATACTGCTTTCACACCTTATTATGCCCGGATCCCTTCAGGCTTCTCTAATGAGTGTCACTAAATCTTTATGCAAATAATGCAAAATGGAATCTAAATGGAATCACCCATTTAAGACAATACAACTCTAAATACTCTGAAATCTGATATAATCAACCGATATTAACTGTTTGATTTTTCTTTACTTTCAAATGTTATTCAAATAGAACTGCACTACTGGTCTATTGATATGAATGTAAGAGGGGATCTTTTGGTTTTAATGCTCTTTTGAGAAATTTGAGAGGTCCAGAGTCTGTTGATGTTTAGAATTAATTCAAATGGCAGTTGACTGGGGATCAGATTAAGTATGCATTGTTTAGGTTAATTGCTTTTGCATATCAACTCTTTTGGATCTATTATTTCTATATACTCCAGTTTGATAAAAGTTATATTTTAACATTTTTTTATAAATTTTTGATTTGTTACATGAATTGAGAAAAAATGTTGATCAAAATGATATTCCACATTATAGGATAAACCTCATATACAACCCCTGTTTGGGAATAACAAACCTCTAAATGAATGTGACCTTGTATTATTTAATAATTCATACTCCATATAAATGCTAACTATAAAAAACAATGGCCTATTATAATGCTAAGACAAAAAATATAATATTTCAAATGTCTCTGGTTGCCTTGGAAATGTAATATAAAATCAATTATGATTTTAAGTGTCACATTTTATTACATAGGGCAATTTAATTCCGAAATACAATGCAAGTTTGAATTTGGAATAAGATATAAGGAAATAAGAACCAGTTTAATTAGATGTTATCAATGTTTTAATTGTGATAATGAACATTCTAAACACAACAATCAGTTTAAAAGACAGATGCTATGAGCTCAAGGCAAGGACACAATCTTACAAATTAAAAGTTCAATTTCACACATATTTCACACATCTTTAACAACATCCTATAAAATGTATCATATTTCTGCATTTTAGTTGTGTAAGTAATATAGAATGATTTAAATTATTTAAAACATTCTTCTTGCACCTGATAATATCAAGATTCTGTATAACATTGGAAAGGGAAGTTATGTTAAGATTTGCAAATTGTCCCAAAGAAACTTGGGCATATGGCTTTCACCTTTAACCCCTGGAAGTAAAAAATTCTTGTGAGTGCAATCTAAAATTATAAAACAATGAATCAAGAAAAAACAAGATGAATAACAATAGGAAAATACATGAAATATATCCACAAAGTCAATTAACATTCAAAAGAATTCATCCAATGCCTTTCAATTAAAGCTAGAACAAAACTTGTCCCTAAATGAAATGATAAAAATCTTATTTTTTCCAATGAAATAAGGCACCCAGGCTTAGAGTTAATGGGTGATGAATAAATGTGAGACTTTGATCAGTGGTACAAAGAAAAAACAATGTTCAATTAATGAAGTGAATTAAGATGCGAAGTATACATCAGTTAGTGACCAGGTTGTGATGTGAAGGTATTTGCTGGTGCTGGAGCCTGTGCTGTAGTATGTAACAGTAGTCTTGTTTCAATTAACCCCTTGGGTACTCATCATAACACCTATGATTGAGAAGGTTGTGTGGGGTTAAAACCAGTGACTTGATACAAGACTGTGATAGTAAGTGTATTGTCAGTCAGGAGCACAGCTCATGGACAGTCTGTATAACTGCCCTAGTTTTATGCAGTAGGTTAGGTTTAGTGTTATGCAGCTGGGTTTGCGAGTTTTAATTGTAAGTATAAACATTCTTTTGATCTTCCTATTTGTCCTTTCTTGTTCCGAGATACAGAATGAAATTGTTTTATTCCACTTTGTTTGCTTGAATCACTTTTCCTTTGTTGTATTTCATTATGTATATCATATATGTTGTCTACATCTACAAATGTTATCCTCAAACTATGAATTAAAACTTAAAGGACCATGTGAGGTATGGTAAGTGATTTAAGATGGTCATATCTTCTACCATGAATATTTTGTGGGCATAAATACAGTGATTTTTATTAAAACAGTGTTTTCTTTCAAGTGAAGTCCCCATGATAGTAAAATATCGATCCAAGGATCTTGTTTTTCTCAATTTAAACATCATAAGTTTTTTCTACACTTTATCAACAATTTCTGAAAAGGGGATGGGTATTGAAATGCGCAAAAGTTAAAAACCACATATCCCATGTTATTTTCCAATACGGAAAACTCATGCTATCTATATTTTTTAGTATAATTTTGGTCATCGGAAATTGATATGTTCAAAACTAGACTTTCAATACCATTCTACATTGGAAGAAGTTTTAGATGCCTTGTTGAATAACCTTTTAATGCAATAAAATCAGAAAAGGAAAATCCTCTTTTGACGAAAGGGTCAACATTTTAAAAAAATTGTTTACATGGAGTCCCTATTCATAATAAATTTTCGAAATTGTTCGATTGATATATTTATCATCATGGGGAGTTTACTTGAAAGAAAACATATTGTTTCAATAAAAACAACTATATTTATAGCCAGCAAGTACTCATGGTAAAAGATATAAACAGATGATCATTTTGGAAAAAAATAGTAAAGGTCATAATCGAAATAAATTGATAAATTGTATTCAAATAAATTGTTAAAATTGTTGATAAGATAAAAGCGCAAATATAACAAAAGACTAAAGGTTGTAATGTCTGAGATAGGATGATCTTCAGTCTCCCACATGATTACTGAAATCTAACTCTCAACTTCACTTGTTAATGTTCAGACATTTGATCCAGGATGGCTTTTTTTATAATTGCCAAGAATGAGACATAATAAAGTATATTTTATGGAGTCAATAGCTTGTATCGCATAATGCACTTTTATGATACCCAACTATTTATGAAGTGTTCATAGGGAAATGAGCAAGGAATTGAAAGAAACTGGTTTGGGATCTTCCACCTATTACAAAAGAATCCCCAGAAACAATGCTAATTCATCGTTACTTTTAGCTAAATGTTTACTACAATATACTAAAGTACCTTCTATTGAGTGTAATGTTATATGCACATGTAAACCTTGGAAAATACATATACTGTTCTCCCAGATTATTTCGCGAAAAGTACTGGGAGTACAGTATCTATAATTATCCTGTATTAATGTAATGGAACGTTTTATGAGATTAATCCATTTATAAAATATACCTACACTGTATAAGAAGGAATTTTGCCTAATGGGGACAATAGGCATAACATTTCAGTAAAAATATTGTCCTCTTTGAGAGAGAAGTTGCCACAGTAACCAGGATGAGTGGTCCTGAGTTGTATAAGAAGTTGCCATTGCATACAATGATGATTGTTTTAAATCTATTAATCAATGATATCATAATGAGACTCATCATACTGTCATACTGTTCTGTTCTATATTCTGTCAATAAGTTAAACTGACAAGTTTGTCCCAAAATTATCTGCACTTTGACTACATTTATATTTATCCTATCTTTTGTATATTTTAGTTTGTTTTGTAGTATAGCAATCATATCTGTGTCCTCTTATATTTTGATACTTCTCTGCCATGTTATTTTCGGAAATATTAACATGGCTGAAACTCCCTAAATTACAAAAGGCCACAGCTTTGCTGCACATTATACATTACTATCTGAAATATACAAAAGTTAGGATAAATATAAATGTTTCTATTTTTACATAAACTATTTCAATTTTGTCATTTCATTGCTTATTTTTTAAATTCAAAGTACTCACTAACATTTAAAATTTCACTACAGGCGTGTAGATACTTATTATTAAAATGTACTCTTCCTCCCACTTTTTCTCTTACTTCCAGCTAGCTTTCGACTAGCTTCTATATGCTCCTACTAGGGACCTTAGTCAAACTTGGCAGGAAAGAATTTTTTATCAAGCTCAAAGGTCACAATTTAGGTCAAATCTAATCTTTTTATTAAAATTTATCAAAGCTTGATACTACACTTCAATATTTTTGCATATAAATAGATATAAGTATTCTTTTAGTGTCAGCCATTTGCCATCTAGACAAATTTTGAGATATAGAAGGTCAAAAAAGTTCTTTTTTTCAACTTGCATCAAATTGACCAAATTCCTTTTCAAAAATCATCTACAAAGTCTCAGAAGTTCAAATCTGACCTCAGATTTTAGATTTGACCTACAGTTGACCTTCTCTGACTTTTGAAAGGTCAAAAAGTTGATTTGGGTGTAAATCTTGGTATACATGTACATGTATATAAGATCTATTTAGGTCTAAAAAGTAAAATCTGCAAGGTCAAAGTCATCAAATTAAGTCACAAACAGTGTTATCCAAGTTTCTCAAAGTTCAAGCTTTCATTTTAGCGTTCTTTACCATAAACATTTCAATAACAATCCGTGTCATTATTGTACAAAATATAGACTGTCCATTCTGATGTTGCAAATAAGCCATTTCGGGAGCAAAATTACTTACGTTTGATACCTTAGTGTTCCACTTGGTAGGTGTTCTATTCACAGAGGTTCATTTACATTATTAAGTGTTAGGTAATGGGACTTATACTTATGGTATATGTATTTCACTTATCAGTTATGGCTAGATCTATAAATATTTTTGAATGAGTCAGGATATATATTCCTGTCAAGGTTCTACACACATACATTAGACACAATTTGGGTGATATTAAGAAAAAAACTTTCAGTGGGTTCTGAAAATCCAGTTGAGAATGGATCTAACAAAGGGACATCATTCTTTCTTGGTTTATTTGATAATACAGTAATGTCAATACTATCGACCATAATGCATCATATCACCAGCTGTAACTCGTATGCCTTATATTGCTAGTCAATACCCATTAACAAAAATAAATCTAATATAAGACAAAACAAAAGTTTTGTTTTTTTAATTTTATTTATCATTTCTATATAATATATAACACCAAAAATTACTTGAAATTTTACATCACAATTTGCTTTGACCACTTAAAATATATCTTGGTCTACATACATAGCTTTTACCACATTTTCTAGAATAATCAATACTAATTTTTTATACATCTCTTGATTATTTATCATGTACACCATATATATAATGAGCCAAAAACCACAGTCATGCAGGCTGATTTATACCAGTGTAACATATTAATAATATGGTGCATGGTACATCCACTACATACATATATACCAGAGAAAAAAATGAGCTTATAACGATATGGAATATTTGATTGTTAAAGTATAAATAATGAAAAAATAGTATGATCAGATTCAAAGTGTTTTAAACATTGTCTGAAATAAATAATGTGTAAATCGCATAAATTACAATTGCATTCATATCACCATACCATGATTGGCAACTTATGTTTTACCATACATGATTTATAACCAATCTACCATCAGTTATATATACATGTTATTAAATTTTCTCCATATACTGGAAATCGGTGGCACATTATAGAGGCAAGATTTAACCACTAAACCTGCATAAGATACCTGTCATTATCAATTATGCAAGGCAAATGGCTAATATTACAAATATTACTAAAACTTGATCTGATACTAATTTACTAAATCTACTAATCTACAAAACCTAAGTAATAAATAAGTTAGACTACAGAGTCAAAATGAGTGAATGACATTTTGAATAGCCTACCATTGATTCTATCTACATTACATCCTACAGTAACTTGTTCTCTAACTGTCATATTTTACATTGCATATTTCCGTTATAATTCTTGCATACTTATTTACATTATCATGAAGGCTTTTCCAGATGAATGTTAAATGAAAAATGGAATGACTTTTATTGAAAAAGACAATTCACCAGTCATAAACATTTTCTCAATCTTTTCCAAACAAGAATGTTATATTCTATGTTCTGAACTAAATCCTGTGAGTTTATTCATAAACCAAAATTGCACATTTTCTCATAATTAGGGAAATACAGAAATTGCTTACTCCCGGCATGTAAACAAATGGCACCATCATGAAACATTGCCACTTTTTAACACTCAGTAAGATTACATAAATATATATAAAATATATACAGATACATGTGCTGGGTGTAATAAAAAATTACCCAAAACCTCGAAGTATCTCTGAACTTTTTCAATCCCAAACAAAATGGAATTAAAGAATTTCAGCTATACATTCCAAAAGAAGCAAATACTTAGAAAGTAGCTTCAAATCCAAGCTCTTTGGTAAGCTGTATATGCTGAATCAATTTAATTACATAACAATAAAATATAAATAATCAGGAATAATATAAAATACGAATTAGAATAATCTAAAATCACATAAATTTTCATCACCAAAAGTCTAAATTTCACTAAAAGTGAAAACGACAACTTCTTGTGATGGATTTTCATACACAATACTAATTTTTACCATTCTGTTAACATTTAATGACTAAATTTCACACTCTCAAATCTAATTTAAACAGGTTTATACATATGTAGTTTACTTTAGCTTCAACTCAAACTTTTCTTTACAATGATCCCTCCACCATTTTTTTCTTCCCTCATTTTACATTTTTTTACAATCTACATAATATGTAGGGCCTTATGTGCAATGTACATGAAGCATAGTCTATTTACAAATAATGAAAAAACTTCAAAATAAGTTAAACTTTAAATAATTAACTCTGACATACATAAACTAAGTCATATATAGCAGGAATATATATACTGTATATGTAAAGTGAACTTACAAACTTACACAATGATAACTAGGCCTACCATGAATCCCATTTCACCTTTGTTTGTCTGTTTGTTCTTTACATGTCATTGTGACATATGTTACATCATGCATCACACTTTAAGTCATGGAATTGAGTAGAAAACCAGGTATAAATATAAGAATAATATACTTCTTAAAAGACTACATGGAGTATCAGATTTGAGTATCAATCAACCTAACCATGATGGGCCATAGAGCAAAAATAAGTTGATAGCTTTTAGTTAAGTTGACACAGCAACATAGTTGACACAGTTGACACAACTTGCAACACAATTTCTCATATAGTATGATTGTAGTGTGTACCTGTGACCAATCTCATAATCAAACAGATGAAAGAAATTAAGTTTCTTAAAAGTTGTGTAGTCCAATTTATAAAAAATTATCAAAATAATTCAATTGAAAGATGACCTCAGAGTTATCAAATAATTAGATGTTGTATCCGCTTAAACATTTGATGATTCAAACTCTTTAATAGAGTAGCACTTCAAAAGTGATGTTAAATATAATTTGAACAAGTTGAATAAGGTGATACTGGAATAATTTAAGCTCCTCTTTACTTATAAGTGTCTACTTTTAACTGTCATGGAAAATTTTGAAGATCAAAGTTATGTCGTTTTGGGTACTTTACTTGAGGAATCATGTGGTATGAAGGGTCAAAATGATTTTGTCCACTTCAAATTTGCCCCTTTTTACTTAGATTTTACAAAATGTTACTTTTGGGGTTTCAGCAAAAAATAAGATTTTCATAAGTAAATGGAAATAAGAGTCATAATTGTTTCAAATGGAATTGGAATGTCAGAGAAGCACCAGGTATACCTGTTTATAAGCAATATTTACAGTAATGGAATGGGAAGTGAATATATTGAAAATATATATTATCTTTAAGAGGAACTGTTTGTTTCAAGTGGACCCATATTGACACTGCTAGAGTATTGGACTCTCACTCATGAAATTACAAGTTTTCAACCCAAATAGTTAGACCACTTGGTTGCCTTTATACACCCTTTACTCTTTGACAATTTTAGTCTACACCCTTAATTAATCTTAACCCTGATGTCATGCAGCCATCTGATGAATTATACACGCCCATTTTCTCAATTGCTTTTTTCATGATCTGGAATGTGGTCGATGGAGATGAAATTAGCTTAATGGCAACTTTGCTTGTTGCTATGGTTATACAATATACATTTGGAATGTATATCATTACTAAGCAACCATAATTGTCTACTTTTATAAAAACTACATTGTTTTTCCTGGCTTACAATGTCTTGTTTAAACCACTGATTACATCAAAGAATGTACAGATCACCATATTGCTAGACAATCTACATTTCTTACTTGGAAGCAATATGCAGTACTTGTTTTTGTTACCATAGCAAAAATAATCACAATGAGTTACTATAGCAACTATTGGCAATTTATTGTCCATAAACTTCAAACAACTGTTTAATTACACCATTACATATCGGCCAATTGGTCCATCCAGTTGGGAGATTTGAAATATTCTGGGAGTGTATCATCAAGACGTGCAATAATCTTGTAAATCTGTTTCTTCCAAGACTGTTCCATGTCTTTCCCTTGTTGGATAGATTTGAAGAATTCACGCAGAGTTGCTTGATTCACCAAACGGAAATTATCAGGGACCTAAAGATACATAGAAATAAAATATTGGTTTAAATTGAGTAGATGCAATATTTCATGATGCAAGTTCAAATAGTAGAAAATAGTAAATAAATTAAATTTAAGTTAATTAAATTTCTATTATTTTTCTATAAATGTATCTCACAAACATCATTCTCACACTCAACCCAAACAAAAACATATTACGGTATTACAATTCAAATATCATACCTTGATAACATTTTTAAATGTTCTGATTTGAAATGTTTAATAACTTTGATTGCATTCATACAGTAAGTTATGGCATATTATCTAACAATGTCTGCATGTGAAGGAACGTCCTTTTTATTGCTGTGCTTAGCCTTAGGAATTCAACTCTCCAACCTTATCAGACAATTATATCCTAAATACATGTGATATCATAAAACAATTAAGTTTTAATGATCTCTTTTTTACCTCAAGCCAAACTTAATAATATTTATTGATTGAACAATGAGAAGTTATTATACATCATTTGCATTCATAATCTTTTTCATTAAATCACACATAATTTGTTATTTTGAAATGAGACTTGAGATTTAACAGTTTGAAAACATTAATGAATGCCTTAGGTGCTGTACAAATCCAAGTGTGATGTTAAAAAGATTGCTACATGAAAATCAAAATATAATTTATTATTTTTATAAGGGAATTCTGGCTACTGTAGTAAAAGGGTCCTCACAAAGATCAAAACTGAATGGAGAAAAAATCTATTTCAAATCCATTATCCTGTATAAATCAAGAACTAATGATATACACTGTCTTCTGTTTTGTATAAGAAGCGCAATTTCTCTAGGCGCCAATCTGCTAGGCTCTTAGTGAATTAACCTGAGGAAATCGGTTGTCGTTACGATAAAATGGATTGTTTCCTTATCCGATAACTTCTCCACATTAAGATACCACTCAATTAGTTGAACAAATCTCATCATCTTAGTGGATTAAAAGATGAGTATTCTATAGAGCTATAAAAACACGCTACATTTGAGAATTAATTTCTGAGATTTTTATTAGTTGATTTTTTTTGGCCAGCTGTTGTCTTCAATCAAGATTTTGATACAGAATAAACATAATAATATTATGATTTTATAATATCAAATCAGATTTTGCTTCAGAATCAAGTTAATCCTTTTTAATTTCATAAGTCAATGCAGGTATTGTGCATTAATAGATATACCTGTACTGACTGGATAGTTTATGCATTTTGTTAAAGATCACTCCCCCTTCCCCACCACTCCTTTTACAGTTATTTAATTAATTAGGAGTCCATTCATAGTTCTACATGCTCAATCTAAGGTATTCCTATCAACATTTATTTGTACAATGTATAAACTACATGTCTATGCATTATGTACTTGTCTTTTTTCATCTCACAAGTTTAAAATGGTCACTTTGATCAATTATTAAATGAACTATACTGCAATTTAATTATCCCTTATTCTCACATGTACTTTTTCCAGTGTGGATACTTCATGTAAAAAACTTGACATTTTTGAAAAGGATATCAACATTATCAGGTTATGGTCTGGCAAGTTTGCCTTGGTAATGTATGCAAGCATGAAATTAAAACTGACAGAGGCTTGCTTCAATATTAGCATAGGGTCTTAAAGACATACTTTCACTGGACTAAAATCTATAGTCCTAATTAAACAATAATTAATCAAATTAAAAGGAAATTGCTCTCTAATTTTGCTATTATTTAACAATTAGCAATTGATAGTTTACAGAGAAATCTTCTTTTTTTAAATTTATACTTGTCATGTATAAAAGAGCATGTTGTGATTTGATAGGTATAAAAATTAAAATGACATGTTCACTGAAATGTCCTGCAAAATGATGGATTCAAATAATGATCAATTCTAAATATATTTCATTTTAATCTTTGTAATTTTTGCGTTTCAATATTAAGAGCAAGCAGATGAAAAAAGAATTTGAACAATCAAGAATATGAATACAAGCAACAAGATTGAGAACAAGCTCTTTATAATCTACAAAACCAAATCATTCCATGTTTCAATGTTCTACATGTTATACAACATTTAAAATGGCAATTAGAACTTCAAGCTCATAAAGCCTATTCTCAAGCATGAGTTTCAACTTTAATTTCTTACTTTTGTAGTTGAGTCAATTCCCCTGCATGATCTTGCATAAATAGAAACGATATGGCCACAACATTCAGTAAACCCTCCTAATATTCAGTAAACCCTCCTAATTACTTATATTGATTCTTCGCGTTAAATGTCATATTTGCAATTCTTGTAGCCAATGCTGTTTGATCGAGAGATATTAAGATTGGTGCAAATATATAAAGATTATGGTTCTAATCCTGTCTGTTAATTGACTTTTACGTTAATACATAATAAACACCTTGTCTGTATATATATATATGAAAAACATATAAACAATAGTTAAGATTAGAAATTGTTACCATTAAATGAATTCAAAATTCAACTTCTAAAATCTTTCCTTCAATATTTCATATATTTTCAAAACAAACAATATGCTAGAAATCAATGATATTGTGGCAAAGGAAATGAGTATCTCAGTGGGGCTTAGGTGGACTAAGTTTGAGTCACTTTAGAAGGATTAGAAGTCCCTTGATCCCAGGGATTATTTAAATCTCAATAATTACATAATCAAAGATAGTGTGATTAATTAATGTTGAACTGTATATGTACACAATGGGACTGGTTATTGGCTAAAAGATGCATATAGATAAATACAGGTGGATTATTAGTCGCTACTTAATTATGACACCTGTCCAAGATCATAGCTGCCATTACATAACAGAATTTAGGATTCAATGAGAAAATTTTCCAAGGAAAAGAGAGTAATAGCAAAGGCGGCCCACTCACTTAGACTTTCTAGGAATAGAGAGTAACAGCAAAGGCGGCCCACTCACTTACACTTTCTAGGAATAGAGAGTAACAGCAAAGGCAGCCCACTCACTTACACTTTCTAGGAATAGAGAGTAACAGCAAAGGCAGCCCACTCACTTGCACTTTCTAGGAAAAGAGAGTAACAGTAAAGGCAGCCCACTCACTTACACTTTCTTGGAAAAGAGAGTAACAGCAAAGGCAGCCCACTCACTTACACTTTCTAGGAATATAGAGTAACAGCAAAGGCGGCCCACTCACTTACACTTTCTAGGAAAAGAGAGTAACAGCAAAGGCGGCCCACTCACTGACACTTTCTAGTAATAGAGAGTAACAGCAAAGGCAGCCCACTCACTTACACTTTCTAGGAAAAGAGAGTAACAGCAAAGGCAGCTTACTCACTTACACCAACTCCTTAGAGATCTCCATATGGCGGATTGCTTAAGTGCATTTTTAGATTGTAATTCTTCTGATAAAATAGACATGCTTTTATTTGGTCACCCTGATTTTGATCATAATACTAATATTTTAATAATCAAAGCAAGTGTGTCATTTTTGCAATCCACCAAAGACCTACTGGACCCGTAACCAAACTCTACACATTAAGCACACAACTTGACCATTTTAAATAAAATAATGAATCTTTCTTTCTAAAGTAAAAATTATGAATGTAACTACATTAAGGTTTTCAGTTTGACAATAATGTTATTTTTAACCTTGTCAAACGTTATTATTGTATTATTGTATGTATAGTATATATTTGAAATAAATGATTATTAAAAAAAAACAAACTCACTTACACTTTCTTTCAGCAGGAGAAATATTATTGAAAAATGGAGATTCACTGGAAAAAGTAGACACAAATGCAAAAGATTTGGCATTTAAAAAATAATAATTTCTGATATTTCTTTTATTGAAGTTATACTTTTATTTGTTGTTTGCTCTCCTATTGTTTGTCTAATCATTTTATTAAAGTTCCAGAACAATGTGGCTTTCAACAAATCATTTAGCTAAAGTTCAACAGATTGTGACATTCGCGGTATGTCTTTACTAAACGTGACTTCTCTCTGGAAAGGTCAATGACTAGGAGTTGCTCATGTTCTATGTCTCCTGCAATCTAAAACATGACTGTACATGTAAACACATGTGCACAGAAGACCTTTTGTGTATTGACTCTGTCAAATGGTCAAACCACAAATTGTGACTTACTATTTCAAATCCAATATGCTGATATACTGGTGTAATTTCTGTATTGTCTGTCTCTAATTGATGCAGTCTGCATGATGTGTTACAAAGGTGATGTGTTTAAAAGGCTAAAGAACAAGTTTAATGAGTGCAAAGTATGTCCAATCAAAGACTGGTGTCCCCTTCAGAAAGAATAGTATTATACATATTTCTAAATGCCTAGATGGGCCTATGGTATGGGAGGATCCAAAGCCTAAGATGTTGTAGATACAATGTTGCAGTTAAGCCACAGAATACCATTAATACGATCATTGGAGAAATAATTGTTACCAATAATCAGGTGAATCAAGAATTGTTCTAATAAGCCACAGCCACATCTTTTCATTTGTCTCTGCAGCTTTTGCTTAACAAACAAACCAACCTTAGATGTAAAACTTTTATTTACCATAATCAACAAACAAGCATATTGTCATATAAAACACTATTTCATTGACATAGACATTTGCTCATGTTGTCTGAAATAGATAAATGCTTAATATAATATTATTAAAATAGAATACTGCATACATGTAGACATGATCAAAGATTTCCAGATGGTTCCAATGCTTAACATATTTATCTACACTAAAATCATACTCAAGATAATAAACTGCAAATAACACATACAGAAATGATGTTTTGTTGATGTCACAAAAGACTTCTAATAGAATATTTCACCTCCATGAGTTGACAACAAGAAGGAAATGCATTCATTGAAAGACTGGGGAATGTTCCTCAAAAGGGAACTCTAAACTCCTGCAGGCAAGGCGTTTCATAAAGTAACAAACTATTACTCAATTATGACAATGGTTATAACTTCAAAGTCAAAATAGAGTGGAAAATAGTGAAATAAGTGAGGATTAAAGTTTGATGTGATGAATAAATCTTTCAAATTGTACAGAAATGACAGAAAATCAAATAGCTCATTGACATTTTAGGGAGAAATGACATGAAATAAGCATGATCAGACAGATAATTTGAGCAGGAGCCGACTGAGAATTCTGAGAGGTTTGCCAAGAATCTTTCAGCCTTACTCCCAAGTCATGAATCACATGAATCAAAAATGCCTTATTAAAATTCTCGTATTGTCTTTTTTGGCAGGCTTGAACATTTACGAGTTATAAATTGTTGCGTTTACTGTTATTCTCAGGATTGAGAATTGTTGAATGATGCCTTGAGGGGGAGGGGTGAAGGGTCAATCTCTGAGTAAAAATTCTCACTAAGTTACTTCATTCCATTATTATTAAGTATTGTTTCAAACTTAATAATGTAAACAGTATGTGACGCAGTCATATTACCTAGATCCTAGAAATAGAAAATATTTCTTAATTCACTGCACCATACTGTACCTCATTTTAACATCTCTACATATTATTAACATTCTTATATGTACTAGTAATGAAAAATTATATATTTTGAATCATGAAAATGACAAAATGATAAAATCTTTCAGAGACTCAAGGTCCAGACCTCTGTTCATGATCTGATGACTATAACAAATATAATGTGTCAGAAATAGACCTTAAGGTATAAAACACTTATTACATGCCTTCATCCAATTAGTGCTCATCACTTAGATACAGTGCTTTCAAACTGTGAAATTCTAGATACTTGAGGCAAAGTTTGTAGTAAAAAGCGTGTCTCGTTGATGTATTCATAATATAACTGCATATATGCTGTATAGGGGCTAGCAATGTTCATATCATTTTCTTGTGTACTAGCATTGTAGTTATGTAGATATACAACTGTTTTTATATTCAGATGTTCTGACAAAATATCTCATTCTGAGTAAAGAATATTTATCAGAAATGATTTAATACCAAATAATATCTTCATCCAATCTTGAAAATAAATATTCAATATATTTTTTATCTATAAATATGTATTCTGTCAGTTGTGTATTAAGAGGTAATCAATCAGCAATTAAGTGGCAATTAAACAGTAATTAAGAGATGTTTTGTACGTGCCTTAGAGAAAGTTTTCCAAATGAATATTCATGAAGTGAAATCCTGGAACCAACTTCTCTAAGTCTCAAGGGTAAAAAACAATAAAATAAAACTTAAAATCAATTTTGATTTTAAAATGTTTGAATTCCATCTCACAGAGTATTAATTGCTTAGGTGATTGCATATAATGAGAAAGTTAATGTGGCTAAAATAACTTTTTACAATTTTTGAAACATAATAATCAGCACCTCTGTGTTCTATCTATGAGAGCATATAGACAACACATTATTTGTTGATATTCTTACATTAATTGTTATATTCCTTGATATGAAAATGAATCCCATTATAAAGAAATTTTACACGAGAGTTGTTAGATAAAAGACAAAGGATATGATTAATTGCTGGATGGGACATCAAACCCAATTGCAAAAATGTCTATTATTTTTATGAGGCATACTAAGAGCAAACATGACCCTATCTCAATTAAGAGCGCATAAAAAAGCATATTCTTTTTCGAGTAGTGAAGATCAGAATGATTTGTGATCATGAAGAGCCAGAGGGAGATATCTTGTAAGTTCTATAAATCTATGTAACATCGTTAGGAGTCCATCTACTATGAACTCCATTAGCCTCAGCAACAAAAACATATGTAAAGTGACGGTTTAATTTCAGTTGTTATCATTTCCATTTGCTTTAATAATCAACTAGATTAGAGGATATAGGATTTCATCTTACTTTCCCGTCTATGATGATTGTCTAAGATGGATCAAGTGCATGAGACAATATGCGGAGATACTTAAAATGTCTCCCTGGATTACAATCCACGTTATCAGAAAATGGAATGTAAATATGGGTATTAGCTTCCGATTCTTTGAAAAATGACATTTCTTATTGGAATGCCTACAAAGGAGAATTTAATCATATCTCCATCCCTCGATCCCTTAAGTGGAAGACAGTTGGTTTTTTATCCTCCAATTCCTGATTTTTCAAATTACTTTTTTTATGAATATCTAATCAAAATTAGAGAACTGTAATTATTTTTTGTGAGTAACAGGGATTGTCTCACTATATAGCCGTGATGTCCGATTGAAAGATTGCCACGCAAACATATTCTTCCACTTGGTTTAACCGGTTAATACAGTTCTACTTCATACTCTTCGATAGAATATCAACTTTGAAGTATTCTCCCATATAACAGGAAAGTAAAGGGAGGAATTAGAAAGAATATCATGCACAGGAAGTTATGAATCTCAAAAATTGCCACCCATCAATATTTCAATCTTTTCTGGTCAAGTGATCCTCTTATGAAATGAACATTGAAATGCTTGGAAGGGTTTGCATCATCTATATTTCCTATTATTAATTTCTTTTGTATGCCAGCAACAACTGCTTTATCCTTCCATTAAAACGATATCTCGGTGTCTTTGAAAAGTTTTCTGGGAGTGGAACAAATGAGAGAAGGAGTGGAAAAGATTGATTTGAATAACACACACACACACATTCATATAACCAATGACATACAACATTTGATTTAATCTCAACCATATCTTCTTCCATTAAGTTACTTGTCTGATGGATATCTGTTTCATTTACATTAGAACCATTGTAAAAAGCAAGTAATGTATCTTATGAATACTTCATGATATTACATACCAGAGACATTGTACTATGACTGATGAGACAAATTCTCTTAAATGGTACACGTACCAGAACAAATACACACAGGCAAAATAATGAAAGCAAATATGTGGCCCAAGTATCTTATTTACAACAATTCACCAAAACAAAGCTATATATCCTTTTCAAAGATTTTTAGAATCCTCAGAAACTAGCTGTGATTTAATCTTTAGGAAAATTGATGTCCATAGTTTGATATATTCAGAGGCATGCTTGTCAAACTTCTCACTTGTCTCCTCTGAGATACTTTGATCTTTGTTCTCAATTATTACATGTTTTATTAGATTTTCTGTAACACCAGATTAAGACAAATGTTTGCTTACAAAATGGTCAATACTCATAAAGCTAACATTGCAGGTAGCTGGAACTATAGAGCTTTGAGCTGGTTTTGTTTCTGGCTGATTTTTACAAAATGTAAAAGGTGACATAACATTTGGTAAGGTGATGGGATGTATGGGACTCTAAGTATTACTTGTAGTGTTAGCTTTAGTTATAGTTAATGCAATCAAGACAATTGACAAACACAATAAATGGCATTGTGATATTTATCGATAATAGTTTCTTTAATTGTGATATGATTTCTAAACATTTCTTATAACCTAAAACCTGAGAGATGTTTGATTTCTGTGTTCACATGACAAAAGTTAATCCCCAAGACAAACAGCACTATGCATTAACTCTGGTCAGGTAAAGCAAAACAATTTGAGAGTATTTTGCAAATAGACACCTACCAATTTAAATATTGGCATTATAAAAGTGTGCCTATTGCAAATAAAAATGTTCAAGATTGAGTCATTATCATGGAAGACTGACAGAATGCTGATATGAGTCGTAGTATGATGGCGAATACAACATAAGATATGTAAGAAATAGTTATACAATGGTAGAAATGGATTCATAAATCTATCATAAGTCGTTTGTATCGACCTGTTCACCCATTAATACTGCTTGCTTTTCTTATTGACCTTCTATCAAATTTCAACATTTTATTTTAATAAGAACCTGATCTATTCAAATGTTGTAATATTGGTATTGACTCCTAGTGTAAGTAGCAAATCTGGTAATCTCGAGGTGTTCCTGGTAATGGAAGCAATTGTGGATGACATGCTAAGTAAAGGAGAATGAGAGCTAGACAAACAGACAGACTTTTAACCCCCATTACCTCCACCTCTTACAAGATTCCCTTCGTTTCCTTAGATAGCCCTTAACAATACCAATCCATCAGATTTTTAACTGATATTAATTATTCAATAGGAGCATTACTTTTAAAGTCGAGTAGGTAATAGCATTGGAATAAGCAATAAGATTCTACAAACTATTGATATCAGTTGGAACCTTTCAATGACATAATCTGTTTTTCAATTTTCTTGAAAACTTAAATGGAGTTTCAATATTCCGTATATTATTCTGAGCCAGAAAACACGGATGTGTTCAATGATTATGAGGTTTGAAAGAAATGTTCTTATTTTGCAGAAGTTTTAATAATAAATAAAAATGATATGCAGTTTGTAAATGATTGTAAGGAATGAAAAGTGGTACTGACACCACTACACTGATCTTTATTAACACTGTTTCCTTTTTCTATGGGTGAAATACAAAAGAAAAACAATTAAGAGTAGAAGAGAAGTTGCTCTTAAGCTGTTTGGTTTACCCTCCTGTAAAAACTATTCCACCACTTGCTGTATTTAACTGCATTACTGATCAATGAAATGATTAACAGGATTTTTTGGAATCTCTTTGATTTCCATGAATTGGTTATGCATTGTTTTAATTCAATTATATAAAGCATCATAATATGAATATATGTATATATATATATAAAGCCATGTATTTGTACCAATAAAAAGTAATAAGTATATCATTCTATCAAATAAACTCTGAAATATCATTGTGTATTTCATACCTACTGAGGTTCTAGGTACATAACGAGCGGGAATATATACTTTATCTAGCCAAGGCCCGGGGCGGGATGGATACACGCTGTATCCATCCCGGTCCCGCTGCTGACATTTTTTTTCACAATTTTTTCAAAAATATTTTTTCTTCAAATTTTTTTTGAATTTTTTTCAAATTTTTTTCACAAAAATTTTTCCCATTTTTTCAAAAAAAATTTTCACATTCTTTTTCAAATTTTTTTTCACATTTTTTTCAAAAAATGTTTTTCACATTTTTTTCAAATTTTATTTTTTAAATATGAGTTATATGAGTTTGAAAATCTCAGAAACTTAAAAAACACTTTATAACACCAAGAAAATGTGTATATTAAGTATATTTTTGAATTTTGGAACTTTATAAGCTATATGACGTACCTAGAACATCAGTAGGTATGAAATACATCTGTTATGTACAGTCGGTTTTGGATACAGGGTTTATCCCTCGGGAAATATGTGTATATCCCTCGGTCCCTGCGGTCCCTCAGGATATACACATGTTTCCCTTGGGATAAAACCTGTATCCAAAACCTCCCAGTACATAACCCTTATATATTTCAAATTACACCGCTTGTCTTCTTCGTTCTTTGGTTTGCACGCTTTGGAAAAACATTAATGAACACTATATTATTTTAGCAAAGACTGTCCCTTTAAAGAAAAACAGATAATGTATGTTTCTTTAAGACATATGTGAGCCAGTATTATCTGCAAATGGTCTTGTAAAAATAAACCCACCTAAATCAATATTGATTCCTACATAGTAAATGTTTTCCCTTATAATTTACCTATAAATTTTTAATGATATTGAAAAGTTACCAATTAAAAAATCAGATACTCCACACAGCATCATTATCTCCCATGATGCATTTCACCATGCACACTCCCAATATTGGTGATTTATCAAGAAGATATGAGAATGAAACAAGATCATAAATATTTTATATGATAGTAAGACAAATAGGGGACTATAGTAATTTGCCTAAAAGGTATTTGCATTCATAAAAGCAAGATTATACTGTTGCAGTTTTAGGCATAACATTCCTATGAATGTTCTTCATATTTCATCAAGGCTTTCATAATAACAAGATCCAAAACTGATATTCTAAATTGGCAAACCAATGAAAACGTCTGTTTTACAATAAAGGAGCAATATCATCAAAAGAAATCAACTAAAAGTACCAGTGACAATCAATTAAGAATCAGAAAGTGAAGATAATACATACAACCAGGCTAGTAGATGTCATGTTTCCTTACTTTGTGTACAACCACATCCTACATTAACTCACAAACCTAGCAATCAACCAATCAATCAATTCTAACCATCCCAACAATCAATCATGAATAGTTTCTGGTTCACTTTCTTTGTTTCATGCCCACCTAGATTGAGAAAGCTGTCAAAAGGTCAAGATTACTGGAAATTCATTCAAAACTTACAAACAAACAAAAGACAAATTTCCTCAAAGACATACCTCGATCTGGTTGTTCCTATTGTAATGAAGGTTGAGAACGCGATAGAGTTCAGAGTCTGTGGTGACGATGAGATCCTCTGCATTCTTCACTCCCTCAGCCAATGCCTGTCTGGCATACTTCTCCATCTGAATGTAGTAGAACTCTCTGAAAATACAAAAATAAGTTGATTTTGAAATCATTAATTTTATCTTGGGTTTATTTTTTGTTAAGTCTCTGGATGGAGATCCGGGATGGAGGGGGTATTCAATGTACGACTTGGAACAATGTTTCACATGTTAATTTGGGGTAAATTGCATACTGCTTGTTGTGATGTTTTGTGGGCAATTATTTTTTCAAGGAAAATCCTCATTTTCTAAGAAAATGTATGCTTGGAAAACAAATTTAAATACTGTGAAGGGTTTCTAGGTAAATACATGTAATTGTGTTTGTCTTTTTAAAAGTCAACAATGTAAACCACTGGCAATTTTTCAAACTGTTTTTATGATTGCTCTGAAAAATGATATATCAATAAGCAAAAATAAATTCTGAATAGACAACAAAGGTAGATTAAGTATTCGAAAGATTTGCTGCTAAAAAATTGCAGCTTGAATCAACATTGAAAGACATAAAAGTCAACAGTAAACACATAAAGACAAAGTACTTGCTATCTATTCATACAATATTTAATCAACTGTATTGCTAAACGCATTTCTTTTCATTTCAATTCAGGAGCTAAACTGATATTTCACAAATCCTATTCATCATGGAGATCCTGTTTATTATGGCTGTATAATATATGTATACTTTTTATTTTATCTGTTAAACAAAAAGAATCCTGAAGTTAAAATGACACAAATTAATATGTTTCCTTTTATGAATTTCCACACATAAGTTAGTTTGTCATATTGACCTAACCTCAGGTGTAAGGTGATAATTAACTTATCATGTGTGACATTTACAGATCTGACCAGAAATGGTTCAATTATGACATCATAAAAAGAACAATTGATTACTGGTGACAATGATCCTGATGAGTTGATGACTTTAAAGGTCGACACGAATGGGAATTCCTTTCATTAAATATATGAATGGGCAGACTTTCCCACAAATCATGCATCAATGCTACACACAATAGTAAAATTCATGTATTTAGCATAAAACATACTATGAAAACATGAACAGTTACTGAGCGGCATATCCAGATCATCACCATGCTTCACAAAAGAGAATAATCTAATTGCTTAATACTGATAACAAAATATAAGTGACAAACAACACGGTTTGGGATAACCCCCAACAAAATACATCACAGCAATTCTGAATGATAGGATTTATTGAATCAAAATTTTAAATGTTTAATTTTGGGTAAATATCTGTAAAATTCAGAATTTCCTTCACATTATTTTCTTGATGTTAACTCATTTAAAACATATCCAGTGGGGCATTAAACATATTGTGCCGCATGGGCAATTCAACATCCTATACAACATATCCAGTGGGGCATTAAACATATTGTGCTGTGCGGGGAATTCAACATCCTATACAACATATCCAGTGGGGCATTAAACATATTGTGCCGCATGGGCAATGCAACATCCTATACAACATATCCAGTGGGGCATTAAACATATTGTGCCACATGGGCAATTCAACATCCTGTACAACATATCCAGTGGGGCATTAAACATATTGTGCCACATGGGCAATTCAACATCCTATACAACATATCCAGTGGGGCATTAAACATATTGTGCCGCATGGGCAATTCAACATCCTATACAACATATCCAGTGGGGCATTAAACATATTGTGCCGCATGGGCAATGCAACATCCTATACAACATATCCAGTGGGGCATTAAACATATTGTGCCACATGGGCAATTCAACATCCTATACAACATATCCAGTGGGGCATTAAACATATTGTGCCGCATGGGCAATTCAACATCCTATACAACATATCCAGTGGGGCATTAAACATATTGTGCCACATGGGCAATTCAACATCCTATACAACATATCCAGTGGGGCATTAAACATATTGTGCCACATGGGCAATTCAACATCCTATACAACATATCCAGTGGGGCATTAAACATATTGTGCCGCATGGGCAATTCAACATCCTATACAACATATCCAGTGGGGCATTAAACATATTGTGCCGCATGGGCAATTCAACATCCTATACAACATATCCAGTGGGGCAATTCAACATCATAAAGAACAGAACATTTATTGCCATGCCTATAATCCTACATGTTTATGAAATGTGGAAAATGTCTTTTAATTTTCACAAATTCATTAGTAACAAAAAATGTTCTTTATTGAGAATGCATATGTTTGCTGATTTTTGTGCGCTTTACTCATACATTACAAATGTCAATGAATAAAACCTGTCTTTTCTTATTGATGCTAAATAACAACATATAAAAAATAACATCTGATGTTACAAAAAATTAGTGGAGGGACAAGACAACTAAAGAAACTTCAAAGATTTTTGAATATTTGATAAATGACTGGCCACAAGTCAACATTCAGGGCAAGTGTGTATGTTTATTTACATTCAGTGAAAGTGACAAAACTGATATAGCTTATATGACCTATTGACAAAACAGTAGACCTATTATTTATTTTTCTGCCATTACTGGTTACGCCTATACAAGCGAACAATTTTTCAAACTGATGACAAATTAACCCCAACAATGATGAACAGAATAGGCCACACTTTCTCCACTGATGTACCATCCGTTCATTTTTTAAATTTATAACGGCCATTGAAAGATTTTGTTACCTCAATGAAGAACTTAATATTTCTCATAAGAAAGCAAAAAGATAACAGGTCTACCTAGATCACCTGTTTAATTCCACATATGTTCATGCACCATGAAATTAGAATTTCTTTCAAATTGATTGACTTTAAATTAAGGAAACTTCACAAAGAGGGAAGTTTTGAGTTCTGCTCTTGTATTATCATGTTTCTTTACATCTTGACACTTACAAGTGTTTTACAATACCTCTGAATGACTATTATAGTGTTCATATAAAATGCAAAATTAAGTGAAATACTATTAAGAATAGCAAGGAATAAAGTAAATAAGCATGAGTCTACATACTATATCATACAAAAAAGGAAAGAACACAAGACAAATCGTGAATCATTTCAGGTAGGAAAGGCACAGTGAGCATACTACTTTTTGTACAGGTACCAAATTGTTGACAGCCTGAAGTACTTGATATTAAGACCTTTGCCTTGTAACCCCTTGGTACTTATACATAAGGAATATTGCCACTTCCTTATATACCACGTTCTACATGTATATCAAAGGGAAATAAGGAGTTTAAAGCTATACAATTTGTCAAAATTTCCTTTCTTAATCTTTAAATGTCACAAGGACATTTAGTGAAATTAGAGCCAAACAATAAATCTGATAACAAAAACTTCTCTTCCTTGTGTTTTATATCTCTTAAAACTCTACTACTTCCTTTTAAAGTGATTGTCTTTGGGTATGAAAAGGAAAATTCAAATTTTGTCTATATGCGAAATCACAACTCCCACAATGTCAAATGTAACCATGGTACAAGTGAACAAGTGTGTTTAAGATAAGGTGCCAATAGATAGCTCATGTGCCCGGCCTTACAATAAACAGAACCTCCAATAAAGACAAATGTACAAAGACAAATCAATAGAATGAAATTGTTATGATAAATCCATGTACCCAAAACCTCAATGTGTTAGTCTGATGAAATAAAAAATAAAACCTATCACATTCTTTTAATGTGTTTCAGCTTCTTTTAATCTGTTCTTGTTGATGTTCTTTCTCACATTTACAACTAAGCTGATCTCTGTCATATTAGCTCCCCAGCTGTTGTCTATAAATGTGTAATTCAATAAAATAACATATTATAACCATATTTCAATGAAAAAAGAAAATATGCACTAAAAAGGTGAAAGGTGGAGATATAATAGTCTTAAAGTTGCTAATTCTGATTGCTAAGACTAGTGTTACCTTGCAGTAATATCGAGACAAAAAGTATCCTCTGCCCTGTTTCTTGAGGAAATTGGAAACATTTTAAGACCCTTATATTTTCACACAATTCATGCATTATTCTCAATTAATGTTGTATGTTTTTATCTCTTTGATTGTTTTATTTCAAGAGAAATAGAAAAGTGATCAAGATGTTTTGCAGAAAGAAATCAGACTCAAATGTGTTCTAACAAATTCTGGAGATTGGGATTTATGCAAATGCTTGTCATCATAAAAGCTTTTCTAAATTTTCGATCAAATTAAAGTTCCCGGGGGACAAACTATCTAAAGTCATAAAATATAGAGCAATCAATTAAGAAAGAAACATTTCCGCATTTTCCGTGATCTATTAATGTTTTATTGAGAGGTGTGCTAGACCAAACACAATCTAAAGTGATATTTCATGTAGTATAAGGTCTGGGAACATTTGTATAACTTGTATTCATCTTAATGATGAAGTACAATAGGAAGCAGCTCGTTTGCTTGTTATTGTTTCATAAACATGTCTACAGCTCTCTTACACCCTCTGCTAATATATTTGATCACCCTGTACATATACTGATAATAAATTTTATTTTGTTTTACCCAGTATATTTATTATTCTATAGCGTGGTTAGTGATGTATTTGCTATTTCCTCACATAAGCCTAGAACTGCGAAATAACATAGAACCGTGTCGCCACAATTTATTTTTATTTTCAATTTTCTATTCTCTATAATGCAATTAAATGTGTACATGTTGAGTAAACAATACTAATCTCTTTTCTCCCATAGTTGTCATAGTACATTATCATTAATACTTACTGATCATTAAACTTTTGAAATATAAACTGATACTCTGAACAACACATTAACAAACAGAAACAATAATTCAAGGGTGGCATAAATCATGAAAAATTATCTATCATTTTGCTAATTAACGCCCATTCGACATCGAGAGAGCGGGGAAACTTAACAATAATTATTACCTAAGGTGCAAAGTTGATAATCACCCCATTGTCTTAACTCTAAAATGTGAAGAATGAGAATTTAATTCCCAGGCTTTTAAAAAGAGATTGTCATTAAATGATCGAGTTACACAATTAAGACCTGGGCCACCTCCAAGAAGTGTGACGGCAGGGTATGTATTTCAAGCGGACTGTCTCTCACTGAGGGAGCCTGCTAAGCAACTGAATAGGCAAACAGCATATGGTATATTTCAAAGATTTATCAAATTTAGGGATCCATAACACACTTTGTGGTGTTGTTCTTGAACAGGCAATAAATGATGATGAGTCTTTCATAATAGGGAGATATGATGGTGGTACCAGGAAATAGAGGAATTACACATGAGAACTGTCATCATAAAGGGAAATATGCAGGCATGATTCATTAGGAAGAGATTGTTTCAATGAATCTCTTCATCCCCCTCTTCATCTTGGTCTGTGGTGCTCCCAGGATAGGTGAATATAAGGAATAAAAGAGAGGGAATGATAGGAGGGGGCTAAGTCACAAAGTCATATAATATCAATATATCATCTGTTATTTGTCAACTAAATTTCACTAAGATTTTATATAATGTTCACACAGAAGTGAGTTACATATGAGGAAATATCACAAGTTGAGGGGCCATGCAAATTGTATAGACACCCTTCCTCCTATATCCCCCCCCCTACTCGTACCTAGTCAAGAGGCTTAGGTGACCAATACAAATAGACACTGTAACACTTTCACAGATAAGAGACACCTCATGTTGCTCGTGGACTTTCACTTATCAACTTCCCACTTATGATGGCTAATTTTGTTAATTAAAGGTAAATTAAAGGCGTTTAAAGGTGATAGCTAGATTTGCAGTTGACTTCACATAGCCCAGCAACCACTTTACAATGCTAACCCTTTGAAAAAATTTCTACTTGTCAGACAGTATTTCTCTCTAAATCTAAACTAAGATTTCTCAAGACATATAATTTTACAAATTTCTTAATTTCACTCTGTTTTGCATTTTAAAGCATGAAAGAACACAATAATTCAAAGAGAATAGAAATTTCATCAAAGTGAAATACTCCCAAGAATTCTGTTTAATTATGTACATAATAAAGAACAAAAGTGAAATCGCTGAAATTGTGTCTTCCCCACTTTAACCAATTAGCACTCATGTGTTTATTACCTGATGATAGAAGATGAATGCTATAAAGTTGAGAGATGAGAAGAACACGTATCAAACATGATGCAGTAAAGTGGAAGATTGCATGGAACTGAAAGATAAGACAAGATAAGCTGGAAAGATAATGATGGTACTGTTATTTATCTACAATTAATTCATCTATTGACACTTAACTTATCCACATATGCCAGAAATCACTTGAAATGACTCAGTTATCTCAATGTATTTGTCACTGATACATTTGCACATATTCCTAGGATAACTTGTGAATTTCATAATTATCATCTTCATTATCATCATGATTTTTGTCATTTTTTACTTTGTAATTTTTATTTGATATCTGTTTAGTCAGGCAATTCATTCCTCAGTGTTTTATAACTTTTAGAAATGAGGTGATTTGGAACATATCAATCTAAAAGCAGTTATTTTGAAATAACAAATTCGAAAAATCACATCTTGATTCACAGTTTCAGTTGCTCCAACTTCATAACACTTTAGAAGTCCAAGATGAAAATTAAAAGCAATTTGCAAATCTCTCTGGCTAGAGTACTGTATTCTGTAGTTTATCATCAAATCCAGCATGTAGTCTCCTTGGGGGTCCAAGTTTTAGATGGAAAATGCCATAAATAAATGGACAGGGCACCATTTAATCTATTTATGAAGAAAATGGATAGTAGACATTATGTCCATTAAGCAAAACTACTTAAATGCACATTGTCCTCTTAATAAAAGAACTAAGGGATTAATTTAACAAATTATTCTCTCCTTTAGCCTTGATTAACTTGATGTGATCTTCTTGAAGGTAATGAGAAAATGGAAAACACACAGAGGGAAAACCTTGAGAAGTGGCCATTATAATAAAGATCACTGTTAACACATCCAACCCCTGATTAGACACTACAAAGTATTGAATAACATTTCCATTTTGACTGGAGTTAATAAGCATTTCATTATGTAAAAGAGAGAAATAGATAATCCAAAAACCTAATTGTAATTACATCAATCAAAACGAACAGATACAATACTTCAAATATAGAAACAAGTTAATTGAGGGGTACATGGGTGAGAAGATGCCAGGAGGAAAAACAAGAGAGAAGTCGAAGAGTCACCTATGAGAGCCACTTCTAACAAAATGAAACCTAATTTGACAAAACATTCAAAAGAATTAGAGGATACCTTTAGAGATGTCCTTTGTTATAAAGTAGGCATGAAAGGGAACTAATTATTTGAAATGAAGAGCCAAGACCCCCTAAGAATGGCCTTTTCAACCTATTAATTCCACTTTCCTTATAAAGTGTTTCCCCCTGAGCTATTTATAAAAATATAAATATGGCGCGTGGCTCTGTTTCTTTAATATATGGTGTACACCAAGAACCACACATAATTCATTTATTTTATGGTATAAACCTGTAAATCATAGCTTTCTCAACTCATAATCAGAGTAAATCAGCTATTAAGTTCTCCCTTAATTGCTTTTTAAACATGGCCACTTCTGGAGTTCACTGAAGAGCATAAATGTTGATGTGTTTTTATAATTACATGCAAAACAGCCTTATTATTACCTTTTATAATATTTCACCCCTTAATTTTATTGGTAACACTATAAAACGCAATGTTTAAAATTATGTTCTACACATGTCACTTTTAACTGATTAGATTCTGTGGGTAAAAATTTGCCAATTTTCGAGCATAACACTGTCACTAGTTATTAAGAAAAGATTAATTAATTAATTACCATTTTGTAAGTTAGACTGTAGAAAAACTTGTGATTCTAGAGAAATCCATTTGAAGATTTCACCAGAACCACTCCATGGTTTGAGTCTTTATTTTATGGATTAATAATTGATTATAATTTTTTACAGACAAATCAAAATTGTCACGAAAACAAGAAAGACAGCTATCAACAAACAATTGTTCCAGCGCCTAACATGTAACAAAGGGGCCATGAAACATGGATATGATCTTATAATTCTGTTCAGGTAGCAGAACCTAAATAACAAAAAACAACAATGGTGTCACAAACAAGTGTGTCAATTTAAAGTGTCACATTTAATGGGTTCATGTAGACAAATATCCAATACATAGTTTTTGAGAGGTATAAAGAAGGCAAGTATTGTACTGTATATGTTCTTTTAACTAATTACATATACGGATGAATCAGGCTTGAGGAATATACTCTTCAAAAATATAAGTCTGAAAATTTGATTCTTGATATAACAAATGTGAAATTGGTAGTATTGCTTCATTGAACCAGGGAATAAATGAGAATTATTTATAAATTATCAACCCCAAAACAACCCTGTATAATACATAAGTTTGAATCAAATAAATCTCCATTTAATGGCCAAGTATAGAATGTTCCACCTGATCTGACTCTTTTGTTATGACACATCCCAAAACATGGCTTTTAATGCAAGAAGTCGATAACCAATGACTCTTCTATCAGCTTCTGACATGTAATAAGTTTTTTATGTCTCTGGAGGATTTGGTTGTTCCGCTAAAGGTATGGAATGGTGTTTTTGATCTACCTGCACAATTAGTCAATGTTCTTATCTGGATCCTTGGGGACAGGACCTGCACATTTGCTCTATTGTTCATGAATTGACTCAACAAGGCAGGCTACATTAAGGTTATAGTCGTGAAGTTTCGCTTCACCAATTTATACACATTAGTTTATTAATTTCTCCAGATACACAGGTAGAACAATGTGCTTGCATACTCTGAGTTATCAAATAGAGGAAGAAATGTATACAGAGACACAAATGCCCATTGTTATAATCTAGACTCATTCATTAATACCAAATGTAGCACTATAACATAGGATTCTTTTGTGGCCCCTCTTGAGCTTATAACAAATTGCCCTTACATGTGAGCAACATTGCTGTTTGAAAATAGAAGAGACATCAGAGAAATCTTAGTAAATAAAAATGATGTTGATGCAAATTCATGAGAGAATGCAAAGAATCTGTGGGTAATTCAAACATTTGAGAAAATAAGGAAGATTTTTGGCAGGAGGTACAAATTTCATAGAAACAGACACACATAACACAAGATCATTTTAGAGAAAAGGATGCATCAAATATTAATGCAATGTAAGATAGGTATCAATGCAAATATTACGATGACAAATGGTAAATGAATTTATTAGATTTTATTGACTTTTTACAAAGCAGTCGGTGCATGCTATCTATCATTGCATTGTTCTCTACAGTTTCGGGAAGAAGGAAACACAAATTAATATTTCATAAGTTGCCTCTTGACTCCCTAAAGGGAGGTTTAAATGTATTGTCATAGAACTTGGATGTCATGCATTCAACTTATATGGGAACATAAGACTTGTTATAATGACTATTCTAATAGGACCAGCACCAATTAATATGAGTCGGTTGCATTATTTAAGACCATGCAACATAGAACAATTTCTTTTTTAAAAATACACACGTACATGTATAGCAATATTTAGAAGGCAGATTATGTTTTTGCTTCCTTTTCTTTATCCCAAAACATTTTCTAAGCAACAAGAACACTCCGGAAAATAAAAAGGTCAAATTTTTAATTAGGTCAGAAATCAAAATCTAAGAAAACTCATTTTCTCATTTTGCACTCCTGGCACTATACAATATTCATCATCTAAATTCAGAATTCAAATTGCTGTCAGTATTTTACGCTTCCTTCTTTTTTATGTATGATGTCAAACACAGTCAAAAATCACAATGCCTCAAAGTTGCCACAAAAGAAATTTTCTCAGAATACTAGATCTGCAATCAAAATTGAAATGTACCTTTGTTCTACTATAACTTCCTCCTATGGTCAAACTTTCTGCAATTGTTTTGAAGAATTCCTATCTTAAAAAACAAAGACATTGAATGTCCAATAAATGATTTCATTGGTATTTAAGTGAGAAAGACACCGCAGTATTAAAAACAAAGACAAATCATTATTGTATCTCTACAGAAAACCACTAATATATTGCAAGAGCAGACAGTTGAACGATATAACTTTGCTTTACGAAAAGGAAATTGAAAATTAGCCGACAGTTTTCAGAGAATAATTTTGAGATCATTAACGAAAAATTATCCCATTTGCTTCTCATAAGGTTCTTCTGGATAGCCTTTTGAAAAATTGACGGGGATTTATTAAAAGTTTGTTAATGAGTAGTTGATGCGGAGATAAGACATTAAGATTTGATTAGATATGATGGTAGGAAGTAGCGCTTAATGTTTGGTGTATGTTAGACACATAGACAAACCGCCGCTACTGTCATCTTAAATGTGAGTTTACGTTGTATTTATGACTGTATTAATCTACTAGTCCTTTTGTCTTTATGCTTCTAATAGCGACTTTATTACAGTGGGATAATGGACAATATTATGCAAAATCTACTTCAATGAAAGGGTAGCTATTACTTATATCTCCCTAGAACAATAGAATCATTCAACAACTTGTCTTCATGAGAAGAAATGAAAAATTATGCAATATTTCTTCCTGATTATCTATCTATATAGATCAAATAATTTTCTATGGTCCCTTTTAATGTTTGATAAAGAAAAAGATTCGATCATAAAAAATGATTTGGATCTATTATTAAATAGTAGTGTATAGATGGCATATACTACATTTTTGTTACGCCTCACTGATCTTTAATTTAAAAACTGAACCCATATGCTCATACATGTATTTGTAAATACAATTCTAATCAATTATGACATCATTGAAAATAACTCAGGATTTATTGCTATTTGCAAATGTTTCACATTGATCAGCTCATTAGAAATTCAATTTCAAATCAGGAATGGTCATGCTTACTGAGCATCCAACCGTAGACACCCAGATGACTTTGTCTTGCGGGAAAATGAGAATTATTAGGTAAATAAAGATGATATTATGAGTGATAAATACCTGTGAAGGTGTTCTTAACAAGTAGTAAATTGTAAAAACTAAACTAATATTGGAAAAGATAGCATGTCATGCTCCATTCGGTTTCTAATCAATGAAATTGTTCGAAGAAGAAACTACAATCTTCTCATAATTCATAGAAGATAAGAAAAAGCACGCATATGAATATATCAGGTGTAATTACCTACAATGATACACTATTCAACCCATTTATTTCAGTAAGTTTATTTTACCAGGTAAGCTTTTAACAAAAGAAATGATGTAATTACTACCAACTTGTTTTTTCAAATCTGCATATATGTTATGTCATTGAAAATGTATTTAAGTACATGCTTGATCTCAAGTGATTTTATACTGGCGGTTTATCATATATAATTGCACAGTTATTATGACATTTTCAAATGGGACCAGTCACAAAAATAGTATGCGATCCTGTTTTAACTATCATAGGATAAAGTACTTTTTATGTCATCTTCAAATACATAGAATAAAATTATGTGGAACCAGCATGGAATAAAGTGAACAGGCATGTAACTAGCACTCTTAAGTTATGAAAATGACAAAATATCTATACTTAATATAGAGTAATATACATAACAAAGAGAACATTTTTCATGAACAGATTAAGAGAAACATCTGTATTATATTACTGTCTTATGATTGTAGGCAGGTGATACATAGTAGTAAACATCTTAATCGTAATAATCAGAAAATGTTCATTAAAAATTCCCTCTGTCTTATCTGAAATCTAGACACATACAATTTTAAATAGTCAAACATGATATAAGGTAACACAGGTGCATATCAACTTGAGTACCATAATTCATGGTCATTTCTCCATTTTCCTTTACTTTGTAAGAGTTAACATGGAATTTTATGTAAGGGAGAGAAAAATCACCCTGAAGATACTGTATCTTGGCCTGTCATAATACTTGGGATCACATTACAGAACATTGCTTCACTCCTTATAATTACTAGAACATGAAAGAAAAAATATCAAATACATGTTTGGCAATTAAATAATATAAAAGTAATAATGTGTTTCTTCATAGACTATATAACACCAGGAGATAGCACAAAAATGTTTGCATTATTAAATTATACTAACAAATTAAAAATTGATCACCCGGATAAATGAATATATTGTAAGTCTTCCATGAATAATTATTGAAAAAACGTTGTATATGTGTGGTTTTTCAAAGATATTTAATCTCATGAAAATCGGTAAAAGCAAAGAAGTGTTTATGTCACATTAAAACTGAAGGGAGCATGCATATAATAAAAGTACTTTTACTATATGGGTATGTGTAATATTGCTAAAACATATGACTGATTGATGCCCAGATTGCTTTCATTACATAGGCTCAAACTTTTTGGCCGTAGGATTTTTCACATGCTTTTACTATAAAGGAACACAATCAATAAGCAATAAGATCAGCATTTCCTATAGTATTAGACTTTATATTGTAATAATTTATTTACTTTTAATTGTTATAATTTCATTATTATATGAATAATAATGATAATAATGAATGAATAACAGTGGGGTAATTACAAAATGACTGGTCTGATGAAAAAATTGAAACCAATATTAATAAAGCTAGAAAGGTTCAATTAAACACGGTATATTTTAAACCAGAACAACGGCAACGCCAAAGCGTAGCGAATCCCATCGAACAGAAATGGCTGGGATTTTTACAAACGAATAGCAAATATCATAAAACAACACACCAGAAAGGCCACCATTTTCAAAATGGTTGCTCACTAGCCAAGTTGTCATCAGAAGAAATAATATGCTTTTAAGTAGCCACCTCTAAAATTTTTGAAAAATCGCACACGTACTTGTAAAATTACACACATAAAAATGGTGGCCATTTTTCAAAATGGCCGACTACTCCCCAAAGTTTTATTAGACAATGTGCCATGCTTAAAGTATTCACATATCAAATATGAACAAAATCGCTCCACTACTTTTCGAGTCATAGTAATATACGTTAAAATGGCGGCCATTTTTCAAAATGGCCACCGTCTAACAAAAGTGTCATTAGAAATAGACAGTGTGCCATGCTTATAGTATTCACATACCAAATATGAACAAAATCACTCCACTACTTTTCGAGTTATAGTAAAATACGTTAAAATGGCGGCCATTTTTCAAAAAAATTTTCAAAATGGCCACCTTCTACCAAAAGTGTCATAGGACAGTCTGCCATGCTTATAGTATTCACATACCAAATATGAACAAAATCGCTCCACTACTTTTCGAGTTATAGTAAAATACTTTAAAATGGCGGCCATTTTTCATATTTTTTTTCAAAATGGCCGCCTTCTACCAAAAGCGTCATAGGACAGTGTGCCATGCTTATAGTATTCACATACCAAATATGAACAAAATCGCTCCACTACTTTTCGAGTTATAGTAAAATACGTTAAAATGGCGGCCATTTTGAAAAATGGCCGCCTTCTACCAAAAGTGTTTATAGACAGTGTGCAATGCTTATAGTATTCACATACCAAATATGAACAAAATCGCTCCACTATTTTTTGAGTTATAGCAAAAATCGTAAAATGACGAGTAAAGGCCGCCATTTTTCAAGATGGCTGCCATGTGCTTCTTTAATATCTACATTTTTAGCATTATTAATGTCCTTTATATTTTTTTACATTTAAAACATATTGCTAATACAGTTTTACATATTACACCTAAATTACTGTAAAATCGGCACTAAAATGGCCGCCATTTTGAAATGAGCGGCCATTTTGAAAATCGGCTTTCGAGCAGAACTTCTACCCCCATAGGGTATATGTGTACAAAATATGAACAAAATCGGGCCAACGGTATTTGAGTTATTGCCCGGACGGACGGACAGACAGACGGACGTACGTACGGACGGATGTACGTACGTACGGACGGACGGACGGAGGCGTTCCCTATATCCCTCCGAACTTCGTTCGATGGGATAAATATAAATGGAGTATGTACAACAATAACCATTTCCCCCCACCTAATTCAAATAAATATGTTTGAAGACAACATAAATAAAAAATACTATGCCAGTAAATCCATCTCCATAGATATATACAGGATGGACATCATTTTTTTGTTTAATAGAAACCTGTTACACTTAATGGCGAATAAAACATTTATCTATGAATTCTTCATATTACTAAAAGATCATTCTTTTCAAATATAAATCTACACTTGTATTATTCTTTAATGATATTCTACGATGTAATGAATAATATTCAAAACATGAATATACAGCAACTACTATAAGTTATTTGAAACTTCTTCTTCAACAAAGTCTCTAGTATTTACAGAAAATTTGACTTTTTGACGTCAAAATCTGCAATTTCTCGGAAACCGGCCAAACTTGGGAAATGGCAATGATAGGTCAAATAGGCATTATGGATATGCATAAAATGAATGTGGATATGACTCAATCCGAATAGCAGTTTTAATTTGTATGGCCAATGTTGACGGATGGACGGATGGACGGACGGATGGACCAATGGACGGACCAACGGACGGACGGACGCCTGGACGATCCCATAGGCTCACTGTGTGAGCCAATGAATTAATATGACTGCGATAACTCAGATGTGGATATACTAGTAATTTGCCACTTGGTGGCACTGTTCCATACTTGGACTACATTGGATGGCCAGAAGTCACAAGTGAGAGTGGACAGGGACTTGAAAACATGTAACAATGCTTTTACACAGCAAATATATAGTTAGCACAGATAAAGATGAAGCATGAGTCCTCTGAACCTGATTAAGAACACAAAAGTTATGTTTTTTGAATTTTTCATCACATATGAGATTCATCTCAGATATGCTTACAGAAAACAAGTCTCCTTTACATACTACTTATATACTACTGGTTCAGTATCTTTGAATGAATAATTCATAGAATATTTTCAACATTATAACTTCAATGATTTGATCTTTCATATCAGTAACCTGCTGGTATTATGATCATTTTTACTTTCACCAATGAAATATATCCATAATCATATCCAGGACAAGACAACATGGATTCAAGAAGATGGATATATCATTTGTACATGTATACACAATGTCATGTCTCAGAGAAAGAAGACTTAATTAAAGATTAAAAAAAAGAAATTAGACCAAGTTGCGCCTCGGTATATCATGGCATGGCCCTATTGTTCCACTCATTGTCCCAAGCAATGTGAATAAGGAATTGTCTCAAGGCAGGGGACCTGAACTATTCATCAGATCAATAACCTATCTCATTAAAATAATTTTGATCACCTCTGCAGAATCATATGAAGCTTACTTGTGCTTTATTTGTGAATTGTTTATAAACATCTCCATACAAATTTCTATAATTTATCAAATAAATATACCAGGTTTGTAAAAACTATTTATGATAATAATTCTAAATATGATAAAAAATGTTCTAGATGTGAATAGTTATAAATTGATTTTATGAATGAACTGATAATACACATATGTAATTAAATTAAGTTTGTAGTAACTCAAGAATCAAATTAAAATTTCATTTTCTCTAATATATAAGGAAATATGGACTTAAACTACTTGAAAAGTTGAAACGATGAGAAGTACCCACTCTCAGATAAAACCTCATTTCAAAATGGTGGTCAAATTCTCAATCGTTCCACCCAAAGTTTTAAGAGGGTCTTTTAAGTCTAAGATTTTTGTGTTAAGCTTTTATCTTACCTTAAATTGCTGAGTCAATATATCTTAACATCAAAGCTACAGTGATAAGTTGTCAACATGAAATAAACAAGTGATAAGGGCTGTAAGGATACAAATGATCTTCTACAACATAACATGCTTACTTCCTGCCTATAGACTACATTTCTTGCAACATATTCAATGAGAGCACCCAGGGCATCACAACACAACCATTATTTTCTAAATGTTACATATTGTCAGTTATCTTTTACTAAATATATCCAAATTTCAATTCTAGAAAAATAACATGCTGAAATCAGCATATGATTGATTAAAGGTTTATCTGGAGTATCTGTATCTGCATACGAAGCTATTGAAACATATCCAAGACTTGTTGATAACAAATTCTGTTACATCTTGTCTTGATTAAAGTAGCTCAAGTGACTGCAATCACCTGGCCTTGTGATGCAAAAGGATTCTTAATTGTTGGTCTCAAGTATAATTAAGCATTCAAATAAATAGCATATCAAGAGGTAATGATACCCCAAACAGCATATGGTTCTAGCTATCTCCATTGCATCTGTTTTCTTGAACTTTAAACAAAAGAAATTAAATTTTAATTTCAGTTGATGCATTCTGTGTCTGTCCCCAAGCTAAGAGGTTGAAGTGTTTTTCAGAATCATGTACAAAATGTTTTTTTTCATGCTTTTTTCACTGTAAGTTCCCCTTTAAAATATATGAATAAAATTACTCATTTTATATTGTTAGACAATTTAGAGTATTATAAACTTCATTTTTGCCTATTTTATTTGAATTCCTGTCTTTTTCATTCTTTTAACAGTTAAATTCATGACTACTTGGATATCCTATTTACAGGCAAGGTTCAAGAAACACACTTGAGGACTTTATAACATAAGATAGGAGCTTTATCAAACAAGATTGGTACACTATCAGACAAGTCAGCATTTATGGCTCTGTCAGTGCCTTTAGGACACTCCAACTAGCCATAAAGGTGACTTTGAAATCATAAAATGTTCAAATGAAGACATCTCCAGATAAGTCTTAGTTCCACAAAGAGTGCATCATGTTTGTGGGTTCTTGTTCATTTCTCGTATTGTGAAATCAAACTTAAGATTAATTACTGGAATTAAGGATTTGATATATTACTACGAGTTATTTCACTGAAAGTTATTCGATGATTGTCTTTTTGTGGTATTGCATGTGAAAAAGACAAACATTCAAGATTAGTATCCCGTGTTTATTTCAAACCCTTTGTTATGATGGATAAAACATACCTAATTAAATCTTTGAAAAATAATCATTATACATCGAGATGGAGAGCTTAACAAAGGATGGTAATTAAAATTAAGTTTTTATGAGGTACAAAATGCATAACGGATTTAGAACTGAAAAGATTGTGTGGTATGGTGGCAATGATATAATGGATCTAAAAAATGCTTAACATTTGCCCTTGTGAAAAAACATAAAGTTATAACCACAAGATGCTCCAAATTTCTGCATTTTTGGATTCAGACAAAACCTGATGTTTTCTTAAATTATTTTTACCATATCATCATGTGTGCCCTCAAGATCAAAAATGTCTATCATATTTAGTAAGAGAAAACGCTTCAATAGAGAAAAAATGTAGCAATGTGATCAAAGATGCGTTAATGATATTAAAGCAAGGCTTTGGATTAGATCAGGGTTGGGATAATGGATTAAAGACCTTAGAAGCAGATGGTTTATCCTAGGGAACATCTCAAACATGTCATGCTTCTTGAAAATAAATTTAAAAGTAAAAATGGAACTAGTTCAGCAAGACATTAAAAACATAATCTGCATTTCTTCTAATATTGAGAAAACTCATGTGAACTTAACGACATCCTTGATATAATGTTAAATAATAATTTCTGACTTGTTTTCTTGAATTTGTGAGCGAGTAAATATGTAGGAGTGATTATGTTCACACATTTGTTATGGAGTGCTTGTGGCTTGGGTGTATGTCTTTGGATTGTTCTTTAGGTAAGCTTTGAGTTGTTCCCTGGGCTCAGGTTTTGACTTTATGTGGATACATTTGATGGTAGCATGCAATATCCCTATCATTTATCTTCTGATACCTTTTAATAAATCAAAGATATCATCGCTTTTAATTGATGATGAATACCAAAAGAAGTGTTTCAGACCCCATTATATGCAGTAAAGCTGTTAGAAAATAAAGCTTTTTACATTTGTAAAACACCATTGACTTTAACCTGTTGAGTGCCAGGTCCTATATCAATCCTTATTATTATAAATATGAACAGCAATTATGTATTTTATTTACTGTACCCTTGCCAACAAAGAACAAAAACTTGTATAATATAATATTGAAGTAGCATTAGCAGCAGATGTAAATCAGACAAACCCGTAGATAGAACATTTCATAAATAAATATTATCTAGACAATTATATTTGAAAAAAACATAACCCTCATATGATTGAGATTATTTTAATATTCAAAATTATTAAAATACTCTATGAAAATACTAAAGATGTCCTATTTCATTTTTATGACCACCATAAGTCACGATAGATAAGGATATTCTTTGAAAAAGGTTAATATGTTTTTTCATTAAGGTTAAAGGCCTTATATGAAGTTTAGACCACTTTGGCTTATATTGTCTACCAAATGTTATCAAAATGATATATGTGAAACTTTGTTTTTGAATTTCAAAAAGTGGTTTTTGAAGGACTTTTTGTTCGAAAAATCATAAATTTATTTACAACTAAATTTTAGATCTTTTAATAAGCAATACACCAATGCATAGCATTCATTCTCATGTGTCTTTTATAGAAAAAATTAAGAAAATCTTAATTAAGAAATTTAAATATCTCTAAAATAACTTTTAAAGTCATGAAAAATAGTAAATGAATGATAAAAACATATCTTGAAACTTTAGATAGGGCCTTTAACAACAAATGAATTTAATTCCCATTATAATATTGTAGATACAGGAATGATATTATGTTCCAGCAACAAATGTTGCAAAAAAAGATTATTGTGTTAAAAGAGAACTGTTACGAGAAATAAAGATAAAGAAATTCCTTACCGGAAATTGCTGAACCATTTCACAAGCTGTGCAGTATTGTTCTTGTTGAATTTCACGTCTGGGAAGTAAACCTTCAAGATGGCTGAACTGGGGTAGCGCGAGTAGAAGAACATCAGTTTGGCCTTCCTCAGGTGCATAGGAGTTAATGTTATGGTGTGGAAAGGGTTAAGGTGATATAACAAAAACTAATAAAATAAAACATTCAAGAAACAAGCTTCCACTTTTTAATATCAACTCTCAGAACATAAGAGTTATCACTGAAAAATCTTATCGGGACTTAGTCTATTATTATTTTACTTTCATGTGTATTGTTAATTTGAGATTGTTTTTCTACAGAAATACCTGAAAGAATCATCTTTCCTTTAAATGAACAATTTTTCATTTCTTTTTATATCATGTCTCAATGCAAATTACTCATCTTACATTGATGATTTAGCAAAAGTTAATATAAAAACTGAAACTAATTTGCGATTTTTCTTTGATATTTTAGCCGGACAATATATCTAGTCTTAAGTTGAACAGATTTTATTCTTTTTAGACCTTTCATAAAAAATCTGTGTAGGATTGAATGTAAATGGAAACTTATATTATTTCATCAGAATTCTTTGGTTTCTGTTCAACTTTCTACTGGATATCTCCAATGTTGATATTTTATAAAAACACAAACCTTGATTAAAAGTTAACTTTGAATTTTAGGACATTGCACTCATTCCTTGGCATTTTGAAAGATGTGACTGTAATTATGAAATTTCTGAAAGGATTATAATGTTGGTCTTTTATACATGAAGCTCTTCCTATGTTCAGACCTATCTTATTTCAATTACCACAGAAATAAATGACTCCTTACATGAATGAAAAATCACCAATTACTTAACGAAGAAAGAAAAATGACATGTTACATCTAAGGGGATGATAAAATCATTTAATCTCGGAAAAGTCCCGCTTCAGGTCACCTGATTTTATACACTGAGACAATTATTTATCATCAACAGAACCTTAAACTGCATTCATTTCTCCATTCCTTGAATCTAACATGACCAACCTTAAAGCTGAATATGTTAAGACACAAAGAGAAAATCTAAGACACAATATTATAATTAAATTCAAGGTATTTTTGTTACTTGTCATGGGTTATCAGTAAAGATGTTGTTTGTCATGAGTAAGACATGAGGCCACTTAAGATGTGTGGTATACTTGATGTTGTATACTTGTACCTGGGTAACAGGCAAGATGAGACATCAAAGTAAATACTATCTCTTTAGCCAGGTAATCAATGCACATTGTAGAACCCTTTCATATTGTCATAACACCCAAAAACATTTATATTTTGTTAGTCTAATAGCTTTCATCAATGACTCATACAAACTTAAGATTTATCATTTATGTTTTTAAAAACTTGATGAAAGTGTTGAGTTCATATTTGAGTGGTTGTCATCAAAGAAAACTTGAGTTTTTGATTGTATTCACAAGGGGGTAGAGCTAATAACTTCACGATGATTAACAAAATTGTCTTAGCTTGCTTGTTCTTCCAATAAAAGAAATGATTGATTGTATTAAATATGGCTAATATTCACGTAAATGTCATTCTAGATGTCGTCAAGATGGCTATAGAATTCTTCTATGATTAATCCAACAAGTTGCTTCTCAACTGACAGTCATCAATAAGAATCTTAGAACATATTTTCTTAATATTTCATTCCTAACTGCCAAGAGCTCATTGATCATGTTCAAATACCTTTGTTTCTAAGATATAATTTGTAGACATATTGAAAGAGATGGAAGATATATTGTTTGATTTTTTACAATTATTTCCACCCACTGAGATCATATGTTTAAATAAATCTCCCCAATAAAATAAACTTTAAAGGAAGTTCCCTAACATCTTATTGACTTTACAGGGGCGGATCTGAAAAGTATTAAGGGGCACATTTCTGTGCTTGCGAGAAAAAGATTTGGGCCCCTAAAACCAAAACCCCTGCCCCCTCCCTCCCTCCCTCCCTCCCCAGTGCTTTATTATATTGCAAATTAAATAATGATCTCCTTATTAACATGATCTTTTCTGTTTTTGCCTGTAGGCAGAAAGGGGGGGGGGGCTCTGTATGCTTGGTACTGGAACATCCTGATGAAAGCTGGCTACAGACGTGCAGAGTACCATATGTGACAATTTAATAAAAAAAATATTTCTCAGATGTCACCCGATGCAGGTTATATGTTTTCTGAGTTTCAATAAAATAGATTATAATGAATTTATGAAAGATACTATATGACAAGGAAATATGCCTGAGCAGTTCTCAAAAATGAAACTCATATATATGGGTGATAACATCATAGATTATTGCACACCAATCAATTTTCTACATGTACATATCTCCTTTATCACCCACAAATCCAGGTCCTTAAAAAGAATCAAATTAAGGAATGAATCTAATAACAAAATGTATGTGTTTTAAGAAAAGAAGCAGTGAAGTAATTCAGTTCACAATTAGATGGTATGATGTATGAAAGAAGAGTGACCAAACTAACATTTTTTGCAATGAAGTCTTGTTGAAAGAATGAAAATGAAACTTTTTATCTGTCGTTTGATTATTAATAATGTCTATAGCAGTTAAATATTTTATGAGTGGGTTATTGTGCTACAAATGATAGTGTTACAATTTTACCTTAGGCACACATAATGAGTGAACAGCATAACGGTACATAAATATATAAAAGATATGTCTCGGGGCTAATTGTTATAACAATGACATCTCATTTGCATAGTTGCTCTTCATATTGATAGCTATTTTGGCAAAGTAATTTGAAAAACCGTGAGAATGACGAAAGTGTAATTCAAGATGGTTGAAAATTCTGCATGACGGAGATAAACGCTACAATTTCACCTGGATTATTTTTACACCTGTAAACAAGCCTTTTACCTGTCTTTAATTAAAAAAGATAATGTAAAATCTTGTTAAATGGTACCCCATGGAGTTCCATGAACAGCTTATCTGGTAGTAAATGAAAACTCAGAATAAATCTTTATAGGTCCATGTAGACCGGTTTCTAAAAAGTACCTATCATGTTTCTGCCACAATCTTGTTAATTAATCTTCTCCATCAAGGAAACTGGGCCCGATTAATAGATTTTTCCTCAATAGTATTTTAAAAGCCACTGGAGGCACATTAAGTAAAATGTGAACAGTTTTTGTCGGGAAAACTTCCTACCCCTAATGCGCCCAGTCCTTAAAACAAAAGCCTATAAAACTATAGTAAATGATCGATTCCTTCAAAAAACAATACAAAATAACAAATTAATTGTGATCGGGGATCTTTTGTCATTTTTTCCTAATTAACCTTGTGACTGTACCTTTAGTGGGTAGTGTTTTAAGAGTATATTTTTTAGCTATAAACTGCAGGCAGTCCGGTGTGCCATTTAGACTATCCATTCAAGTGGAAATCTCCCCAACATGATGGCACCTGCCTGTTGTCATAAAATGAGCAGTATAAGAAGCTCAACAATTAGTATTAGTACGGAGCCACTTAATCCTGGGGTTCATTTATTACCCTATGACTAGCCTGACATTTAAGAATTGCGGCCCCTTGATAATCCAAGACAGTTTCACTTTCTTGAATTCAAAAATGAACAGAAGGATACAAATGGGCATGGAGTCATCTTAACAAATGTAAAGTAAAAACAAACATCTGCAAATTTGCCCATGTTTCAGAAAGTAAATTGTGCATTTTAAAGCTTTGTTAATGATGTTTCTAAGGGAACATTCTGATCTAATGAATTAAGAAACAAATATGTTTATACGTACAAATGCCTTTGCCAATAGTTTGTAGTCAGTTGTCACAAGATAAATAATGTAACTGGTCGTAAAAAATCACCAACTTAAAGCTTCTAGATTTAATGGATTAAAGACAATAGAATTATTCTAAAAAGGATTAAGGGTATAGCCAATTAAAATATTAATGGACAATAGATTTTGTGTTAAACAACTGGTTTTCTTATGAAAAGTTTTTCTAATGAGTTGGCTTGTTTGTATAAGATACAATCTAATTGACTTAAGCTGAACGACTCTTGATTCTACGCTTTTTCACATTCTTTAAACTACATTGATTATTTTCTAGAAGTGGAAATATGAAGACATATATTGTGTCTTGTGTTTCAAAGACACTTGTTTCTCCATATACAAACAGATTAATTACTAAGCTGATCACACAGACTGAAACCATTCATCACATTCAATGAATTCCTTTTGCAAATATTTCAATAAAGATACCCAATTGTTTTATTTCTTTTCAAAATATGAATCAATTTTTTTTAATTACCAGAAATAAGCAGCTCAAACTAGTATCCAGGATTTCTGAATTTTTTCTTTGATAAATATTTAAAATATTTGCTTCAAGATGTTGGGTGAATTTGTAAAAGGGAATGTTGTTCTATTGTATTAAACATTATGAATAAGTAAATGGTACCATCTGTTTCAAAGGTATCAATGTGCAGATATATCTAACTCTACACATACAGCGAAAGCTGATTAACTTTCATTTACTCCACAATTCAACATTTTCAAAAATATTTTTAATTAATACATTCAACAGAGTGAAATTATTTAAAGGATCTTTTTGCAAAATGTGAATATTTCTTTCAAGTTATTATATAACAAGTTACTAAAAAGCTCATCTGTATAAAACAGGATTGTATGATTAAATAAAAAAATTCTTTTGTTGATTTTATTAGAATCTATCCTCTATGGTATAATTGTACCATATGAAGTGGCATATCATTATGTATCATGAATATATTAATGCTCATTTTTAGTCAAAAAACTTAATCATCCCCAAAGATGCAGGCAGCTTATAAAAGATACAACTCTGCATATATGAATCAAATTAAAAACAATAATGTGCCTATTATCTTTAATTGCATAAAATGAATAATTTCTTGCGGTAATTTAGGAGATGCATACTAAACTGCAGACATCTAATGCTTAAATGTGACTTTATTAATAGAACCATTTCACTAAACTGCAATGATATACAATATTATCCCACATAAAATATGAATTATTGTAAAACCTTAAATCAAATGACCTGAAAAATTCGCATTATAAATCTACAATGATCGAATACTAAAATGTGAAGAGTCATTTTTGTCAGTAATATAGATTGGGCATATGTGATGTGTACAACAATAAAAAAAATATACTTTACAGACAATATTTTCAAAGGATATTTGACAGCCATCGTAGTAAGACCCCTCAGATGGGCTACTGTTGTTGTCTTCTCTGCTCAGACTGGACATCTCCCGCATTTGGAATGGCGACTGATCACATGGTACCCGAGCAATGTGTGGTGATCCATTCTCTCCAGTGGGTGGTGAATGGTGGGAGGAGGGGGGCCTCTCACTGAAGGCAGACCCAGGTCCTCTCTGGGAGTACATGGCCAGGACATCAGAGTGCATCAGGCCAGGGTTAGGAATGGCTACGCTGGTTGGTAGGTTCAGTCCCATGGATGGATAAAAACCATCTCTCTTTTGTAGCTCTTCTTTCATTTCTTTATGCATCATGCCAAACTCACGATTCAAATCACGAATGCTGCCATTCCCATTGGGTTCTGAGAGAAGCTGTCTTGCAGCTCTTGGGGAGAGACGGGTGTCTGTTACCTTTGTTCGCTTCCTCTTTGGGGTGTTCATCACAAGAGAAATTGGTTCTGTCTGCTCAATGTCCTTATTGTAAGGAGGGGGCAGCATGGGTATCTGTGTAGGGGGGAGGTGGTGTGTTGAAGGGAAATATGGGAACCCTGGGAAGGCACTGTGTAGACTATGTGGTGGGATATGATGAGGGGGGAGACCTTCACGTTCGCGAAAACGGCTTTCAAATCTGGCATGATCAAAAGATGGAACTCTGATGCTTAAGTTATTTTCAGACTGAGGCTGACTATCGGTGACACGACTGTGAACTTTTTCCGCTACTTTGGATTTAATTGCATTATGAGTCATGGTATCACTCATCTGGGCATTTGAGGATTTGAAATTAAGGTGAGGAGGCTGATGGGGGGAGAGGAGCTTATGGGGCTGGAATATTGGATGAGAGTGGGGGCCGACTGGACCAACTGGAGATAAGCCAGGTCTTTGAAGGGGGGACTTCTGCTCCTGTTGGACTTTTTCCTTTTCCTCTTGAACTTTTTTCTTCATTTCTTCAACATGCTGTTGTTTTTCAACAAACTTTGACACAATATTGTCCACAACACTGCCAATTGATGATGCTATTTCAGATTTAAGTAAATGCGCAAATTTTTGGAGATCAGGTTTTTCACTGAGCATAGCAAGGTTAATTTTTCTGTCAGTTTCTTTAACAATTTTTGTTGCTTGATTCATGAATGGACTAGAGTTTAACACCTTTCTTTCGCCATTTCTAAAATTGTCTAATTTTGTTTTTTCAGTGTCATAATCTGAGAGTTCTGATTGGTCAGTACTAGCATTCTCATATAAATCAACATATTTCTTTTGCATAGTTTTAAGCTGTTTTTGCATGTCTTTCAACTGGACACGTAAAAAGTCTTTTTCAGTTTTGCAATATTTGTTACCTGAGGAATCAGTACCTGAGGCATCATGCTGCTGGGGAATGTATGATTTTCGCTTCCTGCTTCGCCCCTCTACTTGATTTCCTGCCATATCAGATAATGCCCGAGAAGGAGAAATTCGACTCAGACTAGATATAATATTATCAACTCGTTCCCCTTTAATTTTGATGGAGTCATGACTAACTATTTGATCTGTATTACCTGACTGGCCATTGGCTTTGCTGTAATCAACACTGCAGTTGGTCATTAGCTTTGGTTGACTGTTTTCTTGGTCACTTTCATCTGATGACGTTTCTGCTGGTGACACAGATTGTAGCGACACATCATCATTTTCAACATCATTGCCATTTTGTAACAAACGATTTTCCTGCTGAAGGAATTTTGAGATTAGAGCACTGTCAGAAGATGGGATTTCTCCATTGGCAATTCTCTCTTGGAAATGTTTTTCTTTTCCTTGGAGGATTTCACGAAGGAGACGTGAAGTCTCTGGAGATAATGGTGATTCGCGACGCATTTCCAAATGATGTCTGAATGCTCTTTCCTGCAGACTTAACTCAGAGTTCATGTCTTCAGTCTTTTTATTAGTGTTTATTTCAGGTGCAGAATGTTTCATTTCAGTGTCCATTCCAACATCAATCTGACTCTCAGACTCCTCATCGAATTCCTCATTTATATCTCCAGATTCAGATTTGTTATTATTGTGTCCATTTTCTACAGACTCTTGCTTGTCCTGAAACTCCATATCGTTGTTTTTTTCAAAGTCCTCTGAGAAAGTGTCACAACTGAATGAAGTATTTTGGTGTTTTATTTCTTTAGATGTGTTATGCATGTTACTTGCTGGATCTTGTGTGTTATAGTTAGCCAGTGTGTGATGCTTGTGGCTGGTCTCTAAAGTGGACATGTCTTGATCTATTCAAGAGCTCAACTAACTGCTTACCACTATCATTCCTGCAATATCACACAAACCAGATGTCAACATCAATTAAAACTCTCAACCAATCAGAGAGAGCCTCAATGAAGCCTCGCACTTAAACTCACCTGTATAACTGCAATGATAATTACCTGAGATATTTAACCAATAATCAGAGAAAGAATCGAGATACCAAAATTCCTGTCTCATTTTAAGAGAGCCAATCAGGCCATTCACTCAAATTCAAGTAATTATTTGCATTTTAGATTAGTGATTTGGCCACACGCCTTGTGGAGATCTGTTTCATGTAATCTATATGGCAAGTAAATTCTGACTTCACATTTCAGTTAATATTCAAGATCTATTCAACCCTTTAATGCTTTGCACCACAAAAACACAACCAAAGATAATATATTTATAGATATATTAAGAAATGTCTCAAAAAAGAAAAATGTCTATAATTTTCTGACTGAATGCTGAGTGATTAAATAATTTATGAATTAATCTTCCCTAAATTGGACATGTTTGTTTGGCTAAATAAATAATAGATATGAATTCTTTTCAACTTTTGCGATTTATTTTCTGCCAGACCTTGGCTATCTCAGAAGTTGACAAACTTTTGGAAATTGATTTGAAAATGATGATGTGTGTTTGTTTGTTAGGGCAGGATAATTAACACCAGGTAACTGATAGAGGTGATACACAAGTGGCCACTTTAAGTTATAGTCACTTTCAGTAAATATTGAATTAAAAATTATCTTTATAGATAATTTAAAGGCCAAAATGTCCATTTTAGGAATAAATGATTGATTATAGGCATTTGTATTAATCAATTCACTTGACTGATTATGTTAAATGTGCAAAATATGCAACATTCTTAATATGTAAAATATATCTTTCTTTTGTTGAAATGTACAAATTGAACACATTTATTTAATGTGGCCCATTAAAGCACAAGTAAAAGATGTGAATACATTAATATTTGCATAAACAGAGATGTTTCCTTTATCTTACACACATGATTGACTTGCTATGGTGCTACTGTTCCTTAAGTTACATCCAAGCTGTGGATTCAAACTGACTTAATGAAAAATCTCCATAATTTCTTTTGAAATATCATGACATAAAACAGAAATAAAATCCACACTTTCTTGTCAGGCTTAAAATTCATTTAGACTTCAAGAAAAGAATCCATTGTGATTCACAGTCATAGTTCCTTGAACTCTTTGCTTAAAAGAAAACAAAACAGCCTCTTCCAAGCACTTCAGTATGGAACATTATTTGAATTAAATTGAAGATCTGTAAACAATATACTATTACATGTACTATGGGATTTCTACTTCCACAGTTCTTCCCGATGTAAAAGACAGTTATTCTTATTTGTGTACACATGTAGACTATATTTTGAAAAATTAGTCTTTCTACATCCTGGTATATTTCAAAACATGATTTAAATAAAAGTGTTGTTCGGTGGAAGATTCCTGGATGAACTCCAAAGCTGTACATCATTACACAATAATTTTGATGATAATTCTAATTGCTTAGATTACTGCAAACAAGAGTCTTCTAATTGCACTTCACCAACTGTTGCATCTAGTCTATCTATCAAGTAATTATCTAATTTTCCAAAAAGCCTGAAGCAAGTTTATAATTTCCAAATATCCCCTTTAATCACTTAACTAGCCTGGCCAAGTTAAATGATATCCCAACAGTAATTATCTTAGAAATTGGTCAAACTCTAATTATAATTCTGCTAGCTTGTGATCATTTTATTTTGATCCTGATCAGTGATCAAAATGAACAATTATAAAGAAGCCTCTGGTATAGACAGACAATTGAAAGAAGATCAAAGTTTTATATAAAAATGAAAAGTGATCTACGTACCTTGAAGGAAAAGACTAAATATTTCCAATATGCAATTATTTCTATGCAGAGACGCTACTGAATAGACCGATGACTAAACACGACATTGCTAACAGATATACCTAATGACTTTTAACAAAGCAGAGAACCAATCAGCAAACAGAGAAGCTGCATAATTATCGAGTGGAGACAATACTGCAACCATACGCTACATGCTATAGAAGTCAGAGCTATTAATACGCTTAAGCTAAAGCAGCAATTATCAAGGGAAAATTAAACGAAATGAAAATTGACAATTTTTCCTCCTTCAAGGTGCTGATAAATAATAAATGAACTTAATGTATTAATTGCTTAAAACCACTTACTTTGACACTATCTTTGATAAAAATCCTGATTTCACCCAATTTTCATTTATTTAGAAATGTCCACAAACATGATTCTTTTTCTTGGGCTGTCTGGCCTGAATACGATAGCTTTCTTGAATTTATTACTTCTTTATTTGACGACATCCAAGCTGAAATAAAAATATAAACATTGTTATGATATTCTAAAGGGAGGACTATGTGCCCTTGCAAGAAGAAATCATGTTTTTACACCTGCATTCTTTAATTCACACAATCAAAATTTACACTTAGTGCTTACTTATAACAAATAAAATGATCAAATTTCTTGCAGAAAAAGAGTTGATCACAGAAGCAATGTTATATCTTTTGAAGAGTTTCCACATAAAGTCACCTGATGAATGCAATTAATTTGTCATAGCATCAATTCCACTTGCAGACGACACAAATTAATGAAATTAAAAATATGGTACCATTCTTTCAAAAGAATACAGAATTGATCTAACAGGATAAAAGGTCCATAAAAGACATGCTTCAGCCTTTGAATATTTTCATCATTTTAGCCCCTTGAGAAATCAGCTAAATGATTCTTAAGTGGGCCGTGACATCATAATTGAAGGTTTTTATCCTGGTAAACTGGCCAATGCATGGCATGGACAATTTATATTCCATTCAACCACCTGAATAAGAAAACTCCATCCGTGTGGTGATATTCTGGCTAATCATTATTTGAATTAATTCAATCCCTTTGGAAAGAATCTAGCATATGACTGTGGTTTCTTATGTGCCATTGTTTCTGTCAAATGCCTGACAATAGTTTCATTCATGATAGTTTATTATCCAATAGTTATGCACCTAACATTTTCTTACCTGACAATTGTCATGAGGACAGAAACTGACCTGGTAGTTTTTTAAATGACAGTATAGTCTTGCAATTTAAAAGATAATACATTACTTCACAGTTCCTTAGAAGGCAATACATTTCCTCTTCAATAGCAATATATTATCTGAGAGTTTCTTAAATGACAATATATTACTCAACTCTTTCTTAAAAGTTGTATCAGATCGCAACCTTAACAAAATCGTCTCTATATCAGAATCTTTTGGCTCATATTACTCTTTGTCATGTCTATTTTCTAAAAATACACAAAGTGCATACTGGACTTTATTTGTGTAAAACTTAAGATTCTTACAATAATGTGCTCATTTTATTTGGGAAAATGTAAACATTTGTAAAATACAAATAAAGCATATTTTCCGAGTATAAACTGTCTGATTAGGATATAACGTCCGACAAATCTAACACGCTGACCCTTTCTCAACCAATCAGCAAATCAGAGATTAAGCATTTTTGGCAAAATTTAAGATTAAGCAAATTTGGCCGAAAATATTCGAACCCCACCTGTCAAATCCTGGCTGCGCCATTGATATTACCAAACAGTATCTTACCTGAAACTTTCCAGTTATGAATTGTAGGTTCAGTATTCTTTTTATCTTTCATGTCATTCACATATTTCTTCTTCATCCAGGTTGTGACTGCGATAACACTTGTTAGCTAATATGCCTGTAGAAGAAATCATATATGCACATTGATAAGTCATCACAAAACAGAAAAATGACATGTAATCCTTGAACCAAAATTCTTTTTTCAAGTGATTTTCAAAATTTTGGAATATGGGAACCATCTACAATCCTTGATAAGTTAGACAATAATAATGAGGGTATATGGAAATTTCATGAAAATAGCAAGTATTTAGCACATGGGTGTTGGACGGGGGGGGGGGGGTTGTGTTGGTTGCACCCCTTTATTTAGCCAATCCCAGGGGTTTATTCATGGTACTGAAGAGAAGGAGACTTTAGATCAGAGGAAAGGAAAATAATGTTCTCTTAATGTAGGTACCATGTTTATATTATATATATCTTTTATTGACTCAATAATCATGTCATATAAATGACATATCAGTCACTACAGTGTAAAAAAAACTTATATTTGAAAAATGTAAATATTTCATGAAAATGAAGGTTGCAAAATGCAGATTTTGTGTACAACAATCCAAGATTACACTTCCTGGTAGACTATCACGGAAAGATATGATTAGGCGCATATTCAGAGACTTTATTTTTCAACAGGATTGAGCACCATCGCACCCAGCGAAATCAACAATTGACTACCTTAAACAGAAAACATCTCCTTTTATTCCACCTGATATGTGGCCCCCAAACAGCCCAGATTGACTACTGTGCTCGGGGTTGCCTTGAAAGCAATGTCTACATGCATTCTAGATCAATTATATCTATGCAAACTCTACAACAGAAGATAAAGAGAGACTGGAATGCTCCCAGTCAGGAGACATTGAATAAAGCAAGTGATCAATGGTGAATGCGGCTAAGGCTCGTTGTCCAGAAGAAGGGGGCCCTACTGAACACCTCCTCAAATTACTATTAAATAACTGTAGGCAATGCTAATAATACATGAAACTGAAAGATAACCCTTTGAACTTTACTTGTGCCAAGTTCCAAATAAATCCATGAAATCATATGGGGTTGAGATCAATTTATATTGTGTATGCATTTTTTGGCCCACTCTGTAGAATTCATTCATCAATAACAAAACTGTTTTCAGGAATTCTAAATTATAACATCTTGCTCTGTGAGTATTAAGTCAAACATCCAAGGGAGCAGCACTTGTCTGTTATGAGAAAAGGAGGATGAGGATATGCAAGCATAGACTTTACATGTGAAATTATATATGAAATATCATCTTAAAATTTGAAAGGGAAAATGTACAAATGATACAAATATTACAAAAGCTTACTTAACTTAAACTGCAGTACGATACCATTTACATTTTCAGATTATCAATTTGCGTAAAAGGATATGAGATTTAGATGTGAGGCAAGCCCTTCAAGAGGAAACAATATATAGTTTATTGGGTTTAAACATTTTTCACTATAGAGAATTCAATGTTTTGAGTGTTCCTGCTGCATAGAATCAAGGCAAGCATGCTTTTTCTTGATAATTCTTCTAGAAAATATGGGTTTTGTGAAAAATATATGAATTAACAAAAGAATATTGAGTAGATATACAGGGATATAGGATTTTCTAGAACAGTAATCAAAGCAACCGCTTTATAATCTTATAGACAACTTTCTATTAGCCTTCTTACTTTAACTAACTTAAAGCAAAATAACGGAAGCTAACTTAATGGATTTCATTGTTTAAACTCCGGACTTGAATGCTCTGTTAACAATGCATTAAAGAAATTTGCCCTTTTTATCGTCTGTATAACATTTCCTATGAAGTCAAGTAGATCCTACAGTGGAAACCTACTAGAAGTCCATTATGTTTCTCAACTAGTTAATTAATCATTTTTTTACACAGGGGGGGGGGGGGTCAATTAATGAACACAACCAGACTGTAATGCTTTCCTTGAGCCCAATACAGAGGTAAATAATATATTCTGAAGGATGTTTTATCCAAATCCAAATTAATTCAAGTCTGAAAAGGTGCACTTGATATGAGGACATGTTTCCAAATATGAATTAGTCACTTTATCCCCAGAACTAATAAGATGTTTTATGGTCTGACATTCTTCAATGTGGGTTGTGTTTTTTCCATAATCAGTTCAACAATTTGGTATTGGTTAAATCAAAATTCTAGATGAAAGATTTTACAGAAAATTTAAGTTGGAAGTGACTTTAAGTCTTTATGGCTCAGTGATAGAGCATCAGATTTGATGAAGTGGAAGGTCCTGGGTTTGATTCCAGCATGGGTCATTGAATTTAGCACTCTGTTTCATGTCTGAATGTGGCTTGTTACACTATAGCTCCTCAGAGGCACCCTTGTGTCCTTACAATGGTGTCAGAAGTGGGTATCACCCATGTGTATATTCAGAGTGACAATGGGGCGTCATCCTTGAAAGGGGATGGTGTAATGACCCTGGAGAGCAACTTGCTACAACAGCTTAGCTGTGTTTACTTAAGTCTTTATGGCTCGGTGGTAGAGCATCAGAGTTTGAACTGGAAGGTCCTGGGTTCGATTCCCGCATGGGACACTCTCTTTCATTATTCATGTCTGTAACTGGCTTGTTACACTCGGGTTTTTACAAAAGTTTCAGGATAGAGGATTTTCAACCCATATGGATAAAGGATATGCAATATCAATGACTCGATCCACCTTAAACCGGACCATTGAATGGAAAAGTGAACAAACAAATGAACAAACAAACAAGTGAACAATCAAACCACATTCTACTTTTGGAAAGTCCATTGAAGGTGAGAGGGCGAAAAAGGTAACAATAGCAAAATAAAGTTACAGAAACCAACTGCTGACTTCATGTCCAATTTATGGTGGCATAATTATCACCATGTGTAATAGCCCTCAAACAGCATTGGAACGGCAGAATTCTTTTGTTAATACATTTCTCTCATGATTTGAAATTTCCAATCTACATCAATTAACTGAGGCGACATCTTTAAAGAGGCTTGGAATGTGAATGAATTGTCTGAAATGTATAAGGCAAACATATTCATAATTATAAACATAATTTATACATTTGTTGGTAAAATAGATGGCAGCACATTCTTGCTCTTATTTCCACAATTGATCACATTTATACTTTCAACTCTCCAGAACTTATAATCATCCTCCAAGCGCAGGGCTCCAAAACCCAAAATATAGTGGACAACTGCTTAGGAACATGATTAAATAACTATTAAAACAGGGCAATATTGGAGAAAGAGTCGAAGGCATGCGAATCCTGGGAACCCTGGTTCGCAGGGTTCACTGTTGTTTCTGTTGACACCTGTGCGAAACTACATTCATAATTCATACACTAGTGAACAGGAGGTTTACAGTCACACCCGTGTGCGCTAATCTCTAAATTAAATGTTCGATTCGCGGACCAGGGCGCACCAGGGTTTAAGGCCATTCCAAAAGAAATAAGGGTTTATTGAGGCCACAAAATATAAAAATTCGTTTAATTAGAATTTTTATACATGTTATTTTTTATCTACCGTTGGTAGTTTTTTTTGGTGAACTTGAATATATTTGATATTCTGAAATATCCATAAAATATGTAAGTTGACCTTTCTAACATAATACATCAATCTATGACAACATTTTTTGATCAAAATTGACACAAAAAGTTCAATATTCTCTGGATTCAGTTGTCATAAATTGATGTATTATGGCTTGTTAGAAAGGTCTTCTTAAATATTCTATGGATAATTCAGAATTTCAAATATATTCAAGTTCACCAGGCTCTGATACAGCATTTTGATTGTGTATGCCCGTATCCATGGTGACTTTTAACTCACTCAGAAATGGGTTAAACCCCGAGATTGGCTACTCTTAAGGACTCATAGTGTTTCAGAGGGTCTAAAGGAACATTTTGACAAAGGTTTTATTGATGTTCTTGAGATGCCATTTAGAACTAATTTTAGTGGCATTTCAAAAGCGCCCCCTGGTGGTAGCCCCAAATTTGTCACTTAAGAGTTGCCTTTTTAGGGATGTTAGACCCACATCTACTAATTACAGGCCTCAAACCTTTTGTACTCGAGATGTCTTATAAATGTTTGCTAGCTCCTAGATTTTGTGAAATCTGCGAAATTTAATAGAGTGTCTTAAACCATCCCATGTATCATATTGAAGATTAATAATTTCTTAACAATATGACACCATTCAATTGAAAAACTGTTGTTTTCTTGTGGAGTTGGCACCAGGGGTGTCACGAGCAATCAAAAATCAAAAAAAGGAAATTTCCTAATTTCCCTTTATACTACAGTCACTTTAATAGACTCAATATGCCTGACTACAGTTTGGAACAAAAATAATGACACATGGATTTGCTGAAGTGAGGATTTCCCATGTTAAAAATAAGGGAATTTTCATCAGTGGATGACAGTATACGAAATGCCAAATATACAAAGGATAGGTATCAGTATGGAGAACTGAATTCAACAATGTTTTTCTCTTAAACCAATTATTGAAAACATTCTGTAAAAAACACGGTCCTTTATGTAATGTTGACCGATTGGCAACAATTTAATGCAAAAATTATTTATATATATTCTATATACCTTATTTGCCGTAGTAGGCACCCGTGCGCTTAAAGTAAGTCAAAACAGTTCAAAAAGGTGTCAATATTAGTGCCCATATGAGTCCAGCCTGAGAAAAGATGCCAGAGTTTCATTTTCAGTTTAGAAAAAAATTGGAAGAAAATTTTGGTTTTACAAAAAGTATGCAAAAACTTAAAACAAAACCCCCCAAAGTAGATGAAAATTAAGATAAACCTTTTATTTTTAGAGGTGTCACGGAACAAAAAAAATTCGGAACGGTTCGGTTCGGAATATTTGGCTTCGGAACGGAACAATTTCGTAACGGTTCCGGAACAAAGTGACTGTGTGTATTATACCCTAACTTGCCCCATTTATTGTAGGCCAAGATCTAGTAATTTGCAACAAAACTACTAAATTTTGCGAGTCTATGAACAATGATTGGAAATATAGCTTTTACAGGAAATAAAAAATTCGATCTAGGCCTACGTGTCCTAGATGGGTTTGTGTAAAAAACCAGGTGACAGGGTAACCGGGTACCCGGTCGACCGGGTACCTAACGTTCCTAGCAGGGTTACCAACTTTCAAAGTTCCACATTTCCCCCGATATATAGTAGCGAATTGACTTGACAGACTTAACCTACGAGTGCACTGCTGTTCGATATTTTTACCCTATACGAGACAGAGCACCTTTTAAAATAATCGATCTAGCAAACAGTGACGTCCATGTCACGTTGCTCATAAGTAGCATATAAGTTCCTAGAAGACGTTGCACATTTTCGTTCTTTACACATCGAGGCAATGTTAACATGAGACATCTATTGATGGTATAAAAAGAACGTTGTTGTAACGTGTCCGTAAAGTTCGTTAGTGTGGAAAACATAACAAACAGTAACATTTGATTTTTTACTACATTGGTTCATATGTGACGTAACTCAAACGTTAAAATTCATCGTTGTCAAAACAGGCTTTTAATATCAAAATATTTGTTGGTGGAAAAAAACATGACAAAAACTTTGTGTTCTCACTCAGTCAGTTCATTTCTGACGTATTGTTTACGTTAAAATTTAACGTTGTCGAAACGTTTTTTCGATTTGAAATAACCTCAAAACGTGACGTCAATAATGACGTTCATGGACCGTATTGATCTGACATTATTTAAATATTCAGAAAAACGTCGATGGATGGTTGAATTTCAACATTGTGGAAATGACTTCAAAATATTTGTGAGTTAAAATAACGTTACAAAGACGTCATATGTTTTCACTAAATCGGTTCATTACCGACATTATTTTAACGTTAAAAATTAACGCTGTCAAAACGTTCTTACGATGTGAAATAACCTCAAAACGTGACGTCGAAAATAATGTACATGTATCGTCCAGATCCAACGTTATAAATAATAAAAATTCCTAACCCTGCTAGGAACTTTAAGTACCCGGTCACCCGGTTACCCAGTCACCCAGTTTTTTACACTAACCCGTCCTAGATCTTCCATTTGAACTGGGAAGAAAAACCAAAATTAACCATCAATTCACCTTGAGCATCTGTTATTAGGACCTCACTTCTTTGAAGGCACTCTACCCGAACACGGGATTACCGCTATATTTCCCAACGTTCCCGCCCTTCAAAGCGTCTTCAATACATTGTTTTTCAGGTTACAGCTCATTTGACATTTTGAGTTTAGCCGCCGACATGTTCAGTGCAAAGTCGCAGATCATACTACTCGAGAAAGATAAACCATCGGCATATATAGTTCGAATAAAAATAAGTTGATTGACTAGGTCTATCTGGTACTCTTGAAAACTTTTCAATGAGAAGGAGTGAAAAATTGACTTCTTCCGGTGCAAAGAAAAATGCCGTTTTGTGGCGATTTGAGGGGTAAAAGCTGCTTAAAGGTATGATTTTCTTGTTCCGGAACCGAACCGAAATGTTAAATAAATAAGTGTTCCGTGTTCCGACCCGAGAGCCTAATTCCGCGGAACGGAACAAAATCGTGTATCCGTGACACCTCTATTTATTTCATTAACAAGATACTTTTTTAAAATCAACCAAACTCTCCTTTGTACAATTACAATATTGAGAGACCCTGCAAACACGTTGTGTTTATGTCGTTTTGTTCCAATGAGGTTCGGATAGATGATTCATTTCATTCCGAACATATGATACCAAGAACAAAAGAAGTGTCTTATGTGTTTTCTAAAACAATATAGAGAAAAGTATATAAATATATTTCAAATTATAATGTTACCATCCAAACGATGACCATGCATTAAATTGACGATGTGTAAAATTTTTAGAATGTTTTGATGTCTCGTTTAAGAGAAACGCGTGTTCAAAAAGTTCACCATATCAATACCCCTCCTTTTAAGGGATATGTATCTAGACAATATTTGAGACTATAGGGCCTTCAAAACACCATGGTTTGGATATGGTGATAGAAAATCCACCTGTCATTTATTTTGTTCCAAACTGTATACTTAATTGACAGCTAATTCACACAGGTCACAGGCTGGTATCGAAAGATTTGTCCGCTGTGAAGGAGCATGTTATTTTTCATAAAAACACTAAGAAATCCACACAATTTATTTTTAACTCATATGTTTCGTTAGACCAAAGAAAATTACTTACTCCATACAATGGATATATCATTGCGGGTAACTTTCACTTCTGTTTGAAGTCAAATAACGTTGGGAGGAAAAGCTATTGAAAATGGCGCCGGAGTATCATATTCTAAAATGTACCATTAATGGCATGATATAGTGACACAATAATATTTACATATGTTTTCAGCATAACTATGAAGGTATTAATGAGATGTTGATATATTGGGTCTTTTTAATCCATTTATAAAAAATAATGTTTAAATTTTTTGTCCGCTGTGACGGAGCACTTGCTGACATATCCATCGCATGGAGTAAGTAATTTTCTTTGATATTTAACGAAACCTATGATATAAATTGTGAAATATTCTTAGTATTTTTATGACAGCGGATAAATCTTTCGATAGGTCAGCCTGTGATTGAAAATATATACAGTTTGCATAGTAGTTTATTCATCAATTATATCAATGCTCAGTGTACAGGCAACTGACACCCATACTGACGTTACACATGATTTTATTAACATATTAACAAATTATCGGTTTTAATTTAGATATCAATATACATGTAAGCAGAATATAAGGTGCATTATGGGAAGGGACTGCTATGAAATAATGAGCTCAAGTGAAATCTATCTAAAACCAGAACAACGGCAACGCCAAAGTGTAGCGTATCCCATCGAACAGAACATGGCTGGCATTTTTAGAAACGAAAAATATAGCAATATTGACCTTGACCTTGAGAATGTAACTGAAGGTCAAATCTTAAAGAGAGAATCAGATATAGCGAGCAGGCTAAACAAAAAATTGTTTCAATTTTAGAATATTTTTGGCTCATGTCATTCCTTGTCATGTCTATTTTCTAAAAATCACAAAAGTGCATACTTTATTCCAGGAAAATTAAAGATTTTTACAATAATATATTATTCTTCTATAAGAATGGTTACCATTCTTATTATTTGGGAGAATTTAAACATTTTTCACCCATTTTTGCACTTTGAATTATTAATAACTTCACCAATTTATAACATATTGTGAATATTTTGGGAGATATTGTATTTGATAGTGTAAGGAATAGATTGCAGGCCTGTCAACTGTCCCGCAATTTGCGTATTTGTCACGCATTTGCTGAAGAATTTGAAGTCACGCCAGTTTTTTTAGCGTGACAGAAAATGTCACGCAAATACGCATTTTACCTGGTAATTGTCACGCAAAAATATTTCTGTAGAATTTTTTTCGAAATATGTTTATGATACGGTAAAAATACGAACGTCGGAAAAAACCGAACGCAATTTGTTCGGATTTGTCACGCGAATCCCGTTGATGTCACGCATGTTCATTGGAAATTTTTGTACCTACTCCAAAGGTGTTCAAAATTTGGACAAAAGTGTTCAGATTTGGACTTAGGTGTCCAACATTTTGAAGTCACTCATATTAGGTGGTCCCAAGTTGACAGCCCTGAGATTGGTAGGCAATTATACATGTTGCTTGTAATTTTGTCACCCCCTATAGATCAGATTCTGCCTTTAAGTCAGATTTGAACTTCAGATAACTTGTAGATGATTTTGAAAAAAATTCGTTAATTTGAAGCAACCTTTTTGACCTTGAGAATTCATTGAAGGTCAACTCTTTTTTGACCTTGAGAATGTCATTGAAGGTCAAATCTATAGTCAGATTTGAACTTATAGATGATTTTGAAAAAAAGATTGGTCAATTTGAAACAAGTTGAAAAAAGAACTTTTTGACCTTGAGAAGGTCATTGAAGATCAAATCTAAAGTCAGATTTGAACTTCTGATAACTTGTAGATGGTTTTGAAAAAAAGAATTGGTCAATTTGAAGCAAGTTGAAAAAAGACCTTTTTGACCTTTCTTTGACCTTGAGAAGGTCATCGAAGGTCAAGTCTCTAATCTAAAGTCAGATTTGAACTTCTGATAACTTGTAGATGATTTGAAAAAAATTGAAGTCAGTCTAAACAGTATTTGTTAACTTATTGGAAGTTGTAAGAATTTGTTACAGATGCCAATCCCCGATCACCAACCACCATCAATCGCCAACCGCCATAAAAAAAAACGGAAGGTAAAATCTATAGTCAGATTTGAACTGTTGAGAACTTGTAGATGATTTTGAAAAAAAGATTGGTCAATTTGAAGCAAGTTGAAAAAAAGAACTTTTTGACCTTGAGAAGGTCATTGAAGGTCAAATCTCAAATCTAAAGTCAGATCTGAACTTCTGATAACTTGTAGATGATTTTGAAAAAAGAAATTGGTCAATTTGAAGCAAGCTGAAAAAAGACCTTTTTGACCTTGAGAAGGTCATTGATGGTCAAATCTCAAATCTAAAGTCAGATCTGAACTTCTGATAACTTGTAGATGATTTTGAAAAAAGAAATTGTTCAATTTGAAGCAAGTTGAAAAAAGACCTTTTTGACCTTGAGAAGGTCATTGATGGTTCAATCTCAAATCTAAAAGTCAGATTTGAACTTCTGATAACTTGTAGATGATTTTGAAAAAAAAGTTGGTCAATTTGAAGCAAGTTGAAAAAAGACCTTTTTTTACCTTTTTTACCTTGAGAAGGTCATTGAAGGTCAAATCTCAAATCTAAAGTCAGATTTGAACTTCTGATAACTTGTAGATGATTTGAAAAGAAATTGGTCAATTTGAAGCAAGTTGAAAAAATACCTTTTTCACCTTTTTTTGACCTTGAGCCAATGCCGTCTAAAAAAGGAGACCGTAACAATGTCACCACTTTTTGGTAAGTCAGATTTGAACTGCTGATAACTTGTAGATGATTTGGAAAAAAAATTGGTCAATTTGAAGCAAGTTGAAAAAAGACCTTTTTGACCTTTTTTGACCTTGAAAATGTCAGTAAAGGTCAAATCTTAAATATAAAGTCAGATTTGAATTTCTGGAAACATGTAGATGATTTTGAAAAAAATTGTAGTCAGTCTAAACAGTATTTGTTAAGTTATTGGAAGTTGTAAGAATTTGTTACAGATGCCGATCACCGATTGCTGATCACTAATCACCAACCACCAACCACCGATCGCCAATCGCCGTAAAAAAATGGAGACCATAACAATAATGTCTCCACTTTTTGGTGGTGACATAAAAAACCTTTATATAAACCGTTTATTTCATTAACAATATACTTTTTTTAAATTAACCCAACTTTCCTGCGTACAATTACAATACTGAGAGATCTAAACACGTTGTGTTTTTGTCATTTTGTTCCAGTGAGGTTCAGATAGATGTTTCATTTCATTCCCAACATATGACACCAAGAACTAAAGAAGTGTTTGATGTCTTTTCTAAAACAACATAGACGAAAGTATATATATATCTATTTCAAATTATATTGTTACCATTCAATAGATGACCATTAAATTGACAATGAGTAGAAATTTCAGAATTTTTTGATGAAAACAAAAGGTATGTATCCAAAAGATGTGTCATGACAGTATATCCAATGTGCCAAATCGATCACAGACAAGCAATTCGAATCATGGGAATGTAATACCTCCATTCATTAGCATTTGCAAAAATTTGAATCAAAAATGGAACCTTGTGGAGTGAAAAAAACAGTTTGCCATACCACTCTAATAAACCACTAATAGACTACTAATACTCAACTAGTAGAACATGTTCTATTAGTGATTTGTTAGTGGTGATTTTCGTTAACAGACCACTTTTTGCCATTGACTTAACAGGTGGTTTATTAGTTGAAAAAATTACCATGCAAATGAGATAAAAATTATTGACCTATCAGAGAGCATGTAATACACTACTAATAGATCACTCCTGAAGTCTCAAGTATTACTACTAGACCACTAATACATCACTCCCTGAAGTCTTATACACCACTAATACACCACTACTAGTCTAATAGACTACTAACAAATCACTCCTGAAATCTCAGAATTTTATACATCCATAAGGTACAAAATCTCTATAGTGCTAAATTCAGTGAGAAATATGAATAAGATTTAACATGTACATCTTCTACATACCTTTATGATTATGCTGAGCAAGATTCAATAAAGTCCAGTCACCCTTCTGGTTGTAATGCTACATTTCATTGTAGAATTAATTCTCTTACATTTTAACTATTTCCGCCATTTAAAAGGGGTTTCTCATTCTAAATCAAGGATCAGTTTAATACACTATTAATAGACCATTCCAGAAAAAATCGACTTAATACACAACTTACAAACCACTCCACCTAAAAAAACTTACAGTGGTTTATTAGTTGAGTATTGCCAGTTTTAATACATAACTTACAAACCACTTGAGTAAATCACTTTTCATGGTGTATTGGTGATCTATTGGTGATGTATTAGTTGTATATTAGATTTCTTTTTTACTTGGGGAATGCCCCTAGATAGTGCTTTTCAAGATCGGCAAAAATAGCTCCTATTACTGTTCTTTTTGGACCCCAATAGGGTGAAGGCTGAAGGTCAAAGGTGCAGGTCGAAGGGTTTTTAGAGCAATCTTGGGTATCGTTTTTTTAGCCCACCTTGTAGAATATCTGATAAGTAAATTTAATGATATATACAACACTGACAAATCCAGAAGCGAACGATGGGGGTCCCACATTTCAAACCAGAAAAGGGAAAAATACCCTAAACATTGGCGGATCGAGGGGGGGGGGCTAGACTGTATCCTGGGGGGGGACATGAAATTTTGCAGGGCCTCAAAAATGGGTCTTTTTTAGGCCAAATTTTCAAAAAGTGGGCCTTAGATTTTCGAAATTTTTTTACCAACTCAAAATTTGGCCCCCGCCCTTGTTAGCTTCTGGATCCGCCACTGCTAAATCCCAAAAATTGCGCCTATAAATTTTGAAAACATATTCTTTACCCCGGGTTCTTTACTGACTTACACGTTCGGCCACCAGTTGAAGCCATGTGTTGATAGAGGTTCCTGTGCGAAATGCAAACCTAGTATTACATAGGCTTAGATTTAGATTACCCTACCGGGTTGACAGAAGCTTTGACAACTGCGTTTGTCAAATTATTAACTTGGCTGTTTCTCTTTTCGTGCGGTGTTAGCGCATGCGCAAAACAAAGGTTAAAAAATGGCGATCCGGATAAAAAAGGCTTAGGCTTATAGAATGACGTCTAGTGAGTACACAATATGATTAATTCTGTTGATTCGATATTTTCATAGTAGTTTTGCTACTACTTCAGAAGATTAGACTAATCAAATTACAGGAATTTGCAAGAAATTCACTAAATCACTCAAAACATAAATTTTTTTTTATATTTTTGGGCGGAGAAGCACTCCAAACACAAATTCTCGGTATAAGTTCATATGGTGAAAATAACGAAATAATGAAATGTTACCGTGTGTCTACTTAGCAGTTTGTTCTATGTCATCCCTCCTGCAAGGTTACATTGTGGAACTCAGCATGACCCGCTACATTGGACTAGGTCTTCATGCATTTTCATCGCGAAATCAGTTTTAAATCAACATTGAATCGCATGATTTAATTTATATTAATGACTCTTACCTTCCAATGTACATTTAATTACACAATATATTGTAAGTCTAAAGAAACACTAGATCAGATCATTGAATTTCAAGTCGTAGATGGGAAGTTTGTTTTGTTTATGCAGCTCAACCTACAGTGCTGGTATATATTAATTGATCAGTCGTTTAATTGGCATATTTTCTTGAATTTTTAACATTTAATGTCCCAAACTCCCACAAACTGCAGAAAAGTATACCCCATAAATCATATTTACTAAAATGAGTGTCTCCAAGGCTTCACAACAGCGTATGCATAATGCATTTGTCACGAGTTTGAGCTGAAATTTCGCCAAAATGAAGTAGGCTAAGGGTAGTCTCTGCCAGGTTTGTTTATTGTGGTAAGCTTGTAAGTGCTCAGAAGCAAATAATTCATGTGCGCAAAATAATCAAATAATCTGATTGGTCTAAACATGGGCTTTCAACTAGAAGGGTATGCAACTCTATGTAATAACATGAGACCTTCAAAATGAGCAATGCCATGCTTCTCTTTTATGGCAATATTTCAAAAAGTATTAGATAAATGTATATGTTTTAGTATTATTTTGAATAAAAATCAATTTTTAATATGATTTAAGCATAAAATATATTCAATATCATGTAAAAGTAAACAAAAGAGACCAATAAGAATAAGATGTTCTCTTTGAGTATTGCATTGTGGGTAATTATTCAAGAACACATTCCAATAAAAACATAATTTGTGGGAGAATGTTCACTTGCTGTATTGTCATAATTATGATGAATTCCATTTTTTATTAAATTATCAAGATCTATGTAGAAGATCATGTTTTTATTTTTGAGTTATTTCTTTTAATCATCAATAAAAAGTACAACATAAGATTTTCTTGGAATGTGTACATTCTCCAATTTTGAAAACCCAAAGGCAATGCTTATGTATGAAATATGGGAAGTTGCCTACCCTTCTAGTTGAAAGCCCATGGTCTAAACTTTGCTGCACATGCGCACAATGTGTGCCATGTTTTTTCTAGTGATTTCGTTTCGTTTCATGGAGTTTGCGTTTCAGTGTAACTTCCGCAAAAATGGCGGACCATGGACAGAATTAACAGGTAAAATCACTTCGAAATTTCAAGAGAAATTTTTACCTATAATAGCAAAACTTTTGTTTTATTTGTGCATTCTATCTATCCGATAAGAGTCTCAGGGGTATGTAGGCAAATTCATTTTGATAGGAGCACTCTGTTTAGTTTGAAAACGCACCCTTAATTATTATATATCAGCACTTTAATAACGTTTTGATTGGTCATTCAGCCTGAAGTCACACGTCGTGTCCACGCGATATCTGTCAATCAATAAGGTTTCGCGATACCCCTGATAGTGTAGGTATTATGGAAATCTCGAAACCGTTGAATATTTCAGCATAATAACAGCGGGGATGTATTGGATTGTACAAGGCGGTAATAATTCAAGATCAGATAAGTAAAAAAAATACCGACTTGGGCAAGGCTAATCAGTATGTAGACAGTTGGTTTATTTCACCAGAGATGGAGCAGCTTTTGAGTTGGAAAATAAATTGTGCGAAATAATTGATAATTCTTTTTTTGCATAATGTCATGATGCTCCGGGGTCTTCCCAAGATTAAACAATCCCACCCCGTGCCTAAGGTTGCCAAACTTGGAGAAAAGTGTAACTTTATTATTTTTTATCTACTGGTCATATAAATTGAATATATTTTTCTAGTTATTGCAATGAATTTTTCCACAAATATTTTTTGGGGGAAATCAAGACTGGGGTTTCGTCCGTACCCATCGAACCCCCGGTCCCTATGGCTATGTCTTATCATACCTTATATTTTCTTGTAACTTTAACTTTTATTTAACAATTTAAAAAATGAAGGTCTAATATAAGTTCATATTTTTATAAATTAGAGTCACAGAGTATCACCCATGGGCATTTTTGTATTTTTTATCGCATCCTAAGGTGCTATATTGTTATGTCCCCACCACATAGTGTGGGGCCATATTGTCGGCCTATGCGCGTCCGTCTGTCTGTCCGTATGTCCAGCAGTTTTCTCCAAAACCGCTACAGATATCACCTTCAAATTTTCAGGGATAACTTATGAGTGCATACAGATGTGGATAAAAAAAATTAACTCGATACCTACTTCCTGTCGGCCATTTTGAAGTCAAATGCTAAAATTTTAAGAAGAAAACTTTAAGAAGTCATGTCAGCCATTTTGAATGTTTTTAAGAAAAGTTAGCGCACTATAATACTTTGTATCATATTGAATGGTGTTTTTCAGTTTTCATACTTAAACTATTTCTTAGCTTTATAAATAATTTCAGGTGTACTTTGTTGTAAAAGCCTATGTTATTGTTAACAGTAGTTATATGTGATAATTTTGTAAAAAGAAATCAGCAAAAACTCATAATCACTTTTTTATTGTCGGCCATTTTGGATTTTTCCGTCCTAAAATCTTGTCTGTAAAGTCTTGTCTACGCGTTTTCAGGTCAACCATTTGGTAGATCAATTTCAAATTTTCAGGGATGATTCTTAGTATGAAAATCTAGATCTGATTAGTTTTTGGGCATTCTGGGTAAATGTCAAGGCAGCCATTTTGGATTTTCCGTCCTAAAATCTTGTCTGTAAAGTCTTGTTTACGCATTTTCAGGTGAACCGTTTGGTAGATCAATTTCAAATTTTCAGGGATGATTCTCAGTATGAAAATCTAGATCTGATTAGATTTTGGGCATTCTGGGTAAATGTCAAGGCAGCCATTTTGGATTTTCCGTCCTAAAATCTTGTCTACGCATTTCCAGGTGAACTGTTTGGTAGATCAATTTGAAATTTTCAGGGATGATTCTCAGTATGAAAATCTAGATCTGATTAGTTTTTTGGCATTCTGGATAAATGTCAAGGCAGCCACTTGGATTTTCCGTCTTAAAATCTTGCCCGTAAAGTCTTGTCTACGCGTTTTTAGGTGAACCGTTTGGTAGATCAATTTCAAATTTTCAGGGATGATTCTTAGTATAGAAATCTAGATCTGATTAGTTTTTGGGCATTCTGGATAAATGTCAAGGCAGCCATTTTGGATTTTCTGTCCTCAAATCTTGTCTGTAAAGTCTTGTTTACATGTTTTCTGGTTAACTGTTTGACGGATCAATTTCAAATTTTCAGGGGTGGTTCTTAGTATGAAAATCTAGAACTGACTAATTTTATGGCATTCTGGGTAAATTTTAAGGCAGCCATTTTGGATTTTCCGTCCTCAAATTGTGTCGGTAAAGTCTTGTCTACTCATTTTTAGGATAACCATTTGACGGGATCACCCATAGGTGGGGACATTTTGTACACATTTGTGTTCTTGTAATCAGTTTGCCGGGCTGTTGGGTGGGCGGGCGTCCCGAATAATCTTGTCTACAGGTTTCCAGCCAAACCGTTTGAGGGATTCATTTGAAATTCTCAGGGATGTTTCTACCTATGAATGTTTAGAACTGATTAGTTTTTCGGCATTCTGGGTAAATGTTAAGGCGGCCATTTTGGATTTTCTGTCCTAAAATCTTGTCTGTCAAGGCTTGTATACAGGTTTCCAGCCAAACCGTTTGAGGGATTCATTTGAAATTGTCAGGGATGTTTCTACCTATGAAAGTTTAGAACTGATTAGTTTTTCAGCATTCTGTGTAAATGTTAAGGCAGCCATTTTGGATTTTCCGTCCTAAAATCTTGTCTGTCAAGGCTTGTATACAGGTTTCCAGCCAAACCGTTTGAGGGATTCATTTGAAATTCTCAGGGATGTTTCTACCTATAAAAGTTTAGAACTGATTAGTTTTTCGGCATTCTCGGTAAATGTTAAGGCGGCCAGTTTTGATTTTTCATCCTTAAGTCGTGTCTGTGAAGGCTTGTTTTAAAAAATAAAAAAGAATTTCCCATTGAGAGCAATGTTAAATTAAAACATTTTTTTAGAAATAACTAAACGGTCAATCTTTCCAATTTTCACATATTTTGTAATACATCAGTATATATCTTTTACCAGGATTTTTTTCAGGAAAATCTGAATTGTAGAAAAAAAGCTGATACACTGTGAAGTAATACCTTAAATCGTGTATCTTGAGGGTTGTTTACAGGTTTCATGGATTCATCCTAAAATTTTAGAGATGTTTCTTTGGAAAGTTTAGAACTGATTAGTTTTTAGGCAGTCTGGGTAATGTTAAGGTGGCCATTTTGAATTTTCCATCCTGAAAAGTGTATTCTGTTCAAAGGTGCGATTCTGTTCTTCCTGTGGCTTATTCTGATTTGAGCCTCGTAAAATTCAAAATGGCCAACTTATATAGGATTTCGCAATAATTTTCTGATCTCTTCAAAGTATGGCTATATTATACTCAAATTGAAGGAAATATGGGGTAGATCACAATTATTGTATTGTTTTTTCTGATTTGTGCCTCAGAAAATTCAAAATGGCTGCCTAACAGGAATTCGCTGTTACTTAGAGATTTCTTTAAAGTATGTTGACATGATACTTTATTAGATTTAAAATATATTGTCTTGATTATTTGTGGCTTTGAAACTCTTAAATGGTCACCAAAATGCTTAAATCGGTGGAAATTCTGATATATCTCTAATGTATGTATTTTAATATCTACTGATTATATTTCAAGGGAAGAGTAGATGGTAAATATTACATTGTGACAAATACCTATTTATATGTTAAAGTGTTCGTTAGGATATGCTACTCCGTTTTCTAATTATTACAGTTATATTACTTGAAGTAATTGATGTAGTGGTCATTGACAGTATAATAACAGTATAAGTGAAGAAAATATCATACCTTTATTATGGCTTGTAACTCTTTTAGAGCATAGATATGTTATGTATGCTGCTTTATTTATGTTTTTGTCCTTTGAAATTTCAGGTTGTTGATTATATGCTTTATTTTTATAATGAATTATTGAATGTTTTAGTTAAATATTCACAAAAGGACCGCGAGTTGTTTGTAGAATGAATCGGGGTAGTTTTTTCATGCATTTTGCTTGTGTTTTTCATTTAAAAAACATCAATACACTTTAAAACATTTTATTGACTATAAGATTGCACCATATAATCACAAGAAATATTTCTCACTTTCGTGGATTACCAGATATTGTTATTTTTCAAACTTCACACCATTGGGTTGTTTTGGTTTATATCACAAGCCAATGAGGTATGTATTAATGATTAACTTTCCTGTTATCGCAAAATCTGCTTGGAACTACACCATTGGATTACTATTGGAAATTCCTCAAAGAGAAAATTCTTGGAATAAAGGAAGGAGTACCATCTTCCACTCATCCTAGTATTCCGTGATTCCGCGTCGCCGCAGAAAAACCGCAGAAATTTGCATTTTCATTTTTTTGGCAGAATTTTTGTTTTGGCACGGAATTTCGCGGAAAACATGATTTTTCCAGTCAACCATTTCATCTCATATTTGTCACTCACCTAAACACCCAAAGACTCCACTCGTTTGTTGTCAGATACTTGTGTTTTGTCAGATTTTCAAGAAGAAATCTGAAATCTGTTTTAAATTCTCGAACTTCCGCCTTTGCACTTAGAGGTAAGACTGCGTCTAACATAATCACGAAATTTGAAACCGATGACTGTCCCTCGTAATAGTTTTGCAATAATATGTCTAATATTGTATTCTTTTGTATTCTAACGCAATAAATCATGCTTCTTCTTGCGTTTTACTTCGTCATATATAAATAAACGACATCTGAATTCCCTGCATATTGATCTGGAATTTCGTGATACTTCGAATTTCGTGATAGTTCACAAGTGAGCATTTGGTAAGTTTTGTCGCTAATTGATTAAAATTGCATCTGGTGTTATTAACTTATTACTGCAGTTGTCCATTATCGCTGAAGAAAGCAGCATGAGTGGAGTTCAAGAATTTTGAATTATTAATTTTTTGGAAAAAATTATTGATTTTAGCAAGAATTTCATTTTTTGCACATACTTGAACCACAAAATTTCACTTTTCCCCGTGCAGAATTTGGTGCAGAATTTTAGATTTCATGCAGAATTTTGTGCAGAATTTGGCTTTTTCATGCAGAATTTCTGTGCAGAATTTGCATTTTTCTCATGCAGAAAACTAGGATGTGTGATCTTCACAATTAGAGAAATTATTGGCATACATGAAACCTATTGAAAACAGCATTAATGTTATTCAAAAGTGATTGTAATAACGATTCCAAGTCCTCTGAAGTTTGAAAAATAACAATATCTGGGTGTTAATCCATAGATAATCCTTGAAAATGAGAAATATTTTTTAGGATTACATGGTGCAATCTTTTAGTCAATTAAATGTTTTAAAGTGTATCAATGTTTTTTAGATGAAAAACACAAGCGAAATGCATGAAAAAGCTCCCCAGATTCATTCTACAAACAACTCGTGGTCCTTTAACCATTTAACTTAGCATTCTTGATTTTACTCTTCTTAATTCAAAAAATGAAATAATAACATTTTAATAAAGTATTTTGATTGTGAGTGGGTTTGTGATTTAATACTTCATTTGTTTAAGATGAAGATCAAGTGCTTTAAGATTACAATAAATCATTGCATTGACATCATAGGGTAACTCCTTTAAAGAGGCAGTGACTGTGTAGACATACTTATCTTTAAAATTATTGTTTTATGATTTCCATAAGAGTATTGGATTAGTATTAGCCCAAATGGTGTTGGCTATTGTCATCACCCACTTGTCTGTCCATCTGCCTGTCTGTCTGTCCATCCGTCCATCCATCTTTCTTTTCATCCGTCTATCTATGTCTGTCAATACATTGATGGTTCATTTGAAATCCTCCGTGACAATTCAAATGGTTTCACATTTAAAAACTATTGAAGAAATTGTTGATCAACCAAACTAATAATGAGTATCTTGAATTGGATTGGATGGGAGGATGTCAAAGGCACTTGAAAATGAAAATGTGACTGAAAAATAGCTAAAAGTAGGAGCTAGGAAAGGTCACTGAACAGAATCTTTTGAATTTTTCAGAAAATGTGCCTAATATATTGCTCTAAATGATACAATCTTTGAAAAGGTCCATGTGCAGTATGGCAAGTTATTTTAGACAGTCATTTCTTTCACCATGAGTACTTTCTGGGCATAAATAAAGTAGTTTTTATTAAAACAATATGTTTTCTTTCAAGTTATGTCTCCATGAGAGTAAAATAGCAATCCAACTCTCTGGAAAATTACGGTTTAGGACCCCACCTTGGCACTTTTCTTTTAAATGTTAGGCTTATTTTCTGAAAAGAGGATCTTGTTTTTCTCAATTTAAACATATCAAAAATTTCTTATGCACTATATTAACAATTTCTGAAAATGGGATGGGTATTGAAATGCGCTAGAGTTAAAAACCACATATCCCATGTTATTTTCCCATAGGGAAAACTCGTGCTATCCATTATTTTCAGCATAATTTTGGTCATTGAAAATTGGTATCTTTAAAACTAGACTTTCAATACCATTATACTTTTGAAGAACTTTTAGACCCCTTGTTGAATAATCTTTTTATAAAATAAAAATCAGAAAAAGAAGATCCTCTTTTGAGTAAATAGGTCCAACATTTTGAAAAAATTGCTGATATATACTTTTAGCTATTTTTCAGTCACATTTTCAAAGGGCTGAATAGGTTATTTCATTATGTTTAGGGTCATTCTGACCATGCATATTGTGATCCTGGTCATGTAAATTATATGTGGAACTATTTGAATATCCTAGATGCGAGTAGAGATAATCTTGATTTACGAAATGTGGTTTTGAAAAGAGTTTATCAACTTTGAAATTGTAATTTTCTTTGAAAATGTGACTTCTAGGTCGGGGAGATTCCCCATAGACCCCATGTTGTAAAACCACAAAAAGTGAAATATCTTTTCTTGTGTTGGGCAGATAATATTTTCTTTTACTGGACATATTTTAATTTGCATAACTATTAGATACATAAGACTGATATGAAAATTGAACCACTAGAACTGATGAATATTTAAGTTTAAGGGAATTTTGTAATACCCTGCCATGTTATTTCCCCCGAATCAGCCACCTGGTGGCGAAACTGGTAACTACCTACTCGCATCTGAGTAATTGACTGGAGGTCAAAACAGAACTCTGTTATCTTTGTTCAAAATTTTTTTAAAAATGCAGAATTTTTTGTCACTTCCTGTTTTGTCATTTCCTGTTAAAGGTTGAATAAAGACTATAGAAGAAATTTGGGAGTCATTTTATCTTTCCCGAGCTATTAGTGCAACGTTTGGCCTAATGTCTTCTTCGCCATACCTATTTTCTTAAAATATATGCACTTGTCGACGAATACCACCAATCAGACTTGCAAATAGACTTCTAAATAAGCAATTGAAAGGTTGGACGTCCCGCAATTTGTTTTTTGAAACATTTCTAAATCTCCGCCATTTAAAATTCTTGCTGCAGCTGAGATAGGTAAGACAGCATGTTACAGTATAACCGTGGTTGTCTGATATAACCGTATGCATGGTACACGATATGACCGCCGTTGACGGTCTATTACCGGCGACTCTTGCAGTTAATCTGATCCACTGACGAAGAAAAATCAAAAAAATCTAAGACTAAAACACCTCAAATCTGCCCATATTCAAGGTCTTCTTGAAACGCGCATGGTATAAAGGAAACAGAATGTTGGACAGAACGTTAGGTGAAAACGTGGCTGGAATCCAATGACAATATAACCGGGAAATCATTAAATTTAAAAGGTACGTGAGCCATTTTTTCTGTCGATGTCGGGAGAAGATTCCCGGGGATTTAGGATGCCAGTGATTGTGAATATCGGCAGAAATTAGGTACGTTCGGGGGTTTTCTTTGTAGCTAATGAAAATAGATGTTAGCCTTGATGAAATATTCAAAATTCGATATATTTTGACACCAGGACCATGATCGTTGGATACGTCTCTGCACTATTTATTCAACCTTTAAGTATCATGGCACCTTAATACTGGACTGACTTGTGAATTCAGTATCACTGTTGATTACAAATGAATAACCCAAATGACATACTCTGTGTATCAACACTGAGCCATCTCTTGATGGACTGACATCATCTAACTTTGCTAAGCCTTGAAATATAAAATATACATATTGAATTAATGCGCCCTCGGATAATGATATGCCTGCAGAAGAAGATTTATTGGCATCTAAAATGGATTTAGAATGAAGCATTAATACTGCAATACTCCCTCCATAAATGACAAGTATGAGGAATTTTGAAATAGTTAAGCAACATGAGAGTAGAGTTGGCTGAAAAAGTTATTTCATCATTTTTAGTGTCATTCTGACCATATACATGGTGATCCTGGTCATGTAAATGATATGTGGAACTATTTGAATTGACTGGAGGTTAAAACAGAACTCTGTTATCTTTGTTCAAAAATTGTCTAAAAATGCCACATGTTTTGTCGTCACTTCCTGTTTTGTCATTTCCTGTTAAGTACCACGGCACCTTAAGGCCCATCTTTTTTTTATAATTTGGCCTAATAAAGCAAAACAGGCCAAGGTATGCCGAAAAGGCCCATTAATTGAGGCCCTAAAAAATATTAAGGCTCAAAAGTTTTTTTGAGGCATACCTAAGGGGGATCCGCAAGTGGATGGTGAAGGTGAATAATACAAAACACATACAAATGGCTTGATTAAAGGAAGAATATTCATAATATTTATACGATTAAACAACTATCTACATACTTTTCTGTGGCTTGCAATTTAAGTCCATCAACTTACAATAGCCTTTTGGCATTTTCGTGGGAAAATTGACTGTCACCAGGTGATGTAATTAAAAATAGGTCAAAAGCAAAATTAGTTAAAATGATGTTAATAGTACAATAACGTCATTTCTAAGGGCAATATAGTGAAATCTCGCAGAAATGACGTTATTAGTATTATATAGTATCCATATGGACCACCACTATGACGTCACACACATTTCTCAGGTCGATATAGTAAAATGAATGCCTTCTAAACTAGCACTAAAACCCCTAGAACTGGCCCGGCAAGGTGGTAATAATATCATACATGAAAACCTTTTATATTAGCTGAGGCTCAACTTTGAATTTTGCTCTTGCAGTCGATCAAAACTGAAACTTCTTTCGTAGATTGATTTTTTCAGACTCCGCTATTTTAACAAAAGTAAGCCAATCTCCAGGACAAGTTTAAGGTTCCAACGATTTATTTTGGAGTTTTCTGAAGGAATTATTCCCGATTTACCGCTATTCTACTTTAAATATGTTGAACACTGCAGTACTGGTGCATAAGTAATAAAGGGACCTGTTAAAATGAAAACTATTATATAAATGGGGATTGATCAATATGAAATTCATAAAAATATAAATGTATGAAACAGTCCTGCTACATTGGTAAAAGAGTGATGTCATCACAGTGCATTATGGTTTCATAATGAACTTATTAGATGATATTTGATATTAATGATGCAAGGATGTCAAATGGCACAAAAAATACAGAATATTAAAATGGCTAATCAGTTTGCTAGATATTTAGTCCATCATAGAATGGTTATATATATATATATTTTTTATTAAAATCAATGTAAGATACGGGTTGTAGTGGCTATTACCCCCAAGAGGGAGTATTAGGTGCCACATAATGGTATTTACAATGATTTGTGAAATATTATAAGTTTACATGTTATTGTGTAAAGTATGATATTGTACATAATTGAGAAAATAAACAACATAAGAAGGATATAGATGGGTTGAGACCTGGCCTGAGAGGAATGTCATAAAAACAGAAGCATCCGTCTACAGCTCCAAGTGTATATCATCTACAAATTGAATTAACAACTGATACAGCTTTAGAAATGAGTTTTCTATGGTAAACATGTTCTGTGCCAGATTTCAACATCTGCTATCCTAGATTTAATATCTTTATTATTGACTAAGTTTGAAATGAATTGATCATAGAAATGCCAAGTGTAATAAGTGTAAAATTATGGATGATGATCTTCAGTGAATAACATAATAAAGGAATAAAGGAAACATTTTTTGTGATATGAACAGTATTTACATGTAATTTTCTACAGCTAAAACATTTTGGAATTTGTTAAGTTTCTTGAATTTTGACTTCCAGGATATTTTCAAAGGAATTAGAAAGGAGTAAAAACATACAGATGGTACACTTACACCATAAGGTGTTTCATGGTGAATATACATTATCAGTTAGCTAATGTTTTGTTTATGATTATTAACAATAATTAATTGATTCTTAATGAACAAAATTATCCCGCAGAATGAAGTTCGAGGGGGATATACAAAAGCTGTTTGTCCATTTGTGTGTCGGTCTATAACTAATAATACTGGTTGACAGATTGATTCAAAGGATAGGTATCAATATGGTGAACTGAAATTAACAATGTTTTTCTCTTAAACCAATTATTGAAAACATTCTGTAAAAATACAGTCCTTTATGTAATGTTGACTGATTGACAACGATTTAATGCAAAAATTATTTATACATGTATATATTTTATATACATGTAACTGTTTTTGTTATCATTTTTCGTTTTTTAGTGCCATTGTTTTTTTATTCCTTTCTACCAATTCTTGAGAATGAAATAAAATATCTTTCCGAACCTAGTTGTATTGGAACATTGAATAGCATATTCTACATTTTCCTAGACCTCTCAATATTGTAGTTATACAAAGGAAAGGATCTAGTGCACTCTCCATTATGATTTCCCCATAAACAAAATGAATAATTTTTAGGTGTAACATAAAGAATACAATTTAACATAATACTTTGGAAAATATTGAAGCATTTGGACCCACATGGGCTGAGGTTGAGGTCATTGATAACCCAAATATTAGTTGACGGGGTTAAAGTTTTATATGCTGATGCCTAGAGACCATAGAGCTACGCTGAAGAAGAGAATTTCAAAATGGCTGCTAAATATCAAAATGGCGGCCATTTTTCATAAAAAATGTAATCTTTGATAACTGAAATACTGGTGAACAGAATTGGATCAAATTTTATATGATTATGCCTTGAGACACAGTACCTCTGTTTGATAAAGAATTTTCTAGATGGCAGCTGAATTTTAAAATGGCCACCATTTACCATAAAAAATGTGAAAGTATGCACTTAACAATTCTTCAACATTTTTATGCATGTTGATTTATGAGGTTGATTGTTTGTTAATTATAATTATTAGTTTATTATTAAGCTAGATTAAGGAAGCACTAGGCCAAATTTATGTGTGAAAGCTTCAAGGGAGGTGAAGTAAAATACAGAATATTATTAATTTTCTAATTGATTACTTATATTTTAAAAGCATTTTAAAGGACCTGGTAAAGATCAGCATTTTTGATGAGTGGTTGTATTTAAAAGTGAAGATCCTGGGAAATGGCAATGCACCTGTGTTCTCTTATTCCCACAGTATTATTGTGAAGCTAAGTAAATATTTGAAAGATGTATGTACTTTAAACGTTTCTAAAGTTTAGTTTCTCCTGTGATTCCATGAGTGTGAACATCATTCTTTTTTTTAATTTCCAGTTCCCATTGAGGCATATGCCTTTTTTGGTGCAGTCCTCCTGTTCCTGATCATCATCATCTTGTTTTTCCTGTACCTCAACAAGAAGCTGTGCTTCGTTAACTGTGGAGGGTTCCCATGTATAACAGAGCCCCCAAAGAAAGGTATCAACAAGTCAGATAAATTGGGTAAGTAAAAATAGGTCTTTGTTGCTCAGAGTATTTTATTATGTCACCACCAAAAAGTGGTGACATATTGTTATGGTCTCCGTTTTTTGTGGCAGCGGTTGACGATCGGTGGTTGGTGATCAGCGGTTGGCGATCGGTGGTTGGCGTCTGTAACAAATTCTTAAAACTTCCAATAACTTTAAAATATTGTTTAGACTGACTTCAGTTTTTTGAAAATCATCTACACATTTTCAGAAGTTCTGACTTTAGATTTAGACTATGCGATTACTTCAAAGAAAATGGCTGTACATAGAAAGTCGTCCGTATTTCGACGATGAACTCTGATTCGCTCGGTGAGTTCAGAGATTTATTGAAAACTGAAAGAGTGAAGATGAAGCTCTCTTTTTAGAAGCGAAGTCGCAAATGCAAAGGGTATCTCAGGTTCAAAAGAGGTCTTTTTTCAACTTGCTTCAAATTGACACTTTATTTTCAAAATCATCTACAAGTTCGCAGAAATTCAAATCTGACTTAAGATTGAACTAATAATATTGGGAGCAACTTGGTGGTGACATTTCGTCATGTTGATGCCTTGTATATTTAGGTGAGGTGAATAGTCTTAAGTTTTAATATTGATTGAAAATAGAAAAATTTCTCGAGAATTCTTTTATTATGTGATCTCTAGTGGCCAATAATTGGCAAATTTAACAATGGACTTACGAACATTCGTTACTACAAACGGTACAAAAACGGGCCCCATATTATTAAAGTAGGACTTAAATGAATGTGAAATCATTTCCTGCTAATGGAACCTCTCATAGAGGATCACCATGATATTAAATTTGATTCCAAATACCTGCATTCATGTTATTACTGCGGAATATTATGCTAGACAGTTTCTAATAAATTGATAATTCAACATGCTTTATTACAAACCTCTTGACTTCGGAAGCATAGAATCTAATAAAAGGAAGTAATAATCATAATACATTATGTACTTTGGTGCATGTCAGGTCAGATACACCTCACTTGTCAAGAAGGAATGCTGAATTCAAAATAGACACCATTTCTCAATGGGATTTTTTCTGAAAATGCAAATACCAGTAGTCTTTGATCCAAATTGCATGAAGGTTTGTTGAAAAACGTTGAGATCCTGTGTCTATTGGTTCTAGACAGTAAGAATCATAAAGGTAAATGACAGAATAGTGTCTCAACTGCTAATGAACAATTCTCATTGAGTTCAGTATGCCTTGTAATTATAGATAATCCCAGGATTATCAACCAAACTTAATGATTTTCTCAACCTTAAACACTTGTGAAATATTTTCATATGTTTCACTTTTTACCCATTGACATTTCACATTTTGTGTAGGTTTTGCCAGAAAGGAGATAATGCTTCTGTACTACTTGCATGTTATGTCCAAAATGTCTTAGGATTTGATGAAATAGTTTATGTTCACTGGGATTTGCTACTCCAGGGAGTTACTGTTCTTTTTCTTGTTGAATTTGAATTAGAAAGATTGTAGTGAATTATTTGTCTGAGTATTGTGTTTCTGGGTAGTGATTTTTGTAGACATAGAGTTGAAGGCTAACTGCAACCTGTTTGAATTACTCTGTATAATACTCTTTCTATAGGTGATACTGAGAGCAGGAGATTAAAATCACATGATCAACCCACGGTTAATAAGGCACTGAACAATGATGGTACAGTAGGCCATGCTATGTTATATATGTATTATGGGTCTTTGGTAGCATGTTTAAATGGTATAAATACTCAGCTTGCTCTACTCAGCTTACTCTACCTGTTGCCCTTGAAGATATGCCTTCTGTTTTCTTTTACAAAAGCTTTAAAGTTGTACTTAAACCAATTAAAGAATCTCTTATTATCTTGTTTTTAGCCCAAATAGCATCCCTTTTGTTATGTTGACTACAAAGCTTGTGACATTTTCCCACACAACACGATTTATTAAGATAAGACTGTCAACCTCTGAAATGTTGTTATTTTTGCGCACTTTTTAAGGTCACCTGACCATGACGTACCGTGTGTCAAGTTATTCTGGCGCTAAATTGAAAAGTTGTTGCAAACTACCATAAAGGCTGAATCAAAGTGGAAATAAACATGAGTTTCACATTCGCACACTTCCAATAGCCAAATAGATATTTTTAATTGATTGAACTTCACAAAAAGAAATTCTTGAGGAAAGGGCCCTGCAATATTATTCATTACATATTCAAGGAATTAATTGAAATGTTTTTGTGAAACCGTATATTGATAACTGAAAATGTTAACCCAATAATTTGGGTTAACATTGGGTAAGTTTGGGTAAGTTTGTATAACTTACATGCTTTCAATAGCGTTTCAGCCCCACTCAATTGCAAGTGATATTATACCCTTTTCAAAATTGATGAGAATAGCCTCAATCATGCAATAATTGGCTCAACATAAGAGTGAATAACTCGCGGCAAATTGTTTCAACCACACACATCATGTCACGTGATGTAAAATTTCTGCTCTGAAAATGAAATCAGTTTTGCCGCGAAAACAGACTAGTGCTGACTTTATATCCCTGATATCATGATAAAATGAATTTTTGGAATTGTTGATGGTTCACCATCGTAAAGTGTGGCTTTTATTCGGTAAGATAGCATTAATTGAGTAAAATGGTTTGAGTACAACTTTAAGTATTTTATGAAGATAAGACATGGGATAATATTTATTGCACCCTCCGGGGCTATATTGCGATCAGTTGCATGGAAGGTGATCATACAGATAAATCTTGATTTCATCTGTTTTGCCTATATTAGTTTTTTCTGACAACATGGATCATTTTTGAAAATCCCCTCCTGAGAAAATTGAGGCATATTTTTCAAAAGTTCTGAAAATGAGGTCGAAAATGATAATATGCCATCTCATGTCCATGTCAACTGCTTGCTCTATAAGGTTTTCAGAATTTTGCTATTTGTGAGATATGGGTGTGGCTAGCCTTATTATCCCAACAAACAAAGCTTGACAGGGATATAGTGAAGCCCTCCATCTGTCTATCTATCAGTCAGTCAGCCAGTCAAGCTGTCCATCCAGAAGATAACCCAAATACTCGTAGACAGATTTTTTCCATTTTTGGTAGAATGATGTATGTATATTGTTGAATAGTTTTATGCAAAAAAAATTTCAAGATGGCTGTTGCTTTGAAAATGGCTGGATTTTTGTGAACATTTTATGTCATTTTCAACCAAAGTAATAAATATTAATGTTTGAAATTTTGGTAGTATAGTCATAACATATATTAATTTCACATGTATTCCTTAATTTTCAGCCTGACCCCGAACCCCCTGGTCTATATGATTTTGTTGATACATGTACTTCTAAATGGCCACCCAAATGCTTAATTTGGTGAAAATTCTGATATGTCTCTCATATCTTACGCAAAATTACATTATGACATGTTTAGATTCATGAATCTTTTGTTCGTTGGGATTCACAACTCCAAGGAGTTGCTGATTTCTGGTTTAGAATTGGGAGTGAAAAGGTGCATGGTTTTTAATGTGTGGAATGGTAGAATTTTGTTTTGAATATATAAGGGTTATGTACTGGAAGGTTTTGGATATAACCTATATCCAAAACCACTGTAGATAACTGGTGTTTCTCATACTTGAGTGGGTTTGGGGTAGATAAAACCTTTTCCACCTTTTTCACCTTTTTCAAATGACAAAATGGGCCTGTAGCAATAGCAGAATTTATAATTAACATTTTCATAATATTCCTTTAGTTCAATACGATGAAATTGTACAGTTAAACTTTTTAAAAAATTTTAAACTTTCAAAATTGGAAACTTCAAACTTCAAACTTTTCAATTTTTTGAAAAATTCCCGGGAGCGGGATGGATATATTCAGGGGTTTCTTTCAGGACAAAATCTTCTCGATATTTTGGAATTTTTTTGTGTGTTTTAACCATTAAATGTTCATGGGCGTGCAGTGTAATATTTCATTTTGTGTTGCAAATATATTGAGTGTTTTGTTCAATATTGTATTCAATTTTGAACAAAATACTCAATTGGCAGGGTGCCGTAGTGAAATGTGAGCAAATGTGACCAAGGCATTACTCTACCGACCTGCCAGAATTGAGCCAGGTATGTTCAGTAATCCATTTAATAAGCATGGAACTTGATGGTTTGATGTTAAGTTACTACTTACTTCTAAATGCACATTTAATTGCAAAATATGTTGCATTGGGAAGATATGTCTAAGGGTGCATTTTCGAATGCCAGCGTACGCAATCCACCCCACAGCACTTATTAATGAGCCTTGTGAGCAGGTATCATGAAAAAGAACAAAGAGCTCCACGATGCAAATTACATGCTCACATGTTTTCAATTTCATGCAAGCGAAGTACTTAAACCTTTTAATACCCCTATGCCATCTTTGTCAGTTACACTCGTTCCGGTCAATCGCTGGAGCACTACAGGGGTGCTATTGATACAAACTTTGGTGTCTATATGCGCTTGAATGAGTCATTTTTTGTTAAAAACATGCGACCAAGCAATTCACACCTTGAGGTCCATTGATTGTGTTCATGATAAGGCTCATTAACTGATGTGCGGGTATATTGGACCCTCGTGTATACGAAAATACAGCCTAATAAAATATCATAGGAATTTCAATTTCTTCTAATTTGAAGTTTACGTTCCCTCCTTGAGATCGGGAGTATTTAATCTTAGCTGTAAAAGCATTGTGAATGTGACAGTTTAACATATGCAATTTGATTGGCTGTTGGCATGAGCCAAATTAGGCTAAACTGACACTGGTCTCACTTCACACACCTGGGCCAAGGAGGTGGTTTATATTCTACTCTGATTGGCCAAACGTCAGAGGTAGGTAGGTTTGTTTATGAGTTGATTCACAGATCAGATTTAGACTTCATTTTCTCCAGGAGAAAAAAATTATTGTGTTTTAATCCAAAATCGGTAAAACTACAACATGGTTTGAAATCATTGGGGACAGGTAAGTAATGCATGTCTTTTTAAAGGTAGTTCTACCTGTCCAAAATTGTAACTTTTCTCAGAAAAACAGACATAAATAGAGTTAGACACTCGGGCCAGCACTAGCACGTAGAGATACGTCATGCCACTCCAGTCTATCAATGTCTTTTTCAGGAATGTTATTGGAAAGTAAAATGTAATTTTACTAAAAACATGATTCCTCCATCAAATATTTATTCTATAGAAACATTGTCATATTTTGTTATATCTTGAAAAATGGCTGCCTTTGCACGTCAGTTTACGATTTTTGCTGTAACTTGAAAAGTAGTGGAGCGATTTTGTTCATATTTGGTATGTGAATAATTTAAGCATGGCATTTTTATGTGTGTTATTGATATAAAGGTGCCCCTTCTAGCACAAAATTCTGGATCAAAGTGTGTTCTCTTTGGGGCTTATACCCGTGATAATGGAATCTATGCTTCTTAGTTCATCTTCAAACTCAATAAAAAATCTCCTCATTTATGTAACCACGTTGACATACAGGACGCTGATCTCCACACAATTTTTTCTCAGTGGATGCATAATTCTCATTTTCACAATTCAGAACAAAATTGGCCAAATCATGCCCATTTTTCATGATTTTTCTCATTTTAAAGTGGGTGCAAATAGATTTTCAGGTGGGTGCAAGCCTACTTTCAAAATCTCAGGTGGGTGCTGTCCTGTGCCTATTTGCTTTAATGCTGGTGAGATCACTTCAGGAGAATCCACATTTCAGAATTCCACTCAGTCATTGAAGTAGAAATACATGTTCTATTATAAATAAGTGGTTAGATCACTGTGTCATTTTTTCTCGAACTTGTTCATAAATATACAATTTAGATGTCATCATTATGTAAAAGAGCTTGAAACTGCAGCATGCTATTTCTGTACTAACATACTAATAGTCAATCAAAATATCTTATTGACATTTTCCTTTAATTATTGATATATAATCCTATGAAGGGCCTACCATTTATGAAAAGAGGGAAATACCATTCATAAAATAGAGCAATGCCATTCATAAAAGTACCATTTATAAACAGGAGAAGAACAATCTATAAACAGAGTAAAATACCATTCTTTAACAGGAGCAATACCATCTATATGAAGATAGAGAAATACCATTTTAAATAGATAGGATTAGATGGAACACAGAAAAACTTCAGATGAAATAGAATGGTATTTGTAAGGCCTTCGGCATAAAACGTTTTCCGCCTTTTAAATTTTCTCAATAACACTGGATTTATGTATATTGACTACTTACTAAGTTTACTTATAGAAGACAATGTAATGATACTTTCCTCAAAAAAGCAAGGAAATACACACATGCCTGGTATGGGCAGGTATAGCATTTTTTTTCAAAAATGTTATTTGGAAAGAATAACCTTAAGTGTTCATCAGTATCCTTGATGGTTCAGTTAACATTACAAACTTATGGAAAAAGAAGTGGCATAAACAGTTCAGTCAGTAAAGTCACAATCATTGCCAGTGTCTGTCATCTTATTACTCATGAAAGATTACATTCCATGCCCCTTCACATGGCAAACATTTCTCCACACGGCTCGTCACTCCATGTCACGAATACCTCTTTGATTCATCTGTGGGTTCTGGCGGAGAGCAACAACCTCATTGGTGATTCTCTGTTAACTGTTGTAATGTCTAAACCTTGGTACAGAGCAGAATTTGGCCCGTTATACAAAAAGTAATGATTATTCTGTGGTCATATATACAGGGTGTCCCAAAAAAAAGGAAACCAGCAATAGATTGCTTATTACTCAAATATGAATAATGATAGGAAAATGTCATAGCTACCACCTGATAGATTATGATGTCCTCTTTCTTATGATACCAAAGTTGTTTATTTTCCTTCACGGATGACTGAGTTATAAGGGATTTAAGTGACCATGTCAGAAATGAGTTTGTACCACTTTCAGCCAAGTCAATTTCACCATCATAACAAAGTGATAAGTAACAACAAACATCAGGATATCACTCTTTTACTCATTTATTCCAATTAAAACACCCCGTTTAAATCCCAATGTCCATTCAAAGTTGCTTTAACCCCAGTGTCCTTCAACATGACCCCCATTCCTTTCAATGCAAATGTCTGCCCTTGATCTCATCGCACGTACTGCATCCCTGATGATGTCTCTCTGTCCCCTTAGATCCTCCACTGCTGCGACAATCCTGATGTTTTCATCAGACTGAGCTGTTCTTCTTCTTCCAGAACGTCCCTTGTTGAGATTGAGACTTGTTCCTTCTCTCTGATACTTCTTCATATTCTTCCAGATTGTCGACTTAGCAGGTACATTTCTATCTGGGAAGCGTACTCTTAACTGATCAGCAACCTGCTGAAGGCTCCCACTTCTGAGCCACTCACTTACTACGAATACTCTTTGATCTTGGGTCAGCTGCATGAACTTGCTATGTTGAATGCTTGTTCAGAAATGTGTATTTCGAACAGAACATGGTCTTGCATAGCCATTTTAATCCCTCATTGTTCAGCCATTCATGACAGAAAAAGTGGCACAAACCAATTTCTGACATGGTCACTTAAATCTCTTAGAACTCAGTCATCCGTGAAGAAAAATAAACACCTTTGGTATCATAAGAAAAAGGACATCATAACCTATCAGATGGTAGCTGTGAAATTTTCCTATTATTATTCATATTTGAGAAATAAGCAATCTATTGCTGGTTTCCTTTTTTTTGGGACACACTGTATATAGCGATTATCCTATATGAGGTATAGGATATTGGGATTATCCCGAGGCTAATATAATATATCTGCCCACTTTTTGGTTTTAGGGGCCCAATAATTTTTTCCACGCAAGCAGCAAGTTTTTTCTCAGACCTGAAATTTGGCCCCCGTGTTGGTTCCCAGATCCACCCTTGGTTTCCAATATTTCTATTTTTTGTGACAGATTCATAGATTCATATAATCATATATGTGATAGTGTTCGTTGTGATTTGCTACTCCGGGGAGTTTTGGTTTTCTAGTTATACTCAAATGAATGGCAATTTAGAAATGGATTGCAAATATTGTATCGTTTTTCTGATTGGGAAAATTCTAAATGGCTGCCTAATGTGGGATTTTGCAATTATTTTCTGATCTCTTTAAAGTATATTATACTCAAATTGAAGGAATTTCAGAGTAGATCACTATTATGGCATTGTTTTTCTGATTTTTGCCTGGAATTTGCCATTACTTGGAGTTATCTTGAAAGTATGGTTACATGGTACTACAATGATTACAAATATTTATTGAATGGAAGAGTAGATGGTAAATATTACATTATGACTGTACTGATTTATATAGTGTTCGGTGGGATTTGCTACTCCATGGAGTTGCCATTTTCTAGTTGGACTTCAAGCAGAAGTGAAGGTTACCCGCAAATGATATATTTCATGGAGTAAGTAATTTCCTTTGATATAACAAAACATAAGTTAGAAAATAAATTGTGAAGTATTCATAGTGTTTTTATGTAAATAGCATGCTCTGTCAAAGTGGACAAATCTTTCGATACTAGCCTGTGGTTACATGATAAGAAGTTCTAGAACTGATTAACTTTCAGCGGCCATCTTGCGTTCTGGGTCATCAATGGGGTCTATGGGGAATCACCCTGACCTAGAAGTCACATTTTCAAAGAAAATTAAATTTTCAAAGTTGATTAACAATTTATGAAACCACATTTTTAGATGTAATTTTGCATGTAGATTTTAAATATGATATCACTTGACTGAATTATTGCTTAGATTATTTCTACTCACATCTGGTCTATTGCAAAATTTGATGAACTTTATCATGTTAATGTTTTGTACATTGTTATTGCTGCTCTGTTGCTATATAAGATACTTGAGCTGGTTAAATAATATATAGAGGTTATTTAATGGGAGGGATGGAATATGAATTTTATTTCTAGGGAAAATGTGATATTGACCAAGGAAAATATCATATTGACCAAAGGCTACATCCTGAGTATAAATATGATATTTTCCAAGGCCAATATCATATCTTATCCAGGAAAACTTCATATTCCATCACGACCATCAATAACCTATTTATTCCATAATATTTTTCTGAAACTTGTTTTTTATGTCGTCACCCAATGATGGTGGCATTAAATGATACAATCTTATTTATCGAATGACATTTTCAACTTTTATTAACAAATTTTAAAATAGAAATAATTTATTATACTAATATGGATCATAATATACCATAATAACACAATATTAAAGGCCCCATATAAAGTTTAAACCACTTTGGCTTATATTGTAGTCTTACCCAATGTTATCAAAGTGTGATATGTGAAACTTTTTTTAAATTTCAAAAAGTGGTTTTTGATAGACTTTTTGTTCCATAATTTGTGAATTTATTTAAAGGCCCCATATAAAGTTTAAACCACTTTGGCTTATATTGTAGTCTTACCCAATGTTATCAAAGTGTGATATGTGAAACTTTTTTTTTAAATTTCAAAAAGTGGTTTTTGATAGACTTTTTGTTCCAAAATTTGTGAATTTATTTTAAACCAACTTTTAGAGGTCACTCATATCTTCTAATTAGCCACAATTCATACCAATGTATAGCATTCATCCTCCAATGTTTTTTTCCGAAAAAATTAAGAAAATCGGTTCATAAATAAGCGAGAAATGAACTTATCAGTGCATGAAAATGGTTCTGAGAAAAACGCATTTCAAAATTTTAGTTCTCATAGAAACCAATGGTACAATGATATCTAAAACATAATTTGTTCTTCCTTTTAACCTGGTTAGACAATCAACATTGTTTTTTATGAAAGTCTAACATATTTAAAAAAGATTGACATCGAAAAAAAAATTTCAATTTTTTTCAAAAATTTTTTGGTACCTTAGTGACATCACGAATGTTTCAAAATATTTTTGATATGCTAAAACATTGAAGTGGCCCATTAAATATGGCATTTTATTATTGAAATAGTGTGTCCTTTGTTAAATCTTTGCATTGGTGTTAAAAAGATAATTTTTTTGAAATGTATTAAGAAATATTTGATGATTAAGAAACTTCAACTTTTTTTGAAAAATGGCGGGAAATTTGAATATTTGAGAAATGAAATGCTCACAACTTTTTTTTCAAAAATCTCTAAAATCACTTTTTAAGTCCTGACAAATAGTAAATGAATGATAAAAAAATATTTTCAAACTTTAGACAGGGAATTTAAGTCTCATGAAATTTTCTGATAGTTCTGATACAGAATTTTGGCTGATATGGGATCTGATACGGGATTTTGGCTGATACTGGATTTTTGAATATCGATTTAATTCCCTGTTACTTTACCGGGAAAACATGTTATTATGGAATAAAAAGAATTATGTCCTGCGTAATCCCTTGATATTTCCCAGTCGTAGACTAGAAATAGTTAGTTGGCAACAGAAATAAAAAAAATGCAATTACTGTCAATGTAGTTAATTGAGTTCTGGATTGAGTTGGAAATTAGTCTTGATAAGACCTGCTCCAGATCCAACAAAGGGTTTACTCCATCTATTTACATTGAAACACAGGTTAACCGTAAACATGTTTTTTACATTCATAAATAATGAAATAAGCAACTTTTTACTTTTACTTCTTACATTGGTAGCTTTTTCATTTGCGACTCGATAAAGAAGAATTATCAAAGCTCATGAAGAATGGACGATCTTGCACAGGTACTCATATAAGAACCTTTAATCTTCATGAGTGAGCGCAGAAGTTTATTGAAAAAAAAATTGAAAAAAAATTTGAAAAATCTTAACCATCAAATATCACTTGTGAAACCATCACATATCACTTTGGAAACTATCGAATATCACTTTTCGAGAAGTGATATTCTATGGTTTGAGAAGTGATATTCAATGGTTTTTCTGGATTTTTTGCGAAAATATGATATCTTGATACACATATCAAATTTATCTTCACCTGATATTCGATCTTTATCCTTGTAACAATGGGATAAATAGAGGATATCCTATGATTAATGAGTGATATGATTTTTATCCACGAATGAATATGATATCTGCACGAGCGAGCGTAGCGAGAGAGTGCAGATATCAATATCCATGAGTGGATTAAAATCATATCACGAGTAAATCATAGGATGTTCTTTTTATTCCATAGTTAAAGTCATCATCAGAATTGTCGGAAATTAAGTCATTTAATTCGAATTTTCCAAACGATCCGGCGATGTTGACACTTAGCCTCGTTTTGAGTCTGAAGTAGCAAAAATCCATTAACCATCGCATACGACGTCGTATGTCATGGCTAAAAAACCGTATGCTATGGTTAAGTGAAAATTTGTCAAAAATATCATATTTTACCACTGATTACAAAAATACCGTTTTTATTTTCACATGTTATCCAATGAATATCATGCTAACTATGGAATAAAAAGTATTATTCCATAGTTAGCATGATATTCATGGGATAACATGTCAAAATAAAAACGGTATTTTTGTAATCAGTGGTAAAATATGATATTTTTGACAAATTTTCACTTAACCATAGCATACGGTGTTTTAGCCATGACATACAGCGCCGTATGCTATGAATTATGGATTTTTGCTACTTCAGACTCAAAACGAGGCTTGGTGTCAATATCGCCGGATCGTTTAGAAAATTCGTTTTAAATCACTTAATTTCCGACGATTCTGATGATGACTTTAACTATGGAATAAAAAGAACATCCTATGATTTACTTGTGGTATGATTTTAATCCTCTCATGGATATTGATATCTGCACGACCGAGCGTATCGAGCTTGTATAGGAGTATAGGATAATAAGAACATCCTATGGTTTTTTCAGAATCATTTTAATCTGCTCAGTGATACTGATATATGCACTCGTTCGCTACGCTCTCTCGTGCAGATATCAATATTACCTCATAGACAAAAATGATATTCCTCAAAATCATAGGATATCCTATAAATATGATATCATAACCATGAGTTAAGGTTGTCAATGCAATAATGCATCTATCTGTTTATACCATATTCTCTGTAATTAGTGCCTGGGGCTCTTAGAATATTCAAAATACTGTTGAAGCCTTTGTCATAACGGGGAAGATATAATAGCGAAAAATAGTATCGTACATCAATCGTTATATTGAATTCCGTGATAATTATATATATATGTAGACTAGCCCAAAAATATCAAAATCAGCTCATTTTTCACGTTCTACAACATCAGGCAGTTCAATTTTACATTCGATCCTAAAAAAATATGTCTCCCTGCGGCAACTGTCGAGTAGATACGACCACACTGCTATAAAAAAATTTCTGCCCTTTCTATTTGTTTTTTCAGCATCAAAGAAATAATAATTAGGAAAACTCACTTACAAAACGTGCAAAGCGTGCATATTAAAATTCTCAACACTACCGTGCGAAAAACATAAATAAACGTAAGCGTGCCCATGACCACTTACTTGTGAGGCCATGCATCACCGCTCCCCTCAATGACCTCCAATACTTATAGTGCCCATCTTCGGAAAAGTGGGTACCATCCTCTCCTAACATGTCAAGGCCATTCATCACTTGTCCCTTTGTCTTCCAAAAATAGGTACCCGTTGAATGGTCTAGCACCTGAGCTAACCTCCTATTTACTCTGTCAACATTGTTGTTGTAACTCACTTGCTGCTGTAAAGATCGTATTCTTGAAGAACGTGCCAGAGACATCCGTCTATAAAATAGCTTGCACAGGACTACTTTAGCAACTCGCCGCCGAATCCTATGAATCATGTCTATAGTCCCATGAAACACCTCAGTAATTCTCTCCTCTGACATTGCAAAATTGTCAATCTCATTACCAGCTATCTGAGCAACTACCACGTCGAAATTGTTCATAGATTTCCAAATCGCACTTTCATTCAATTTTTTAAAATTACCCCCTGGCACTCCTTCATATGTCAACATGCATTGCTTCTCATTCAAATCCAGTGATGGTGGACATTTCTTCAAGGTTTCTGCAGAGAAAGAATCACTGGGTACCTCTATTCTCTTTACTAGACTATGCCCGAACAACAGCACCCTCGGAGCACTCATTGCCAAACTTCACTGCAAAAATCATTTTATTTTTTTATAAAAATACAACAACTTAGGCCCATGTTCTAAGTCGTAAACGGGTTTGCCTGTTCAACTTTCTAAAACCCACAGCGGAGCATCATATTTATCGTTTCATTCTCTTAAAAACCTCATAGTAACGCCTTCCCGTCTAGAAATTACACGAAAACAAATATTTCGTAGAAAGAATATGGGCGCAGCCATCTTTTTTCCGGAAAATACCGACAATTTCCGGAAAGGCCGACAACCCACAATTGGCCAATGCCCGCTTCGCTATCACGCTTTAGTCGCGTGCCAAAACTTGCTTATGTTGAATTTGCTTTTCAGTCGATGAACATCCCATCTTAAACTGAATGATTATAACCATACGCCCCAGTTCTAACTGTAATGTTCCAAGTTTATCAACGTTAACTGAAAAGCTGAAAAATGCGACTAAATTGAAAAGAATAATCGGGGAAGAAGTCCACCTCAAAAATTTCGAAAAAATGGAAACGACCAACCCATCAATCTAACGCTGAATAACTTAGTTAGATGAGATATCCTTATTCAATCGGCATATTTCCATAATAAGAACTACGTCTTTCCCGAAAGACCTTCATATTATTCTCCATCACAACCCTAAACGACCCAAACTGGCAGGCAAACTTTCGAAAGAAATCCACTCCAGAATTAGGTCAATCATGGCGAAATTTTTAGAGCGTGAATTTAATCTTCTCATAACTGTCCCGATCCGCCAATATCAGCATCGAAAGTTTGCCTCACACGCGTGTTACTTGTTTGATCGTAAGGGTAACCAAAAATTTATGCTTACCTACACTTTGTTTGTTCCAAAAGTGTAAAAACTTGTTGAGAATAATCATAAAACTTTACTTCGAGTTAAAAGGACGCTATCTTGTCTTCCAAGAACTTCCTTGAGCTCTGATTGGCTGATCCGCACGGGCCCTTCCCTGATTGGTTCCTGGCGTGTGTCCTACTTCCAGCGGGAGATTCAAACATTTAAAAACAAACTTGAAGGCTAGACTCCACAATATCCCGATAAAATACATTATGAATATAATGTTTATTTATTTGTCTGAACTATAGCCAAAACATTAATCATCTCCATATTTGTGACATCATGAAATCACCATGTAAGCATATAACATGTAACCGTGTAACAATGTACGTCACATTGGGGGGAGTTTTCAAATCCGTGGAAAAAAGTGATATCTGTGGAATGTTCTCCGTATTCCACAGATATCGCTTTTTTCCACGCATTTGCAAAATATCATAAATATATATGTACTGTATATACGTGTTATTCTACAGATTTGACCTCAACTATGGGATAAGATATGATAATGGTGGAAATGCTTGCAACAGGGTTGATTGAGGCTCTGGTGCTATAATGGAGAGGAATGCTGGTTTGTGAAATATTAATGAGATGGTTTGTTCCTACTTCTATATATATATATATACTATTGTTGAGTGCATGGCCGCTTCCTGGTCAACTCAACCCCAAGTCAACTCAACCCAAGTCAACTCAACCCTTAGTCAAGTCGACCCCAAGTCAAGTCAACCCTTAGTCAAGTCAACCCCAAGTCATCTCGACCCTTAGTCAACTCGACCCCAAGTCATCTCAACCCTTGGTCAACTCATCCCTTAGTCAAGTCGACCCAAATGATTTTACTTGTTTTAAGTAGATTAAAATACAATATAATCCCATTGTTTGTGCAGTTTGATTTGAAATCAAACTTCAAAGAAAAAAACATTTCTGTCACCTATAATTCAAAACGAAGATTTGAACTTGATCATAAAATCCCAATCTGATTGTTTATGACACCTGACATATGAGTAAGATAATGGAAAATAGAAAAACATAAATCCCATTGTTTGTTCAGTCTTGTTTTAAAATCTTACTTCAAAAAAAATAAACATTTCTATCGCCTGTAGATCAGAAGGAAGATTTGAACTGGATCATATTGTTTATTGTTATAAAATCCTAATCTTGTTATTTGACACCTGACATGTGTACGATAATGGAAATTGTAAAATCATAAATCCCATTGTTTGTTCAGTCTTGTTTTAAAATCTAGCTTCAAAAAAATAAACATTTCTATCGCCTATAGATCAGAAGGAAGATTTGAACTATATCATATTGTTTATTGTTTATTATTATTATTATCAAAATATAAAGTCATTCAATACAAAGTAATGGATGGATGTTGGCACAATGCACATGTTGCATAAGTTACCTGTTGTCAAAAATACTGTTGCAACAATTTCGGTAGAACAGAAAAGTGTATAGATAATTTTTTTTTTCATTTCAGAGAGATAAAACAAGCTCAAATATGAAGGGGTGAAATATATGTATAGCATCGTGAATAGCCCTATTAAGATTGTTCAAATATTATTTTGGTAAATAAATGTCATATTTATAAAAATTATAAATGCGTTAAGCACAAACTTCAATAGTTGATAATTTTATTTTGGAAAATTAGCATTTTAGTCCCTCATTCTTTCAAAATTCATCAATATCGTACCATGAAAATAGTATATCTACTTGTTTTTTTATGGTGGGGTCGAGTTGACTAAGGGTTGAGATGACCAAGGGTTGAGATGATTTGGGGTCGAGTTGACTAAGGGTCGAGATGACTTGGGGTCGACTTGACTAAGGGTCGACTTGACTTGGGGTCGACTTGACTAAGGGTTGAGTTGACTCGGGTTGAGTTGACTTGGGGTTGAGTTGACCAGTTACCGCATGGCCTAGGCTTATTGTTTATCAGTGATATTCTGCTCTCTCAACATATAATGACAATATTTTTAATGGAATCTAATTCAAATTGCCTCTTTTATCTTCCTAATATCCTGATATGCGTGTAGTTTTGTATTTATTTAAAATCTATTCATAATTGATATTTTTGGAAAAAGTCACAAAATGGGTTATGAATTGATTAGTTAGTGATAACCTGCAAAAAGCAGATTTGAGCATATTGATTGCCATATCAAGTTGCTTTTACCAATAAAATGTTAATGAACTAAGAATGATCTACCTCTCTTGTTTCTGAGCAGGCATGATAACTTTACTTTATTACTCCCTAGAGTAGACACACATTAAGATGACTTGATTGTTTTGACGAATTTGGGTTATCTGTATTGAAGAAGGAGGAATATAGCAGAACAGTTCACATTGTAATTTCTAAATGGCTCAACATGCAATAAACACAATACAAGGGAAATGACCAGATTGGAATTAGGATGTTATATGTGCACTGTATATGTATTAACCTAAATAATGATGTATAGCCTATCAATAAGCCATGCTGTGAGGGATTAATAATAAGAAGCCTTTGTACTATATTATGAGGATCTGCTACTGTAGCTTTACTTCCTATGGTACAACAGAGTCACCAGGATTAAACCCTCATGATCACAGCTTAAAAAGTCTGAACATGTTAGGGTTAGAAAATGTACGATTTATTCTATGGATTATATAGATCTAAATAGTTTAAATGGATTAAAGGATTAATAGAGTATATGATATACAGTACATGTGCATGTATGGATGTAGACACATTTTATTAACATTAAATAGAAATAAAAATAATGCATAGTCTAACAGAACAGATACAGAACCTTGTGGGACCCTGATGATTCAGCATAGGATAACTCTAGCATATCATGGAGAAGTACTTAGTTTGTATTTGTAAGACCTGACAATAGTATATCAGTTGCTCGTGTGCTTGGGTGCGTCATAAGAGTCAATTACTTAATGGTCAAGTGGGCCAGTATGTACCTCAAAATTGCTGACCCGCTTCAAATCTTACTGGTCAAGTTTGACCAGCAACTTTCAAAATTAATTGGTCTGTTACAAATTTGATTGACCTAATTTGATTGACTTAGTATTCAACCGAAATACTGGTTCTATACTGACCAGGAAAATGATGACACAATTTTGAAATATAAATCTAAAGTTTAAAGATTGTATGTTTATAAAGGCATTGGTAAGTCAATCTCAATAACACTCTAGGCGAAGTGATGGGCTTAACTCGATTCCACCAGATTTTAGCGTATCACTTCACCTATAGGGTGAATAAGAAACATGCTAATGGTGACACTTTGGAGAGCTAGGTCAATATTCCAAGTTATGACATGTTTAATTTATCACTATTTTTTAAAAGATTTATAGCATAAACCACGAAATCCATCTTTGCATCCAGTATGTTTAGATTATAAGAAAATGGTTCAGTATAAATTTAATGAGGCATGATGTGTGACTGTTGAACATCAGTCATAGGTCAGTGGTTGTCGGTAATTGACGAAAATATACAAAACAGCATATATTTAGATATTTAGAGTACAGAATATAAAAAGTTTGTTTAAGGACAGTTGAAAAGCTACAACTCTCATGAGTTATATGCATATAACATTAAACATAGTAATACAGCATCATACAGACATATAAAGTTGTTTTAGTAATATGAGTGGAGTACATGTATAAACCATACTTTTATTGGAAATTACTCAATGTTATTATAATCTATAAACTCACAAGAAGCTTACATTGAGATAAAGCCTTTATAACTTACCATAAGTGTAAGGCAGGATGTAGAGAGTATAAGAAAACATGGACATTTAAGGTATTTTCACATATTTAGAAATTTTAATAGCTTATATTATTTTCAGCTACACAACTCATTCCATACATGCTACAGTATATACAGGGTGGGTAAAAAAAAACAATACCCAAGTTTAAGGATGAATATCATATGATATAATGTTAAACCATGCCATGTATTATATATCATTTTAAAAATGAATCATTTACTTACAATAAGACACCATCTGATTGAAAAACCATTGTTTTCTTGTGGAGTTAGAGGCTAAAATTGACACCAACGGTGTCATGAGCGACCAAAAAATTATTCACTGTGGATTTCCAAATTGTGAAAATATCTGGGAGCCCAGATTTTGTCAAAATGAACTGAGCCTTAAATACTGGGATTGGGTCTTTAAGGTTTTGTATAAATAGTGCATGAATTTACCTTGATTATTAGTTGAGCACTCATAGATATTTTAGATATATAAAAAAGCACCTACATTTTTATATTTTTAAAAAGTATAAAGCTTAATACATAAAATTATTACCTCTCAACTAGTAACATTTACATCAGTATGTACTCTGTGTTCAACTGAAAGATGGAATGTAGTCCATGTATTGAATGAGTTATGTGTACTTGAAAATAACAATTAGGAATCCATTAAAATTTCTAAACATATGCAACTCCCTTAATTTATTTCCTGTAGCATGGGAAAAGATGTAAGCAGAAGGAAATATCATTGTGTGCTTTCTTCGAAGCTTTCATATATTAGTCTATTCCTGTATTCTCACTGAATTCAGAGGGATAAATAAACTGATTACTAAATACATTACTATAATATAGCATAGCTGTTTAAAGACACATTTGGAGAAACAACAGCAAGTAAAAAACATTGAGAGCCACAAATTCCTAATTATTAAAGAATATGGAATAATATGCATCTATGGATTAAATCTATGGTGAAGTAGAGATATTCAAATCATTTTACAAAAACAGGCTTGTATATCTAGTATAGAGGTAGCACAGCAGATGATGGTTTGAAATAGTAGTTGTATTCAGTAAAACCTGTCTAAGTACCTTTAAAAAGTGTTCCACTTGGGAGGTGTTCCACTTATAGAGGTTCATTTAATATTGAGTCAGTTAGTCTACTAACAGAGATGTTCCACTTGTAGATGTGTTCCACTTTACAGGTTTCGCTGTATACATATATGTTCAGAATTCACAGCATACATTTTTTAAAGAGGGATTTTGCGATAGGAAAGCACAATAAAGACCCCCCTGGACTTTTTTGCATGTTGAGCTGTATCACATATTCACATTTACCAATGAAGAAACCCTGAATCTGCCGCTTATGCCTTGGTCACATTTGCTCCGATTTTCACTACGGCGCCCGGCCGATTGAGTGTTTTGTTCAAAATTGAATACAATATTGAATAAAACACTCAATCGGCAGGGCTCCGGCCGATTGATCGGAGCAAATGTGACCCAGGCATTTATGAGCTAATTTTGCAATTGTGTTGACTGTTTGAATTATTATTTTTGTCTAAATTAATTGTCTGAAACTTGAAAAAAAACGGGGAAATCCATATTTTACCCGATGCTTCCTTAAATTTGTTTATCAGTATTGGTTATGTGACCAAAAGAACTACCGTATTCTCTGTAATTACCGCCCACTCTCTAATAAGCGCCCACCCCGCTTCACAAAGTTCAAGAAACATCGAGGAATCAACAAGAATTGAAGAATATATCAGGAAAAAAATATTTCTCAAAATCCAGGAGCGGGCGATAATAGAGTACTTACCCTAAAACTGCTGTAAACACGACGCGTTTTGTAATTCTATGCATCCTCTCGATACATATCTATCGATGGTTGCTTCCCACACCATACCATGCTAATATTGTCTCCAAATAGTCCATAATGAATGAAGGAATTGTTCTTTATCGGCATTCAGAAATTTCAAAAGCTACTGCGCAGATGTTCTGCGCATGTCAAGATCGTGAACTTTCTGGTTTCTTTTTAATGTTTCTCGACTTTTACACGACTTTTGCACGAATAATGATGATCTCTCATCAAATTAGAAATAATGTATAACTTTAGATCGATATCCAGCAGTCTCTAGTGGGAATATTGAAGGTAATCGGCGATAATGACAAAGTGGGCGTGCCGGAAATAAATTAGACATAGACGGGTCTTCAACCACTGTCAATATTGTCTAAGCGATCTTTATCGTATTCTCTCCAATAACAGCACTTGTCATATTATTATAAAAATATGTTGAAGAAAATGCATTCTTGTCAAGAAAAATTGCCATACATGAAATTCCTCGGGATTTCTGATTTCTTTCATACATGGGCGCTTATTAGAATGGTCTAAATGATGTATTTTCAATTTTCTAAACGCCCTGGGCGCTAATTACAGAGAATACGGTAGATGTAAGAAAAGAAGTTGACAACTGGATTTGAATCTGATTGGCTGCCTTGCTCAAGGCACAGGCTGAGTTTGCCGACGCTTGTGTGCTCCTGTCATTTGAAAGAGTTTCCCCCGATTGCTATGGTCAAACTCAATTGTGTTCAATTATGACAATTGGTTCTGTTGATTTACTCTAAATATCAGCAATGCTAAACCCATAAATTGGTCTCAAGATAAATCTAAGGTATGTAAGATATTATATAAGCTATTGATGGGATATCACTGATTGTCCGGGGAGAAACCCATTGCGTAATCTACCAACGAGGACATGATTATGGATCAAGTGTTTAAAAATCAATTTAGTTTGTATCAATTGGTAAGATTACAAGGAGGTGTTTTCTTGAGAAAGTCTTCACTTAAATGGAGTGTTCCCTCGAGAAAAGTCTTCATTTAAGGGGGATTTTTTGTTTATTTTAGTAGGAAAGTGTATTTACTAAAGAGGTGTTCACTAGTATACAAATAGCGACTGTCATTGAGGGCAATAGTAAAAATTATTTCCCAGAGGGAATATCCTCTAAAATAGCACATTTTAGAGGATATTCGCAAGGGGAAATCATTTACACCTTTGCTTGAAATTAGTCACTGGCACCATTTATTTTATACCCAATATTGATTTGCCATGTTTCCTCAGCGGAGGCCAAAATAGGCTGAGAAATACATACACATATTAGGTATATGTATAATAATAAAAGATATTCACCACAAGGAGAAGTGTTTACTGGATAGGTAGTCATTTTGATGAAGTGTTAATAACGCAGATGCGAGTAGGTAGTTACCAGTTTCGCCACCAGGTGGCTCGTTCGGGTCAGATAACATGGCGGGTATAGTAGAAAGTTCCCTTTAACTTAAATTACATTTGTTTTAGTGGTTCAATTTTTATATAACCCTTATGTATCTAATAGTTATGCAAATTAAAATGTGTCCAGTAAAAGAAAATGTTATCTGTCCAATACACGAAAAGATATATCATTTTTTGTGATTTTGTAACATGGGGTCTATGAGGAATCAACCCGAGCTAGAAGTCACATTTTCAAAAAAAATTAAATTTTCAAAGTTGATAAACTTTTGAATATTTAATGACGTAAATCAAAATTATTTGTATTGCATCTAGTCTATTACATAGAGGTCTTTATTGGAGAGGTGTTTGATGAGGCAATAATTAGGGATGTGTTTGCTAGTAACTGAAGAGGTGTTTATTTTGATGAAGTATTAATTGGAGAGGTGTTTACTTGAGAGGTGTTTATTTTGTTGAGGGGTTATTAGAGAGTTGTGTCCTGGAAAGGGGTTCATTTTCATGAGACGTTAATAAGATTATCCTGTGTATTATGTAAATATTGTCATTTGGTTGAAAGACGAAGTTCATTGTCCAAACTGTCCACTTTGTTTTTTTGTGAATTAAACTAATAGAAATTCAAAACAGTCATGTCAGCAAATGGAAATAAGATGGAATATGTTAGAATATGATCCTTATATCATGCAACATATATTGGCATTTATATTATCTCATGCATACACATCATTATAAACCTTGTTACCTGGAATTTTTTGCTGTAAGCATAGAATATGCAGAAATCAATTTATCAACAAAGAATAATGAAGGGACTTTTTACAAAAGCAGGCACAGAGCAGTAAAACTTTATAATATTGAGACTTGCGCCCACATATCACATTATATATATATATATATATATATCAGGGTACATTAGCATGGAATTCAATGTAAGTTACCATATTCTCTCCAATAAACACAGTGTGTTCACCAAATTCTCCTGAAGGAGATGTCTCAAATCACAAAATCTCTGGGGATTCGTGAAAAAAATATATATGTGCGATAATAGGGTGTTTCATGATTTCCTCTTTGAAACTAGACTCACTTCAACTAGATAACATAATATCATACCTCAATGTTTTCCTCATGCATTTATCGATCTGCTGAAAGTGTTTCACATATATGCATCAATATTGATGTTAAACATCCACTCCAACTGCTCCGAGCAGGCGCCATTTTGGAAATTGACGCTGATACCCGAGTCAAAATTTAAAGGCTTCTTGTATCCAAATCGTCGTCATATTCGGTGAAAATATGTTTTATATCCATAGAGTACGACTATGCGTTTTTTAAAGGATTTAATAATTGTTTGTGGGAAAAGGCAGAAGAAATATTATAAATCTGAACTCCCATGATGCACTCCTGGCACTGCCAGTATTTAGTAATAGCAACAGGTCAGAATTGACGTTCATTATAGCTTTTAACTCATCACTTTAAGGTAATCATGAACGTAGTTATAATTCCTAAGATTCCGGGTGTGCGTTTATTGGAGTATGTGCGTCTATTAGAGATAATACGGTATATGTGATTATTATATCACATTAGTTTGATACAGAATGTGTTCCTGTTATCTTAACATTTACAAGGTATACTGTGTGATTTATGGCATATCAATAAATTCTCATAAAATGTCTAAAAAATCTTTCTATTATATTTTCACTTGAAAATGAACATGTTATGGACAGGTACCTAGGTATGAAATATTTATCACCTTTAGCATCATGTCTTATGAGGTGATGCGAATAAAAGTTATATATATATATATAATGGTTGATTCTGTATATCGTATTTATACTCAAGTGAGTATACCATATATTCACGAGTGACTGAAGGGAACGAGTGAATATATCAATTATACTCATGAGAGTATAACGATAAACAGAATCAACCATTATATGATCTTATTGTCCCACCATAATCTTTAATCAATAAAAGGTTAATCTAAATTCTGCAGTTGTATATCAAGTCGAAGAGTTGTATATGCTGCCCAGGAGTTGTATACGCTATCCAGGAGTTGGATATCATTCTCAAGAGTTGTACATGATGAGTGTTGGTTTTATATTGCAGTTATACAATGCTATTATACAATCATATAAAGCACTTAGGGTGGGATAAATTCATTTATCCCATACTTGGACGTGTTACGGGTACATAAAGCCGGTTTGTAAAAACTTATATTTTCATCAGCGGGCAGATATAGCTTTACGTCCCGCTTCGAGCGGGCAGATATAGTATATCTGCCCGCTACGTCATAATCGCCGCTCGCATATCTGTTCATAATTTGTAACGTTCGCGTAATGACTGTAAACTACAATGGAGAAAACACAGACAATCGGGATCTGTTTGATGGTTTAAAAAAGGGAAAGAGCATCCACTTAATCAATCAAAAATGCGAGAAAATAAATGTGGGAATATTTGAGAGAACAGGAAAATCCACCCACGGCCAGGAAAACAAAACTGGACATGAATATTCTAAAATATTTCCACGATTGAACAATGTGAACCAGATGACCAAGATTGGTATGGGATAAACATATTATCCTATAGTCGGTTCTGGATATTGGGATTATCCCTTGGCCAATATAATATATTTTCCCTCGGGACCTGCGGCCCTCGGGCAAATATATTATATTTGCCTCGGGGTAATCCCAATATCCTGAACCTCATATAGGATAATCTCTATTTATATCTCAGTTAATGTACAGTAAAACTTCATGAAAAAGACCTTAGACCAGACATAAATTATTTTTACCTATTCAAAATCATAGCACTTTGCAATATAGTAGTCCAAAGGGCGGGGGGGGTCAAGTAAATGACCTCATCTGAACTCAACTGCAAATGAGTTAAATCAATGACGTAAATGATTGAAAGATTTGAAGAATTAGTAAAGTCAGCATAGGAATATTTTGAATTAACTGCAATAAAAAGGATTATATTTGCCCACTGCACTAATTATTTAAAATCAAATATGAAATATGGACGGGGCACTTTCATTCCGAATATTACAGTCGAAATGTTGAGACATGCGCAGACCTCTATTTAGTGATATTTTCATTTCAAATATGGCGGCCAATCCGATGTCTGACGACCCTTACAAACAATCTATGCAGTTTGCATTTTTACCTCCTGTGAAATAACAAGTGGAATTTAGTCGTTGTTTTGTGTTTTATTATCATTCTGCATCGTAATTCTATGTGATGTGGTGTTGAAATGTCAGCAGAAATACATATCCATACGATAATCGAGTGAATCAGATAACAGATTTTTCGAAAACCCGTCTCGTGCTAAGAGTGTAAAAACTTGTATTAACATGCTCAAAAGTGCCAATGGGCACATCAATGTCAAGCTAAATCAATGTTGTGTCTAAAACAGGTACCTGATCTACTCAAAACAGCTTGTCATTCACGTATACACGCTTAGCAAACACGGCGAAATGATCTGAATCTTGGAATTTCGTTTGAGAGCTAGTAATGTTTGCTCCGGTCTTCGTCATAAGTGTCATCAGACTTCACGCATGCTCGGGAGAAAAACCATCAACCAATAACGTTTTATAAATCAATTTTGCGCATGCGCCTTACAACGGCAAAGAAATTCCTATTTATAAACGAACCAATTTGAGATAACCCGATATCAGTCGGAGAAATCTGACGATCTACGAAACTCACTTCAAAAAATCAAATGCGGACTGACGGCGTATTCTACTATGTTTGGATCTAAGATTTTCAGTATAGATAAAGTCTTTTATGATCTTTCGAATGAGGTAAGTCTCTAGTTCGAAAGACAATCGTATCAACTTGAACAAAAGTTGAGTTTTGACGAAAAATTTTAACATGCGCAGAAGTCCCATTTTCGTTGTACCATATTGACTGATTATATTATTTAATTTAATCAATATTTGACATAACTATTGTTTATTAAGACTGAAATTTTTTTTCGTGACATTTGTTTAAAATGAGATCTGCCATTTTTGTTAAATTTCATGAAATTCATCAATTTTGACATCAAATTTTGACCCAATGTATTGGAGATATAACATTGAAATGCTGCGGACTTTATAGGGAATAGAATCAAGATACAGATTTATTTTCTTTATTGGGATTTCTTTAGTTCCACGCTTAGAAAATAATCGTTCAAACGAAAACCACTGGTCCTTAACCTTTTTTTGAGGAGTATAATATGAAAATCTAGAACTAATTAGTTTTTTGGCATTCTGGGTAAATGTTAATGCTGCCATTTTGGATTTTCTGTAATTAAATCTAGTCTGTAAAGTCTTGTCTTTGGGTTTTCAGGTTAACCGTTTGAGGGATCAATTTTAAATTTTCAGGGACGATTCTTAGTATGAGAATCTTGGAACTGATTAGTTTTTCCGCATTCTGGGTAAATTTTAAGGTGGCCATTTTGGATTTTCCATCCTGAAATCCTCTCTGTAAAGTCTTGTTTACACGTTTCCTGGCAAACCAGTTGACAGATTGATTTCAAATTTCCAGGAATGATTCTTTAAAATCATGTCTTTGAAACTGATTAGTGTTAGGCATTCAGGATGAAAAATTTGCAGTATATAGTATTGGTGGGGACATGTTGTACACATTTGTGTTCTTGTTTCACTAAGGAGTGTTCTTGGAGGCTTAAATTTATACAAGTATATGTAATATTGGCTTTTGAACTTTCTAATCAATTTTCAAAACTATAAACCATTTTTAAGTAAGGAACATATAGATGATATATGACATGATGAGATCAGCTGACTGTACCTTAATACAATGTATGCAATTTCTCTAGATTAAATTAGACAGAACTTCTCCACACAGACCCTCTAGTGGCTTAATGGATCTCTTGATATTAACATTAAATGTCACATTGTTTTCCAGTAATTGTCTATGGCTCACTACCTTCATATCTAGTTAGTTTTACATCATTTGTGTAATGAGATAACTTGCACATAGAATTTTCATTATGATACTTTTGATCCCATAACCAGTGATTTTAAAGAACTAAATGAATTAAAATGTTTTGATCAATAGTGTCAGCTGCAAGAGTACTTATATGAGACTTAGAATGTGGATTCTGGTTCTTTAAACATTATAAATGTTGATTGGGAAAGGTGAATGCTATCATTGGGCAGGATGTTATAAATTGACTACCAAAACCTATTACGATGATAAAAAAGGAAAATATTTGATGGGTGCTCTATGTGGTGATTTTAAAAATATGTTGCAAGTTTTTGATACATGAACCAGTCTCATCAGATTGCCTGCATGCAATTCTAGTTAGGACTTAACTACCTGAATTTCCATAGAGAATCACTCAGATTGGCAGTATTTACATGTTTTCATCTCTTTCTGTTATTGTGTCAAGTTAATTTCATGCTGATCTAGCATCAAGTCATAAAGAAGTAAAACAAGAACAAATGAAGCATTACTTTATGTCTTACTCTATAAACCTGCAATGGCAATGAACCCATGGTTAGAGGCTGTGCCGTCCCTTCTAATTATCCTATTAAATGAAGTTTGTAGGGATATAGAGAAGCTGTCTCTCAATTTGTTTGTCTGTCCGTCTTCCGTCTGTTCATTCGTGTGTCTGGGTGATAACTCAAAAACTGATTGACGGATTTGGTTCAAAGGAGTGGTATTGATATGGTGAAGTTTTTGAATACGCGTTTCTCTTAAACCAGTCATCAAAAGATTCTGAAAATTTTACACATCGTCAATTTAATGGTCATCTTTTGGATGGTAACATTATAATTTGAAATATATATATACTTTTCTCTATATTGTTTTAGAAAACACATCAGACACTTCATTTGTTCTTGGTATCATATGTTCAGAATGAAATGAAACATATATCCGAACCTCATTGGAGCAAAACGACATAAACACAACGTGTTTAGGTCTCTCAATATTGTAATTGTAGTTTGGTTGATTTTAAAAAAGTATCTTGTTCATGAAATAATGTATTGCATGCAGTAAAGGATGTAATCAAAATGTTGAATTTCTGTTTGAAGCTGTGAAAAATTAACATTTTGTGAAAATTTGGTATTTTTCAAAAATTTTGAAATGACTCACATTTTGCCAGTATTACTCAAATCTCTAAGTAAAAGAATGAATGCCACAAACTGTGCAATTTCATAAACCAAATCCAATTGGATATTTTTCTACAGTATATTACCCTTTGCATTCGTTTGACTTCACTTCTTAAAAGAGAGCTTCCTCTTCACTCTTTCAAACTAAAATAAACCTGTGAACTCACCATGCGCCAATCAGTGTTTGTCGGCCAAATTTGACCGACGTTCTATATATGGTCATTCCTTCTGACGTCATCGTTGAGCCCGGAATTGACCAATAACATGCGCATATTTAATTACCACGCATTTGGCGTATGTTTCTTCAAGCTCCCTGATTGATGAAAGAAAGGTCAGCGCGTAGGTCAGAAGTGATTTGTTACCCAAACTGTCATCGGTACCCGTCGTGGGGGCGGGGCTACTAAACTGTAATATGGTCTCTACTAGGCAGAGTGTAGTTTAACTAGACTCTGCGCGCAGGGTAACAGTATATCAAAATGTGCTACAAAACCTTGTGTTAGGTACGAAAATGTGCATGTACTTGTACATCATTCAGGGCAGATTGAATAATTAGCATATATTCTTTTAAAATGAGTAACTATTACACTGAACAAAGTTAGATCTTAATTGTCTATTGAATATACTTTATTCCTGTTTTTGAGGAACTCTCCATACTCTGCCTTGCTATCTGTCTAGAGGTATTGACAACTAGGCAATTAATGTACCCAGTTATGCAAGTACAGGCAGTATGTCTAGTGAAACTATTTCAGAGATCTTGAGGAACAATTTCAATAATTTGATTTCAAATGAACACATTGAGCATGTTAATTAGAGAAAAGCAAATATAACTCAAGATGCTCTTTATTTCCAATATCCAAGTATTTAGGGCCAGACCATTCATTCTTGCCATCTTCATCCAAAAATAATTCAAACCCAAAATATTTTTTCTTAAGTCCATTCCAAAAACTTAGTTGTTTGCCTCTTAGATCTGTGTCTGCTTTTCTCAGGTAGCCTGTATTAATACATCTTGAACGTAAAATGTGTAGATATTAGCACAGCATAGAGCACTTTTTAATAATCAGTGAGATAACTGAACTACCCTGATGACCAGGGCAAGAGGCTAATAGAAGCAAAATCAAAGTGTTGAGGGTATATACCAGAAGCTAATATAAATTGAGATATTCACTGATTAATCCTATAATTTATATAACTGCCTCTGGGATATGAGTGTCAGTTGCAGTTAAAATGATGCAATCAATAATATTAGCAGGAAAAGAACACTACAATTATGAATATACTAAACAGGAGTACACATCAAAGAAAATAGTTGAAAACTCAACTTTCCTGTTCAGTATTGAAAATTTGCTGGGATTATAAAAAATGCTATGTACTGCATATATCATCACATGGAAAGAATAATCAAGAGGATTTGGGATGTTACAACTAAAGTGGCACTTGGGCAATACTAATTACATTTATATTCTGGAAATTAAGAGGATATATTTACCAAAACTATAATTGTATTAAATTTCTTCTGAAACAGTATTAATGATGATGTGATATAAAATGACATGGCTACTCGGCATATATTCACATCAGCCCCATCTGGATTTTCCTTTGGATGTATCTTTCAATTATGCCTTAGAGGGGAGCAGGATGATAAGGAAAATGCCCCTAGGGAACCTCAAAGAATTGATGCTACCGAAACATTAAAACTGAAGGAAATTGACAATCAAGATAATAATTCAGAAAAATATAACAAAGATAATAAAACCATATCAAATGAAATTAAAGATCAAGATGAAAATGATGAGAATGATGAACATTGTCAAGATGTGGAAGTTGCAAAGGAAGATGATACAAGCAGCAATAAAAGACAAAAAAGAAACATCAAACATGTAAAGAGTAACGGTATGTGCAATACATTATTATTATTCTGTTAAATATGATTGATGCTTTTATTTTCTCTATCAGGCAGTAAAAGATATTTGCTGGTGTAGCAGTAGGTTAAAGGTGTTTTTAAAATCAATGATTAGATGTAACACTAAGGATTTTATTACAAGATACAGGCAGATGATTAGAGTCTCAAAAATATTACTATACTTAATGATGTTACTCAGTAGCTCTGATGAAGTGATTCAGCCCACTTAGTGTCTTTGTGTGAGGGATTATATTAATCTAGGGAATCATCATTTGAAATGTCATTGTTACAATGAGCAAAATTTTCAGGAAATATATATATAATCAAAAGGCACAAGAGACAACATTTTAGAAACATCTATAAATATAAAAAACATAAAAAAAGCTAAAGAAGGAGTATAGGATTGGGAGTCTTGATATAAAATAATATTTTTAGAATCATACACACAGCAAAACAGCACATAACCAGCATTTTTCTTAGTAGCATGTGCTTTGTTCTACATTTTATGTATCCTCTTTGGGGATTATGATTGATTTTCTTTACAACCTATAGAGTATTCCTGACATTGTAAATCAATAAGGATGTACAATGCAATAATATTTTATTTAGACTGCCTAAGGTCAAATAACTCTTTACATAAACATAAATATATACAGTATGCTTGAACCAGAACTGGCAATTTTAATATCACTGGGGTGTGATAATAATTCTCTGTTTTTATTTCTGAACCCTGAGCTGTGAAGCATGTTGATTCATGATACTTGAACCAACTAGGAGTCTAATGATACACAATTTTGAATTTCAATACAAGCAATGGTGTTTATCTCACTATATGTAGAGACACAAGAAGAAATTCCCATAGTAGTCCATTATAATGCCACATCAAAGACCCCTTTTTGAGCATCTACTCTCGAGATAGAGTTTCAATTCCTCTCAACTTCACATAGATGTTCATGTTAAACTCCTCTGAGACTAAATTTTTGACCTAAAAGCCAACATTGAGATACAGAAACCTATTTCACCACTTCATAAATCCATATAATCAATAATCATCCAGGTTAAAAGGCTACACTCTTCAACAATTTTGCTGTTTTTCCTCTCAGATTGGCCAGTTTCCATGGTTGGTGTTCAAAGCTAAAATTGGTTGTTCTTCACATACCTACCCAAATTATTTAGAGTGGTAGTATGAATGCATGTTGTGTGTCTGAGAAATATCTGGGTAATCTCCAACATTTGAAAGTAACAGTTGCCTGAATGTGAATATGAATCACTTTTCACTATTGGTAATGGACTTGGAAAACTGGTAACCTATTTGACAATGGATTGATTTGCCAATCTGGTAAATTGCAGCAATCCTGTTTGCAACATCAATTCACACACATACCTCTAATATGCTGAATTATGGGTGAATTCACTCTAAAATACTTAGTATGTAAATATTTTTAAAATATTAATATTTAGACAAATGTCCACTAATTAGACAACAGGGGAATACAGAATCCATTATTTTGAGATGTAATATAACTATTACCCAGGATTTAAAAGACAACTGTGGATTTAAAAGTCATCTGTTGATTGGTCAGACTTGATCAGGTGACCAATACAAAGGTTAATGGATGAAATCTCTACTGGTCTAAGTGGATACAGGTCTAAGGATTATTGGAAAGCAATAATTTGATTATCATATTTGAAGATTATACCTATGATTGGAACTTATTCTGGGAATATTTCATCAAGTGACATTCTCATTAGGTATCCATTTGACAAGTAAAAATACAGAGCAACATGTATATTTCATTAAAACCTTTGGTTTTATAGCAGTCACAGTGGTCTTCAATGAATGATTAATATTATGAAAACTACCAACAGTTACATATATTGTGATAGATGACATTAAGGGATATTCAGCCAAAAATTAGGATATTGTGTTATTTTCACCAATTACGATTAAGGGATCTGATTGCTCAATATAACATGTTGAAGAATAATTCATCAGATTCTGTACAAAGAATACAGATTTGAACCATGGAATCAGTGCCGCTTAGTTGATTTAGTACATGTAGCAGATTGGGTGAATGTTTTAATGATACAGAGTGATTACAAAAATGATGCTCCCAAAATAATGTGATGATATAAATGATATGATATGCAGTATATCATTCTGATCCTCATAGCATCTTTCTGTTTCATCTGAAACATCTCAGGTCTGAGAAGAAATGATTTGCCATGGTTTATCATGATGACAGTATATGGCGAATTCTGGCTTGAGTTTCAAGTGCATATAGCATAGTCCAATCGCTGCTAATTGTTACTTTAGATTTATATATGCCTCTCGGGAGGGTAGGCCATGACCTGATATTATGTAGAGTATACATTTATGGAAGCACTCCAACGCATGCAATCTAAATGTCTAAGATGACGAGAACAATATATGGAATATCATATTAAAACAATTATTAAATTACAATACATATGTTTGAGTCAATCAAAGCTGTTGAATAAAAACTTCTTTAGAAAGGTGTAGTTCTTCAGTCATACTAGTGATATATCATAATAAAGCTTGTTGATGATATATGGTGGAAGAAATACTTGTACATGGAATAGTGTGGTGATATATCATGATAAAGCTTAGATTGTTAACAACACATTTCAGGGAAAACATATTGAGGAAGATAATTAAACTACATGTGCAATGATTAGACCATCATGGTGATATATATCATAATAAAGTTAGATTATGGATAACATCTTTTAGAGACAACATTTTATGGATAAAAAACTACTAATGAGAATGGTGATATATCAGAATAAAGCTAGATTGTTCACATAAAATTAAAAAAGGGTAGATGGTACAATGAAGTTATGACCACATTCTATATTGGACTGGAGGACTGCCTCTATTTAACCAGGATAAACAAAATCTCAACTAGAGTGAAAACTTTAATCAAGGAAGCAGGTATAATCATTTTGGGTTGCGACTTATTTCATGGACCTCAATCCCAACGATGCTTTCATTTTTTTTATGTTTTAATCTGAATAAATGATAAGCCATTCAATATGATGAAATTCTATACTTGTTGGACAGAATGTCAGTACAAATGCACTCACTTTCGGCTCATGCTTTATATGACATTCTGTCTAACTCATGCTGAATTTCACCATTAGTCTATATTGAATGGGCCATCATTATTTGTTCTTTAAACACTAAGCACTGATATCAAGGGCAAACAGGTTCAAAATTTGTCATACTGGGTCTACTTTAACTAAAGGTGCAAGTTCATTTAATAACGCAGATGCGAGTAGGTAGTTACCAGTTTCACCACCAGGTGGCTCGTTCGGGTCAGATAGCATGGCGGGTATAGTAGAAAGTTCCCTTTAACTTAAATTACATCTGTTTTTGTGGTTAAATTTTCATATAACCCTTATGTTTCTAATAGTTATGCAAATCAAAATATGTCCAGTAAATGAAAATGTTATGTGACCAATACACACTGGGGGGTATCGTGATGCAACAACACCGTGTTGTTGCATCAAGATGGCCAGACTTCCGGTGATAGATTTTCGTACGATGTTTTGTTTTCCCAATTTACACCCATTTCTAGGACGAGTTGCTCAATAATCATACACATGCAGTTAGCACATGATCTATATTTTAAAAAACTGTCATTGGTATACATGTAGCATCATCAAGAAGCGATAAATTCGTGGTTTTAATTCCTCACTATTGATGCAACAACACCACTCTGTTTCTTATCGATGATGCAACAACACCAATGTGCTGATGCAAAAACGCCAATATAATGTACGTATCATTGAACAACAAGAGAAACTGTTTTATGTTCTGTTTACAGGTGTAGGTCGGGACATGAATAAAACGCGTGAGTCAGTGGTCCATGAACGAAACGTATTTTGTTTGGTTTCTTTGTCTATATCAAAGTTAAAAGGATATACAAGGCAAACTAAATAAAGTATAGAATCCCCGGGAGGCAATCTCATTGATATTGTATCTGAAAAGTAAAGATTATACATTTTCTAAATTAAATGCCCTTGATTTACCGTATGTAAATTGCTTACAAATAACTAATATAATTTTGGAAAGACAACAGATATCAGTCATTTTGTGTTGTTAGTACCTCAATTGAAATACTCAATTCTGATTGGTTGATGAGCGGGCAACAAAATGTATTGTTAGTACCTTAACTGAAATACTAGTACTCGATTCTGATTGGATGATTAGCGGTCAAAATTATGTACTGTTGACCGCTACTAGGTACTGTTGACCGCTACTTCTGAAAAAAAGTTTCATGACGTCACAAAAAAACATGGAAGACGGACATTTTGTAAATGTTGATGAAAATGACTTTACTAGGCGACAAGTATAGCAAAAATACAAATAGAAACTTAAAATTAACATTAATTCACTAACGAGTACGCCGTGATGTGCCAAATACAGAGTTAAGCTTCTTGCACTGTCTCCATATTTTCTAAAAAAAATATTGCTAACGTGGTTCGGAGAAAAGGTTCGTCGTTCGTCGTCTATATGTGTATTATTAGTTTACTCGGACTAACAAAACAATTGTAGACCTCTCCATTCGATCAACCGTCAAAATCATATACCTCGACTGTAAACCTTGAAACTACTGTTGACCTCGACCTTCGGTCTCTGTCAACAGTATTTTTTCGGTTTACAGTCTCGGTATACAATTTTGCCGGTTGGCCTCTGGGGAGGTCAACAATTGTAAACTGTTGACCACTACTAGGTACTGTTGACCCCTATTTTTGAAAAATTGTTTTTTTTAATGTTGAAATTTTTTTAATTTTGAAAAAATAAGTTGTGTAAAAAATTACAAGTATTCGACGGTTTGGGGATTTTTTGCTAAAATATGATATCTTTACTTATCAAATATGTTCACGTGATATTCGATTATATATTCGTCCAATTATTATATTATTTGGACTAACAGAACAATTGTTAACCTCTCTTTTCGGTCAACTGGCAAAAGTGTCCTCGACATCTGGTCTTGATCAACAGTATTTTCAAGTTTCAAGGTTCACAGTATCGGTATACAGTTTTGCCAGTTGACCTCAAGAGGGGTCTACAATTGTACATTGTATATCCTTTGTTATCCCACCCAAAGTATGATGTCATATATCAAGTTGAAGAGTTGTATACGCTGCTCAGGAGTTTACGCTATCCAGGAGTTGTACATCGTTCTCAAGAGTTGTATAGGATGAGTGTTGGTTTAATGATATTGCAGTTATACAATGCTATTATATAAAAGTTATTTACTGAGAGGGACTCAATATTGGTTTTATTTCGAGAGACAATGTGATATTTCCCGAGGGCCCGGGATATCTGGGATAACTGTACCCCTATCAATTTACCTTTTTGGGCCCTAAATTTTATCACTTTTGTTTACCTTTTTACTCAGTCGGAGAGAAGGAATCCAAAGAGAGCAATAATTCTACATGTGCGTCGTGCAAGATTTCCATTAAACGTGTAACTAAATGGCCTCTCTAATAAAGTCAATTAGACGTTTTTACATGTTGGCTCTCCAAATTGTAGGAAATAAAGAATCATATCATATTATATCTTAGATGAAGCAATCATCCCATCAACATAAGCTCACGAATGTCACAGTTAAACTGTTTTAGTTATAATTTGATAAACAGTGGTAACGTACATCTACTAGTTTATCACTGTTCCACAGATGGATGACAGATAATATCATGATAATATCCAATAGCTCATCATGTTTACCGAGAACGAAAGATGTTTGTCCACCATTTTGAATGATACTAACTGGAGTCAGGGTCATCAAGCTATGGAACAGTGGTTTATGAAAATAGATTGGGTTACTAAAGCATGTCATGTTAAAGGCGATTGAACTATGTTATAGAATAACGTCCAGTACATTATAATATGTAAAAGTATAAATGTTTGAAAATATTGAATGCCTTGAGAAGAACGCAAATATGGGTAGGCTAATTGGTAACGGTATTGCAATAGTAGCATTTAAAAATCTGTTCCTCTCGAGATTTATGGTCTTCTGAAATTATAATATTAATTGGTGTTGCTGCATCATTGCTCAAATCTAGAGGAGTGTTGTTGCATCTTCGGGTTGGTGTTGTTGCATCAATAGTGAGGAACTAAAACCGTGAACTTATTGCTTCTTGGTGATGGTACATGTATACTAATGACAGTTTCTTTAAATATAGATCGTGCGCTAACTGCACGTGTATGGTTATTGAGCAACTCGTCCTAGAAATGGGTTTAATTGGGGAAACAAAATATCGTACGAAAATCTATCACCGGAAGTCTGGCCATCTTGATGCAACAACACGGTGTTGTTGCATCACGATACTCCCCAGTGAATACAAGAAGATATTTCACTTTTTGTGATTTTGTAACATGGGCTCTAATGGAGAATCAACCCGAGCTAGAAGTCACACTTTCAAAAATAATTAAATTTTCAAACTTGATAAATAATCTTCGAAACCATATTTCTAGATGTACTTTTACATGTAGATTTCAAATATAACATATTTTTTCTACTCGCATCTAGTATATTCTTTATTTCACGTAAGTCTTTTTCAACAAGGTATAAGTATATAGTAGTAGGATATAGAGTATGATGGGGAATAGTTTTTATATTTTACTCATTATGTAATTCATTGATAAAGGACATACCTTTAGATCTTGGAGATGTATCCTTAACCTTTAGCAGACCACCGGCGGCCGCGTCTGCCCATTCAAAACTACCGCCAGAATCCACCGGCAGATCCGGACGACACAAATCTAACTTTTGAAAACTTTACTTTTTCCCGCCGTTCTTATGATCCAATTAGATTGCCCGATTTATTCAGTCCTTAGTAAGTGACTTCCTGTTGACCTAGAAATGGCGATGTTTCGAAAAATATTTCTTAATTCAACAATTTAAACAGTGTTTAAGTCGTTTTTAGTGAACAAATCGTACAAAATGACGGCCAAATACGATCACAACGAAAATGTGGAGGAAATGGATTGCGATTTCGAGCTCTTTAGGCTCTTGGAAGCCGATAATGGTCATCGAAAATAGAAACTAGAATATTTTCTGAACTGAAAAGAAGAACATTTGATCGCTGCAAATTCAGTTTTGGATTCTGACCAGACGTTGAATCTCCCGAGGGGCGAAACGGCGGATTCCGGAGGAGTATTCATGGTATATTTATGCCCAGTCGTGTTTATGTACGAAAAAAAATCATGAGAACATTTTTCTCATGAGCCACGCTAGTGTATCTTCCCTTTGTGAAAATTTTATCCAGATTCATTCAGTAGTTATTGAGATATTAATTATTTAGTCCAGGCATATCATTTTTGAAAAATAAGTCAGATGCGTGGGATATATTTGCTGAAATAAGTCAGAGTGCAGAAGGTTAAAATCTTACATCTTATAGACAAAATGTTACATCCTAAGAGTATATTTTGAGGCTTAGAAAAAGTAAAAACTTAAATAATTGTTTGAAAAGAAACATTAATTCAAATTAATTCAGAATCTGTTGTTATTAACTTTTAAATAGTTCCTCTTCTGTATACTTGCAGGTAGTGCCTACTCCTATGAAGATGCTGATACATCCAGTGACTCGGATGATGAGGTGCTACAGCGCTACCAGGCACAGAATGTCAACAAGAAGAGGGGCAGTAAAGGTGTGACTCCCACCACCTCACTTGCCATTAACCAACCTACATGTAACAATCTTTTTCTCTAACATTTCTTCATGGACATTTAGGGACAAGCCAATAGAACTTGATAATGAATGGGTGGACTTCATTTGGACTTTCCTAGTTTGATAGGGGAGAAAGGGACTTAAATATGGTGCAATATTCACAGTCAGTATGAGTAGCATCATAGTTTGATAGGGGAGAAAGGGACTTAAATATGGTGCAGTTTTCACAGTCAGTATGACTAGCATCATAGTTTGATAGAGGAGAAAGGGACTTAAATATGGTGCAGTTCTCACAGTCAGTATGACTAGCATCCTAGTTTGATAGGGGAGAAAGGGACTTAAATATGGTGCAGTATTCACAGTCAGTATGACTAGCATCATAGTTTGATAGGGGAGAAAGGGACTTAAATATGGTGCAGTATTCACAGTCAGTATGACTAGCATCATAGTTTGATAGGGGAGATAGGGACTTAAATATGGTGCAGTTTTCACAGTCAGTATGACTAGCATCATAGTTTGATAGGGGAGAAAGGGACTTAAATATGGTGCAGTTTTCACAGTCAGTATGACTAGCATCATAGTTTGATAGGGGAGAAAGGGACTTAAATATGGTGCAGTATTCACAGTCAGTATGACTAGCATCATAGTTTGATAGGGGAGAAAGGGACTTAAATATGGTGCAGTATTCACAGTCAGTATGACTAGCATCATAGTTTGATAGGGGAGAAAGGGACTTAAATATGGTGCAGTATTCACAGTCAGTATGACTAGCATCATAGTTTGATAGGGGAGAAAGGGACTTAAATATGGTGCAGTTTTCACAGTCAGTATGACTAGCATCATAGTTTGATAGGGAAGAAAGGGACTTAAATATGGTGCAGTTTTCACAGTCAGTATGACTAGCATCATAGTTTGATAGGGGAGAAAGGGACTTAAATATGGTGCAGTATTCACAGTCAGTATGACTAGCATCATAGTTTGATAGGGGAGAAAGGGACTTAAATATGGTGCAGTTTTCATAGTCAGTATGACTAGCATCATAGTTTGATAGAGGAGAAAGGGACTTAAATATGGTGCAGTTTTCACAGTCAGTATGACTAGCATCATAGTTTGATAGGGGAGAAAGGGACTTAAATATGGTGCAGTATTCACAGTCAGTATGACTAGCATCATAGTTTGATAGGGGAGAAAGGGACTTAAATATGGTGCAGTTTTCACAGTCAGTATGACTAGCATCCTAGTTTGATAGGGGAGAAAGGGACTTAAATATGGTGCAGTATTCACAGTCAGTATGACTAGCATCATAGTTTGATAGGGGAGAAAGGGACTTAAATATGGTGCAGTTTTCACAGTCAGTATGACTAGCATCATAGTTTGATAGGGGAGAAAGGGACTTAAATATGGTGCAGTATTCACAGTCAGTATGACTAGCATCATAGTTTGATAGGGGAGAAAGGGACTTAAATATGGTGCAGTATTCACAGTCAGTATGACTAGCATCATAGTTTGATAGGGGAGAAAGGGACTTAAATATGGTGCAGTATTCACAGTCAGTATGACTAGCATCATAGTTTGATAGGGGAGAAAGGGACTTAAATATGGTGCAGTTTTCACAGTCAGTATGACTAGCATCATAGTTTGATAGGGAAGAAAGGGACTTAAATATGGTGCAGTTTTCACAGTCAGTATGACTAGCATCATAGTTTGATAGGGGAAAAAGGGACTTAAATATGGTGCAGTTTTCACAGTCAGTATGACTAGCATCATAGTTTGATAGCTGGTAACATGTTATGGATGTACCACGCCTACCCTGAAGTGTAGTTTGCTTGAGTCTTTCATTATTTTTCAGCAGTTCTTACCTCAAAAAATTCTTACATTTAATTCTTAAGTTCTCCTTAAGTCACAATTGATAACAAACATTTTCAATCTCAAATTGCAGACATGATCATTTTACTTTTGCCAATAGCCCTCTGTCTTAAATAACGACGATGGGGGAGGGGGGTTCGCTAATATTTGTTTAGTGAAAGAAATAAAAATATTACCATAATTAAATCTTAAATATTCAAAAGATCACATTTCAATCTACACTATGTATAAAAATCAAAATTGTTGGTGACAATCATAACCTCGAAATGAGCTGATGAACTTCATTCTCCCAACCGAGTATAGTCCTTTGACAAATTCAACACCAGAGAAATAGTAGGATCTGATTATGCTCATCTGTTTACTTCAGCTTATTACAAAACAAAATTTTTATATTTCCCTCCCCATTCTCTCAAATCTAAATTTCACTTTTCCGAAACGTTCACTCTTTAGACACGAGTCCTTGATTAACACTGCAGGGGTAGAAAGATAAAGTCCTTGGATTTTTTATTCTCAGAAAGTCTATTCTCAGGAAGTACAAGTCTAAATTATTGTCTCATTAAAGGTTTTATTGGTTTCTTTATTTCATCTTTATTATCTTTATCTCACTGGTTGGAAAATGTCATCCTGACATCATTACTCAACCTTCTGACCTACTAATGAAAATATACACAGATTTCTCTGCCTAACATGTCTTCATTCTTCACAATTACATGTACTTTTACAATTTATGTTCATTTCATAAAGTGAGACTGGCTTCATAAGTGCATTATATCAGTGTTGTGCTTAAAATATTTTGGACATTTTGTGACAAATATATCATACCTGACTATTTATATTTATTAGATAGTTTTTAAATGCATTCAAGCTAAAGCATTTTTATAAAACTTATATTCAGGGTCTTATGATGAATACATCTACAACAATCAAGCTTCAAGGATTATCTTTGAATTTTCAAATTTTCATAGTCAGACTGATGACAGAGTGGTTCTGTATTTCAGCTAGCAAGAGCCAAGAAGATGAGAGAGACCTCATATCCCTGGCAGAGAAGGGCCTAGATGCACAAGAGGGCAAGACACCATCAGAGGGTAAAGGTCAGTCACATTGACAACATTAACTGTATGACAACTGTATGTACGAGGGTTGATCATAAAGTTCTCATAATATCTCTCTAATTTCTTTATCTTTCAATAGTTTCTTTTGAACTTTTCACAGAATGTGCAGCATGGAATGTTTTATTAATCCAGCAAAAAATATTTAGAATAACAGAAACATTAAATAAGAAATGGTTGCCATAGTAACTTGAAACTAAGGCACCCAGGGCAAATAAAAAATTAGCTAGAATAGCCCCCATTAACCATGTTTAAATACATAATAAGTTGTCAAATAAGCTATCAAACACATTAAATTGTGAAATACTATGTGCTCTTGACTGTTTTAAACTATTATAATAATCATATGAATTGCATGATCTCATAATGGATGATTGTTATGCTTCATTAGAAGTGACTGTTAGACCCTATAACTGTTTTGTCAAATATCCAAATGGAAATTGATTTTGCCCCTTTAGTTCATTTTTATGAGCTCACATGTTGAGCTTTTGCAATCGCTCACTTGTCCGTCTGTCTGTCTGTCTGTCCGTCCGTCCGTCCGTCCGTCCGTCTGTCTGTCCGGGCAATAACTCAAATACCGTTGGCCCGATTTTGTTCATATTGTGTACACATATACTCTATGGGAGTAGAAGTTCTGCTTGAAAGCCGATTTTCAAAATGGCCGCTCATTTAAAAATGGCGGCCATTTTACTGCCGATTTTACTGTAATTTAGGTGCAATATGTAAAACTGTAATAGCAATATGTTTTAAATGTAAAAAAATTATATAGGACTTTGATAAAGCTAAAAATGTAGATATTAAAGAAGCACATGGCAGCCATCTTGAAAAATGGTGGCATTTACTCGTTATTTTACGATTTTTGCTGTAACTAAAGAAGTAGTGGATCGATTTTGTTCATATTTGGTATGTGAATACTATAAGCATGACTCACTGTCTAATGGCATTTTTGGTAGTTGGCTGCCATTTTGAAAAATGGCCGCCATTTTGAAAAATGGCCACCATTTTAACATATTTTACTATAACTCAAAAAGTAGTGGAGCGATTTTGTTCATATTCGGTATGTAAATACTATAAGCATGGCACACTGTCTAATGACACTTTTGGTAGAAGGCAGCCATTTTGAAAAATGGTCGCCATTTTAACTTATGTATTTATAACTCGAAAAGTAGTGGAGCGATTTTGTTCATATTTAGTATGTGAATACTATAAGCATGGTACCCTGTCTAATGACACTTTTGGTAGAAGGCAGCCATTTTGAAAAATGGGCGCCATTTAAACGTAATTTACTTGGCCTTTACTCGCTTTTTAACGATTTTTGCTGTAACTTGAAAAGTAGTGGAGTGATTTTGTTCATATTCGGTATGTGAATACTATAAGCATGGCACACTGTTTAATGACACTTTTGGTAGAAGGCGGCCATTTTGAAAAATGGCCACCATTTTTGGCTTTGGCTTTTACATGAATTTGAATATATCGTGCTATATTACTTGGACAGTATTTCAATGAAATGAGTTTTGGACTATATTGTCGGCCTCGGGGCTTATGTTTGTCTGTCTGTCTGTCTCTCTGGATGTCAGACAGTTTTCACCAAAACAGCTACAGCTATCACCTTCAGATTTTCATTGATAACTTTTGGGTACATTTACATGCGGATGTGGTTGACTCGATACTTATTTGGATTTTCTGACCTAAAATCTTGTCTGTAGTCCTGTCTACATATTTCCAGGCGCTAGGTGCACCATTTCATGGATCGATTTCAAATTTTCAGGGATAATTTTTCAAATTTTCAGGGATGATTTATTGTATGAAAATCTGGAAGATTTTCCTTTCTAAAATCTTGTCTGTGAAGTCTTGTCTACGACTTTTTCAGGCGAACTATTTTACGGATCAATTTAAATTTTCTCCTCCCTTTTCCCCTCCTACCCCCTTTTCCCTTCCCTCCCCTTTCCCCTCCCCATTTCCATCCCCTTTTCCCTTACACTTTCCTTCCCTTCCCTCCTCTTTCTTTCTCCTCCCCCTGATTGAGACCATTTGATGTTTTTTTCAAATTTTAAGGGATGATTCCTTTTCCCTCCCGTCCCCCTTTCCCTCCCCTTTTCCCTTCCCCTTTCCTTCCCTTCCCTCCCCTTTTCTCTTTCTTTCCCCTCCCCCTGATTGAGACCATTTGATGTTTTTTCAAATTTTCATTTCATTTGAAAATCTGGTACTAAGAAGTTTTTTATCGCACCCTCAGGTGCTATATTGTAATCAGTTTGCCGGGTTGTCTACAGGTTTCCAGCCAAACCGTTTGAGGGATTCATTTGAAATTCTCAGGGATGTTTCTACCTATGAAAGTTTAGAATTGATTAGTTTTTCGGCATTCTGGGTAAATGTTAAGGCGGCCATTTTGGATTTTCCGTCCTAAAATCTTGTCTGTCAAGGCTTGTCTACAAGTTTCCAGCCAAACCATTTAAGGGATTCATTTGAAATTTTCAGGGATGTTTCTACCTATGAAAGTTTAGAACTGATTAGTTTTTCGGCATTCTGGGTAAATGTTAAGGTGGCCATTTTGGATTTCCCATCCTAAAATCTTGTCTGTCAAGGCTTGTCTACAGGTTTCCAGCCAAACCGTTTGAGGGATTCATTTGAAATTCTCAGGGATGTTTCTACCTATAAAAGTTTAGAACTGATTAGTTTTTCGGCATTCTGGGAAAATGTTAAGGTGGCAATTTTGGATTTTCCGTCCTAAAAATCTTGTCTGTGAAGGCTTGTCACTACAGGTTTCCAGCCAAACCGTTTGAGGGATTCATTTGAAATTTTCAGGGATGTTTCTACCTATGAAAGTTTAGAACTGATTAGTTTTTTGGCATTCTGGGTAAATGTTAAGGCGGCCATTTTGGATTTTCCGTCCTAAAATCTTGTCTGTCAAGGCTTGTCTACAGGTTTCCAGCAAAACCGTTTGAGGGATTCATTTGAAATTCTCAGGGATGTTTCTACCTATAAAAGCTTAGAACTGATTAGTTTTTCGGCATTCTGGGAAAATGTTAAGGCGGCCATTTTGGATTTTCCGTCCTAAAAATCTTGTCTGTCAAGGATTGTCTACAGGTTTCCAGCCAAACTGTTTGAGGGATTCATTTGAAATTTTCAGGGATGTTTCAACCTATGAAAGTTTAGAACTGGTTAGTTTTTCGGCATTCTGGGTAAATGTTAAGGCAGCCATTTTGGATTTTCTGTCCTAAAATCTTGTCTGTCAAGGTTGTCTACAGGTTTCCAGCCAAACCGTTTGAGGGATTCATTTGAAATTCTCAGGGATGTTTCTACCTATAAAAGTTTAGAACTGATTAGTTTTTCGGCATTCTGGGTAAATGTTAAGGCGGCCATTTTGGATTTTCCATCCTAAAATCTTGTCTGTCAAGGTTGTCTACAGGTTTCCAGCCAAACCGTTTGAGGGATTCATTTGAAATTTTCAGGGATGTTTCTACCTATAAAAGTTTAGAACTGATTAGTTTTTCGGCTTTCTTGGTAAATGTTAAGGCGGCCATTTTGAATTTTCCATCCCGAAAAGTGTATTCTGTTCAAGGGTGCGATTCTGTTCACCGTGTGGCTTATTTGTCCTTCTAAGTGAATGTTAAGTTAGCCATTTTGGATTTTCTTTTCTAAAATCTTGTCTGTGAAGTCTTGTCCACGACTTTTTCAGGCGAACTATTTTACGGATCAATTTAAATTTTCTCCTCCCTTTTCCCCTCCTATCCCCCTCCTATTCCCTTTCCCTCCCATCCCCTTTTCCTGCCATCCCCCTTTCCCTTCTCCTTTCCTTTCCTTCCATCCCCTTTTCTCTTTTCCCTCCCCCTGATTGAGACCATTTGATGCTTTTTTTTATTAATTTTCAGTGATGATTCCTTTTCCCTCCCCTCCCCTTTCCCTCCCCCTTTCTCTTTCCCTTCCCCTTTCCTTCCCTTCCCTCCCATTTTCTCTTTACCCTCCCCCTGATTGAGACCATTTGATGTTTTTTCAAATTTTCGGGGATGATTCTTTCTATGAAAATCTAACAAATTAGGTTTTTGGCATTCTGGGTAAATGTTAAGGTGGCCATTTTCCTTCAACTGATTGGGGATGGGCATTAAGGATGAAAAATCTGTATAGGATCACATCATCCCACAGTGATTTATGGATCTAATTCTTAAAATTTTTACTTGGCTTTCAGTTTGTAAATTATTTCTATCTAAGGTGGAAGTTATCATTAGAGTTTAATAGACTAGTAGAAAAAGAGGACTGTTTTATTGTGTTATTCACTAGGAAGTGTCTTCATATGAAGTTTATTTAAATTGTTTGTAAGTGATACATGATAATCATTTTCATTTTAGTTACAGTTTGGAATACATTTTTGGAACAAATGAAAGGTACAAAGGCCCATCCCATTTGCTAATAGTATTTAACATGCATTGCCATTGATGTTAGTTAACACTACATGTGATATAGGCTAATAAACATGTACATTGTACTCCCTTTGGGTATAACATAGATTAACCTGTTTTAATATTTTAAGGTAACTCAACTTGCTAAATAGAATTGAATACCACCTCTTAGAAATTGATTTGGTTTACATGACGATTTGGATCAGGGTGTTTTGAAAATGCAAAAATTCTTAGCGTACTCCTAGTTTAAACAACAGTAATTTTCTAAACTTAAATGTAAATATTTTTTCTCTAAAAAATGTTGATTTGTATGATTTGTTGATTTTTTGAAATATAGGGTTATGATTTGCCTAGAAAATAAATTACTGAACTGACTCCAAATAAATGTTCTCTTACTCCAAAACTTGAATTCTGATCTGCCAAATCTAATATTCCATATTTATGAGCAACCGTGTAGTTAATTTGGGTTCTCCACTTATGTTTTTGTTTGATCTATCTAATATGTGCAAATCTTTCTTCATATGTTTCTCAATAACTTGCTTCTACATTCTACATCTTATTTGGACATATAAATATGTATATAACAATTTTACATCATTTGCCAAATCTATTTTTTAGGAAAAATATAATGTCTAGCTTTGTCACATTTTTGTGCTGCAGTTTGTCATGATTAACTTCATATTCTTATCCTAATTAATGGGACAATTAAATACAAATTGAACAGACTTCCATCTTTCCTTGAGTTTCACATATCTTGTGGTTTTATATTATTAGGATATTATTGCACTCATGAGATACCCTTGTTCAAATTTGTGTGGAGAAATATGTTAACAACTACCTCACAAGATGTAATCAGATTTGGATTGGATGGCTTTGTACAAGGTTGTTTTGTAAGCAGATCATTGTGAAAATTATGTTTTTGATATACCATTTATGATTAAAAGAATTGTCATTTCTAAGGACTTGTAGTCTGTTTCATTGACAAGGGTAGGTAGTTGGTCTAGTTGCAGCGTTGGATTCTCTCTGCACTGTACTGCAGACTGTTTAATATGCAACATGTACATTTGTATTCAGAAAATTGCTTGAACTGCTAAAATTAAAATAGAATCTTGGTTTACAATAACTCTGAATCGAACCTCCATATTTAATAGAAGATAAACTCCTAACATGGTATTATAGAGGGAAACTTTAACAATGTGTGTCATGCGAATTAATACATAATATGTGTGTGCCAAGGAATCAATTGAAAGCATCACTGCAATGAATGTTTATAGAAACATTTTTAGGTTCATCATCTTTTATTCAATAATTTGTTGGTAACATTGTCAAATGGATCACTTTAGTAGAATTATGCCACCACCAAAAAGCGGTGACATATTGCTATGGTCTCTATTTTTTGTGAAGGCGATCAGCGGATGGCAGTTGGTGATTGGTGGTTGGCGATCGGTGTCTGTAACAATTTTTTACAATTTCCAATAACTTGACAAATACTGTTTAGACTGACTTCAATTTTTTTTCAAAATCATCTACAAGTTTTCAGAAGTTCAAATCTGACTCCAGAATCAAGATTTGACCTTTGATGACATTTTCAAGGTCAAATAAAGGTTAAAAAGGTATTTTTCAACTTGCTTCAAATTGACCAATTTTTTTTCAAAATCATCTACACGTTCTCAAAAGTTCAAATCTGAATATAGATTTGACCTTCAATGATACTTTGAAGGCAAAAAAATTTGACCTTCAATGACTTTTTCAAGGTCAAAAAGGGTCTTTTTTCAACTTGCTTCTAATTGACCAATTTTTTTTCAAAATCATCTTCAAGTTCTCAGAAGTTCAAAACTGACTTTAGATTTGAGATTTCACCTTCGATGATCTTCTCAGGGTCAAAAAAGCTTGTTTCAAATTGACCATTTTTTCAACTTCATCTACATAACTCTCTGAAATTCAAATCTGACTTAAATAACGAAAATATATAATTTGACCTTGAATGTTTTGAAAGATTATAGTATGTCATGTGATTCACCTTTCAGATGGCCCACATTCTAATGATGGTTATGCCCAGTCTGAACAAAGCACAGGGCCGTTTGATGAGACTTCTGTAGAGATCAGCGAACATGACGTAAGTGCCTCCCATCAATATATTCCCAAGCTTGCTGTGAACAAATGAGAATTAACAAGAAAATTATATTCAGATTGAAATGTTGAAATGGTATAATTTGGCAAGATGTCATCAAATATTTAGTACTAGTGAGTACCTTTGATGTTCAGGAATAAAATGTTTTTTATTATTTTCTCTGAAACACATATCATAATTATCCCATCGAACGAAGTTCAGAGGGATATAGGGAATGCCTCTGTCCATCCGTCTGTCCATCCGTCTGTCCCTCCGAAATCAAGACAAAGAAAGAAGGCAACGAATGAAAACACTAATGCAGCAACAACAAATGACGTCTGTCCATCTGTCCGTCCGTCCGGGCAATAACTCAAATACCGTTGGCCCGATTTTGGTCATATTTTGTACACATATACCCTATGGGGGTAGAAGTTCTACTCGAAAGTCAATTTTCAAAATGGCTGCTTATTTAAAAATGGCAGCCATTTAAGTGCCAATTTTGCAATTGTTTAAGTGCAATATGTAAAACTGAAATAGCAATATGTTTTAAATGTAAAAAAATTATAAAGGACATTAATAAAGTCAGAAACATAGATATTAAAGAAGCACATGGCAGCCATCTTGAAAAATGGCAGCATTTACTTGTTATCTTACGATTTTTGCCGTAACTTTGAAAGTAGTGGAGCGATTTTGTTCATATTTGGTATGTGAATGCTGTAAGCATGGCACACTTTCTAATGACACTTTTGGTCTTTTGGTAGAAGGTGGCCATTTTGAAAAATGCCGGCAATTTTTTGCTATATACTTTGTTTGTAAAAAATGCCAGCCATGGCTGTTTGATGGGATTTGCTACGCTTTGGCGTTGCTGTTGTCTAGTTAGGGTCTAAAATGATATATACTATTCAGACTTGCTAGCACATGATGTAGTCCGTACAATCTACAGGACTTTCATGTCATAGTTATTAATGATTTCTCATCTCAATCCCTACCCCAGTTTGATTTTTTCTTTAATCAATAGGAAATATGACGTGAAGTATTGTTGTATATCATTTTTCAAATTTTAGATGTATAATGCAATATATTATTGATGTGTGTACTGTAAAACATGTTCAAATTTGCTCAAATTAGCCATGCAATTGGTAAACTAAATCAGCAAATGAATATATGACATTAGTATCAAACAACAGATATCAAGATGCAAAATACTAAAAAATTCTGAATTCAAGAATTGTATGCTTTTTTGAACATGTTTTTCTATATGTATATTTAGAATAACATGTGTAAGTTATAAACAGGCTTGAAACTATTTTCATCAATATTTTTTGAACAAAATGTCATAAACATATACCAAACATATTTCTACTTTAAACTTGCAACATTTTACAGTACTTCTCTAAGGTAAAACTATAATAAGAGATCTAGCTAACAACACTTAATATAGTTTTATACAGCTGTGTATACCGTTATGTAACATTATTGTTAAGTTGAAATATATTTATTATTGTATATGAATTATTTTCGTGTTGCATGGCATTTTATAATTTACCAAATTATTGTTTTGCCAACATTATAATCAGCTCTTGGTAGGATCAGAGGTTTGTTAGGAAAATATTTATATTTTTTTGAAAATTAGAAAGTTACTATCTAAAGAGAAATGAAGTATTATAGAATGTAGGCTCTCAACCTTATAGTTCTGTTTAAGAATTTGGTTAATTTGGTTTAATGATTCTTCACTATGCATATATTTCTTATTATCCCATCGAACGAAATTCGGAGGGATATAGGGAACGCCAGATCAACATAAGAACATCAGTAAGGGGAAGGAGAGAGTTTTCCGGCCGGATCAAAACGTTTAACCCACCTACGCGCAGTCTCAAGTCTGTGGACCCTGAAGAAAGATAACTAACATCACAATCAAATCAAGACAAAGAAAGAAGAAAATGAATGAAGAAACTAATGCAGCAACAACAAATGACGTCCGTACATACGTCCATCCGTCCGTCTGTCTGTCTGTCCATCTGTCTAGGCAATAACTCAAATACTGTTGGCTCGATTTTGTTCATATTTTGTACACATATATCCAATGGGGATGGAAGTTCTGCTTGAAAGCCGATTTTCAAAATGGCCACTCATTTAAAAATGGTGGCTATTTTAGTGCGGATTTTACAGTAATTTAGGTACTGCATGTAAAACATGTTTTAAATGTAAAAAAGTTATATAGGACATTGATTAAGCTAGAAATGTAAATATAGAAGAAATACATGGCAGCCATCTTGAAAAATGGCTGCCCTTGCACGTTATTTTACGATTTTTGCTGTAACTTGAAAAGTAGTGGAGCGATTTTGTTCATATTTGGTATGTAAATACTTTAAGCATGGTACAATGTCTAATGACGTTTTGGGTAGTAAAATGGCCGCCATTTTTACGTGTGTCATTTTACATTTTTTACTAAAACTCAAAAAGTGGTGGAGCCATTTTATTCATATTTTATATGTGAATACTATAAGCATGGCACACTGTCTAATGACACTTTGCGTAGTAGGTGGCCATTTTTACATTTTTTTTACTATAACTTGAAAGTAGTGGAGCGATTTTGTTCATATTTGATATGTGAATACGTTAAGCATGGCACAATGATTGCATACTGACTCTTATGACATTTTGGGTAGTAGGCGGCCATTTTGAAAAATGGCCACCATTTACATGTACGTGTGTGATTTCTTAACAATTTTATGTGTGGCAACTTAAAAGCGTATTACTTCTTCTGATGACAACTTGGCTAGTGAGCAACCAGTTTTAAATGGTTGCCTTTCTTATGTGTGTTATTTTATGATATTTGCTATATATTTCCTTTGTAAAAATGCCAGCCATTTCTGTTCGATGGGATTCTCTACTCTTTGGCGTTGCCGTTGTTCTGGTTGTATTTACCGGGCGTTCAATAAGTACTGATGAAAATGATGTAACTTTTTATCGCACCCTCAGGTGCTATATTGTAATCAGTTTGCCGGGCGGGCGGTTGCGCGGGCGGTTGGTCGAGCGGGCGGTTGGTCGGGCGGTTGGGCGGGTGGTTGGGCAGGTGGGCGTCCCGAATAATCTTGTCTACAGGTTTCCAGCCAAACTGTTTGAGGGATTCATTTGAAATTCTCAGGGATGTTTCTACCTATGAAAGTTTAGAACTGATTAGTTTTTCAGCATTCTGGGTAAATGTTAAGGCGGCCATTTTGGATTTTCCGTCCTAAAATCTTGTCTGTCAAGGCTTGTCTACAGGTTTCCAGCCAAACCGTTAGAGGGATTCATTTGAAATTCTCAGGGATGTTTCTACCTATGAAAGTTTAGAACTGATTAGTTTTTCGGCATTCTGGGTAAATGTTAAAGGCGGCCATTTTGGATTTTCCGTCCTAAAATCTTGTCTGTCAAGGCTTGTCTACAGGTTTCCAGCCAAACCGTTTGAGGGATTCATTTGAAATTTTCAGGGATGTTTCTTCCTATGAAAGTTTAGAACCGATTAGTTTTTTGGCATTCTAGGTAAATGTTAAAGGGTTCCGATTAGCATCCCGTATAAAAACAATATGGCGGCTCCAGGCGAATCAACTGGATCAGTCCATTTTTAAGAAATAAGGGGAGTTCTGTAAAATCCAGTTTATTGAAATTGTCTTTGGGATAGAGTAATCCGTTTATAACGATTTTGAAAACGTTATCCAAAGAGTGATTGCGTTCAAAGAATACATGTACAACAGCCAATATAAATCCTTGTATTAGAAACCGGTTTGTCTTGCTTTGTTTCATTTGTAGGATATTTCATATGCCAAGCTGTGTGCTATTACGTTATGGGGAAATTTAGATGCCAATTTTTCCTTATTATACACAAATAGAAGATCCTGAAACTTCACCCATAAATGTGGAATTGATTTGTCAAAATAAAAATCACCCTTTTATAAATGTGTGATGATCTATAATATACTTATGCTATATAACAGTTAGAGGTGTTGACACAACGAGCTCGAACCTGTGAACCCTTGAGTATTATTCCGGGATCGGGCCTTTTATACTAAACGGTGAGCAACACCAGAAACGAGCGTTCGATTTGCTTAACGATATGCGTCACCCTTTAAGGCGGCCATTTTGGATTTTCCGTCCCAAAATCTTGTCTGTCAAGGCTTGTCTACAGGTTTCTAGCCAAACCGTTTGAGGGATTCATTTGAAATTCTCAGGGATGTTTCTACCTATGAAAGTTTAGAACTGATGAGTTTATCGGCAGACTGTTAAGGTGGCCATTTTGAATTTTCCATCCCGAAAAGTGTATTCTGTTCAAGGGTGCGATTTTGTTCACTTTGTGGCTTATTTATTTTTCATATATCTTACTAATCTTTCTAATGTGCAATGTTGAGTATTATACTGATGTCCTGTGGAAGTTACAGGGCTGTTCTCCAACAGGAAGGTGGTGCTGGGTTGAGCTAAAGGTGGTTGCTCCTCAGACAATTGCTTGCGCCCAAACCTGTCACATATTAATGTCATCTCTAAATCATTATGAGTTACATGGTGTGTATTAATCTGACTAGGGGAAGTTACAGCTTTTGGTCACCCCTGTCTGGGTTCATCTTCAACTGACTTTCTCCCTCCTTGAAATAGCGGTTCCAACGATATATGCCAGGGTTAGATATAGTATCCTTTCCAAAAGCTTGATGAATGTCCTTTATTGTATCCTGTTTTGATTTTTCTCGGAGTATAGAGAACTTGGTGCTGCTTCTAATTTGATGCTGAATATAATTGATGTTCTGTTCAGCAGTCATGTTGTTGATGACAATTTCTGCTAAGTCTGTGTGATGTGATTTCTCCATGAAGTCATCTATCTTAAACTGCTCTGTGATGTCATTTCCACTTTACAATTTTCTCAATAGGTGTTACTATGGTTTCTTAGTACCAGTGTTTATCTGCCAATTGTCAAAATGGATTCAAAAATAAACTTTTGTGAAGACCTGAACCACGACGAACCACCTTAGGCTCCACCCAGTACCACCTTCCTGTTAAAGGGTGACGCATATCGTTTAGCAAATCGAACGCTCGTTTCTGGTGTTGCTCACCGTTTAGTATAAAAGGCCAGATCCCGGAATAATACTCAAGGGTTCACAGGCTCGAGGTCGTTGTGTCAACACCTCTAACTGTTATATAGCATAAGTATATTATAGATCGTCACGCATTTATAAAAGGGTGATTTTTATTTTGACAAATCAATTCCACATTTATGGGTGAAGTTTCAGGATCTTCTATTTGTGTATAATAAGGAAAAATTGACATCTAAATTTCCCCATAACGTAATAGCACACAGCTTGGCATATGAAATATTCTACAAATGAAACAAAGCAGTTCTAATACAAGGATTTATATTGGCTGTTGTACATATTCTTTGAACTCTATCACTCTATGGATAATGTTTTCAAAATCATTATAAATGGATTACTTTATCTCAAAGATAATTTAAACTGGATTTTACAGAACTCCCCTTATTTCTTAAAAATGGACTGATCCAGGAGCCGCCATATTTTTTTTATACGGGAAGCTTATCGAAACCCTTTAAAGTACATTCTTGTAACTTTCACAGTTCATCAGTACAATACTCAACAATGGACAGTAGAAAAGTTAGTCAGAAATATATAAAATGAGAAAAGTTACAGCATTTTTATCAGTACTTATTGAATGCCCTGTATTTCATTAGTTTTAAAAATGCAATATTATATTTTTACTTTTTTTGTTACTTTCTGAATCTTCTCTGGTATATAATATCACTTATAAAATATTATTATATATTTGTTTTTTTAGGAGCTCATACTGTTGATTGATAGACCATGGTCTTCTATGGTCATATTGGTGATGAAAAAATGATATTTAGTTGACTCCATGTTGAAATCTATGAACTCTATCCTTATGTTTTATCTTCAGATATAAAAGTGCTTTCTTTTGGTAATTTTTGTTTCATTTTCAATAGAAACATTTTTGCATGCATGGTGCATTAAGTTCTGTACTTTACTTGCAAATCTAAGGCCCTGTTGGGATTATAAAATGCCTCAGAGGTGACAAACATATCTCATAATATCATGTAATAATTAATTTTTGTATACTCATAGAGATCTTTGTTGTATTGTATGTCAGAGCTTATCATAATGGAGTAATTAGTAAATACAGTTTTGAAGTTTTGAAAGAAATATTTGAGATGATGTTCTACTGAAACAATGACTAATTTTTTTTATTTATGTATTAAAATGATGAGATGAATGCACTTAATTATTTCAGGAGCATCTATTTGACACGAGTGACCTCTTGGATGAGCCACCATTGATCTCCAAATGTGGATTATTGGAAGTCACATTTTTGTATGACAAGGCACGTCAAAAACTTGGAGTTACAGTGATTGGAGCTCGGGATATTCCAGCAAAAGATAGGGGTGGTGCTAATAATACACAGGTAAGTTGTGGGGCAACCCCCCCCCTTATAATTTCAGAAATAAACAGTCATTCTAGGGTGTATTGATATCATTGGAAAGGTTATTCAATTCTCAGCATTTTGAGCTTACTAAAAACGAACTATATTCATGAACAAATTCATATTCTTAGAATATAGTGGTATGTCACATGCAGTATTTCAACAAAACTTTATAAATTCAAAATTCACAACTACAGTTATATATTGTATTTGAGAAGGAAACCTGGTTTAACCAGCTCTTAACTTTCCTCTTAGGGTGATAGAGTCACAATTTTTTCGCTAAACATGCCTTATTATCCCAACGAACAAAGTTTGGTAGGGATATAGTGAAGCCCTCCGTCCGTCAGTCAGTCCGTCCGTCCATCCGTCTGTCCGTCCGGAAGATAACTCAAATACTAGTTGACGGATTTTCTTCATATTTAGCGGAAAGATGTGTATTGATGAATAGTTTTACGCAAAAAAAATATTTTTCAAGATGGCCGCCGCTTTAAAAATGACGGGACTTTTTCGCAAAAATCATAAATTTTTCATTCTAAACCAAAGTAATTAATATTATTGTTTGAAATTTTGGTAGTATATTCACAACATTTATCTATTACACATATATTCCGTGTTTTTCATCCTGACCCCCAGGGGCCCTGTATGGGGGGTCAGGAAAACAGAGATTTTCGCTAATTTTTAGATCTTTCTGAAGTATAGCTTTATTATACTCAAATGAAAGGCAATTAAGAGTAGATTGCAAATATTGTATCTTTTTTCTGATTCGAGCCTCGTAAAATTCAAAATGGCCGTCTAATGTATGATTACGCAATAATTTTTCGATCCCTTCAAAGTATGGCTATATTATACTCATATTGAAGGAATTTTGGAGTAGATCACAATTATGGTATTATTTTTCAGATTTGTACCTCAGAAAATTCAAAATGGCTGCTTTGCAGGAATTCGCAATTCTAAAATCTAATTTTTTTCAATTTTAACCAAAATGATGAGTATAATTGATTGGAATTCAGTAATTGATATTTTGTTTGTTGGGATTTGCTACTCCGCGGAGTTGCCATTATCTAGTTCAATCTTAGGAAAAGCCTGAAAATTTCAGGTTAACAAAAGATCAACTATGAAAAAAATTATCAAAAAATCCCCCAACCTGTTAAGGGTTAAATAATACATATATCTCATATTAAAGGAATCCTATCCTTTATTTCAGGAATAAAGAATCTTGTATCATTCTATATTTGGAATATAATATTAACGCATGAGGGGATGTACTAATCCATGCATATAATGCACAAAGGCAAAGCCTGAGTGCATTATCAGAATGGTTTAGTACATGCACGAATGTTTTTATATCCAATGTACAAGAGAATCATGCAGTATTCAAACATGATGCTGGCCAATGATGAAGTAAAACATAACAAAAACATTATTGAAATTATGTATATGTCACTGAATCAAACATACCAAGTGTGTCAGTCTCACAAGTTCATCATCGAATCGGAATTTAACAGAAAACTTAGTTAGAAAATCATAGTATTGATTGAAATTAACACACCGATGATATGCCGTCACCCCTTTTTTAAGAATAGGCCTGCTCAACCCCTGCGTGTATCAAAAATGATATGCACAGCAAAATCATTTTTCATGCATACAGTGTATATCAATAAAATAAGGTGGCGAAATGCTCTAAACTGATTGGCTGAGACACACTTGGCATGTTTGAATTTCTTTTAAAACACCCAAGTATTATAATTTTAGACTATTTCAGTAGCTTGTACATTTATTCATTCAGTTTGAATTTTGCCTGATGTCATAGACATACTGCTACTCAAAGACAAAAGCAAATTCACATCATCTTTGTAAATATGTCAGTGATAGCACAAGTATTGATATTTAGAAATTACCTAAGTATTTGCACCCTGTTGAAAATCATAAAAATGAGTTGTTTTGACTCGTTTCTGATATTTTCTAGTCAGAGTACTGCTAAAATGATCATTTTATACACAGATAAGTTCATTAAGTTGACATATGTTGTGTTGCAGGTTAGACTCATGCTGTTACCCACCAAGAAACAGAAGCACAAGACCAAGATTAAGCAAGGGGAGCAACCCGAATATAATGAGATATTTACATTCAACAAGATACCACCAGGTACAAAAACAGATGTGAATCTAAACATTTCTAATAAAAGACATCTCACTTCTCTATGTAGAAGCCAATTATCCCTACACCTCTCACAATTTCTGATCTACATCTGTATTTGTAATTATGTATTGCTATACGAGGGGTGATTCAAAAGTAATAGACAACATTTTATAGGCATGCCTTCTCTCACCCAATTTGCGTGAAATTTGGTATATATGAAGATCAACCAATTATCTATAAGTTGTGAAAACTGTGTCACATCAAAAGAAATACATTTCAAGATATGGCACATCTCCCGCATTAGGGTGCTTATACCCGGAATTGGCTTCTAAGCATATTGACATCTTAAAAACATGAATTTTTATAAAAAGTGAGCTAGTGAAATACATTTTGCAATATTTGAAGATGGTAGTACAATAAGTTCAACCATAATTTCACATCATTCCTGATCATCCATTTACATTCTATTTAATATTTGAATCATCTGTTATGGCACTTATTCCCCTCAGTGTCAATCACCTGACTGCATTTAAAATGGCATCTACAAGATGAATATTGTTAACTTTGTGATTAGGGTGACCCATCTGTGGTCTTCCAGATCGCTAAAAGCCAGATCGCTAAAGATTCAGTGCCCTCTCATCATCTCCACTAAAGTGCTTGAACAATCTTTAAAGGCCTTATCTCAATGTGTATCTTTAGTATTCCTGACAACAGCCTGCCTTGTGATTTCATAAAATTAAAGGTTCATTGATATTTATTAATTTTACAACTATATTTCAGATAACATTGCTAACATGGGGATAAGGTTCCGACTGTATGGTACAGAGCGCATGAGGAAAGAGAACATGATCGGAGAGAGTGTTGTAGGTTTTGCATCCTTGAACCTTGATGAGGAGACATCTCATTGGTTGACACTTGAGCCAAGGAGTAATCTAGTGGTAGGTCCTATATCATTATCCCACTGAACGGAGAGGGGAATATAGAGAAGCCATCCGCCCATGGTGTGTCCGTTTGTTCATCCGATCGAGTGTCTAGGTGATAACTCAAATACTGGTTGACGGATTTGATTCAAAGTTTATAGGCTTATAGGACCTCTACTTGGGAGGGTTTTCAATATGGCCACTCAATTCAAAGTGGCCACCATTTTTCGAGAAAATGTAATTTTTAATAACTCGAATACAAGTCGACCGATTTAGATAAAATTTTATATACTGATGCCTTAAGGGACACAGTAGCTCTGTTTGAGAAAGATTTTTTAAGATGGTGGCTGATTTTTCCTAATGGCCACCATTTTTCATCAAAAAAGCGTAATCTTTGATAACTCAAATACCAGTGAACAGATTTGTTTCAAATTTTATATGCTGATGCATAGGGACACAGTAGCTCTGTTCAAAAAATCCTTGATAACTCAAATACCAAGGGAAGGATATTGTTCAAATTTTATATGCTGATCGATGCCGGACAAACAAGCTCTGCTCAAGAATTTTGAAGATTGTGGTGCAATTTCAAAATGACTGCCATTTTCCAATTAAAAATGTTATCTTTGATAACTCAAATATCAGTGGATGAATTTGCTTAAAATTTTATAAGCTGATGCCAAGGGACAAAGGAACTCTGCTTGATTAGGAGGAAATTTTCAAGATGACAACTGAATTTTAAAAGCTGATAAATCAAATACCAGTGGATGGATATGGTTCAAATTTTATATGCTGATGCCGGACAAACAAGCTCTGCTCAAGAATTTTGAAGATTGTGGTGCAATTTCAAAATGGCTGCCATTTTTCATTAAAAATGTAATCTTTGATAACTCAAATATTGGGACAAGGGACAAAGGAACTCTGCTCAATTAAGAGAAAATTTTCAAGATGACATCTGAATTTTAAAAGCTGATCAATCAAATACCAGTTGATGGATTTGGTTCAAATTTTACATGCTGATGCTTTGAGATAAAGGAGGTCTGCTCAAGATGGCCACTATTTATCAAAATGGCCTCCATTTGTTGTTATAAATGTTATCTTTGAGATCTCAAATAAGAGTTGACGGAGTTGGTTCAAATTATGTGCTGCTAGGTAGGGAAAAAGGAGCTCTGTTCAAGAAGAAATTTTCAAAATGACAGCTGTATTTCCAAATGGCCGCCATATTTTGGGAAAAAATACAATCTTTGATAACTGAAATACCAGTGGATGAATTTGGTGCAAATTTTATATGCTGATATGCTCTGTTCAAGAAGAAATTTTCAAGATGGCCACTAATTATCAAAATATGTTTTGTTCGGTGGGATTTGCTACTCCGTGGAGTAACTGTTTTTCTAGTTTTTTAATGAAAAATAAATCAAATGAAATATTTTTTGTCACATTTATCTAATGTGTGATCAAGTTATATTAGATGTTCTGCATAATCTAAGAATGAATCCACATTTACTGAGTAAACAAAATGAAATGCTAATAGTGTTCTCAAAGTAAAGATACCATGTCGCAAAACCTTCTTATGATAAACAACAGATCAAGGGATCTTTCAATAGAAACCCCGATTAAGGGCCATAAAATGAGAATTTTAATATTTGACTGCTGGTGAAACAAATATTTGGACACCTTTGATTGGTTCCATGATGATCTTCATGGGAATGGCACACCACACAGTAACAGGACAGAAAAACTGCATGATTTTGAAAGAATTTTTGGATAGTGAGGTCGAAGCAGAGGCTAAGGAAAGCAGTTGTCCACTTGTTATATACGACCACTTTTTTTTCATATGGCGACTACATGTTTCAATCTGGTAGTCCTGTTTGCGTCTAGTACTTTTTATAGTAGAATCTTGTGAAGTTTTTAAATGAAAATCTATTTCTAGAATCTGTATTCAAACCAATCATGATAATTCTTTAAACAATGATGCACGATTTCTAAAACGATATTTGATTGGATAAATTTTGAAAACTGCATGAAAATGTGATTTTCTCTTCTAATCAGAATAGTCTTCCATGTTGGAATTTGTTAGAAATGTCATACGTATATATTTTTGATAAAAACCACAATAATTGACTTGAATTTCTTCTTATTTCAAGTTTTAATCAATTGAAGATACCAAGAAAAAATTCGTTTTTGATAACAGTGATTTTGTATTCCAGCAGTGAGATAGAGTCAGGCCTGGAACCCGCCCGGGGCTGGCAATCAGACACATCTGAAATCATAATTTATATTTATTTTTATAATGAAATTTTGGGACCACTAAAACTTTGAAAGTAGTGGTCCTCTTGGGACAACAGGATTTTATTAAGGACCACTACATACACAATTTTAGTGGCCCCTGGGACTAGTACAGTTTCCTAAACCTCTGATTGGAAGAGCCCCCTGAACCCTCCCCCCCTGGGTGCAGGCCTGACAACTACCACCTCAACTACCACCACTATCAGTTTTAAATAATATTATACCATTTTATGTTCAAGAATTCACTGCACTGTGTTTATCTGTGATGTTTTCTTTATTAAGGACTCTAAGCTGGATGTGTCAAGTCTGTCTAGAAGTGATAGTGCATCATCAACACAGTCCATGCAGCATGGTGGAATGCCAGAGCTTCTGATTGGTCTAGCTTATAATGGGACTACAGGACGCTTATCTGCGGAGATCTTTAAGGGCAGCAACTTCAGAAATATGGCCATGCAGAGGGCACCTGGTGAGTGGTTCTTCAGTATATACCTCAAGTTCTCCCTTTTGGCACATATTCAGTTATTGTAGAGTCATCAAATATGACTTATAAATATATTTTAAGGTAAAGGTAAAGTTCTCAAATGGATGAAACAGGAAGCATCACTAATATAAACCCCCAAACAAAGGAGGTTACGAATTTTAAATTTTTTCTTAAAACTCTCCTTCTTTTGTTCATCAGTTTTGAGGGAGGCAAGTTTTCCAAATTATGTTGCTCCTTCATTTTGTTTATTTGTTTCAAAAATATTTTTTGTAGTTTAAGAAACTTTGGTTGAATGGTTTTTCGCATCCATTCCTCAAAAAAATGTCTCAAATGCTTCATTTTACATTTTTCTAAAAAATAAGTTTTTATTATGTCACCACCAAAAATTGGTGACATATTGCTATGGTCTACGTTGTTTTTTTACGGCGGTCGGCAGTTGGTGGTTGGTGGTTTGCGATCGGCGTCGGTAACAAATTCTTACAACTTCCAATAACTTAACAAATACTGTTTAGACTTTTTTTTAAATCATTTACATGTTTTCAGAAGTTCAAACCTCACTTAAGATTTGAGATCTGACCTTCAATGACCTTCTCAAGGTCAAAAAGGTCTTTTTTCAACTTGCTTCAACTTGACCATTTTTTTCAAAATCGTCTACAAGTTCTCAAAAGTTCAAATCTGACTATAGATTTGACCTTCAATGACACTCTCAAGGTAAAAAAATATTTGACCTTCAATGACGTTCTCAAGGTCAAAAAGGTATTTTTTCATCTTGCTTCAAATTGACCAATTTTTTTTCAAAATGATCTACAAGTTCTCAGAAGTTCAAATCTGACTTAAAATTGAACTAATAATATTGTGAGCAACTAGGCGGTGACATTTTGTCACGTTAATGCCTTGTTATACTTATACAGTATTTATAATTATAATGTTGCATAAACACCTATGAAATAAAAGAAATGGCTTGCCTTTCTTTTAGAATTTCTGAAGTCTTACTATTCTTCTATTTTGTATTCTTACTAAATCAAAAGAATAAGTTGCCCGTATTTTGTATTATTATTTTATGTATTTTTACTTATAACCCACAACCTTGTATAGATGGAGCCTTATGTTGTAGATACCTATGTGAAGCTGACTCTGATGTCACCTAACAGTCAAGAAATTGCACGAAGCAAGACATCTATCAGACGTGGTCAACCCAACCCCCTCTATAAAGAAACATTCATGTTCCAAGTCCCCATGTTCCAACTACCAGATGTCACTCTCATGATATCTGTGTATAACAAGAGAAGTATGAAACGCAAGGAGATGATTGGCTGGTTTTCTTTGGGTATGTCATTTTAATTTAATTAATTTGATAGTGTAATATAATTGACGGATTTGGTTAAGGGACAAAGGAGCAACACTGAAAAAAGGATTTTAGAATGCTAAATATCAAAATGGTTGCCATTTTCCGTGAAAACGTAATTTTTGATAACTCAAATACCAGTGAACGCATTCAATTCAAATTTTATATGATGATGCCTAGAGAAGGCAGCTGAATTTTAAAATGGCCACCATTTTAAGCAAGTAAATTCGCTATAACCACAACCAAATGAGAGTAAACTCGTAGGAAGAACAAAAACTTGCGCATAAACCCATTAATTGTTGAGATCTTCTTAGTTTTTGAAAATTCAGATTTACTGCTACTTTATGTTATCTCAAATTATTTTAAGTTTAATATTAGTAAGATGTGTAAAGCTTATCATCATACATCACTAACATTTGAAATTATTACTTTATATCCCTTCAGACATTTTTTAGTCCAACTAATATAATTTTAACACATTTATTTGTGTGGACAATGTAGTGATGTAATATTACATTGTTGACAATTGAATATTGTTACTTGTATGTAAGAATGTATGAATAGCAATGATTATCCCATCGAACAAAGTTCGGAGGGATATAGGGAACGCCTCCGTCCATCCATACGTACATCCGTCCGTCTGTCTACAAAACATGTGGGACAGTGTATCTATATATAACAAGATGTCCGTCCGTCTGTCCGGGCAATAACTCAAATACCATTGGCCCGATTTTGTTCATATTTTGTACACATATGCCCTATGGTGGTAGAAGTTCTGCTTGAAAGCTGATTTTCAAAATGGCCGCTCATTTAAAAATGGCAGCCATTTTAGTGCTGATTTTACAGTAATTTAGGTGCAATATGTAAAACTGTAATAGCAATATGTTTTAAATGTTTTAAATTATATAGGACATTAATAAAGCTAGAAATGTGGATATTAAAGAAGCACACAGCCATCTTGAAAAATGGCTGCCTTTACTCGTTATTTTACAATTTTTGCTGTAACTCGAGAAGTAGTGGAGCGATTTTGTTCATATTTGGTATGTAAATACTATTAGCATGGCACATTGTCTAATGACACTTTTGGTTGAAGGTGGCCATTTTGAAAAATGGCCGCCATTTTAACGTATTTTATTATAACTCGAAAAGTGTAGTGGAGCGATTTTGTTCATATTTGGTATGTGAATACTTTAAGCATGACACACTGTCTAATGACACTTTTAGTAGAAGGTGGCCATTTTGAAAAATGGCCACGATTTTGTTCATATTTTGTATGTGAATACTATAAGCATATATAAACTTTGTTTGTAAAAATGCGAGCCATGGCTGTTCGATGGGATTTGCTACGCTTTGGCGTTGCTGTTGTCTAGTTTTCAACCCAAGTTTGCTGTCCACGGGGCTATCCATTGAATTGTCGGTTAAAGATGTAATAAAATGACAATCATAATATTTTCTTAGCTTGTATTTTGCAAAACTCGCAACTAGATTTTGATGTTTTAACTATAAAACTCAATTTCCCCACAAAAACATTTCGATTAGGAACTGTTTATCTGAAATGTTGATATTTTTGTATGCTTTTTGGAGTCATGTCACAATGGCAGTTTTGACATGCCACAAATCCAAGTTATTCTTGGGCCAAATCTGAATATTTTTTGTCGAAAACTACTAGAAAAGTTAAATTGCCTTTGACCAAGGATACATGTCCTATGTAGTATTCAACCGTTGGATATATTTATGATAATCAACCTACCTCTAATCTTATCTTATTATTTTCCATGAAAGAAAACTCATTGGTTCTAAGGACATTGTTTAAGCCACGTCGGTATTTGTCATTACCTACTTTGTATTTTGGGTATCAGATGTTTTTGACATGACATCCATGGTGATTTAATTTGAGAGATAATAATTTGGGGTTATATTCCCTGGATAAACTATAACGTCATACACATGTACATTTTTACAAGCTTACGACGTCCCTAGGTGTTCTTTATTTGCCTTAAACACCAGAAAAGATTCCCCAAAATATTACACTATAAGTTGACCATTTTGGGGATTCATTGAAGCTAAAGGTGTTCATTGACACACCATCAATACATTTTACCAAGTATCGACATTACAAAGTGTTCAAATATGAAATATAAACATACCTTCCCTCCAAGACCTCCATTTTGCCAGGCTTTGTCCACACATTTCATCTTTGCTTTATAAAATTGTCCACACTCAAACCAGGGAGTGAAACAAGCTCTGCCCAAGAAACAATTTCAAGATGGCCACTAATAATCAAAATATATTTTGTTCAATGGGATTTGCTACTCCGTGGAGTTGTTGTTTTTCTCATCTTTCTTGAAAGAAAAATATTGACTTGAAATTGAGCATGAGGAAGGTTTTATCCCTAGAATGAATCTTTCATTAGGAATAGAAATACATTAAATTTGATTTATTTCATATTTCAGGTCTAACAAACAGTGGAGAGGAGGAGCAGGCACATTGGAATGACATGAGAGAAAGCAAAGGTGAACAAGTCTGTAGATGGCATGTTCTATTAGAGTCATAGTCATGTTGGCATCATTAACACTTGCCCCAACTGGAAACCCATAGTTATCAGTTAAACTGAATACTTCATTGCTGAGTTATTTAAATACTTAGTGATTTCTTAATGCCTTTAATCTCCCTATAAGTCCCTTGATAATCAAGTATCTTGACTACTGAATCACTTGGTAATAAATTGTGTTGATTGCCAAATCTCTTGATTATCAATTTTTTGATTATCAAGTGACAGTGATGCTTAAAATCTCCATAATAGTGGATTCCAGTCACACTTCTAACATTCTACACCAGGGGCAGCTGAAGGAAGGATAATGTACATTTAGTGACCCATATGATGGCAATCTGAACACTGAAAGATCTGAAGTACTGTATATGTATTTAAAGAAACATAAAATGTTTTAAAATGGATAAATATTTAGCCATTGCATTCTATTCAAAGTTCAAAGGACCTTGATGATAAACAATAAATGTTTGGACTATCTATCCATTTGTTAAAGTTTGTGCATCAGGATATCAAACTAGATTTTTAGTACCTGGATCTTAAGCTTTAAATTTTCTGTATCTGGATCTTCAGCTTTGAATAGTAAGACAAAACTCTGAGTATCTTGATCTTAAGGTTTCAGGATTTAAGCTTAGAGTATTTGGATCCTAAATTGTGAGTTTCTTGATTTTAAGCCTCAAAATATCTGGGCATTAAACTTTGAAAATCCAGGATTCAAAAGCTGAATTTATTGTTCAGTGTGGAATTATATTCAAATGTGATCCATGATATAGATGAGTATGAACAGTGAAGACTTATTCATATTTAAGGCAGTATTTGTGTCCAACATTGTACTATTGTTTGTAATTTTGTGCTGGTACTTGTGATTTGCAATACTCTCTACATTGTACATCCAGCTAAACATCAAGTGGGATCTGAGTTCTTTTGAATAAAGAAAATTCAGAATTGAAAATTGTATAAGCATTTAAATTAGTTGAATTGCATTACTTTTAAGCATAATCAATTGTGTTTGACATATGAAGGGACAATTTTGTCTTATTAGGTCCTATGGGACCTGGTTATTACTCTGTAATTTTGATTTAATTTCTAATGAGAGGAATTGTGCAATCCTTAGACATTCAGTATGAGACTTTGAATGCTTTCCAAACTATGTAAACTTGCACATGTTGAATATTAGTTCATTCTGAGTATACTTGCCACATGCTAAGTATCAGTTTATTTTGAGTAAACTCCAATTACATTAAATAAACTAGAGCTGTTGTCTGAAAGTAATTATACTAGAAAAGCCAAGTGTTGCATTTTAACCATCCATATATATAATATGTTGGGTATGAGAGATTCCAAACTTTCAAACTATGTATGTAGTTTTAAATAACTATCTGTGAATACATATATTGGAGAAAGTAGCTGATAAGTTCAATATTTGGCGAAAATTTCAATCAGTATAGGTTTGAGCATAAATTGATTATGAATGTTTTTTTTATATTGGGTTATGGGTATGATATATATCAAGCATATATTCAAGCATAATTCTGCTTCTAGAATTAATTTTCTTGTTTATTAACTTCAACAGTAACATTCACTTTTTACATGTACTTATATCATGCTGTTATAACAATCTAGATGCAATTTTCCAATACTTTTGCTTATTTATACCATAAACAATCTAACTACATTCCTGTTTTACTATATTTTGGTATTTTATATTGATATAATATTTTGCAAATGTATCAAGTATTACTTTGGTCCAGGGAGTTATTATTGGTGTGGTTGCATTGCTACTTTTTAACTTATTTGTGAAATCAGAAGTTTCAGTGTTTTTCAAGAATAGGCCTGAAGTCCCTTAAGAATATTCAAGGGCTCATTTTAGAAGACAGGCTTAGGGTAAAAATAGAAATAGAGATTTGGCATTTGAGTTGTAAAGGATTTAAAATATTTGTCCTTCTGGTATTTCGAGATGAGCCCTGAAATTTCATTATTTTACATTGCTTAGAGTACTTTACAAGAATTAAAATATTTATATTTCCATTTTATGTCACCACTTTTTGGTGGTGTTATGGTCTCCGTTTTTTCTGTGACAGTGGTTGGCGATTGGTGGTTGGCATTTGTAACAAATGATGGTTGCATGTTAATGCCTTGTCTAAATATGGTATAGTGAAGCCTGTATAAAGTGAACAGGATCATTGCACCAAATTTCGAATATGGAATCCTTATCTATCTATTGTATTCCTTGTTAATTTTTTTGCATTATTGTCTTGATTACATAACATCAATGATAATGTCTGCTTTTTTCAAAAAATACTCAATGTTATATTTATTTTGTTTTTATTATTCATTGCAAAGAATATATATGGAAATACAATGTATACATATTCTATATAGTTTGTTATGTTAATTCTGTCATGTGTGTTGTATTTTCCACTCATTGGTAAAAATGCCATATCCATGCATGCAAATGGTGTGTATTGAATGGTTAACTGGCTTTGAACTGATTCTCAATGATTTTGTGACTGGCAAAGGGCATCAGTTTTGGCATTTGTAACAAATTATGACACACTTTTGCAATCATAACCAGGCTTGACATTTCACATAAAATGCCTCAGTGAATGCTTTTCTTCATTCTTTCAAGTTAGAAACGATTCAGATGTCTGCATCAAGAAATCTAACTGAAAATTTAACAACTTGAGATATTTGAAAAATGGATGGAGGTTCAACTAACATAACAAAGGAAATAATTTCATGTTCTAAACTCATACATCATTGGGTTGTAATTGAAATAATTCTGCTTCAAAATAACTTGTCAATGAAATGATAGAGCAATAAGCATTTCATATTATTATAGAGAAATTATTCATTACTGAAATTGGACTATCAAACATGATATTAATTCAAATAGTGAATCAACACTTAAATAATACATTATAAGTCAAAGTGACCATTATATTTGAAAGACCAAATTTAGTTTGAGTTTTAACATTATACATGTACACGTATAAGAAATAGAATCTAATGAAAGGTTGTATATGAAATGGGGCAAAAATTAGAGTAGGTAAGATGTTCTAGTCTCAAAATAGATGTTCTCCTGTTTGTAAGGATTTTTGTGCGATTGTGGCATAAACATTTTGAATTTCACAAAAGTTGATGCAACTTCTTTCAAAATTGAGTTAGAAGCTTCAAATAAAAAGCATTTTAAAGCTCCTTTCTCGTTCTTTTTCATGTGTTAGGCCTATATCTATAGCTCCAGCCACTGAGATCTTGTCTGATGCCTAAAAAAGTTTCAAAGAAAGAACTTAACTGTGGGGGTCTTTTTGACCCCCCCCACCCCTTACACTGGTGATCCACTCGATTACGCTGGTTACCAAAACGGTTCGTTTTGGTAACAAAATGTCGGAACGTCGAAGGTACGATTTTTCTTTTTTCCTTATTTCACGCGTTGTAGGCAGAATCCAAGAGATGTTTTTTCTCACAAACGTATATCAGTTTCATATGTTTTAGAAAATGTACATGTTTGCGAAAAAATAGCTCAGAAGACAACAGAATCGTCGATTTAATGCCTCACTTAGGTTACATAAACGGTTTGGGTTAAAAGTGCAGATCTTAACCGTTTTTCGAAAAACCGTTTATGTAACTTAAATGAGCAATTAAATCTACGATTCTGTTGTCTTCTGAACTATTTGTTCGCAAATATGTACATTTTCTTAAGCATATGACACCGATACAATAACATGTTTGTGTTAAAAATGTCGTGGGAAGTCTGCCTACAACGTGTGAAATAAGGAAAAAAGAAAAATCGTACCTTCGATGTTCCGACATTTTGTTACCAAAACGAACCGTTTCGGTAACCAGCGTAATCGAGTGGATCACCAGTGCCTTAGGGCTTCGAGGGTTAATCTCAGACACTGCTTGACTTCTTCTTCAATCTCTGAAATGGAGACCAGAGAAAGTGGTGAAATTTATATTTTTATCAACTTTGGATATAATTTATGATAATGATTTTGAAAATAAAAAAAACTGGCGTTTATTATACCTGAGACATCATATTCTCTGTTTGTCTCAGATTATACTTTTATTGCTCTAATTAGAATATAGAGGGCACTGCCGCAATATTTGTGTATTTATTAAATGTAACGTAAATGTAAACCCTTGTGAACTCAACTAATATCAAAATAGACAAAAACATTACTGTTATGTCAAATGATAGTAATGTGACAAATTATTCCACATATGAATAGTTTCAAATGCATATAGAGCCAGATTTTATAAGTTCGGATGAATATTTTATGAATGGGTTATTGAAAAGGAAATACAGAATTCTCTTTTACTAGAAACAGTTTCGGTTTGAGACTATAGCATAGTGGAGTAATGTTTTGAAAAGTTGTGAAAAGATAAGCAGACAAAGATGAAGGATTTACTACTAGAGAATGGATAACTTACACATGGAATTATGAGTAATATCAAAGTAGCTGTCCGTGTCAGACCTTTAACAAAAAGGTGTGTGAAAATACATTCTTAATAGTGATGGAATTCTTGACTACAGAGGAAGCTTGTAATTTGGAAATTATCGATTGAAATTTCAAATAGCCCTATGGCGGTGAATTTGAGTGTTTGTTTTGAATGTTTGGATTTTATTTTTCAGGGAAAAGGAAAACAAAAGTCGGATTATTGTTAAAATAAATGGAGATACATTGAGCATCCAGAACGTTAAGGTGAGTTTGAATAGATTACATCTAACTTGTTGGGTTATATGAGACCTGTTGTACGGGAGGAATTGTAACTTGTAGACTATCAACATGCAGTTTCAACCATGCGCTTTCAAGATACTTCAACTGTAAGCAACGATGTTTCCATTGCAGCGGTGTAGTGTTGGTATATTGTGAGTGTACGTCATGAGTGAGCGAAGTGCACAAGCTTTGAAGGGGCTTGGACGGGGTCCCCCGAGAAATTTGAAAATGAGATTGCATTTGAAGCGGTCTGGGGTGTTCTAAGATACAATGTTACAACTAATATGGACTAAAAATGTAAATTATTGGCCATTTTTATCCATTTTAAAGTTTGGGGCAATTCAACATAAAAAATAAACTTTTCTCTAAAATGTGAGAGTACGTCATGGCGTTTTATGCGTATATGACGCTACGCCATTGCATTGGATTTTTAGTAGAAGTAGATCTATGACAGAACATAATGATTATTCTGCTATATTGGCCTAGGTTGCTATTTTTGAGAGATTGGGCTAGCTCCTCCAAGACATATTTTCAAAATATCAAAGGAGATTGAACACCATTTTGTTATCTTCTACTTATTCATTTGGAGTGTGGAATCCCGGGAAACCAATTCCATTTTTATGAATTCCTGGGTATAATAACCTGGGGTTTGAAAAATGCATAATACTAATATCTAAGTGCATTAGTTATATATCATTTCCAGTACTATGTCTGTGGTATATCTAAAGGCAAAGTAACTCTTTCCTCATCAAAGCATCATAGTAAAGGAAGCCTGTTTAATCCCATGCCCAAACAAAATGATACTGTTAGATATATTTATATATATATATAGACATAGTACACTTTGCTATATATAAAAACTGAGTGATTTGAGCATGACTTCACATATCTATATCTCCATGATTCTTACTTAGGAATGTATATTATGGCTGCACTCATCTACACCATCAGGGCTGGTTGCCTGTAATGTTCTGATATAGTCTGGCCTGGTTTTACAGACAGCTGTAAACATAATGATCAACTCTTATCTTTTGGGCTGTATTTTACATGGCAAACAAAACCTACCACAGCTAAGTTAATACTATTACATGAATACATTAACATTGCACTATTACATATGTATATTGTATTAAATAAGTTTACAAGAATCAGTAGAATTAAAGACTTAGTCTAAATATGTAATTATAGCATCTGATTTATTCTGAAGAAATACTATATTGCAGTCAAGCCATTTAGTACACAACAAATTATACTTCAGCTGTAGGTGAATAATTCAATGATATAGCTGCAGCTGAATTATTGCATTCTACAGTGGTCATTAAGTATTCAAAATTCAGTTGAAGTGACATCATGATAAACCATGACATCTCAAATCTTCTCAGCCCTGTAACAGAAAGATGCTATGAGTATCAGAATGTCAAAGTGATATCATATTTGAAGTCTACATGTAAAATTACATTTAGAAATGTTGATTTACAAACTGTTTATCAACTTTGAAAGTTAAATGTGACTTCTAGCTAGGAGAGGTTCTCTATAGACCCCATGTTATAAAATCACAAAAGGTGAAATATCTTTCTTTTATTGGACAGATGATATTTTTTATTAGACATATTTTCATTTATATAACTATCAGATACATAAGGGTAATATAAAGATTGATCCACTAAAACTGATGAATATTCAAGTTTAAGGGAACTTTCTAATATACCTGCCATGTTATCTGACCTGGTGGTGAAATTTGTAACTACCTTCTGGCATCTGGGTTATTAATTCATTTCATAAAATACAACTTAGTTTAACTAGAATGCATTTTAAAAACAATATATTTGCAAGGGTAATAGCTATGACTACCACTGAGTAGATCTGGTCTAAACACTTTGAATTAATTAATTCCTTGAGAAGCAAATATAATAACTTATAAACCGATTAATTATTAACTGATTTAATAATTATTATATGCAAGTTTGGCAATGCACAAGTTATGTCTCAACATAAATAATTTATCAGTTTAAATGTTTGATTCGACTCAGATATATTTGACATATTTTTATTTAAAATTTTAATTTTGGTGTCACATAAAACAACCACATCCAAGGCCTTTTTTCTTTTTTGTCTGGGTTTCTAGTAAAACTAATGAAACCAATAAACTGATCAATTTCATCATAAAAGAGTAAAAATCTATAGATAATATCATAGGGAATAACAAGCTACATGCTTATGCAGGTCAAATGTTCAGTTTTGTATGGTTGTCAGGGTGACAATCCATGATGCTAACTGGCACAAACAGAAGTTACAACTTGACCCTTGCAAAACATTTCCTCGAAAATATATTCTTTTAAGTCATTTCATATCTTTTAAGTGATGTATAAAATATTTTGCAATGTGTGAAAATAATTTAAGTCCAACACTCTATGTATTATGGCTGATTCATTCCACGCAGGCGTTGTTTCCTAAACTATGCAATTCTCACTCCCCAGTCATGCAAAGATTTGGAAACAACACTTTCAATGGAATGATTCAGCACACAATGCATTGAGTCCAGAGCTTAAATCAACAACAAATCTTCATGACTTTCTTTTTTTTATTCACTTTTCATAACTTTCTTGTTAGCCAAGGACAACAATAATGAGGGATTTCTGTCTGTGATTCTCATATAGATACAGCTTTCATAAGAGTTGTAATATGTTACACAAATATCTGAAAGGTGTAATTCATCCAAACACTAAGTTATACAAAAGCAAAATATTGAACCATTGTCCTAAGCTATTAACTAGATCTAAGATTGGGGTTTATGTTGCATTGAAACATAATTCTAAAATCCTAGATATTGTAAATTGCACAATACATATAAAAATCTTAAAAATTATGTAAGACAATCATGTATTTCAAATGTGTACCTTGTTTTGTGATTTTCACACTACTTTTCAAGGAGATCAGTTCTTATTCTAGATTATGCAAATCTGATTTACAAATGGTAAAAATTGGTTGAAAATTTGTTCATATATTTGAAACCTATTAAGAGTGATCTAATAATGTTAGGTTCTATTTAAAATGTAACTCAAGAAGAAAATTCAACATTTGTACATGAGCCTAACTGAAAGTATTCTAAAGTGACAATTGAAACATACAAATTACTTCATTCCACTCTACTCCAAGACCATGTTTATCTTTGGATCAATGTTTTGTTGGTTTAAATGCTTATTGTGTAGCATTTCTCTTTTTAAACTCAATTAAACAAACTGCCAGTTTTTTGAAATGTTCTATTCATTTGATAATATACAGATTCCACTCCTGATTGTTTATTCTTTGGAATGACATTTATTTCCTTCCTGCTAACTTCATTTTAAAACTTCTTTTGTATATGTCATATAATACTTCATCATATAGTTTCAAACAGATTGAGGAATCTTGAGCATTCTGCCAAACTTGACCATTCCGCCCTTTAGTATTTACAAAGACTCTTTTTTGTAGTATATACCATCTATATTGCATTGTAGTAGCATTACCATTCTCTTAGAATTCTTAGAATTTGTCCCATATTATATATTCACATTCTGCATTGAGCATTTTTCATGTTCTTAATTTCAACTTATTTATTAATAACATTTCTTGGAACAAATCACAAGAATGTTTATCAACAGGTTTACTTGAAATATATTGCATCCAAAGCTAATTCAACTCTTCATTCCACATACATGTAATTGTGTAATTATCTTGTCTTATATACATATGCATAATTAATGAAAACAAATATGCTGAGGAAATGAAGGAAATATGAGCAAATCCAAATAAATGATGAGTTCAGACTGGTTCTCCAGGATCATGGGTTTAGGAGATATGTGAGACTTCTTACTTACCTCTTTGTAGAATTATTTCCAGCCGATTAGAGGTGCTTTGATATTTCGATGAAAGGACGGGGGGGGGGGAGGGGGAGATAAGGGATACTTGAGTATACAATGAATAATCATACTCTCCCATTTTTGTGATCTATAGAAAGATCAGTATTTTATGAAATGATCCTTACCAACTGATATTAAATAACACATTACTGCATTCAAATTAAATAACTGCATTATGTTAATATTGTTATTATAACACATCTTGTTGATTAATGTTGATTCTATTTAAATGTTTGTTTTTATATATTGATCATTTTTGTTTATTGTTGTTTTATTTCAAAGATCAAAGGAGCAAGACAGGTATACAGAGTGTGAAGTGTGATTAAATATCAATAAAATGTCATTTTTGTCATGCTTTTCAAGTCTTGAAGTTATCCAAGGAGAATGTTATTAGCATGGCCAGGATGACAACAAAATATTTTCATGATTTGAAAGAAATAATGCTTGGATTTTTTAAATTATGCAGTTTTTGAATCTTCACTAATACATGTAGTTGCTTTTATTCACATTATACTTAGAGTCTAAGAAATAGATGACAACGTGTATATTATCCTGTTATACCAGTACAGTGTATATTCATTCAGTTAAAAAAGGAAAACCGTGTTAAATCAAAACCATGCTCAGTCTATTAATTTTCTGATTGATCTAATGAAAAGAAAACATTTTTAATGTTGCGACATGTCCATGTTTTGTCTAGCTTTTCTGTGATTTTGTAAGTATATTCACATTTGTTGCTTTTCTAACAAATGAATCTAGTCTTCATTTTATATGCTTTGTTTGTTTATTAATATTCCACATTATAGTGTATATAATATATATGCAAAATTTACTATAACCCCTGAGGGATTTTTTCAAATGCAATTTGACAAATGGACAAATATGTGATTGATCATATTTGTACATTTTCCTGTAAATAGCCAGCATTCTTTATAATTGAATTTCTTTTTACTCCCACCAAGTATTTTGATAATATTTATTTTCCTTGAAAATATAACACTTTATTTTTATTTGTTTTATTTTAAAGGATCAACACTCAAGAAGAAAATACTAGTTATCACAGTGCTATTTATATTTGTCATTTTTATTGTTTCCCCTTGATTATTAACCTTTCAAAATATGAAGGAACAGACCTGATGAAACTTATAAAACTATTATTTGTGTCTTTAAAAATGTCACTTATCATCTATATCTTTAAATGTACCCTATATTTATAACAGTGCCACCTATTGTTGATTTACAGCTTGATGGACAGCTTGCAGAGTATGGAGACAGCAGGGAGCGGGTCAAACTATTTACATTTGACTATGCCTACTGGTCAGTCAGCCCAACAGACAGCCATTACGTCTCCCAACCTCAGGTACGTGGTTTTTCTCTGGGCAAATATCTTTTAGTGATATTTTGTGTAGTCAAATAGATCATGGGTTTTTCAATATTTCTCAGGCAAATTCATGATAATTATAATTATTTTACAATTTATTATATCTTTGAGAAAAAGGCATACGGTCTCAGTCAAAATCACAGCCCCAAGAAAATATGGGTAATAAGAAATTGCCTTATGTAAATGGATTGAAGATTATCTCATTCCTTGAGTCAGTGCTTTAGACTGATCACTCTCCTCACAGTAGGCAGCATATTTGAAAAGAACATTAAGACCAAAGGAATAGCAGCACAAAATGAATAACATATTATTCATGAATACATAAACAGTCATTATACTCAAAGCAATTACCCACTTCTTGTTATATTATCAATGATATTGAATAGGAACAAAAGTAAAAGGTACATTATCGGAACTTATTGATCACCTCTCAGAGAGCATAACCTAGAATGGAAAATATATTCAAGGTGGAACATAAGCTACTATATCTGGGAATTAAAATCCATGTACCAGAAGTACCACTTTCCATCGGTATTTCAATGTTATTATATCATTGAAAGGATCTTTCTCCAGATGAATACATCTGATCAGAGAATGTTTGTAAGATTCTAGATCCTATTGACACTATGTAATGCTCTATGTAGTAATAATTATAGTTTGAGATTAGCCAGACATGTCAATTATGTTTTCATTTCCTTGGTTTTATACTATTTTATAGTTGTCTGGTGGCTGCATGTAATATTTCATGCTTTTGGTTTTATTACTTATTATCATGATAATTATGGTTTGTGATTTTGTATATATAATTTGACTCATTTTGATATTGATTTTTAGTGATTGTACCATTATAATCCTATAAGGTTTAAGATAAATGCTAAGTTTGATAAGAGTTGAGGATCCAAGTAGGTGGGAAGTTGTCATTCAATAGTACATGTAATTAGTAATAAGGCCCATTCATGAAGATAATTCTTAGAGCTTGGAGATATATAAACAACAGAAAAACACAGCACTCTTGAACCAATGGTTAACGCTTTTCTTCAAATTTGGGATCTTGAAATCATATAATCCTTGAATTTATCCAAATTAAATTTACATGTATATTTATCCCAATGAAGAGTTTGGGAATCTACATTGTCCTTGGATATTTCGAGGAGTCCCAAAGATTTATCGAGATTATATTAACATTAAATTGGATTTTAAATGAAATTATTCACCTCCTCCACCATCTACACGTATAGGTTGGTTCAGATAAGGATGATATTTATTCAGACAATGTTTGAATTCAGGATATATTTCTGGAATCTGGGTCGTTCCCACAATGCTTCATTGCAAGGGAATAAAATTCTTTGAAAGTAGATGGGACAAATCTAAATGTCAGATTTGAGAAAAAGAAAGCGAGGAATAAAGTCCTGATACTTAAACGTTATTTAAACGTTATTGATGATTAAATGCTTAAAGGGTGACACATATCGTTTCGCAAATCGAACACTCGTTTCTGGTGTTGCTCATCGTTTAGTATAAAAGGCCTGATCCTGGGATAATACTGAGGGGTTCACAGCTCAAGGTCGTTGTGTCAACACCTCTCACTGTTACATAGCATTAGTATATTATAGATCGTCACACATTTATAAAAGGGAGATTTTCATTTTGACAAATCAATTTCACATCTATGGGTGAAGTTAGAGGATCCACTTTTTGTGTATAATAAGGAAAGATTGAGATCTAAATGAAACTAAGCAGTTCTTATACATGGATTTATATTTGCTGTTGTACATGCATTCATTGAACAATCACTCTCTCAATAATGTTTTCAGAATCATTATAAATGAATTACTTTATCTCTAAGATAATTTCAATAAACTGGATTTTACAAACTTATTTCTTAAAAATGGGCTGATCCAGTTGACTCCCCTGGAGCCACCATATTGTTTTTTTACGGGAAGTTTATCGGAACCCTTAAAGATTTATTGCAAGGTCCTCCAGTTATATGAGAGAAAAGTGAGAGATCAAGGATTTATTGCAGATTTATTAGTTTATTTATTATAGATCATTTGATTATAAACACTTAAATTCTTATCATTTATTGTTCAGAGTGTCAATGGTATATTACATAATTGGATATTTCTGTTTTTCTTTTAGCAATTTCTTCACTTTGGTCTTATTCATAAATAATAATATGAAAGGAGAGGGCTTCATGGTAGAGTTATAAATTCTGTGAAATATGCAGAGATTTGTCATTTTCAGATCACAAGAACGTGATACTATGTGCATTGATTTGAAATATTTTTTTACAAAATAGAATTCACAGAAAATAAACTTCAATGAAGGTTTGTATTTTATGAATTGTTAAACATATGAATAGAATGCTTTTTAGCACGTAGGTCCCTATAAAAAATTTGTTTATAATAAAAGTAAATATAGTTTCAAATTTTTGGCAGTTTTGATATAATATTGTGAGCATGCTTTGATGCAGCATACTGATATGTATAGATACACAACTCGTTGTCAGGAGACATTTGAAAAAATGAAGTTGATCAATTGTTGTTACGTTTTGTAAATGACCCAGAAGATACTTTTCTGTTGGTATATTCTTTTTATATACAGAGTCACTTGTTTTAGTGGCAGCTGTTGGAAGGTGCATATATTCCAAAAATTCAACTTATTTGTCAGTTCTTTCCTCATTCTACAGACCTACAATCTTTGATTTTCAAGTATCCAATAGGTCTAAAATTCAAAATGTTTTTAGCTGTTTTTAGTTCAGCTGAGTTTTCCATACCAGTAGTTGGCTTTGCATATTGTCTTTATTTTAGTTCTATCTATGCATTTTCTTTGACTGTGGCAACAATTGTAGCTATTAAATATAATTTGGTGCTGCTCCAGAGCCCTAAAGCTTGAAGATTTCAATTATGAAATTCTTATCAGACATCAAATTATTGAAGATAAAGTCATGATTACAGTTAAATTCTTTTTTTCTCAATTTACCAATGTATGAAGGGTATATAACTAATGTCATTCTTGAAACAGTCTTAGTAAATAGCATATTCTCCTAATTTCAGCTCTTGGTGATTTTACTCTTTTACTTTTTGTTGACATTTTTCTCTAATCTATAGAACCCAGAGTTCTTTGGCACTTTATTACTTTCATAAAAAGGTTTTTGAAGATTGAAGTACAAACACTTGTAAATGCGATTAAATCATACAAGTTTGTAACATATATTTAGTTCTTGCATTTAGATATTTTCAACTATTTTGACGGTTACAAAAGTAGTTCAGGGTTAAATAAGATTCAATGTCAGATTAACCACTAAAGTCAGTTACTTGTTCCGACTAATATTTCCTGATCATAAAAGTGAAAGTTTGTATTGCTTTGTATTTTGAATTAGATTATCCTTAAAGTACAGATTACTTTTTCATTCTTGCGTGTTTTAATTTACTAGTTGAATTGTTTGAAAGGATTATATGTTTAAGGTTTTGGGTGTTTGTAAATGGATCACAAATCCAATGTTACACTGTCTTTAAGAACTGCTGAGTACCTATCATTACCTTACTACATAGGTTAAACACTGTCATAATACATACCGTACCGATAAAAATAATAACACAATAATGATATGTATATTTATTGGAGAGGAAACGGTAAAGATCGCTAGAATAAAATCGAACTATATTGACAGTGATTGAAGAACTCCCCAGCAGAGCCCCTCGAGGTGAAGGAATTGTTTTCTGCGATTATCTTCAATATTTTCCTCATAGACTGTTAGATATCTATCTAAAAGTATGCCTTCTTTTTTTAATTTGATGACAGATCATCATTTTCCGTGTAAAAGTTGTGTAAAAGTCGAGGAATCTAAAAGAGAAACGAGAAAGTTCAAGACCTTGACATGACCTTGATGATTGCTATTTTGAAAAAATGTTGAAATTAAACCCTGAAACATGAACATTTCCTTCATTCATTGTGGACTATTTTGAGATAATATTAGTTTAGTATGATGTGGGAAGCACCCACTGATAGATATTTATCGGGAGGATGCATCGAATTACAAAATGCGTCATGTTTTCTGCATTTTAGTGTAAGTACTCTGTTATCGCCTACTATATTTCTTTAGAAATCTGATGTTTTTCCTGATATATTCGTTAATACTTGGTTATTCCTCGATATTTCTTGAGCTCTGTGAAGCGGGGTGGGCACTTATTAGGGGTGGGCCCTTAATATGGCGATTACGGTATTCTGATTAAAAGGGCTGAGGTAAAGCGTCTGACTCAGCTTCAGTGGTAATTTGCTTTTTTAAATAACTCCAAACCTTAGAAAATAAAGATATTATGAGAACAGAAGAATTAGATGTACCATTTAAGATGTTGCATGCTTGGTCAGATTATATCAGAATATGATTTCTTCTCTTATTTGATCAAAGCAGAATTACTGCATGTTACATGAAATTAGGAATATAGCATGATTTGACCATATGTTGCAAATCTTAAAAATCCTAAGCATTCTTGTACAAATTATCCAAAACATGCCTGATTAAATAGTGAATATAATAAGTATGGAAAAGTTATCATATTTAAGTAAAATGGAATTTTCCTTAAAATACACATGTTGTGCCAAATGCTTCTTTTTAAACAGAGATCTTGTCCAATGCAAAGGAGACACATTGAGGATGAGAATGATGGTATGAGTAACAATGAGATTTATCTTTATATTCAAAAAATGACTATCAATTGATTCCCTATGGGGCTTCAGTTAATGAATGTACATATGGTGGGAAATGAAACTCATTAAAATTAATAAAAATTAAGAATAGTTTAAGTACTGAAAACCTATTATAAGTTTGACATTTGAAACCAATGATCAGCTATTATCAGTGATAATAAAATTATTTTCAAATTATCTCAAAATGTTACAAATAGTACCCTAATTAACTCATTATACAATATCCTAGACGCCACTTAAATATGAACAATTAGTGATTAGACCCTCTTTATGATGTGTACTAATCAGATTATTTCTCAGCATAGCATGAGTCAGGAATGAGTGATATGTAGTAATTAATTTAAAATTTTTCAATTCATAGACTGCTCTTTAATTGCTGATCCTTATAAATCTGTATATTATCCATGGATTAAGAGTGTAGGTTAGCTTTTAGGCGCGAAATGTTTGTATATTTCAAATTAATTAGTTTTATGTGCAATAAACCTGTGGCCTCTTCTAATTTAGTTTCAGCCATGTTAATTTTTTTGAAAATTACATTCAGAGAAGTATCAAAATCTGAGACCAGAGAAAGTTGCAATTTTTTCCAAAAAGTTGCGGGAGGGGTATGCAAAAGTTGCGATCCAAAAATAACAAAAGTTGCAAAAAGTTGTGCCATGTAAAAGCTTTGAATCTTGAATATTACCAGGTGTAGACAGTAATGCTATGTTGTAAATTTCCAAAGCGAAATACAAAAGGCCACATATTTTATAAGCCAAACCACAAGCAATCCAAGATATACAAACATATTACATTTGAAATATGAATGTATGATACTGCGCTGTGGTCTTTTAAATGCTTGTTTTTTAGGTTTTATTGACGCACAGCCCAATTGAAATGGACTATATTAAGTGTACGGTATCATTCTTCAGTTAGTTGTAAGTTGACCCAAGAGGTTGTTCACAATTTTTAAAAAAGCTTTAATTCTTGAGGACTTTTACATGTTGCTAGTATTCTAAACAATGAAAAAGATTAACTGTAGTAACTATAAATATAGCACAGCAAATGAACTTCACTATTGAATGAGTCACCCAAAATTGAAGATACTCTGTGATTATTTTTTTCACACTTGTATTTAGGGATATTATAATTCAGTTGTCATTATGGAACTTCATTGCTCATAGCAAATTACTGTTTTACAATGAGAATTTTTAATTGTATAGTTTCAAATAGTTAACATATTTTAATGTTGTATGGTATGCAGGGTATATTATCTCAACTATATGCATTTGAATGGAGAACTTTTATTCATCAATCAAATTATAAAAGAACAGCAATCTCCTATTGAAGATTGTTTACTGTTGCTAGGCAATTGAAATTAAAACTAATTTGACTTGTAACTCAAAGGTAAAATGTTTGGTTCCTTGTGATTAAAAGCTGATTTCTATACTTGAAATTGTAAAGATGTGTAAACATTCAATGTTAAAACATATTATGCTAGATGTTAAAGTGATAGTATTGGCCTCAGAATAGAAATTGGGTCTCCATATATTTTACTGGTTAAACATTTGACCTGACAGATTTTGACATTTTGAATCATATTTGAATGAGTTGAAGAATGTCCTGGGATACTTGTTAAACCATTGAAACTATTTACGACAAGTGTTATTTGACATATCAGTTGATTAATTTTATAGCATTTCTTTAAAAAGAGATTTTCTTCTTAAAATATTTGTAATACATACTTAACCATTCCCTGGCCAGAACTTGTTTATATTTTCTTGTCTTTTAAGTCATTTTAACATGTATTTTAGTAATTTGACCCCGTAAAAGTCAAGTCAAGACCTGCCTTAATGTTCAAAAAGGGAGGTTGAGTTAACAATAACAGAATAAGATTAAGCAATTTGATGGTTTTTGGAATGATAAATGTGCTGTACCACCCAGAACACAGCACAGTCTTTATTAGGTCACTATGTGCCTCTAAAATACTGCAAAGCTTTCTAGAATAGAACACCCTGGGCACTTATATATCTCATTACTTTCACATGATAGCTACCTTAATACATGTACCGTATTATCGCCTATTGGCGCACACTCCCCTATAAGCGCACATGTGACTTTGGAAACATGACAAACATTTGTGCTCAGGGCAAAAGAGTAGGAAAACTTACAGAATAACGATTTTTTAACTCACCAAATTTCATTTCCGGGTAGGAAAATCCAACTTCCGGTCTGCGCAAACTTTGATGCGCAGTAGTTATTATGACGATAAAATAAAAGTCAAAACTTTTACCTGATAAATATCGCAATATTTCTTTATTTTACCAATAGTTGGTCCTTTAAAAACATAATATTATGGTAAATAAACGACACAAGACATGATTTGGCGTGAAAAAACAGTAAGTAAGATAATATTCATTTCAAACCAGGCTCCGAATTCTGATTTTCACATATTATCGCCTAATCAAAATGATAACTTATATGTGCGCTTATTGGGACTTTATTGGGTTGATTTCTCTCCAATTCCATGGTATTTCATCTCAATTTCACAAGCGCACTGTGCGCCAATAGGCGATAATACGGTACTTACTTTTCTTGTACATATGTTGCAATTATTTGGAAGACTTATTTGTTTGTATTATTCGTTTATATCTTTCTTTGATATTTTTAATGAGGAGATTGTGATATGAATCAACTGTATCTGCTATAATAGACTAGATGCGAGTAGAAATAATCTTGATTTATGTCATTTAAAATTAAAAACTCAGTCAAACTGATGTTATATTTGGAAATTACATCCAGAAGTGTGTTTAAGAAAAGAGTTTATCAACTTTGAAAATTTTGTTTTCTTTGAAAATGTGACTTCTAGGCCGGGGAGATTCCCCATAGACCCCATGTTGTAAAATCACAAAAAGTGAAATATCTTTTCTTGTGTTAGGCAGATAATATTTTCTTTAATGGACATATTTTAATTTGTATAACTATCACATACAAAAGGGTAATATGAAAAGTGAACCAATAAAACTGATGCATCTTCAAGTTTAAGAGAATTTTATAATATCCTGCCATGTTATTTCCTCCGAATCAGCCACCTGGTGGCGAAACTGTTAACTACCTACTTGCATCTGAGTAATTGGATAAGTTATCTTTAATCCTTATTTTCTGTTCTTAAGAGTCATTGAAATGATTTATGGGTCATATCAAGTTACCCCATTATCTTCGAAGATTTGAAATACAAAAATATTTGGTGGCCAGGCATGAAGTGACACATATATGGACCAAAAGTATAGAGAAATAGGACAGGTGGAGAATCATATCAGACAAGGATTCTTACATTTATCTGGACAATGAGTAGATGAAAGAGTATGATTCTTTATCCTATGCCAACTAGAGTTTTAGGGAGATAAGTTGGTAAGATATATCCCGTATCCTGATTTTGAGGTTTCAATATCCATAACCTCCATATCTCCCGCCATATCTCCCGCTTCGGTGCATATCTTCCCGCTTCAGTGCACATCTTCCCGCTTCTGGTAATTTCACTGAAAACTCTACTTGGTATAGGATAAAGCAGTTATGTACGGTCGGTTTGGATATTGGGTTCATCCCTCGTGAGGTATGCACATCTACCTTCGGTCCCTACGGTCCCTCATGTAGATATGCATATCTCCCTCTGGATAAACCCCATATCCAAAACCTCCCAGTACATAACCCTTATGTATTAAGTCACAATGTAAACATATTTTTTTAACATTTTTATAACAACATTTATATAATTATAACATATACTTTATGTGGTACAAATGATCAAATATTGTGAAACAAAAATGTTGAATTCAGATACCTTCATTCTTATTTAGGTCAATGACTGTGATAAAACTAAGGATGTTTCTTGCTTTAAACATGATTTTTTGGTGATAACACTTCAAGCTTCTTAAAAATACAAAGAATATCAGTATTTTACAGAATTACATGTACATGCCAATACTAGAGATTGATAAAGTAAAGGGAAGTCTGCTCAATTTTCCTCAGACATAATTCCTATACCCAAACTCATCTTTGATTCTTTCCTTATTTTGGCTTTTATCTCTAAAAGTTGAATTGACACCTATATTTTCATACAATTCAAAGATCTTATTAAATGTTTGATTACATAATTCCTTGCAGATTGCACTCTTTTACATAATATTTCTATTTTTTAACATGACTATATTTATTCCCATTTTTCTTGTGTGATAATTATGTAGGACATGAGTGCAGGTCAAGTGGCTGAGGAAAGTTCTGTGAGGAATGTTCATTCTCTTAGAGTAATTCATTCAATTCCTGAATTTCTTGTTGCTCTGTTCCATGTTTTGTCCACTGTCTGGGAGATTGATTCCTTCTTCCGTAAGAAGATGTGTTAGTTCTGTGTTCACATTGCATGTATACGCACTGCCATGCAACTGTGTTCACCCTGCATGTATAGGCACTGTCATGCAACTGTGCCTGCTTTTTAGGAAATCATATAATAAAAGCATGGACATGAAGTCTATGTAGGCTATTGGCTAATAAGTTAAAGGAGCCCAGTCTATAACATGCTGTCACAAAGTGCCCCAATATCAAAACGATTTGGATACAAACCAGAATAAAATAAAATACTACAATTCTGACCTTACATATTGTTCAAATCAAATAATGTGTACATATAACACTCAATGATAAAACCTAGAATCTTATTACTTTGATAATGTTATCTTTATAGAAGAAATACTTTGGTATCCTTCATCCCAAATACTTCAATGAACTATCAAACTTTATCTCTAAAGCTTTCACAACAATTGAGATATAAAGACATGCACTTTTGCTCTTGTATTCATGACTTTCATGAACTAATGGTCATTGTATATTGAATATTTATTTTGAACATTGTATATTGAATATAATATTTTTATATTGTACACTGATGTAAAGGGCACATTGAGTTGATAGCAACACTTCTGGCACCTTTATGATGTGTTATAAGACAGATTGCATATTTCAAAAATTGTTTTTTCGTTAGCAGTATATTGTAAGTCATGAATATTTCTCTGAAGTTTTCTGACTGACTCAAAATAAGGTTAGCCACTGATTCTAATATTGAATTACTTCGAGCCTATGTTGACCCCCTCAGATCTCATCTCCCCATGGAGATTAAGTAGATTGGGTGCAATGGGGTACCCAGAGACATGATGCAAGAGATTGGTTTGAAGTTACATTGTTATCTATAAACATTGAACCACACATGAGATCCTGAATAACTGAATCCTGTGATTACAACTATCTCATAACCTGAGAGTCAAAATCAACATTGTGTTAAAATTAAGAGTGATAGAGCATGGCAATCTTTGAGATGGGCTGTACAAATGATTTCATACATCATGGTGTTTTGCAGTTACAGTGTTTAGGGAAGAGCTGTCAGAATGCCTTCTCAGTTTCTTTTATAATATATATAGTATGAACTTCAAGTTTGGAAGGTTGATTTGCCTGTTTTCACTGAAGTTCTGACATTTTACAAGCCAGTAGGTGATTATAGTCTTGAAAAGAGTAATTAATTTCCTTGTTTTGTATTTTGTTTTTGTTTAGCAACAGCATAAAGCTTGCCATCAATTAAAGAGTATGTTAATCAAGATTTTTCACAAGTCATATCATTTGTACCAGGCCCATGCTGAGAGGTTTCAATACTTTGTTGCAAAGTTAGCCAGATTACTTAGTTTATTTTTATCTCGGTATTTGTTGATATTTGTTGTATATAATCTTCTATTAAAGTAAGTTTGTGCTGTATCAGGCATCCAAGACAAGACAAACATTCACACAAGTCCAAGATCATCTCAATAACTGGCAACTTATCACTAGATATTTTTGGGCATTTTAGTGGCGTTTTACAGTGTTTTCTAATTATTTTAACCATCCTACCATCATATGCACCATCTTTTTGTTGTCATATGCTTTCATGGAAGTGCTATCCTCAGTCTATTGATCATTCTGTCAGTTTTAACTCGCCTAAAAAGTTCTTAATTAAAGCCTCAGTCACATTTTCTCTATGGCGACCACATATCAAACTTAAGTCCCCTTTTTTCGGAAACTATGGTCATCTTGTGTATGATATATCCAGGTTTTACAGGTCGTATGAGTCGCTGTGGAAATAATAACTTGCATTCCTGCAGTCACCATAGAAATTAACAAGCCACAGAAAGACTGTGGAAAAGTCCCACAGTGGCCTATGCTGGCTGGTCTGAGATTTTCTGGGTTACAATTGACCTTTGCGAACCATAAGGCTCCTTTGCAGCTGCCTTGCAACTGCCTTGGTCTTTGTCAAGACAAACTAGCCATACCATAAGGATGCCCTGAGCTGACCTTGAGTCATCATTTAAAGGTCATAACATAGGTTTTATGTCAGCAGCAGAAATGATAGACCATGTAGCCTCCATAGCATATGTGAGGCTTTACATATCACATGAAATAATTATCAGCTACAAATACCTGACTTTCAATGGACATTGCTACCACATTTGATCTGATCCTACTTTAAAGGATCAATGTTGTGTACCCAAAGTGTGTCATTGGATCACTGAAAGCAGATGACTCAGTGTTAATGTTCATCTTTATATATGTTTTCCTATTCTGTACATATTATTAAAACTATGTATTACAAAACTTAATTTAATGGCATTGATCTTAAAATCAATTTAAAATATATTAGTGCTGGGTGTTTCAACCTGTAACCTTATAGTGAGTAACTTTGATTTCATTGTTGTGTCTACATAGTTCACAATCATTCATCAAATTGTCATTTGAAAGACAACAAGGTCATACTCTATGTAAAGGTAAATTTATTGTATTCATAGATTGTTTTTTGGCATTTGCAATAATGTTGTACTTTGACACCATTAATGGCATGGTTCAATAACAATGATAACAATGGTGACTGCATAGATGATAATGATCATCAATGATCGGATGAAGATCATGTTCATATTGCTAGCAATGATGTTAAATTCTGAACAGCTAGGTGTGGTTGAATAAAATATCTGTGAAGCGGAATCAGTTACAAATTTAACCAGATCAAGATACATAAATACTAAAAGATCAAACTTGGGAAATAGTTGCTGAGGAATGTTATCTCTGAGTAGGAGATGTTCTGTGCTGAGGATGAGCCAGCATTTGTGTAATATGACCAGTTGAAGTGTTCTTGAACTAGTTTAAGATGCTATAATGGTAAGATAGAAATACCTGAAGGTTTTCTTATGAGTTATATATAGTGTTATGAATTCCATTAACTTTTAATGAACCAGCGACTATGTTTTGAAGATATGAATCAAAAGTGCATTAAAAGTGTTGCAATGGGGATAGTTCAGCATATTTTACCCTAGCTGTTATCTCCCGGATCAGTAAATCGAGCTGAGCTCACACGGGCTGAAAGTTGTCTGTATTTTGACGACAAACTCTGATTGACTGCGTGAGTTCAGAGATTAATTGTAAACTGGAAGAGTGAAGATGAAGCTCTCTATTAAGAAGTGAAGTCGAACACATGCAAAGGATAGGGAGTAAGCTATAACTCAAGTTAACTCAAATTAACTTGCTAGCTTGTAAATCCAGGACCTACCATCAAACATGTGAGAAATGACAGTACCAAATCTTAGGGTGTTGTCATTGCATGTGCTGTTCTATTTGAATTTGACACTCAATGTTGATAACTATGACCACATGTACGACAAATGGAGGAAATTAAATCAAGATGAAGGGGAGGGTAAAGAAAGTTAGAGGAACAATGTTTTGAACCCATCAGTACATATCCTTAATCAGTTTTGCTATTGTGAATATATTTGAATTTGTCACTAGATTGTTTATGTTTAAACTATGAGATGGGATTGAATTTGTTGATAGCAGTAAGCTTTGGCAGTCCTAACTGGTCAAATTTAACAGTGAACAATGATGCCATATACTTAATAATTATCTGCATATTTGTTACCTTGTTGCCACAAACCATTGTTCACTAAATGTAGAATACCGGAAAACTACTAACACATGTCAAGGCGAATTCCTTTTATGACAAACACACACCCAAACACTGAGCAACTTTGAAGTTTTGCTCCGTAAAGAGGATTGGCCTTTCACTGGATATTGAGCAAATATTATATGTAATTACTGTTCAAAATTACTATGCAATAGAATATAGAAAATGTAGTATCCCAGAGATCTGACCAAAACTAACAAGAATTTGACACTTCTCCTGCATGTACTTTTGAATAGGTGTAACCAATTTTAAAACAGGCACTAGCTTTGTGAAGTTAATGGGATTTGTTTATGTTGTGTTTTAATGAATTTGTCATGTAATTTTATCTGGTATTCAGTTTCAAAATGTATGTAGAAAGGTGTTGCTAAGTTTATACATCATATATCAATTGCTTTAATGTTTCCGAAAGTTTTCAATCCCATTATCCATTTGAGAGGAGCAGTTTGTCCCTTACCCGTATATTTTGACTATATCTTTGATAATTTCTTTTATCTAATAGACATTGCTACGTAATTAATAATTGTATATGAAATGTTTATATATACCGTATTCTCTGTAATTACCGCCCACCCTCTAATAAGCGCCCACCCCACTTCACAAAGTTCAAGAAACATCGAGGAATCAACAAGAATTGAAGAATCTATCAGAAAAATCATATTTCCAAAATCCATGAGCGGACAATAATAGAGTACTTACCCTTAACTGCTGTAAACATGAAGCGTTTTATAATTCTATGCATCCTCTCGATAAATATCTATCGATGGGTGCTTCCACCACACCATACTATGTCTCAGAATAGCCCATAATGAATGAAGGAATTGTTCTTTATCAGCATTCAGTGATTCCGAAAGCTACTGCTTAGATGTTCTGCACATGTCAAGGTCGTGAACTTTCTGGTTTCTTTTTAACTTTTCTCGACTTTTTATCCCACCGAACGAAGTTCGAGGGGGATATAGAGAAGCCGTCCGTCCGTCCGTCCGGGCGATAACTCCAATACCGGTTGACGGATTTGGTTCAAATTTTATAGGCTTATGCCTTATGAGTGTAGGACCTCTGCTCGAGAAGGAATTTTTAATATGGCCGTTCAATTCAAAATGGCTGCCATTTTTCGTAAAAAATGTAATCGTTGATAACTCAAATACAAGTTGACGGATTTGGTCCAAATTTTATATGCTGATGCCTAGGGACAAAGGAGTTTTGCTCAAAAAGAGATTTTCAAGATGGCCACTTAATTTCAAAATGGCGGCCATTTTTCGTAAAAATATGTAATCTTTGATAACTCAAATACCAGTGAACGGATTTGGTTCAAATTTTATATGATGATGCTTAGGGACACATTAGCTATGTTCGACAAAATTTTTTCAAGATGGTCGCTTGATTTCAAAATGGCGGCAATTTTTCGTAAAAAACGTAATCTTTGATAACTCAAATACCAGTGAACAGATTCGGTTGAAATTTTATATGATTATGCCTTGGGACACAGTAGCTCTGTTCAAGAAATAATTTTCAAGATGGCGGCTGAATTTCAAGATGGCGGCCAATTTTCGTAAAAAACGTAATCTTTGATAACACATATACCAGTGAACGGATTTGGTTCAAATTTTATATGATGATGCCTAGTTCACAATGGCATAAACTTACTTTGTGCCAAATTTCATGCTTCTATCACAAAGTGCACAAACATTTCAACATTTACACTAGCTATAATAAGCATAATATGTTTTGTTCGGTGGGATTTGCTACTCCGTGGAGTTGCTGTTTTTCTAGGAAATGAAAAATGATGATCTCTCATCAAATTTGAAATAAGGTATAACTTTAGATACCCTTTGCATTTGTTTGACTTCAATTCTTAAAAGAGAGCTTCGTCTTCACTCTTTCAAACTAAAATAAACCTGTGAACTCACCGCGCCAATCAGTGTTCGTCGGCCAAATTTGACCGACGTTCTATATATGGTCATTCCTTCTGACGTCATCGTTGAGCCCAGTTTTGACCAATGACATGCTCATATTTATTTAGAACGCATTTGGCGTATGTTTCTTCAAGCTCGCTGAATGTTGGAAGAAAGGCCAGCGCATAGTTAGAAGTGATTTATTACCCAAACTGTCACCGGTACCTGTCGTGCTGGCGGGGCTACTAAACTGTAATATGGTCTCTACTAGGCAGAGTGTAGTTTAACTAGACACTGCACACAGGGTAAACTTTAGATCGATATCCAACAATCTCTTGTGGAAATATTGAAGGTAATCGGCGATAATGACAAAGTGGGCGTGCCAGAAATAAATTGTTCTTCAATCACTGTCAATATTGTCTAAGCGATCTTTACTGTATTCTCTCCAATAACAATACTTATCATTATTATAAAAATATGTTGAAAATAATGCATTCTTGGCAAGAAAAATTGCCATCATGAAATTCCTCGGGATTTCTGATTTCTTTCATATAGCGGCGCTTATTAGAATGGTCTGAATGATGTATTTTCAATTTTCTAACTGCCCTGGGCGCCTATTACAGAGAATACGGTAGGCAGATAAGCATGTTTCTTCTTTAAATAAAACTTGTAAACATTAGATCTTTAAGTGCTACAATTCATATAAATATATCCATCTTTGCTTTAGAACTATTGGTCCTCAAAAAATAAATGTTTACAAAATGAAATTTCTATGTGTGAAATAGAATAGGTTATTGTGGAATAGAAACTTTATGCTACATGTAGTATGTTCACTTTTTGAATTAAAAAATGTTTTTGAATACTTTAAGGATTTGACTTCAGTCAATATTGTGTGAATGATTTTCAGTGCGCGAAATAGACGTCCGACATCGGCCATTGGCCTGACAAAATTATAGATGGCTTGTTTTGATAAAAACACCCAGACATTTTGGCCTGCCAGACATTTGTAGCATTCGTTAGATTGCCCATGAATAGAACTTACATTTCAGTCCGGAAATCCTCCGAATTCCCCGCGTTTTCGGCTTATTCCATGACTTTTGTTGAAAATTGAAAACAATTTCAAAATATTTTTGTTTTCGTTCGGAAGCCCAAGATATAACGTGACTTTCGATTGGCTGTTGTTGTGTGTTGAAATTACGGTGATTTTGATTGGCTATGAATGACTCATTTCTTCATCGTCGTTCGCAAATCGAGTGCATTATCAGTATGCCGGATGTAGGAAAGAAATTGAAAAATCGAGCCGGCATCTAAGTCGAAAATGTCGGCAGTTTGGAAGTATTTTGGGACTCTGATATCACAAGGTAGACGAATTGGTAATAGTACACCATGCAGACTATGTGAAATGCCGACCACATTCGCGGCAGATGCTTTATATTCGATTTTAATTGACGTATTTCTGAATATGATTTTGAAAAGTGAAACTGAAAGTGAAACTGTCATCATCAGACATTGTATCATTTTTAATGTTCTGTCCCATCCCGAAAGTACCGTGTCCCGAGACAAATTGTACCGTTCCGTACCAAAATTCTTTTGGATTGTGACACCTCTAATATATACCTTGAATTTTAGTGGAGTCTGTGTCCACAGTATGTGTTTTTGAATACCTTGAAGCTTCTGAGTTCTGAGCAATTCTAAACCGACCAAAATCAGTACAATTTAGTTTGATCAATATGTACATGTTCCTCATGTTTTTGTAAGGTGAATCTAGGGGGAAATCAGCACACCCAGGCTGTTGGTTAAGTCATCAAGTACAGTATAGTGAATAATACATGACATGCAATGGAATAAGTTTTATCTTTGTTAATATTGTACTAAACTAAATCTCATTTTAGAGTGATTGTGGAGAAATATGGTACAGTCTGTTTCACTGCTTCAAAGGCAAGCAGTTGAACCTGAAAAATAAGAAATCTATAGACCATTGTGCCATAATATATAAAAAAGTATATTCATATTGGACACGAATGGCATTTGTATATTTCAGATTATTTAGTGTTTAGTGCAATAAGCCTATGCCCTCTTGTAATTTGAGGTCTGCCTGCCATGTTATTTTTTGAGAATTAACACGGTAGAGAAGCATCAAAATATAAGAGGTTACAGACTTTATGAGCCAATTTACAAGCAATCCAACATAACAAATGCCATTCGTGTGCAATAGAAATAAACAATTTATTATTTAGATTTCTTATATTTCAGGTCTAACTGCTTGCCCTTGAAGCAGTGTAACAGACTTTAAGTGAAATTTTTAGCCAGAGAAGTAAGAAACAGCCTGCCAAAAATTGGCCTGAGAAAAAATGATATGGCTTGTTTAAATCTGGCTGGCCTGCCAAAATGTCTAGGTTAAAAAAATCCTTATTTCATGCACTGATTTTAATTCAATGATTGAACTTGTTAAAATACAGAATTGTTACTCTTGTAAGCAAATCCCTTAGACATCTCCATTGTTGTTGATTTTGGATAGCTTGATAGCAAGATTTAGAATAGCTCTAAAACTTTGAGAAGAACAAGAATAGCAAAATTAAAATCTTTTAATGGAAGAAAATTTCAATTTTCATATCCTGACCAGCCAGGAATTTATATTATTTTTATTGTTAAAGGCTTTAGAAACTTTTATTGAAAATCTACATTGAAAATCTCCAACGGGCTGTGGGTTATTATTTGAATGTGTACCTTATACCAATTACGTTTCTTATAACATGTTCGTCTTTACCAAAGTTTGTATTTTCATTTCAGATTATATATTTCAAAAGCCCAAATTTATTCCCTTTTAAGAGGATGTGCAACATGCATGTGAGTCTGGCACTGAGACATATCCCATTTTATTGCATATTGAATATTTTCTGGGAGGTTTATATCTGTTCAAAATGTAAATGACCTGTAAAATGTTTTCTCTTACAGGACCAGATTGTGGCAAATTCTTTAGATTGTTTGACTATACTTTGTTAGTCTTGGTAGTTCTATTAAATAGCTGTATCCTTAATCTTAAGGTGATATTGTAAATCTTGCTAAGACTCCACTTAAATATTGATGCTACCTCTTTATTCATATAATGCCAATGAACAAAGTGCTTCTAATAGGTTTTATTTGGAAAATAAGACTCGATAAACAAAACAAGCAAAATAATTTTGATATTGAGGTATCAATGTTTCATTGGGCAGATACTTAAAAACAAAACCCTTGCTACACATCAAATAAGAGGGAATTGCCCAAAACTACTTGAACCTTTTTTCTGAAGTAGACAGATTCATAACAAGCTACTAAGGTGGGGTTCAACTTGTTTCCAGGTTGTAATCTTCAATGGTTTTGATTTTTCAATTTTAAGAACATGAGAGTTTAATTGATTTACAGATCAAGTCACTAAAAGTAAACGGGAACCATTCAGAAGCTTGCTTACTTTACCTCCAAATCAAACATTTTTATATTCAGAATTTCTACCAATTTAAATATTTCAGAAATCAGTGTTCTGATAAGAGCTTCAGAATTTGGTGACCACACATGTTATCCTGTCATAAAACTGTGGTTTGATAAGTTCATCTTAATTCTGGTGAACAATAACCTACTCTATATTATCAAACCACTTTACTTGATTTAGATCATATTTTTGCTAGCTTACCATGTGAAGGCCATTCTACGATGGTGGACCTCCAACACTTCCAAAAGTTCATTTCATCATGATATCTGGGATACAAACTCAGCATGTGTCAGTTTTCACAGCAAAATTGATTTTATCTTATAGACATTGCTACGTAATTAATAACTGTAACCACAATTAGAAAAAGTTTATGGGAAATGGGAGTCTAACCTTATATCCTTTGTGGAAATCTTATGTCATGTGACACGATTGTCATTGATGCCTGAGGGGGATTCACTTTTGTCAGTCTGTCCATCTGTACATCTGTCCAGAAGATTTCTAGTGGACAGATTTCCTTTATATTGGAAAGATGTATATTGATGAATAGTTTTACGTAAAAAATTAAGATGGCCACCGTTTTAAAAGTGGCAGGAATTTTTTGTGTTCTTAGGGATTTGCTGCTTCGTGGAGTTGCCAATTTCTATTTATTGGGGAAATTAAATTGATAGAAAAATTATTTTTTGTTATTGAATTAAAAATAATCTTGATTAATATCATTAAATATTCAAAATTCAGTTAAAGTGATATCATATTTGAAGTCTACATGTACAATTGCATCTAGAAATGTGGTTTCAAAATTTGTTTATTAACTTTGAAAATTTAATTTTCCTTGAAAATGTGACTTTTAGGTCGGGGAGATTCCCCATAGACCCCATATCTTTTATTTTATTACACAGATAATTTTTTTTACTGAACATATTTTCATTTGTATAACTATCAGCTACATAAGGGTAATAGGAAAATTGATCCATTAGCACTGATGAATATACAAGTTTAAGGGAACTTTCCATCATGATAAACCATGACATCTCATTTCTTCTCAGCCCTGAGATGTTTCAGGTAGAACAGAAAAAAGTGCTATGAGTATCAGAATGGGAACTTTCTAATATATTTGCCATGTTAGCTGACCCGAATTAGCCACCTGGTGGTGAAATTAGTAACTACCTACTGGCATCTGGGCAATTAGCCAGTAATTCCTTAATTTTAAAGATCAAGATTACCAGTATCTATAGTTATCACTTTTATGGTCAATTGAGACAAGGTTGAGTATACACCCTATGCAGACAGAGCCTGTGGGAAATATTGGGTGCGGAGCAAATGAGCGGAGGGTGCGGAGCTAACGGTTATTTTTGAATTTAAATTTGGGATATTTCTGAAACTAAGCCGTTTTGGGACTTCAAATATACCAAGATATGTGTGTTTGACACAAAATATCAATACAATTGTGAAAATAGTAGCGCAATTCATTCTATAGCGACGCAGTGTGCCTTAAACCTTTCCCAGACCCATATATTTTGAAATTATCCTTTTAATACTGAGTCCCCAGCATTCATAAAAAATGGTGTTCAAGGTGCACTATCTATACAAATTATTTTTGCATCTTGGAAGCCAGGCAGTATCTGTGTGATTTTATAAAAATTCGGAAATGTTCTTCAGATATGAGCCCCTCTAAATATTGGGTGCGGAGCAGCTCCATAAACGTAGCTCCGCACCCAATATTTAGAGGGGCTCATATCTGAAGAACATTTCCGAATTTTTATAAAATCACACAGATACTGCCTGGCTTCCAAGATGCAAAAATAATTTGCATGGGTAGTGTATCTTGAACACCATTTTTTATAAATGCTGGGGACGCAGTATTAAAAGGATAGTCTCAAAATATATAGGTCTGGGAAATGTTTAAGGCATACTGCGTCGCTATAAAATGAATTGCACTACTATTTTCACAATTTTATTGATATTTGGTGTCAAATACACATATCTTGGTATATTTGAAGTCCCAAAACGGCTTAGTTTCAGAAATATCCCAATTTTAAATTTAAAAATGACCATAAGCTCCGCACCCTCCGCTCATTTGCGCCGCACCCAATATTTCCCACAGGCTCTGTCTGCATAGGGTGGTATAATAGGATATTTTCTCAGCTAATTAGATTCATCCTGCTTGCTATTTTGGACCATGTTGCCCAGCTGAACATCAAACTCTGCATATTCATTTTCATTCCATTTTCAGTTGATATTTAGATGGGAATAGATTTTTTATCATACTTGAAATTTGCCCCCCACCCATTGGTTTCCAGATGGGTCCCTGCTCTGCCTAAAGTCTTTGGTATTTCTATGATGTGAAGATATACAACAGTTTATATAAAGCTTATATAAGATCATTTTAGCCGTATAGTTATTACAGAGAAACTATATCCACATAGATAAGAGGAGTAAATGCAACCATATGGTCCAGTTTGTGAAGAAATGTTCACAACTTTATTTGTTATGATGCAACATAAAACAAACACAAACAAATGTTATTTCATGTCTGGTGAGTCACAGGGAGTGACATGGAGCTTTGTTGTTTCATCAATGTTTTTCTGGAGAATATGCAAAGGGCAAAAATTTAAGTGCCAAAAGTGCCAATTTAAGACCAAAAAGTATAACAAAACACAAAAAGAACATCTTAGTATAACTAGTCATGAGGAAAACAAACCCAAAATACCAAATTATGGTCTAACATCATCCATATTAACGGTAAGTGTCAACATGACCAACTTGGCCATCAATATTGTTGTCAAACTCACTTTAACCTTACCAGCGACAGTGCCGACATTGATGGCAGATCTAATCAATTTAGAATTCTCAATTTTAGTAGAGTATTTATTCTTAGATAGAAAATCACACACTTTTTCTGTTCTCTACCTATATAAATGATGATGTCGCTCCAAATCAGAGGATTCCCTCTCAGCAAGACACAATTTTACTTTTGACAAATTAATATTCATATTAGGAGATAATGGGACATGGCTAAGCCATACCACTCAAAGCCAGTGGTAGAAAAAAGGAGGGTCTAGAATCAGTAAGAAAAGCAAAGGCGCTTCTGGGCTAGACTAAAGTTATGTGATTATATCTTTTGGGATTTCCACTTGGGTTTCATTTTTGCCAGAATTGCACAAGGGGCAATCTGCACGAGGTTCCATTTTTGGTTCAGTTTTTAGCACATGCACATAAATTACAGCAATTTGATAGGTTCAAATGCATGCGAGGTCAATAACTTAATATAACTACATATATTTTTCGATAGAAAAGCCAAACCAAGCAAAAAAGGAACCTCACGCAGATTGCCTCAGCTCCAAAGTTGTGCCTCTTATTGACCTCACACAAATGTAGCATGCAGTGGTAGGCGTTGCAGTATATGTTTTTGTTGTTTATTGTTTACCCAGTGATTGATTTGGTAACCAAATTTATTGAGAAAAGCATTGCCTTTTAAGGTCATTGAAACCTTTTCTTGAATATTATTATAAATAGTTTTCAGTTCTCTTCATTACTTTAATATATGGTTTTTCAATAAGAAAACTTCAGATCTTTGAAATCTGATATAACATTACATCCATATGACCCGAATCATAGATCTTATAGCATACATAGATTAACCTGTTGCTGTATATATCATATATAATAGCCAGCTAATCTTTTCTATACCACACTAACCCAAATCCATTAGGTAACAAAAGAATCCAAAGAGGATCAAAATATTATTTTCAAACATTAACAAAGCAAGCTGAAAGACACGTATATACCTTTATTTTCAAGTTTATTATTAAATTCCAGTTTAACAAAGTGTTGATAATTCTGACAGTGATTCTAATCTAGATTATGATTTATAGTAGACTGTGATTTAGCAATTGTAATATACTGAAGATTTCTTCATATTATATTCTGTTATTATCCCATCGAACGAAGTTCGGAGGGATATAGGGAACGCCTCCGTCCGTCCGTCCGTACGTACGTCCGTCCGTACGTACGTCCGTCCGTCCGTACGTCCGTCTGTCCGTCCGTCCGGGCAATAACTCAAATACCGTTGGCCCGATTTTGTTCATATTTTGTACACATATACCCTATGGGGGTAGAAGTTCTGCTCGAGAGCCGATTTTCAAAATGGCCGCTCATTTCAAAATGGCGGCCGTTTTAGTGACGATTTTACAGTAATTTAGGTGCAATATGTAAAACTGTAATAGCAATATGTTTTAAATGTAAAAAAATTATAAAGGACATTAATAATGCTACAAATGTAGATATTAAAAAAGCACATGGCAGCCATCTTGAAAAATGGCGGCCTTTACTCGTCATTTTACGATTTTTGCTGTAACTCAAAAAATAGTGGAGCGATTTTGTTCATATTTGGTGTGTGAATACTATAAGCATTGCACACTGTCTAAAGACACTTTTGGTAGAAGGCGGCCATTTTGAAAAATGGCCACCATTTTAACGTATTTTACTATAACTCGAAAAGTAGTGGAGCGATTTTGTTCATATTTGGTATGTGAATACTATAAGCATGGCACACTGTCCTATGACACTTTTGGTAGAAGGCGGCCATTTTGAAAACAATTTTGAAAAATGGCCGCCATTTTAAAGTATTTTACTATAACTCGAAAAGTAGTGGAGCGATTTTGTTCATATTTGGTATGTGAATACTATAAGCATGGTACACCGTCTATTTCTAATGACGCTTTTGGTAGAAGGTGGCCATTTTGAAAAATGGCCGCCATTTTAACGCATTTTACTATAACTCGAAAAGTAGTGGAGCGATTTTGTTCATATTTGATATGTGAATACTTTAAGCATGGCACATTGTCTAATAAAACGTTGGGGAGTAGTCGGCCATTTTGAAAAATGGCCACCATTTTCATGTGTGTTATTTTACAAGTACGTGTGCGATTTTTCAAAAATTTTAGAGGTGGCTACTTAAAAGCATATTATTTCTTCTGATGACAACTTGGCTAGTGAGCAACCATTTTGAAAATGGTGGCCTTTCTGGTGTGTTGTTTTATGATATTTGTGATTCGTTTGTAAAACTGCCAGCCATTTCTGTTCGATGGGATTCGCTACGCTTTGGCGTTGCCGTTGTTCTGGTTTACAAATTGAACGATGATGTTCGAAATCTGATTTTAGATTTAAGAAGTTAACCTGGTATATTTGAAGATGGATTAATTAAATTAACCTCACCATATTCCATTTGTATTGTATTCCCTGCTAATGTATTGAATTCCCTGCTGATGTATTGTATTCAATTTGAAATTGAATTTGCAGCATGTTGTATAGATAGTAAAAATATGTTACATTATAGACTGATCAAAAATGACTGTTCACGCCTTCTATAAACTGTAAACAAAGTCAATTATTTCATCCGGGGTATATATTCGCGAAGAATACCCCTGGTAATACGTGTAATGTGTGACGTCATAACGGCGGGTCGTAGTAATGGCGGTGTAAAAGGGTAGGTGGTCCTATTAATGCTCCTACTCTCTATTGATTTATATGGTGACCTAATTACAATTATTTTCTTATTATTTATACACAATCAGGGCCGTAAGGAAAGGGGACCATAATCCCCAGGAGACCATAATTTCTTTTACAGCGGACCATAATGAATATTCAAAACATTTTGGTGAGTTTTCATGTTCGAATCGTAAGACTTTAGAGCAGGAGTAATATCGTTGAATACACCCCCTAGGGCTAGGCACAAACTTTTTCGAACCCCTCCCTCCCTTCAGTCATTTGGGGTACAGAAAACATTTGTGCCTAGCCCTGCGGGGTGTATTCGACAATATTACCCCTGCTCTTCAGTCTATATTTCTTAAATAAAATGTAAATTATTGGCCATTTTTATCTATTTTTAAGTGTGGAGCAAATCAATATAAAAATCAACTGTTCAAATTCAAATTCTTAATCCTTATGGAGGATTTTTGCAGTTCAGATCAAGATCATACTGTTAAACCAGTGTATTCCTTCAGTCATATGAAATACCTTGATGGATCAAGATTGGAATGGCATTTTAAGTAAGGAAGTCTTCAACCTGGAGTGTTTTGCATTCAGTTCATAATCATCATCAGGCCCGTAGCCAGGGGGGGTTCGGGGGGTTCGGGCGAACCCCCCCCCTGGCCAAAATTTCTTTCAAAATCATGCAGTTTTTCACCATTCTGACTACTTTTTGAGGGCTTTGTATAAAAAACCTCCTACCCATGTACCCTCTTACCCACGTACGTGGGTCCTGACCCACTCTTAAAGAGTTAAATTTTTTAAACATTATTCTATCTCAATGTATGCTTAATTATGGATGAATTTATGTACCCATATGCCTTTATTTCTAGATCGGACATCTGTCTCGTCATAAAATAAAGCCGGCATTGCATAATGTTCATTTGAGCTATTTGAGTGTTGTTTTTGATATATCGAAGCGATTTTTTGTTGATCGGGCAGTCTTACAGTGTACAACCAATCTATTGCTTGGCGCAAATTGGCCACATGGGGCATGTGTTGTAAAGTGCAGTAGTTTTTGACTCCATGAGCAGAATATGGTCAAACTTTCACAACAAAATTCACATTGAATGACCTGAATGATTCTGGATTGACGAAGTTATTCAACTTTTCATCGGTCCTGTTTTTTAACACCCTGTAGTTTCGATTTTTATCACATATACCTTTTATTCTTTCAAACGATATTACAAGTATTCATTGTTTGCACGACAGATTTGAACTATACGTGTAATTTGTCTTATGTCTTTTATTTAATTTAACATCAGAATTGGAGATACAAAGTGATAGAGTGATCAATTCACACGATCTCAAGGAATAATAAAGGCTGCATTTCTGTTTAACCGTGGCGCAATTGAATAACGAAATATTTGAAAAGTAGAAGGATTCGCTATATTCGTTTTTAATCGCTTTTTGGCACAATTTAAGGATAATTGTGCGCACTAGTTCAGTGAATCATTTAGATGGAATTAAAAGTTAGAGTTGCCAAACTTGTGCAGGGGAGTGTAAGTTTGGTTTTGTAAACTTCGACATTATTCATGGCCGTTTGATCCATAATTAGGTAATATGAAGAGTAGAGTTTTATTTTGACAATGATTTGATATAAAACTGGTTTGAATGATAAAAGTAGCTTTGTAGTTTCTAGCTTTTTGCGCGTAAAACGTGAATACAATGGACAACAACGACACCAAATCTTTGACTAACATACGTTAATAACGTATAATATTCGTAAGAATGAATTCTAATAACATTTGAAATAAACATCTAATAAAATGTGGTGAATTTAATTGGTTGGAAACTCTAAGAAATATATTTTTAAAAAGATGTCAACTTTTGGACAAGGGTAAACTTCCCGGGACATTTACAATCTGCATGAGGTAACAGGAGGCACGGATTGCACTGAACGAAGGCTAGGAGATTGCTAATTAGCACTGATGTGTTATACAGGTAAGACTGCCCGATCAACAAAAAACATTTCGACATATCAAAAACATAAATCAAATAGCTCAAAAATAATGAACATTTATGCAATTCCGGCTTTATTTTATTTTACTAGAGAGATGTCAGACCTATAAATAAAGGCATATGGATGCATAAATTCATCTATAATTCAGGATAAACTGAGATTGAATAATGTTTTAAACATTTAAAAATTTAACTCTTTAAAGACTGGGTCAGGACCCACGTACGTGGGTACGAGGGTACGTGGGTAGGAGGTTTTTTATACAAAGCCCTTTTTGAGTGATTTTTGGCCATATTTGCCAAAGTGAACCCCCCCCCCTAGAATTTTTTAGAAAAACGAACCCCCCCTTGGAAAATTCTGGCTACGGGCCTGATCATGCTCATCATTCTTGTTACCAAGGAAACTGAGGAAAAATACCAAGAATTTTATGAAATCAAGTTTGCCAGTATTTTCTAAAGCACATCAGAGAAGATATACCAAAACATGCTGCTAGCTGCTATATGTAAACATTATACAGAAATATTTTGCAAGGGTGCAGATATTGGAGTAGGTAGTAGTAAGGAAACTGGGTTATCAGGAAGTATAGTGTAATAGGTAAAGAACCATGAAGGCAAAATAAAAAATAGTTTATTATCACTATGAATAAATCAATCAAATTAATTGTAGATTTATACATGCTGATCAAGTCACTTTGTTTGTAAGGATCATATTTATTTTTGATGTAAAAGAGAGAGAGAGAAATTGCAAATTATAATTTTACCAAATGTGAGATCATGTTTTATGAATCTCAATGAGTCTAGAAAGTTGTTCTGCTTTTTATATGCATTGTGAACTTATATTGATCAATGGTAAAGAATACATATTATTAACCTGATTTTGGATTATCTTTTGTAATCAATAGCACTCCATCTTAGATTTCCAATACAATAGGTATGAAGTGATAAAGGCTAATGGGTTACTATGCAGGCCCGTAGCCAGGATGTGCCAAGAGGGGGCTCACATTTGACAATTTTGGCCCAAATATGGCTAAAATCACTTGAGAAGTGCTAAAAATGGTGAAAAGCTGCATGATTTTGAAAGAATTTTTGGCCAATGGGGGGGGGGTTCGCCCGAACCCTGCGAACCCCCCCTGGCTACGGGCCTGTTATGAAGTTATACTCTGAAAAGAATCATAACCCTGAAACCATCTTGAAAACCTTCAATTTTATTTTCCTTATGAAGAACATTTTTTGAACCTTTTTATTAGGATCATCACATTCACCAAGAAATATCATTAGATTGATTTATCTGCTGAATTTCTGCTCAGAACTCTTCATATTTTCTATTATTCTGTTCTTTATAGGGTAAAATATTCTCCACTTTAGATAGATTATCCTCAAGTCAACTGAAAAAGTATATTACATGTTTGTAATGACGTCTATAGGGAACGCCTCCGTCCGTCCATACGTATGTCTGTACATACGTCCGTCCATCCGTCCATCTGTCCGTCCATCCGTCCGTCCTTCCGTCCGTCCTTCCGTCCGTCCGGGCAATAACTCAAATACCCTTGGCCAGATTTTGTTCATATTTTGTACACATAAACCCTATGGCTTTTTGAAAAATGGCCACCGTTTTAATGTATTTTACTATAACTTGAAAAGTAGTGGAGCGATTTTGTTCATATTTGGTATGTAAATACTATAAGCATGGCACACTGTCTAATGACACTTTTGGTAGAAGGTGGCCATTTTGAAAAATGGCTTCCATTTTTTGCTATATACTTTGTTTGTAAAAATGCCAGCCATGGCTGGTCGATGGAATTTGCTACGCTTTGGCGTTGCGGTTGTCTAGTTGTTCCTCCAAGATGTTCCATAATGAAACATAATAAATGAAGGAGTTGTTCTGTAGAGTAAATATTCCTTTTAGCTCTAGGGCTGTCTTTAACCAGAAATGCTATGTTTTGGAAAAAGATTTGAGATATTATTTGGTGTTTCATTTCAGGTAGAAACACAAATATAAGTATTCAATAATTCATAAAAGGTCCATTCCATATTCTGGATAATGCTAGACAATGGCGAATTTTCTAACATTCACCCTTTAATCCCCTTAACTAATTCTAAGATTATTATAGAGAAAAGTTATGAATTCAGAATCAGGCTTTTCCACTACATAACAATATTTGTCTCAGGGATTATAGTCTTGTATTTGCATCTTACTCTACCAAAAATAAGGGTCTTTACTTCCCAAAAAATGTTTGCAGCAGAAAGGCCTTATACTGAATAATGTAATAATACCAACGTATGTTTGTCCTTTCAACTGACTTTTTGGCTCACACGTGAGCCTATGGGATCGACCAGGCGTCCGTCCGTTGGTCCGTCCGTCCGTCCGTCCGTTGGTCCGTCCGTTGGTCCGTCCGTCCGTCCGTCAACATTGGCTGCACAAATTAAAACTGCTATTCGGATTGAGTCAGAGTCACATTCATTTTATGCATATCCATAATGCCTATTTGACTTATCATCGCCATTTCCCAAGTTCGCCCGGTTTCCGAGAAATTGCGGATTTTGATGTCAAAAAGTCAAATTTTCTGTAAATACTAGACACTTTGTTGAAGTAGAACTTTCAAATAATTTTTAGTAGTTGCTGTATATGCAACTTATGTCCTCTGAAAATTTCAAAGCTCTTGGAATTACAGTTTTTGGTGTTTACTCTATAAAATTTGACAAAAAGTAGGACTTAATCATTTTCAGGAAACTTTCTCATGTATAAAGTCAATGGCAGGTTTTGTGATTGACAAGTTTCTCAAAGTTTGCCTTATACTTGATCATTTCTTGCAATGAATTACATCATTACTAGATTAAAGCATTCCCTACATATTGCTCAATATATGTCAGCATCAAGTTTTTACTGTTTTTGAGATATTTGACGTCAAAAAACTGTAAAAATAAGTTATTTTTCAAATTGCTTCAATTTGACCAAAGTTTTTTTTGAAAATCATCTACAAGTTGCCAGGAGTTCAAATCTGACATTAGTTTTAGGATTTGACCTTTAGTTGACCTTCAGTGACCTTCGAAAGGTCAAAAAAGTTGATTTTTCAAATTGATTTTTGGATGTAAATTTTGGTCAGCTTAATCACAAAAGACCTTACTGAGCTCTGACTAAGTAAAATTTTCAAGGTCAAAGGTCATCAAACTAGGTCACACAACTGTGCTATCTAAGTTTCTCAAAGTTAGAGACTACAAATCCAAATCAATATTTTTGTTTGAAAGTCAGGATATACATTCCTCTGAAGGTTCCAAACTGTGTGAGCACAGGACCGTGGGTCCTTCATTGACTATTGCAACGATTTAGTGTTATGACCCTCATATAAAATAGCTATCCACATAAGAAAGTGTTACTCTCCTCAGACTTATTCATAAGAGAAAATAAAAGGATGCCTAAGTCACACTTTTTATAGATAACAAATAAATGCCAAATCCATCTTTTCTAGACATGAAGCCATAAACTGTATAGCCAAACAGACACCAATATGAATGGTAGTTCTGACTTGGTTGTAAGAAAGATATATAATCTGTTTCATGAGATAAAAAAGGATAGAAGAACTTGATATGTTTCCATGTGCATCCTGTATATCTCCAGCCAGGAAGGTCAACATGTTTTAGATTGAGCATCTGTGAACATTATGGATTTAACAGCAACTGCATTTACCTCACTGTTGAGCATGTCTGTCCGTCAAATACCGGCCTATGAGTTTTACCTGGATGAGGTCTAATTGAGCACAAATCACTAAAAAGCTAGAAAAGCATTGTGGGTTTCACTGCTATTTCTGGAAGAGGGCAAATAGGTTTTAGTTTTAGTGGTACTCTAATAAATTAGAATGACTAGAAAGGATTTTATTTATTAAAATTGTTCAGATTTCCTATTGGTCTTTTTTCTATTGGGATTGTAAGTATGTTGGACTCTGTGGGCATGTGGCTCAAAGGATGAAAAAGTCACTCATTTTGTGCAGAGGTCATGAACAACAAGCCTGGGCCTCCTGGTTGCTTCCTGTATATTTGTCAGCTTATAAGTTATGTTGTTTGAATGTAGGTACATAATTCCTGGTAAGGTTACTTTGTGCAACAGGATATAAGAAATCCAAACTCTGAATCTGATATTAGTTTTACATCAACACAAGTTGTGACATATCATTATAGTCTCAAACTGTTTTGTGGATTTTGTTGTTTGGTGGTGTTGTTTGGCATTCAGCAGTTGGGTGTTCAGCGGTTGACATCTGTAACAAATGGCAGGTGGGGACATTTTGCATGTTAATGGCTTTTCTTCTAATCTGATACTCCTCACATCTCTCTGTTTCTCTGCCAGAAAATGGCTAAGAAGAAATGAGAAGTCATGGTTTATCATGATGATTTTCTTCCTGCTGATGTCTTGAGTGTAGCTTTCATGGCGTTTTTTGTGGGAGTTTTAATGTATATAAATATTGGATAATATGCTGAAAATGCTTTTCCAACTATAGATTCTGATTGGAAATAGGCTAAATCAAAGATGTGCGTCTCAGACTATAGATGAAGTTTAACTTTTGAAAAGGGTAGGGAGTCCCTCTGATGGATGTTACTCATTAACTGCTACACTCATCAATGTCTGTTTGCAACTCATCTAAATATCTCTCATCAACATTTTACTTGATCAACATCTGTTTGGCACTCATCAACTCACTTTCACTCATCAGCAACTATTTGCCACTTATCAACACATGTTTACTTAATCAATATAATTTGTCACTCATCAACAAATTTTCACTCATCAACATCTATTTGTCACTCATCAACATATTTTTACTCATGAGCATCTGTTTGTCACTCATCAACATGTGTTTTGTCACTCATTCTCACATTTTTACTCACATCTGTGTGTCACTCATCAACACATTTTCACTCATCAACATCTGTTTGTCACTTATCAACACATTTTCACTTGTCAACATCTGTTTGTCACTCATCAATACATTTTCACTCATCAATATCTGTTTTGTCACTCATCAAAACATTTTCACTCATCAGGATGTTCTGTCTTTAACCTCTATGAGTATTTGCCTCTCACCTGTGTATGGCCATCAAAGTATTTTCTGGTCCTCTATTATCCACAACTGGGATTTATAAATAGGCCGAGGCAGAAAACTATTACAAAAACATCCCTTCCAAATGCTTTTACTTTACAGACTTGTCAATGAAAGATACCTGGCTGATGGTGAGTCATCCCAGATTCTCTCATACTCTAAAACATTACTCAGATCAAAAGCTGCTAGTATCTGGTTAGTACCTGGGAAAAGATCCTTGCTCTTTCTTTCAATAATGAAAGAAGGGACTTCATTTGATATAGTCTTGCACCAAGTCTTTGCCCCTGATTATGTGCATGAGATACTGTAAGGGTCTTTTGGGGGATACTACAGCACATGCTTGTTACAAGGCTATAGAGGGTAGACAAGGACTAATGAAGCAAGACTACTGGTATTTTGAAAAGGGTGTCAATTCTCATTTAAACCATTTGTAAAGGTAGGGAAACCCCAGATGTACTCAATTAAAGGAATTGGCGATAAGATCAACTAAAGCTTAGACGTAGACGGCTGTTAGAGAGAAAAAACATCCTGCCATTTAAGGTGTGGACTTTATTGCAGATAGAAAGAAGATGTTGAAAGCTGAATTAAATTATTTGATTCCTGAGGTGATCTGTGGAATTCTTGATTTTAAAGTTATTCAAATTTTAAGTATCTCCACATTTTTACATTTTTATTTTATATTGAATTTACCAATTTATTAGAACATTTTAAGGGCAAGCAAGAAAAAACATCTGATTCTAAGATATTAGAATTTGAGATATCTTGTTATGTGAGCAAAGTAGTTAGGAACCTTAGGGAAGAAAAAGTTATCCGAAACATTTATTTTTTCAACTGGTATCACACAGTCTTTGTCCCAGAAACAAGTTATTCAGCTGGTACTAACTTGAATTAATATGGCAGATTTTGTAATCCCATCTCATTCTTAAGTTGCATAATATACATGTATTTTAGCTCACTTAACTTGTAGCATTGAATCTAGTAACATCATATTCTAAAGTATTTTGAGTCAGGTTGGAGCTTAGATGAAGGTCTCTTTAAAGAAGCAAACAATTAGAAAGGGTAATTGGAAAGTTATATGAAAATATGAAACCATAATTTCATAACAGGTTTATCTTCAATTGATTTTGTCAATCAATCTATTAGCAGGAATCACTCATGGCTGTTTTTCATTATATGTTATTTAGATAAAAAGCTTTTATTGAGGCCACTAGGTTGGTTATTATCTGCTTGTGGTCAACATAAACCAGAAGATTATTAGGGTACCCTGCCATTGAAGTCTACTTTTAAACCTGTAAAGTGGATCTACCCTGGAAGTAGAACACCTCTGTAGAAACACTTTTCTGGGTGCCATCAGGCCGATGTTAAAGGAACCTGTTGGCACTTCGTTGAATTTTCGCTCCCAGTTCAAAAAAATCCAAAGCATTTAATCTTATCCCTTCTATAAAACTAATAGATTCTACTCAAAACATAATGAAAAGAAGGAACATCAACTCAGCTTCCTTGGAGAAGATAAATCTGAACTGAAAATGACAGATAATCATCAGTATTTGAGAAATACTGAGTAAATTATCCTTGCCGATAAACTTGATTCATTAGGATCTACTATCAATTTGGTGTCTTCTTTGAGTATACTATGGCTAGTATTACTTTTTATAGTCATGGATATAATTGTAAATAGAGTTTAACTTCCTTTTTTTGACCCTACAATGGGTATAGACAAGAGAATGAAAGAAAATAAGTATGGTCTGCCAATCCAGCAGGTTATGAGACAGTTTGATGACCACAATAATTCTACACCTCTGAAGTAAAATACATTTTAGAGGTTCCAAAGGTGTTCCCCACATATACAGGTTTTACTGTATGTATTATATTAAAGATTAGATAGAAAATTATCGTAGAAAATTATCATCAAGTTAAATAATAATCCTAATTTTATAAATCATCAGTAAATTGTATAATTTTAATGAAACTACATTAAATCTTTTTAAAGGATTTAATTTTTTGTTTTGTTTTAGTTCTATTTTAGATATGAAATTATTGGAATTTATGTGCTATCATTTTAAAGCATAATTGATTTCTATTAGTGCAATATATAATTTTTCATTTGTTGTTGAAATGATTCTTTCTTTGTGACTATTGCCACCACCACTGTGAATGACAGTGCTCTGTCTAGACTGATGTAAGAATATTTGTTTGCTTCCCATATACATGTATAGTCTCTTCTTATTATAAGTGAATCCTTAAAATATTCATGTTTCAATTTTAAATCCTACTTTTTTATGTAGAAGGTTCATTTTTAAGAGCAGCTTATAATGCTAAGATTCCATGTTAAAGTCTTAAATAGTAAAATTGGTCATCTTGATCCATCAAGGTGTGACTGAAGGAATACACTGGTTTAACAGTATGAAAATTGGTATGATAGTGAAATATCTAAGCATACAAAATTAATAATTACAATTAATATTTCCTTGGGTTAAGATTACTGTCAGTGAGTCAACATACTTATCCAGGGATTAATGTTTGCTAAGATATTTGATTGAGGAACTCTAGTTATGCCATGGATAGATAGGGTCTTAGTCATGGATGACCAGAGATTATAAACTCATTAGCTGACATGTAACACTGATAAAGCCCTTTCCAATTGAGCTTAAACTCATTCCAAGTCAACCATTCCTAACAAGTTTACAACCAATATAATACAATCAACCATCCCAAACAATTTTACAACCAATATAATAATATCAACCATTCCAAACAATTTAAAGGTTAAAATGATTTGTGAATGGTACCAAAAGTTTCAGGATTGCATACAATACTGTACAGTAACTACTTTTCCAAGATTTAGAGCATTACCACAGTTAGAAGGCAGACTTTATTAGACATGCTTTTTTTCATGTATTGCTTCATTTTCAGATTGTAAAATCTGTTTTTTGTGAATTGTGAATTGTGAAATTGTCATGATTTATACAACATTGAAGACAAGTCACATAATATTATATCTTCTCAAATAAAGCTAATTAAATTCTCCATTTTGGTATATAACACATGTTTTGTCTATGTGATCTCAAATACTTTTAAGAATGATACAAAGTGTCCCATTTTTATTGCCCACCCTGTATAATATGAACACTATAATATTTTTTATCCCATGGTTATTGTGTTATCTGTACAATGAAAGCTAGTGATATTTCTGATATTATGGAGACCTGGAGTGTGATATTTTTCAGAAATCGTTAATCAGCTCCATGTCCAGCTAACATCATTCCCTCAATCGTGTTCATATTTGTTATCAATTCGTCTGTAAAAATGATATTACTTAAAATGATGTGATATTCTGTATTCATTCTTTATTATTCATCATATTCTTTATATTTTAGATCTTCCAAGATCTTGGTACCGAGGTGCTGGAGGCGGCATTTGAAGGCTATAATGCCTGTGTGTTTGCTTATGGTCAGACAGGCACTGGAAAGACTCATACAATGATGGGATACCCTGTAAGTTCATCTACCACATGCCATAACCCTGAGTAATAGAATAGGAGTATTGGGGCTTGATGCAAACTAAATTTAACACAAATTGATTATCAAATTATGAAATCATTCATTTTCCCAATAATTATTTTGAGAAGCTATCATACATGTATATAATAGGAGTCCCAGATTTCTCAATATAATGATTTATCAGCTTGTTTGGTGACAATACGAGTGTACGGATACCAAGACGTGTCAAATATCGATTCACCAAAATATCCTTAACATATACTTATATTATGCTGAAATCTTCCAAATATTTGACTTATTGAGAAATTGTTTCTGTATATTTTTAGTTGAAAATAAATGCAAACAAAATGCTAACTGGAATGTCAAAGTGCACACAAAGTACTTGTGTCTTTCATGTCTTCGCAATTCAACGGATCAACTCTAATTCAGTATATGTACTTCTTTGATTATTCAGTATGAATAAATATATTCTTTGGGTTGTCTCCGAAAAATGCAGTTTAGAAATATTAGCTCATTGATAATAAAAAGCGATTTTGCATTTAGAATTATTTAAAAGGTTTTGCATTTAGAGTTATATTGGAAGTTTTTTAAAAGTTTTGAGCATCTTTGATACAGTTCCTGTATTCTTCTCTGCACTCAGAGAAAATCAAACCTGATGCATATGAGATATCAGTGCACATTGCTTCTGTAATCTGTTGTAAGATAAATAGTAGGTCTTGGGAATAATTCAACTAAGCAAGAATATTTCACCAACTTAATTACTGCCCTAATTATAAGCTGGTAATTAGAAGGCGTTTATCTATTACTGAACACTGGTACTTATCATAATCAACCTACCAAACTTCTTCATTTTATAACCCTACTATCACACCAAACTAGTTCTCACTACGTTCTCGAAAACGGGCTTCAACTGTGTACGAACGGACTGGACGTACTAAGAACCGTTTGGGATCCATTTAGAAACTTCATCGAACGTACTCGAACGGGTAGGTCCTCTAGAACTTAGACAATGCTCAAAATGTTCTCGTGGTCGTCACGTTCTACAATTAGAACGAGTGACAACGTACTAACGACGAGCGGGACGTACTACGAACGGAACCGTCGTACTTCAGTCCTACTAGGGACGTTTTAACAACGAGTTGAACTGTCCGAGGACGTGTTGAGAACGAGGTAGAACTCATTGCAAACGGGTTTAAACTGATTAAGAACGTATTTAACACTGCTTATGAACGAGTTAGCAAAAATATAGCTATCACACCAAACAAGTTGCCCCTGCGTTCTTCAAAACTGGTTTTAAACTGTGTGCGAACGGAATGAACGTACCTGCAACTTTCTAAGGTCTATTTACGAACTTCATGAACGTTCTCAGACGGGAATGTGATTTTAGAATTTTGAATCGATTCAAAATTCGATTGCGACCATACCGTTCTGTTATCAGGTCATGATGACCTTCTAGACTAAGGGACGCGTTCTACGGCGTTGCACACCGACGTGGTGCGACCTGAACGAACTGCGAAGGAGATGGACGTATTGAAGACTGTTTAAGAACGAAGAAGCTAATTATTTCAGACATATTTCCCGACCACAGCCAGATTGAGCCCGTTTTACGACGTTTTCGTAGGACTGGCAAGAACGGGTAAGAACGAGTTTGGTGTGATAGGGGGGTAACTTCAAGTCCCCTTATTATTATTAATCTGGAATGGGACTTTGAAAACATAGGTTGAAAACAAAAAGTGTTCATGTTTTAGATGTTAAGTTTAGAAAGGTATTTATGTACCAAACATTTTGCTGTATACTCATTAACTTAAGATTGCATGCTTTCCTGATTAAATATAATGGGGCTGGAAAAAACATAATGCAATTGAATCAATAGATGCTTAATAAATCCCAGACATATTAATTTCTTCATCAAGTGAAAGCTCAGGCATTACTCATTCATTCTAATTGTGGATTATGATGATATATAATCCAAAA